>JAYESA010000014.1:30214837-31414837 GCA_036927795.1 Iris macrosiphon | reverse complement strand
GATACGGCTAGCTGGATCAAAAAGATATACATTATGATTATTGTGATCCCAATTGCTAAGATAAGGCTAACAATTAGGTCTTATACCCAAGGAAAGGAAAGGTCTACAAGGGTGATCTAAGGAGATCACTATGAAGAAAGGTAGAGTTGGAGGGACTCTCAACATCGAAAAGATATACATCATGACTATTGTGATCATAATGGCTATGATACGGCTAGCTGGATCGCAAAGATATACATTATGATTATTGTGATCCTAATGGCTAAGATAAGGCTAGCCATTAGGTCTTATACCCAAGGAATGGAAAGGTCTACAAGGGTGACCTAAGGAGATCACTATGAAGAAAGGTAGAGTTGGAGGGACTCCAAGAGCTAAATCAAAGATTGTGATCGACAGGGTATTCCAATCAAGATAATTAAAGTCTTCAAATCAAGATAATTAAAGTCTTCAAATCAAGATAACTCAGTATTTGAAGTTGAGGAATCGTTTCACTGAAGTTGCAGGAGAAGCAAAGTCTATTAAAAGCCATCGTTGACATAGGAAGTCAGAAAGTTTCGATTTCCAAGGGTAAAGAGGGCTACAAGCTACAACGCACCCAAATTTCTACTCTTTGGGTTAGATCAGGGAGGAGACAAAGTTAAAGATCACGCACCAAAACTTATCTTACTGAGTATATCAATGATATATCAATGAGGTGACTTACGATTTCTTGATGTTTACAAAGTAACTATTAGATGAACTATTTATATTGAGGCAAGATGTTGTGATATATCAAAGGGAGAAGTCTTGATTCATCAAAATGGGAGAAGATTCTACATAAAGGTGAAACGAGTGAAGGAGAAACCGCAACGAATCCACAGGCCAAGTGTCTTGTAAATGCTAGTTATCATTTTATACTTTTGTTGAAGTGGGAAAAGAGGACGAGGAAGTTGTGAAGACACACAGCTTGATGGATCGTTGAGGACATAGTTAGAAGTAAAAAACTTTGGTGAAAATTATACACAGAGTTATTCCAAGAACCCAAAGGTCTGTCATCAAAGAAGTTCATGGAGCACGAGATTCAACTTGTTTCTTAATCATCTTTGTCTAACATTGGCATATATTAGCATGGTATAACTTGGAGTAGATCAAGAGAATGTACATAATCTCCTTGAGCAGCACAACATTAAACCGAGAACATCTCCTTGCAGTTCTTCAATAACCCTAGTTGAAGAAGCGAAATGGAGATTCTACATTGATTATTGGGTCTTCAACATGATTAGATAAACAGCTTGTGGATTGAGGATTTGGACAAGATGTAGTAGACAAAGTACTTCACTAAGGTGATCCATAATTCAGGTGCAGCAGGAAGACTTGGAACAAAACGTTCAAGGCCCATCATGGGTTGTTTGTAGTATTTGATCCAAGATATCTTATTTTGGGTATGTGTCACGAAGTTCGTTTGACTTAAAAGTTTACTTTTAGCAAGGAACCAAAATATATGAAGTATGGAGAGCAACCGGCAGACGGCCATTTCTGGAGGATCAAAAAGATACACATTACCATTGAAAATAAACTGAAGAAGTCTTATCAGCGGTACAATGAGTGAGACGACCGCCACTGAAACAAAAGCAATTCCAAGGAAGGAGAAAAAGTGTGGTCCAGATAAATGTTGATCACGGGCCTACTGAATGGAGAGGGAAAAGAAAATCGAACATATACACTAGGTGTTGTAGGGAAAGAAAATCGAACATATACACTACGTGTCGTTCGAGATTCTAGAGAAGGTAGGAGACAATGCTTACAGGATCGTGTTGTTCGACATTCTAGAGTAGATAGAAGAGATGACTTAAAACATACCCAATCATTACTAAAAAGATTTGACAAAGATATAATGAACCTAGAATATCCTTGACAAAAGATTTGACTGGCAAAATCATACTATAGGACATGTCTGAAAACATCAAGTATCAAAAATTCAGAACACAAAAACACTCAATCATGACTTAAAAGTAGTTCAAAGCAAGGTTTGATTTATCGGCCAAAACCAATACCGAAACCATGAAACTTAAGACAATCAAAAACCCCAAGACTGATTGTCGATATTGATACTCATAGGAGGGGTACGAAACTGTTACTGTGAACCTTGGTTGAAGGCTTAATTAATCAATCACTAATTCAAGATTTTAATGACCGCAAAAGAGATTTTGACTTTATCTCCATAACATTATATGCTTATGTCGCATATAAGGTGCACAGTCAAATGTGTTTGTCTTGCAATAGGAGCTCTACAATCTTACATATCTCCTAGTCCACCTATTAGATCCTAGTCCACTTACTAAATCAATGGTGACACAATGATACCGATCATTCTTTCCACTGAAAAGCGCATGTTTCAAATAAAATTGACATCATCCATATATCTTCTCCATCGTTTAGCTTTTTTTCTCAAGGTAACATCATGTCAATAACTTAAATCTTGCTTCCATATACAGGTTGGCGCAGGTCACCAAAGTTTATCTTTCTTATTCAAAAGGAGGAATAATTATCTACAAGAAAATCCTTCTTGATCCATAATCATGGACAGAGGAATAGAAGATACTACTGAAGAATAACATGAAAATTAAAAGCAATGAATCCCCAGTTGATCATTATTAGCAAAATATGAGTTGCCTCTCCTATCACAGGATTCCCATCATGAATCATCCTTACCCTTAAAATATTTATCCTAGGTATGGCTCTGATACAATAGTGTCTTTTTGAGTTGGATAGGGGAGGCAACTGATTGAATTGAATTCTGCGTCCTATTATATATCTACCTGTGTCGACTATATACACACTAATCTGATTGTAAGTGTATCTCACAACCAAGGTATTGGAAGTGAATCTCACACTAATATGAGTTTGCCTCCCCTATCACAGGAGAAAAAAAATATTTCCCATCATGAACCATTACTATCCTTAAAATATTTATTCTAGGTATGGCTCTAATACAATAGTGTCACTTTGAGTTGGGTTGTCTCTTTGAGTTGGGTACAAGTTGCAAAGAAAGAAAATGAACTCTCACCATAAAATTGAAGATAAAAAAATTGAAGATAAAATATAACAGTGGACTGATTGAATTCTGCATCCTAATTATATCTACCTGTGTCAATTATATACATACTAATCTGATCGTAAGTGAATCTCGCAACCAAGGTTCGATATAGCAATCAGTTTTGAACCCTTCCTTTGAGTATCACTATCAGCAATTTCGGATAGGAGTATCGGGTTCTTCATTTCGGAAGCCAAAAATTTATTTCTAATGAGCCAAAGAAACATTTGATACATTTAAACATGATTTTATATATTATATGTTGTTTCCCCTTGGTTTCAAATGGAATAATATTCACTTGCAATAGATAAAATTGTTTATTTATTTGTATATAGTGCAACCACAATAAACAGCTTTGAATGAAATAATATTAAATGTTGTGAACTTATAGATATACAACATCGACAAATGGTAATAGTTACAGCTTATCAACAAAGGGTATGATCGTTACACTTTAACATTCCTAGTCTAAAGCACAACTAAATCGTATTGTTGACACTATTTTTTCATTTTCCTATCTTTTTCATTCAATTTCTCTCCAAATTTAATTGGGATAGATACCCTCAATGACGGTATTGATCAGTACCGCTAGCAGTACCAGAACGGACATGTCAAATCGTATCGGTATCGTTTATATCATATCTATATCGGCCAATATCACAAACTATGCTCGCAACCCAATCTCCTTTTTCGCAGCACCATAACTAAAGACCATGTCATGTTCTTGATTTAAACCCATATCCTAATCATTTCTTTAACCCCCCTTACAATATGCATACACATCCGTTAATGTGCACACACATACACTACAGCCAGTATCTCCAACAACCGGACTGCATTGTAGGGATGCATGATATTTTGCACCATAAATTATCGTTCTTGATTTACACCCATAAATATCCATAATCTTTTATTTATCTCCCCATTACAAATGCATACACATCTGTTGCAGCCAATATCTCGAACAACCAGACTACATTATATGGATGAAGAATATTTTGCATAATATTTGCAAAATTTTAGTGCATCCCGCTTACTGGACTACACGAGATATTTGTTGCAGGGGATTTGAATCCTTACTATCTAGTACCACATCTCCAAGATTTTCAACATTCACATGTTCTATGTGTGACACAAACTATTATCAACTAGATGCTCCTACTTCCAAACAAACACCCCATGTCCATTATTTTGGGCATTTATCCTCTGTCGGCTGCCAGATTGTCCCTTTGTCCTGCTAAATATCTCAAGCTAACTTTTCGTCTCATCCATCAGCACCATGGTGGGGCTATGAATAAGTTTGCAACAGTCAATTGTCTCCTCTCAAGGATATCAATTAAGATTTATTCATCAGTCAATCTTCTGCTCCATTCATTAGATGGCCCAGAACTTTTAAAGATGTCAAGACAAAGACTCGGGGATCCTTCAATTCATAATATTATCATTAAGCTAACATGTAAAAGCCCGACTTTCCTGTATTCATTAGCTGAAATGCAAAAGATACGCATATTTGTGGAGCAATATTTTAAATGTTGTCAGTAGATCTGACATGTGGCCCCAACCAATGGCCTTTATTTGTGTCCGTTTGACAACTACGCGGCTATTTAGAAAGCGTTGTCTTGCTAACTCAAGGCAATTGTCACCATATTCTAGTTGACAATAATAACGTGTTGATATGGACTCCTGTAACACGATTTTGGAATCAGCAGTGGCCTTCCTATAGTTGAATACTTGAATCAACACATTGATATTGTTTCTGGTCCTTAAATTCAGCCTTACATATTTTTACAGAAAAGAGAATTTGCATCCGATCGCCCTAATCCAAAGATATACCTTTTCTCGCCATTGTCATTCTACTAGTTCTACCTCCAATCTCTAAACTGTCCTCCAGTTTGTCTATGAAGTTCCTTGTTTGTCTATGGGTCAGGTAAACGGACTGCATCAGAAACAAACATATAGATTGTGTCCACCGATATTACCTTATGTCGGTTGATTAACTAACCTTACTATCGAGATGACATGAACAACAGACCTCAAGTCTACCAGTATGTCCATCTTACGGTTCTGACACCATTAAAAATTGTAATGGTACCCTCTATAGAATCGTCGTTCCACGATACATACAGTGCAACAAGCCCTACAGGCGAGACAATATGCATAGGCCTCAACTAACCTTTCACCAGGCATCTTTGAAATCGGCATGCTTTTCCAAAATTGGAAAATCCTTCAGTGTAAGCCCTATTTAGTTTAAATCATAGGCATCTATCTAGTTGACAATAATAACATGTTGATATGGACTCCTGTACCACGTTTTTGGAGTCAACAGTTGCCTTCCTATAGTTGAATACTTGAATCAACACATTGATATTGTTTCTGGTCCTTAAATTCAGCCTTACATATTTTTACAGAAAAGAGAATTTGCATCCGATCGCCCTAATCCAAAGTATACCTTTTCTCCCCATTGTCATTCTACTAGTTCTACCTCCAATCGCTAAACTGTCCTCCAGTTTGTCTATGAAGTTCCTTGTTTGAGCCCTATGGGTCAGGTAAACGGACTGCATCAGAACAAACATATAGATTTTGCCCACCGATATTACCTTATGTCGGTTGATTACTATCGAGATGACATGAACAACAGACCTCAAGTCTCCAGTATGTCCATCTTACGGATCTGACACCATTAAAAATTGTAATGGTACCCTCTTTAGAATCGTCGTTCCACGACAACAAGCCCTACAGGCGAGACAATATGCATGTCTCAACTAACCTTTCACCAGGCATCTTTGAAATCAGCATGCTTTATTGGAAAATCCTTCAGTGTAAGCCCTGTTTAGTTTAAATCATAGGCATCTATCTAGTTGACAATAATAACATGTTGATATGGACTCCTGTACCACGTTTTTGGAATCAGCAGTTGCCTTCCTATAGTTGAATACTTGAATCAACACATTGATATTGTTTCTGGTCCTTAAATTCAGCCTTACATATTTTTACAGAAAAGAGAATTTGCATCCGATCGCCCTAATCCAAAGTATACCTTTTCTCCCCATTGTCATTCTACTAGTTCTACCTCCAATCTCTAAACTGTCCTCCAGTTTGTCTATGAAGTTCCTTGTTTGAGCCCTATGGGTCAGGTAAACGGACTGCATCAGAACAAACATATAGATTTTGTCCACCGATATTACCTTATGTCTGTTGATTAACTAACCTTACAACCTTACTATCGAGATGACATGAACAACAGACCTCAAGTCTCCAGTATGTCCATCTTACGGATCTGACACCATTAAAAATTGTAATGGTACCCTCTTTAGAATCGTCAATATGCATAGGTCTCAACTAACCTTTCACCAGGCATCTTTGAAATCGGCATGCTTTTCCAAATTTGGAAAATCCTTCAGTGTAAGGCCTGTTTAGTTTAAATCATAGGCATCTATCAAGTTCCAGTCTATTTTGTCCATTGCTAGATGGGTTTAGTCAACCAATTAATCCACTGGCGAAAATAAGCAAAACTTTCAGCTTCTCATGTAATTGCCAATTTACCATTAATCGAACCCCCAATCAGATTAATTGGTAAGCGACCTTGGATCAAGATCGTAATTGAACAGCGTATTATAACATTGATTTTATCAATATTTATTTTTGGGGATACACAGCTAATGTTGGCAAGCCATTGTAATCATGGGGTTTTCCAGAACCAAATCCATTTTCTTTCACCATTATAGGAAGCCTCATCCAAATACACATCCAAGGTATTTTAGTTTTTCGACATTGCAGATTTTGGTCACCAGAGTGAATGCTCCTCAAAGAACAGTCTCAAGCTTCTTGATGCCAAAGTCAACGAGTAGGCTTCACGAAAGACAGTGAACTTGTGTCAGCAGTTTTTGCATGTGCGTTGTAACAAAATATACAACCGCCAATCCTCTTGATTACTTTAATATGATTTTGAAGAAATTATTTCCCATTTTTCCTTCCACAGACTTCACAGGGTGAAAAGTAGCATTTGTTCGTGTACTTTGCTTTATTGATCAACTAGAAGAGAGCACCACCTAGCGTAACGGTAAGGCTTATTGCTTGCATCCTAGAGGATGCACGTTCTAGTCACAGAAACACCTCCATATAATAAGGGTAAGGTTGTGGACATCCCGACCCTCCTAGACACTGCTTATAAGCAGGATACTCGGGTATTTTGCTTGCATCCTAGAGGATGCATGTTGTAGTAGCGGAAACACCTCCATATAATAAGGGTAAGGTAAGGTTGTGGACATCATGACACTCCCAGACACTG
This sequence comes from Iris macrosiphon, assembly GCA_036927795.1. NCBI lineage: Eukaryota > Viridiplantae > Streptophyta > Magnoliopsida > Asparagales > Iridaceae > Iris > Iris macrosiphon. The sequence goes on along the minus strand of JAYESA010000014.1, from coordinate 31,407,476 downwards.
CTTATAAGCAGGATCCTCAGGAATTGGGACATCCATTTTTTGGCTCAACTAGAAGTCTCTTTCTAATTCCTTAAGCTAATAAGTTCCCTATTGATCCACTTCGCATTTTAATATATATATATATATATATATATATATATATATATATATATATAAGGAAGAATCATGTTTTCTGCCAAAAAAAGATAAAAGACAAAGGATGGTCAGGATTAAAACATCTAAGCATATCCATGGTTTAGAAGCGTCTCTCTACTTAATTAACTCTCTATTTTCCTACATGTTTAATTATTATGCTAATTAATTAATAGTTGGCCCCCACAATTTCATAAATAAATCCCATTCGAAAGTTTATTGAGTAACTCTCTATTTTCAACCTTCTAATCTTAAAAACTTAAATCATATTGAAACCTTGCTAGTAGCCCAAGACGGACAGTCAGTAATCACCGGCATTATCTCAAAAAAAGTCTAAAATTTTTTTAAAATATGCCTATAGTGCCAGAAATAACAATTCAATGATCTCTTGTGACGGGTACTCTATTGCAGAAGTTTGAGCATTCACATTTCAAGTTATCCTACAAACTTCACCTAGTTTGGTTCGAATTTGAGCTACTTCAAAATTTGGCCATAGCCGTAAAATGTAATTGGAAAGAACTGAAGGCAATTGGTAGGTCACAGTCCAACTCAGTTGTGCTCTAAGGAGCCAAGGTCCTCTGGTGCCTAGGTGCAAAACACAAATGTGAGGTGCACGCATAAGAAAAAACGTGTGCATAAATGAAACATGTGTATCTCATAAAAATATATATTTCATAGTCATATATAATCAAAAACAAAATATATTTGTTTAGTATTGAGGAAGTGGTGGCAAGAGGTGGCAGCAGAGAGGAGCAGCAGCGAGATGGACAAGAAGGCAATTGCTAAAAGGACAACACGGAAAAATATGAGACATCTAGGTGGCGTCTATGAGATGTTGGCTGTTCCCAGCTTCTGATTTGTTACTTTTTCTTTCTGTTGTTCTTTGTGTATCAAGTAGCCCCTGTTTGAAAAAGGACGATCAAATATCTCAGATGAAGCTATTAGAAAGTCCCCACCGAAACTGGTCCGAAACAGACGAAACCAACAAGTTTGGAGCATTACCTTAAACCTTGATATTTATAAGAGGCTCAATGGGGAAAATAGATGGTGATGGACATGATAAGGTGCATGGAGCTCAAGGATATATATATATATATATAGTCATATAGGAAACTGAAAGAGGCAGGAGAGAGATACTAGATTATGCAATGCCAGATATTGTAATACCAAATTATGTATTAAGAAAAGAGATACGCATTTCTTCAATTAAAATAAATAGTCAGTAAAGAAACTTCTTCCTTGCTAGAAGGATAGTTAAGATAGCCTATAACAATGAAGAATTATAAAGCAATTCTACTAGATTGCTTGACCACAGAACATAGGTCAGTGCTTAATAGCCTTGGACATGTCTTAGCACGTAGATGAAGAAACTATGATGAAAAGAAAACAAGAACTAATTGGTTGAACTTACGGTTACATGAAAATATTACAAGAGAATTATGAGACCACATGGATGGATTCAAGGATTATAGATGGAGGAAACTTATTTACTATATCTCACGCAGAATCCTCCAAAGGATGTCTGACATGACACTCATGTCGGAGGTCTTGTTCGGGTCTAGGCTCCAAAGACACCCAAAACATATTTTGCATAGTTGCACTCATTTCAAATATATTTCATGTATGAAAAAATAACATTTCTTTTTATAAAATCATTTCTATAAACTTCTTGGAACCTAGTTACTACGTAATAAATGCATGAATATAGATACGATTATGATCTAATGTGTGTATATATAAGCTTATTAGGGCCTGTTTGGTAAATGGAAAGTGGAATAGGATTTGGATTTTCACTTTCATGGATGGAAAGTGTGTGAAAATCCACACTTTCTTGTCCCCTAGTAGGGGGCAAATGTTTTTAGTTAGGATAAAGAAGGAAGTGGAAAGTGATATAGTATATTATAATAATAGTGAATGGTAATTAATTTACATAATTGTTAAATACTAACAGTGTTCTAAATGGTGCCCACCTTGGCCGCCAGCGTCTAGACGGTGGACGGTCGCTCGCCGCATCGCTTTTTACATTGGCGTCTTAGGGATAGAGTAGACGGTCAGCGGAGATTTGTCGGCATAGACGGAGGTGAGTACGTGGCACACGGTGTACTCTAATTCAAATTTTGTAGTAGAATGAGTTAGGCGGACGGTGTAGTCGAATGCCTAGACGGATCAATACCTGACTAGATATTTTGGCAAAATAGTTTTGCAAGAATTATGGACCTATGAGTCACTTTTACATGACTTAAACTTCATAAATATTTGTTCTATAATTTAGATATGCATAAAAAAAATCCTTAAAATATGCATATTATGCAAAAACGGTGGTAAAATAGTAAAACAATACTCTAAATGTATCAAACGCCTAGGCGGCACCTAGGTGTCCTAGGCAGTAGGCGGACCATTTCTGTCGCGCACCCGCCTACCGCCCTTTAGAACATTGAATACTAATAAAACCAAGGTTATGAAAAGCGCTAGGCGGGCGGGTACCCGCCGCCTAGCGCCTAGCCCACCTAGGCGGCTCCCTAGGCGTCCGCCTAGATGTAGGCGGTTCAAAAGATATAAAAAAAATTCAAAAACCTAATAAAAATTGTATACAAAATCCATAAAACCCCATAACATGCATAGTTGGCCGTCGGGGAGGCTAGGCAGACGCTTAGGCGAGCATCGGACGGACACCAGCCGCCTAGCGCCTAGGCGGCCGCCTTTTAGAACAGTGAATAAAAATAATTAATTAATTTAACAAATTAAGATAATTACTGAATACAAAAAAATATTAACAAATTATTCTGGTTAACTGATTAATTATCCGAATTTCATAAAAATGCTAATTAAATATTTGTTAATTTGATAGTTAATTATTAATATTATATGTTTAACTAAGTAGTAATTATTTCATAAAATTTTGTATAGGGTCATTAATTTTATCTAAATTAGATGTACAAAAATAAGTTTTGGCAAATTGGAAAGCCCAAAACATTCCGCCTGAGCGCAAAATTTTGGTTGTCCGAATTCCGACAGACTGTCGGGTGGAATTCTCAAAATTGTGAAAATCCTGCCAGATGGCCTAGCAAAATTTTGGTCGACCGTTGGCAGAACGATCAGATTCCTAACGGCTCATATAGTCATATTATCTCATATAGTGGATACATGTTTTAAGAAGAGATACAAGCAATTGATTCATTTAGTAGTGACCAAATGAAATAGTCAAATGAACTTTCTCGGGGGTATATGAGGTAGCATCTGAAGTTTGCAAAGTCATTCATAAGAGTGCTTAACTACACAACACACATGATGGTTTAAACATGAATCAAAAGGTGGAAGAGGAAGACCAGTAACATATAAAATCAGAAACTAAATGGCTGATGCAAAAAGTAGAAAATTATATCCATCGTTACAAATAAAATGATGAAAGAGGGGCAGAGCAACAGTATATAGGTAAATGACTGTTTAAATTTTGCAAGAGAAACTAGAAAAATATGAAGATTCTAGAGGTAAAAGACATGGTAGTCAAAGGCGTGCCTTGGGCCCACCTCACAAAAAGGCACAGCAGTTGCACCTAGCACCTCACTAGCACCTCACTAGACGAGACACATTTCTCCGGACGCAATGGAGACGCGCATTTCAGCAAGGCACAACCAAGAAAAAGGTGCACCTAGGCGCGTATTATGTTTTATTTATTTTTACAAAAAACTCGAGGCAGAAAGATAGCCCTTATCTCATACAAGCAGGAGGGGGAGAGTCATTTCCATGATTGCCAAAGTTTGCAACAATTGAACTGAAAAAATTAAAATTTACTAAAAGCGTGGTAGGGAGAATAAACTCTTGTTAGTTATGTTGACTGCTACTGCTGCTCTACTAATTTACTTGGTTATGTATTAACATGTTTTTGTTTGTTGAATATGTTATTTGATTTTATTTCTTACATTACTAATTTATTTACTTATTTATGTACATCTTTATTATTTATTATTTTTTCACATCGCTTCCCTCAGGCGCACGCCTCTAAGTGCGCCTTGGACGATATGGGCCATTTGCGCTCCGAGTGCGCCTTGTGCCTTTTGACTATCTTGATAAGAGATTGACATCTAAATTGTAGTGGAACAAGAAAGTGCTAAAAAAAACTAACCAAAGTAAAGGGTCATTTAATGAAAATGTATTAATTCTTAAGATATGAGTAAACGAGCTAAAAGTAAAAAAGCTAAGAAAGCAGCGTTTAAGGTTAATGAAGATCTATACAAGAATCAAGAGACAAGTAGGAGAAGATTAGTACAGCCTTGCTAAGAACAAATGTACCAAAAGTGACAATTACATCTCTCTATTACAAGATGAGAAAAATAGAGAAAGATGGAGTTAGTTTTCAAATTTGTACAATAATTAATAAGGGCCATACAGGAAATTCAAAACACTGTTCTAACTAGGTCAGAAAAATATTATAGAAAAATTAGAGCAGTAAAAGAGAATTTAAATTCAACGAAATGTGAACATGAAAAAGAAGGCCTGATGGCAACAAAAATGAAATGAGGATTGGGAATGGGAGTGCTTGAAGATTAAAAGGAGCTCATGCGACTGACCCAACTTATTCAATTAAATTATAACAGCTAAAAAGATGCCCACAAATAGACAGTGTTCTAGTATGTACATATGAGACTAGCAAGAGATTTCAATGTTGTATTAGCTATTGCATAATTAAGCTTGCAAGGGAAAACATGATACTCTAGGAAAAGGGTTACCCAGCATGGGTTATCTCAACTATGTTCAAGAATCAATTTTGTTTTATGCTAGTCATGTTAATGTAGAAGTTATTTGTTGACGTGATTAATAACAAACAAAAAAGAGAGATGTACATGTTATTCATGGTTTTAGAAAATACATAATAGGATCCCTATAAGATGGGTTCCAATGAAAACAGAAAACATGTCCTACTACTTATATTAGAAATAGATATATAAGGTGATAGTCACTAGTCTCATCCACTTTCACATAAATCTGCATAAAATTAGCACGCAATAATGAAATTACAGCACTTTCAAGATATGAGCCAGAAGGTTTATAACGTGAAAGTGAAAGGTGGTGGTCATTCAAAATAACTCACTCTGTTGAAACCAGCAATCACGGTTATAGGAACCCAGCCTTGTTCATCCATTTTCTTCCTCAAGTATAGGTCTTTGCATAAGTTCGCAGCACTGCAAGAGAGCAGAAGTAAATCACGAAGTAATCTTAAAACTTAAGCCACTCAAATCACTTTCCTCACAAAGCTACCTAAAGTAGTAATCGATCTGTTTCAGTAGCTGGGCACGCTGAGGATCCAGTGTAGGGAAAAAGATAGGGGGAGGCGCTCCAAACGGTGACACTCCCCTGAGAGCCTCGGGTGCCGGGTGCGGAGTGACATATACAATAGGAGAAGACATCTCTGATAAGAAGTAAGAAAATCAACAAACTACACAATAATATGCTTATAAGTAGTAGATGGAGCTCAAAAATGCATCTTGAGGCCCCAATTTATAACAAAAGAAGTAAATCTAGAATGGGTTGAGTATGTATAGAAATAGTAAAAAAATGATAAAATGACCTTTGGTCTCAAAGGTTGTGTGGTCAAAAATTGATGTGGTAAATATATATATATATATATATATATATATATATATATAATCTAGAATCTAGAAATCGGGGCTCCAAATTGAACTTTACTATTCTACAAAATGAGTTCCCAAATTCTGAATGTAGAAATTATGATGCCCAACCTATAGCTCATGTGGTTGGGTCGAGACCATCATGAAACTCCAATTGAGCCTTACTATTCTACAAAATTAGCTCCTTCATTCTGAATATAGAATCTAGAAATTGGGATAGGTCCTACTATTGATGCTCTAACATGACGAATACACTTGCTCACCAGGGAATCCCATAGGATTTGCAACATACGGTCGAACCGGTGAAGGGGGGCCACCAATGAACTGTGTAGGTGCCCTAGCGTACGACCCAACCCCCCCTCTCTGCTGCTGCTGCATGTAAAAGTTATGTTGGTGGTGTGACCACTCCTGATTGCGCCGGTGCCCGTAGTTGCTCTGCTGGTGGGCCGGACCGCCGGCATTACTCACCCTCCTGCCCCCGCCGTAGCCGCGGTACTGGTCAGCACCCCCAGCACGGGACTGCGGTGACATCCCCCCACCGCCGCTCTTAGGCCCGTACTGCTCGTTGTGCTTCCCAGGCTGACCTCTGGGGGAAGGTTCCAAGTTCTGGGACATCTCCGTCGAAATGGCAGGTGCCGCTACGCCGTTCGAATGCAAAACTCCGCCTCCGCCGCGCTTCATGGATTTCTGCCGCACGGGAGCAGGAGCAGGAGCATTCAGAGCCGGATTGGGGCTAGGGTTGATTATGTTCTGTTTCGATGACGGGATGGACGCCGGCGTCACCTGCAGCAACTACAAAATCGACACTGATCAAATCGATCATAGATCGAGAAAAAATGGGGGGAATAGATTTCTAGAGAGGTCTCACCGGAGGAGGGGGGGAGGGTCCGTCGGAGAGCGACTTGAGGGACTCGGAGGAGGAGGACTTGGGGGAGGCCTTGGTGGCCTCGGAGAGGGCGGGCCAGGAGAGGGCGTCCATGACGGGGCTGACTTCGGCGGCGGAGCCGTTCGGCAGAACGTTCCAGACGGGCCTCTTGCCGCGGGCGTCGGCATTGGCGTCGGCGGAGGAAGCGTCGGCGGTCGATGCCATGTCGTACAAAAAGGGCGGGAAGGAGGAAACTCTAGGGTTAGGGTTAGGATCGGGAAGGGGAGGAGGAGGAGGAGGAAGAAATTAGGGTTAGGGTTTTTGGATCAATGCGTCGCCATCGTCTCTTTTGTTTCCAAAAATAGGAAGCGATCGGAAGTGGTTCCGATCGGATCGGTAGCTGGAGCACGAGAGAGGGGAGGGAGCCGGAAGTTGGTGGAGCTCGCGCTCTCTCGCTCTCTCGCTCGCGCTTTTCTCTCTGTTTTTCTACACACGGACGAGTTTGTTACTGAGCTCAGTATTTCTTGCGATTTCCCCGAATATTATGATCCACGCTGCTCCCTCTCAACTGGATTAGATCGCAAGCATAAAAAACTAAACCCCATCAAAACCCTCCTCTCTACTCTCCACGTGTGCAAATCTTTATCAAATAACAGGATATCAATATCTTATTTGGTTAAACATTAATAAAATATTATGTAAAGATAAATATGTCATTTAGCTAACCGGTTGAATGTGACAAAATTGTTACATATTTGGACAGGGAGTGTTTGGATCGACAATGTGGAGCATGAAGTAAGGAATCTGGTGGTGAAAAAAAATGGGAGAAAAAAAAAAGTTAAAAAATTTAGCGAAAAATTAAAATTGAAGGTGTTTTAAGAAAGAAAAAAAATGGAAGAGAAAATTTTATATTGGTCCCACTAAAAAATTTGAAAAAAAATGGAAAGAGATGAAAGAATTTTGTAAGAATTTACCTAACAACTCCTAGAAAAGTTAAGCATAAATTATGATTTGAGAATACAAAGGTTTGAATAGTAATTATATCTCTATCTACAAACAAAAAAAAAATATTTTTCAACTTTTCATTCTTCTATTTTTTTTGTTCATCCAAACAAAAGAATAAAAAAAAAAATTAACTTTACTTCCATTTTACTCCCTCCACTTTCTTTTTCCTAAAATTTTTCTTTTCTTCCACACCAAAGTTCTCAAACACAGTGTAGAAGTGTTGGTGTTTGGGAAGGAAGAGGAAAAATTGGAGAGAGAAAATTGAGGAGAAATTTTATGTGGGTCACACTAAAAAAAGTTTCTAAAAGTTGGAGAAAATGGAGAGGGGTGAGAGGATTTTGTGAGAATTTACCCAACTACCCCTCAAAAAGGTAAACATAAATTATGATTTGAAAATACACAAAAGATTAAATAGTAATTATATCTCTATCCACAAATAAACAAAAAATATATTTTTAAACTTTTTATTCCCCTGCTTTTTGTTCATCAAAACAAAGGAAGAAAAAATTAACTTTACTTCTATTTGACTCCCTCCAGTTTCTTTTTTCTCAAATTTTTCTTTTCCTCCCCACCAAAGTTCTCAAAACACAGTATAAAAGTAATGGTATTTGGAAAGGGGAAGGAAAAAAGGGAGAGACAAATTTAAGGAAAAAAATTATGTGGGTCCCACACAAAAATATTCTCCCAAAAATGCGAGAAAATTGGAGAGATATGAGTAGGGTGACAGCGGGACGGGTAGGGGCCGCGGACCATACTCCCTATCCCCGTCCCATCTCCATCCTGATTCGGATTTAGTTTTTTACTTCCATCCATGTTTCCGTTAAACAATGTACTCACCGTTCTCATTCTCGTCCCAGTTAATACTTTCGGGACTTGATTTCCCCTTTCCCATTACCATTTTTTGGAATAAATTGTCTTACAGTAACTATATATAGTCTATCACACAACAATTGAATATTTGAATTTGATATAGACCTTTTATCATATTAACGTGTCAACAAATATATTACTCTCAAATTTAATCATAAAAAGGGCTGATTCAAATAACTCAGAAAAATTGATTCAAATATATTATTCTCAAATCAGATTAACGTGTCCATGTCCTCGACTTCTCTAATTGCATCAGTTTCTGAACTGATGATGAAGTGATGAAGTGCTTGATTAAGTTGCAGACAGAGAGTCTCATAAGTAGCTAAATTTGACATAAAAATTATATAATACATTTGACAAGAAAATTATATAATACATTTAAGAGGAAGATAGTAATATATATAGAGAGTGAGAGAGAGAAAGTAAAGAGTTTAAAAACAACAGATGATGTTACAAGTAAAATAACAATGCAAAAGCTAAACAGTAAACTCTAAATAGCAATTGACCTTACCATAGCCTATATTAATTTATGTTTCCATCTTATCACCGATTGAAATCCATACCTGTGGCTGGCGAGAAGTGAACGAAGGAAGGGATGCCGCAGATTTACTGAACATAGGAGAATAAAACATAGGAGAGTAAAACAGAGAAATCCTATAATTTCTTATATATAGACTATACCTATATATATGGAGTGACAAATTTGTAATTTAAAAAGATATTAATGTCTAAATAATTGTACATATAATATAAGTAATCGGGTTCGGAGAAATACCGGGACTTGGAGTACAATATCCATACCTGGTCTTGAAATGATCGGGAAATGTTTTTAATCCCAATCCCCGCATCCATTCCCATTTTTCAATTCCCAAACATGTCCCCAACAGAAAAAAAAATTCCGAGTCCCGGTCGGATTCGGAATAAATTGTCATCCCTAGATATGAGAGAATTTTGGAAGAATTATCCATCTATCCCTAAAAAAGGTAAGCATGAATTATGATTTGAGAATACGAATGATTAAATAGTAATTACATCTCTACCTATAAAAAAAAAAAAAAAAAAATTTAATTTTTTTCTCATACTTTTTATTCATCCAAACAAGGGGGAGAAAAAAAAAAATTTAACTTTACTTACATTTTACTCCCCTCCACTTTTTTTTTCCTCAAATTTTTCTTTCCTTTCCTCCTAAAGTTCTCAAACACAATGTTAGTGGCTTCATTTCACTTAGGATGTATTTGATTGGATTTTTTTTCATGAAAAATATTTTTATCTCAAAATTTTCACCTAGTATTTGATTGCGTATATTTTCCGTAGAAAATTAAAAAAAATTTATTTTTCACATTTTCTTCTAAAATAATGAAAAATAAAACTTGTTCTATTCTATGGAAAATAATTATTTTTTATGAAAAATAATGACAATCAAATACCAAAATTAAATTTTCCAAAAAAAAAAAATTTAATTTCATGAAAAAAATATTTTTGTAAAATAATTTTGTAGAATTAATTTATATTTTTACATATTTTCTATCTCGTTATCAAACGTACCCCTTAAAGAGTTCGGATGTTTGGCTAGTTGCTGTCGGATGCAATTCCAAGGCCGAAGGAGTTCACAGCCCACATCCAATTTTTTTGAGCGGGTGTGGACTAAAATGTGGCTGCTCCATGCATGTGAAATTAAAAAAAAAGTTTTGGCATGCAATCAATAAAATTGGTATGTCCAATTATTTTCAAAATAACAAAAGTTTCTCCATGCATCATTGTTACAAACATATCAAAGTGTACATACATCATCTAACGAATGAACTTCAAATTTATTATACACACATATGGATTTATTTATTTTTGAGATATTTGTCGATACGTACGAAATTTTATACATATTGTGTTATATGCTATTTGGACTCATTGTTCTCATACTTCTCTCGCAGTTTGATTTCGAGACCTCCGTCCAGCCAGAAAAGTTATATATTTTTTTCACTGACCACAAAAGTCAGTAGTTCGGTCACGCACATGGATCTATTAAAAATGATATTATATTGAAAATCAATAAGATGTTATTTCCAACAAAAATTAAACTGAACATCACACATAAATCCAAATCACCTGGCAGAGACAATGAAGAATAGATCCCACAAAAATATGACATATATATTTGTTATGTTTATGCACGCAATTGGTAAGCATAACAATATGTGTTAAATTACTAATTTTTATTAAGTATCATATTTCTAACATTCTTTTAATATTTTTTTGTCTTAATAATTGTGTGTTAATTACAAATTAACAAGAATTACATAAATAGATAGACAAATGTGTTGGTAATAAAAACATGTATGTTTATGTTTTTCTAATTGCAATGTTTCATTATTAATTATATTATTTGCTAATTAATTTAGTATTTTACTGTCTCAATATTTGTGTGGTATTATTATTTTTTGTGGTATTCATAATTATCAACAATTAGAAAAAAATAAGATAAAGAAATGTGTCGGAAGGGGGTGGGGGGTAAGCTCTGTTGGGAACGAAACGGGAAAACTGTTCCCCAAACCAGAGAGTACTTGTGAGAGAACGTAGCAAAACGCACAAACAAAAAAAGACCAAACACAAACCGCAGACACAGAAATTTTTACGTGAAAAATCCAGATGAAAAAAATTACGGGACGATCGGAGTCCAACCCTGAAGAACCTCCGTTAATGGAATAAAGAGATTACACCCTCTACAAGTTCCTCACTGATCCAACACGGATCACCGCAACTCTTTGTAACAGAAAAAAGATTACAACCACGAAGAAAAAAGACAAAAAAAATACCCCAAATTGATCTCCTTCTCCGAAACGGCCTCCAATCATTCTTTCTCCTCTCCAAAGTTGGAATGACACTCTTGCCACATTTTTTCCTCTCTCTTATTTTTTTTCTCATGTTATTGTATATTGTATGAGCCTTTATATAAACCCTTGCATGAATTAGGGTTTCCATATGGAAATCTATATATTGAATCCAAAAATATTTATAGAAATTCAATTACATTCAATCATATATTTAATGGAAATCAAATCATAAATTAGCTTACCATAAATTAAAAATCCAATTATATGAAAAGTTAATATATGAAAGATCAAATCATAAATATATAATTAAAGTCAAAGATAAAAATTTAATATAATATTTGCTTACCATAAATGTTCCAATATACGACGCTCGATGCACTTTTCGAGCTTTTCCAACACACGGATGTCGTTCGTCACACTCCAGGATATTCTCCACATAGGTTGGGAACCCCACCCACTCCAACAAATATTTCCCTTCACAACTATGCGGAGGGGGTCGTCATCCCGACGATTCGTCTGCAGTACTCAAACTTCCCCTTGGAAGAATCTTTGTGAACATGTATACTTCGTTGTCATCTGTATGAACCTTTTCAAGCACCACTTCCTTCTTTTCCACAACACCTAGTATCCAATGATACCGGATCTCAATGTGCTTGGACCGGCTATGAAATATTTGGTTCTTCACATGGCGAATAACACTCTGACTATCGCAAAGCAAATGATACTGCTCTTGCTTTAGTCCAATTTTCTGCAACAACTTCTTCATCCATAGCAACTCCTTGCAAGCCTCTGTCGCCGCAATGTACTATGTCTCTGTCGTAGACAAGCCAACACACTTCTGCAACCGCGACTACTACGATACTGCTCCACCAACAAACATTATCACATATCCCAAAGTCGATCGTCTTGTGTCTACATCTCCAGCCATATCAGCGTCGGTATACCCAACCAGCTTCGGCTCGTCACCACCAAAAGAAAGTCTCCAATCGGCAGTGCCCTAAAGATATCGTATAATCCACTTGACCCACTCTAATGTATCCTTCCAAGATTGAAATTATACCTGATAACTGTGCCAACTACATGAGCGATGTCTGGCCTCGTATACACCATAGCATATATAAGACTCCCCACAACTGAGGCATATGGAACCCCTCCATATCTTCCTTATCGTCCTTGGTAGATGGACATTACTACTCAGTGAACTTAAAGTGAGCCACAAGGGGGTTACTTACTTTCTTTGACCCGTCCATGCCGAAACGCTGAAGTACCCAGTAAATGTAATTCTTTTGGGACAAGTGTAGCAGCTTGGACTCTCTCTCTCTATCGGTTTATCTCTATCCCAATAATAGTCTTTGATGCGCCCAAATCCTTCATAGAGAAGGTTGCGCCCAGTTGGCACTTCAACTCCGTTATCCTAGTAGCATTCCAACCCACCAATAGCATATCATTAATATAGAGCAGTAAAATAATAAAATTATCCTCGGCAAAGTATCTCACAAATACACAGTGGTCCGATATCGTCCGTGCGTAACCATGCTCCCCTATAAATGACTCGAACTTCCTGTACCACTACCTCGGAGCCTGCTTCATACCATACAAGCTCTTCCTCAACTGGCAGACCAAGTATGACTTGCCCTTCTCACAGAATCCCTCTGGCTGCTTTATGTAGGGCTTTCTTCAGGCTGGGTCATGGTCTGATCTGAATCCTGAGTGTTGGTCATGGTCTGATCCTCGACGAATACCATGTCCCTACTTTTGTAGGGCTTTTTTCTTACTGGGTCGTAGATTCTATATCCAAACTCATCCCGACCATAACCGACAAAGATGCACCACCTCGTCTTCGGCTCAAGTTTGGATCTCTTATCCTTCTATACTTGTACGAAGGTCTTGCAACCAAACACTCGCAGGTGATTGTATGGCGACTCTTTGTCGTACCAAACTTTGTCAGGCACATCACCCTGCAAAGGAGCACTAGGAGATAAGTTAATAATATAAGTAGATGTGTAAAAAGCCTCACCCTAATAGCTGCCCGACAAGTTTACTTCTAACAGCAAATATCGTACCCTCTCCATCAGTGTCATGTTCATCTGCTCCGCTACACCATTGAGCTGAGGTATCTTTGGCGGAGTCTTCTGGTGTCGTATCCCTTGCTCTCTGCAGTATGCATCAAAGGGACCGATATATTCGTCGCCATTGTCCGACTGAACACATAGCAGCTTCTTGTCCATTTTTTTTTCAACGGAGGCCTGAAACTCCTTAAAAGTGGACAGCACCTGATCCTTGGTCTTTAAGGCATAGACCCAAACTTTTCTAGAATAATTATCAATAAAAGTTATAAAGTAAGATGCACCACCAATAGATTTTACCTTTATAAGACCGCAGACATCCGAATGAATCAGCTCGAGCAACGTCGGCTTCCTTGAACTTGGGTGACTTTGGAAAGACACCATATTTTGCTTCCCTGCCAAATAGTGCGTCCACCTCTCCAATTTTATATACTTTAGCTCTGGAATCACCTTCATGTTCACCAAGTAGCTCATTCCCTTCTCGCTGATATGGCTGAGCCGTCTGTGCCACAACTCAATAGACACATCAGTAGTTGCGTTCACCTCTTGTGCCCCATGTGTGCTCCCTTCCATATAGTAGAGTCCGGACCTCTTGCTTCCTTTGTAAATCACCATCGAACCTCTAGAAAGCTTTCACTAACTGTTCTCGAAGAGATTGAAGAAACTCTTCGTCTAACCTTCTAACCGACACCAGGTTGAAATGAATATCAGGGACATAACGAACATCTTTTAGAACAAGAACTGCACCGGTCTTTGTCCTCAAATGCACATCTTCAATGGCAACTGCCTTCGACACATTTTTATTTTCCATCTTCAATACTCCAAAGTCGCCTGTTGTGTAAGTAGCAAATAGTGCCATGTTATGAGATACATGCGATAAAGTACCTGAGTCCACCAACCAAGAGTTTTTATCGCAGGTAAGGTTAATAACTTCCTCATCACCTACAATGATCAGATCGCCTCCATGTGTCAAGGTCGTCGTTGTAGTCGTCTCGCCCTGCTTCTTCTTGTCGTCCTGATTCTCTCTCTTCCAAGCGAAATAGTTCCGCTTGATATGGCCCTTTTGTCACAATGGTAACACTCTGAGTCCTCATACCGACCTTTGGACCTTTCTCTGCTTTTGTCTCTACCACCGCCTGGACCCCTACTTTTACCCCTTTTACGGCTCTCTTGTAATACCCCGTTCCGCTCAAGCGGACTGCCGTTTCAAACGGTAATAGTGCAGCTGTCCCGACCCGCTTTGCCTCGATCAAGAAGCAAAGGATATCCAGACTTGTCCCTACAGGAATTCAGCTTAGGCTTTCAGAGGTTCGCTCAGGCGTATCGCTCTACCGAGGCGAATCATCGCTAAGGTGGGTGGCTACGGTGAACTTGTCTTTGCTTAGCCAGCACACATAAAATCTGGAATATTCATGCTAGTCGCTAGGTGAATAACCCCCTCCATGCTAATAAATCCAACGCACCTAGCTAAGAAAATAATCCCAACTTGTATTGCTATGCTAGAACATGGAAAATGAAATACTGCTTATATATGTTCAGACCCTCGCATGCTAAGTCCCTTAACGGTTTTATCCCTCGGCTTACCTTCGGGTCCGAGCAACGTGCCTGCTTATGTTCCTTAGAAACGCATGCTTGTCTGCTTGAATGTTACATTGTTTTCATCCAAACCTCGGAAGACTACCAAGTAGTCATTCCGTGCCTGAATGAACCCGCAAGTATTCGGGACCGTTAGGTCACCAAGGCAGTTCCCGATCCAGGGGACTGTATCATGTCAAGTAAATAAATCATGCTCCAGTGGCAAGACTCATTCAGGTATTCGGATCTCCCTATAAGTCTCCCTCGTGTGCGGGCTTACATCAGCCCAGGAGACTGTGCATATCCAATAGCTAAATGAATCATGCATTACTGCTTGTCGTGTGCTCGTGTATAAATTAAAAATCGTCTTCGATCATGGACAACTTGTGCACAAGGATATAAGTTCTGCGGACAGTGATGGGGCACTAGCACCGATCCGATCCGGGCAAACTTCGTGTTTATAGTCAATCGTGTTCGGACGGGATAACTTGCAACGCATCGTGTTTTATGAGCTTCTCGTGTTTTCTCGTTGTATGCTATCCTTGTTCTTGACTAGTCCATTATGGCATCAAGCCAGTGATCATCATGTGTATATGCTTGCAATGCCTCGTGTGATTATCGTGTGAATATGGCTTGCATGCATCGTGTGATTTTTATGTGTGTTTAAACCTGCTGCATGCTTGCCTGTAAAACAAAAGATAACAAGTCATCCTCGCTTAGCGGCTATCCGCGTACGAGTCATTGCATAGCATCAATGAATAACTTAACACCTGAACGATCATGTTATAAGAACCCTCATGTTTGCATATGCTATGCCTCCTGAATGTTTATACTTACCGTGCTTGAATTAATCATGTTTGCCTTGGACAGGGAAGGAGAAATGGTAAGTTGGTAAGTCTTGCCGTGTTTCCTCAAATATCGCACGGCGCACTGCCCGACACGATAAGCTATTCAATGTTTGCATAAAACTGATCCTAAGGCAACTAGAAAGACAACTTAATAGTTATGCACGGAACCTGTATTACGTGTTTGGATTTGTCGAGCGGGCGAGTAGCTTCTCCACTAGTGCATTCAATGTACTGATAATCCACCAGTTTGTATGCAGGGTGCGAGAGAACCTCGTTCGGTGCGGATGCCTCCAACGTGCGTGCTAAGGCATGGACTTCACTCTGAAGCAACGGTGCGTCCGGAACAGAAGCACATATACAAGACATAATGTTGTGAACATAGCCCGAACTCGCCTGAACATCGCCTGTACAAATCATTCCACAGTTGTAGCAACTTGGCACGCTTTTACTGTTTCTGAGAGAGAGGCTTGAGCGACTTGTAATCTCGGCTATACGCCGCCTGTAACACTTGTTTATATCAATAAAAGAGTTGCTTTACTTCAAACTTGTGTTTCAATGCTTTCGCTATATTTGTCGACTCAGTGAACCTGTTACCGATCGCCTATGCGTTCATAACTCCGCTGTACTCGGACAATCTGTGCGACTCTGTGGTTTAGGACTCTTGTCGCCAGCCAATGAACCATGGCCTTGCACGGGCGTGGATCACGCTCGTGCGGCATCACGCCCGGATGGATCAAAGCGATCATTCCGCGGGAGCACTGGCGAGGGTGATTCCCGCCTAGCGGGAACGGTCGAAATAGCCTGCGGGAGATCCGGGCGTGACATGTTGGTATCAGAGCCTGGCTTCTACGCCTTTGGCCTTCAATTCGATATCTCTGTTTCGAAAGCTCGTTCATGGGTTATGTGCACGCTCTCTCTTAATGCCTCAATGGGATGTTCCAACAATAAGTCTAAATACTTTCAAAATACGTTTTAAATGATATGATTGCTTGTCTGGTTGTATGCTACGAGTGGCCTTTGTGCCAACCTGTGCAAACCCTTGAGAGGATCGCTAGTAGCTTGTCCGATTTTCACTGACTCTAAGTTTGGTTGAATACATCTATTCGAGGGACGCCTTGAACTAGTGCACCATCCAAGACTTAAGAAAAGGGTGAAACTCGAGTGCTAAGACTTCGCTATCACTAAGCTAGTTGACGTGTTCACGCTAGAGGGGCCCTTCAAAAGTGCGCACGATCCAGTCTAAGCGATATGCTGATTTCAAAGCTTGTGCAAGTGAAGATCCAAATGAACAAGTGCAACGACTTATCTAGGATTGCCTCAACCCTAGATTACTGCTTGTCCTTAGTAAGTCTCGAGGACGAGACTTTTTCTAAGTTGGGTAGGATGTAATACCCCGTTCCGCTCAAGCGGACTGCCGTTTCAAACGACAATAGTGCAGCTGTCCCGACCCGCTTTGCCTCGATCAAGAAGCAAAGGATATCCAGACTTGTCCCTACAGGAATTCAGCTTAGGCTTTCAGAGGCTCGCTCAGGCGTATCGCTCTACCGAGGCGAATCATCGCTAAGGTGGGTGGCTACGGTGAACTTGTCTTTGCTTAGCCAGCACACATAAAATCTGGAATATTCATGCTAGTCGCTAGGTGAATAACCCCCTCCATGCTAATAAATCCAACGCACCTAGCTAAGGGAATAATCCCAACTTGTATTGCTATGCTAGAACATGGAAAATGAAATACTGCTTATATATGTTCAGACCCTCACATGCTAAGTCCCTTAACGGTTTTATCCCTCGGCTTACCTTCGGGTCCTAGCAACGTGCCAGCTTATGTTCCTTAGAAACGCATGCTTGTCTGCTTGAATGTTACATTGTTTTCATCCAAACCTCGGAAGACTACCAAGTAGTCATTCCGTGCCTGAATGAACCCGCAAGTATTCGGGACCGTTAGGTCACCAAGGCAGTTCCCGATCCAGGGGACTGTATCATGTCAAGTAAATAAATCATGCTCCAGTGGCAAGACTCATTCAGGTATTCGGATCTCCCTGTAAGTCTCCCTCGTGTGCGGGCTTACATCAGCCCAGGAGACTGTGCATATCCAATAGCTAAATGAATCATGCATTACTGCTTGTCGTGTGCTCGTGTGTAAATTAAAAATCGTGTTCGATCATGGACAACTTGTGCACAAGGATATAAGTTCTGCGGACGGTGCTGGGACACTGGCACCGATCCGATCCGGGCAAACTTCGTGTTTATAGTCAATCGTGTTCGGACGGGATAACTTGTAACGTATCATGTTTTATGAGCTCCTCGTGTTTTCTCGTTGCATGCTATCCTTGTTCTTGACTAGTCCATTATGGCATCAAGCCAGTGATCATCGTGTGTATATGCTTGCAATGCCTCGTGTGATTATCATGTGAATATGGCTTGCATGCATCGTGTGATTTTCATGTGTGTTTAAACCTGCTGCATGCTTGCCTGTAAAACAAAAGATAACAAGTCATCCTCGCTTAGCGGCTATCCGCGTACGAGTCATTGCATAGCATCAATGAATAACTTAACACCTGAACGATCATGTTATAAGAACCCTCATGTTTGCATATGCTATGTCTCCTGAATGTTTATACTTACCGTGCTTGAATTAATCATGTTTGCCTTGGACAGGGAAGGAGAAATTGTAAGTTGGTAAGTCTCGCCGTGTTTCCTCAAACATCGCACGGCGCACTGCCCGACACGATAAGCTATTCAATGTTTGCATGAAACTGATCCTAAGGCAACTAGAAAGACAACTTAATAGTTATGCACGGAACCTGTATTATGTGTTTGGATTTGTCGAGCGGGCGAGTAGCTTCCCCACCAGTGCATTCAATGTACTGATAATCCACCAGTTTGTATACAGGGTGCGGGAGAACCTCGTTCGGTGCGGATGCCTCCAACGTGCGTGCTAAGGCGTGGACTTCACTCCGAAGCAACGGTGCATCCGGAACAGAAGCATATATACAAGACATAATGTTGTGAACATAGCCCGAACTCGCCTGTACAAATCATTCCACAGTTGTAGCCACTTGGCACGCTTTTACTATTTCAGAGAGAGAGGCTTGAGCGACTTATAATCTCGGCTATACGCCGCCTGTAACACTTATTTATATCAATAAAAGAGTTGCTTTACTTTAAACTTGTGTTTCAATGCTTTCGCTATATTTGTCGACTCAGTGAACCTGTTACCGATCGCCTATGCGTTCATGACTCCGCTGCACTCGGACAATCTGTGCGACTCTGTGGCTTAGAACTCTTGCCGCCAGCCAATGAACCATGGCCTTGCACGGACGTGGATCACGCTCGTGCGGCATCACGCCCGGATGGGTCAAAGCGATCGTTCCGCGGGAGCGCTGGCGAGGGTGATTCCCGCCTAGCGGGAACGGCCGAAATAGCCTGCGGGAGATTGGGGCATGACATTTCTGAAATAAGCACCTCTAAGTAGGATATGCATGAAGTGGCCTGAGAATGTCTCTACATCTCTTCATTCAGTACCCCGCTCTTCGCAAACTCTAGACTGACCACGCCTTTTGGAACAAAAGCGATCATAGACACTCGTACGGTCTCCCAGGAGTCTGGCAATGTACACAGCAGCCATAGTTCCTGAACCTTATCGTCGAACTTGACTCCCATCGAGGATAGCTAGTCAACCACGCCATAGAACTCACTCAAATGATCCGTAATGGATGCCCCATCTTTGTACCGCAAACCCATCATCATTCGGATCAGGAATAATTTATTTACCCCGGTCTTCTTCACATACAAAGATTCTAGCTTATCCCACAGTGTCCTCGCATGCTCAATACTGGCAACGTGGTTGTACACGTTCTCGTCAATGAACTGCCTGATGTATTAACATACCTATATATGGTCAAACTTTCAGTCATCTTCAAATTTGTCACTGGACCTCTCAAAAGTAAATAACGGCAGATGCAGCTTCTTGACAAATATCAGATCCTTCATCTTGCTCCTCCAATAGTGATAGTTTATACCGTTCAGGTTTACCAAGTGCACCGGCTATGCGTCCATCTCTCCTCCCTGGTTTGCTTGTCAACTCCTGACACCCTTCTAAAATTTTAGAACCTGGCTCTGATACTACACTATTGGGAATGAAACGCGAAAATTACTCCCCAAACCAGAGAATACCTGCGAAAGAACTGAGTAAAATGTATAAACCAAAAAATACCAAACATAAATTACAGACAGATTTTACGTGGAAAACCTAGATGAAAAAAAACTAAGGGACGATTGGAGTCCAACCCTGAAGAGCCTCTACTAATGGAATAAAGATATTACACCATTTACAAGCTCCTCACCGATCCAACACGGATCACCGTAACTCTTTGTAACATAAAATAGATTACAACCACGAAGAAAAAAGACAATGAAAAATATCCCAAATTGATCTCCTTCTCCGAAATGGCCTTCAATCATTCTTTCTCCTCTCCAAAGTTGTAATTGCACTCTTGCTACTTTTTTTCTGTTATTTTTTTCTCATGTTGTTGTATATTGCATGAGCCTTTATATAAACCCTTGTATGAATTGGAGTTTTCATATAAAAATCTATATATATATAAGCCAAAATTATTTATGGTTAATCATATATTTAATAGAAATCAAATCAAATCATAAATTAGCTTCCCATAAATTGGAAATCCAATTATATGGAAAGTTAATATATAAAAGATCCAATCATAAATATATAATTAAAGTCAAAGATAGAAATCTAATATAATATTTGCTTACCATAAATGTTTTAATATACGGCGCTCGATGCACTTTTTGAGCTTTTCAGACTCACGGATGGCGCTCGTCGCACTCCAGGATTTTCTCCACAAAGGTTGGGAACCCCACCCACTCTAACAAATCTTTTCCTTCACAACTATGTGGAGGGGGTCGTCATCCCGATGATCCACCAGCAGTACTCAAACTTTTTCCTTAGAAGAATCATTATGAATATATCTGCTCTGTTGTTATCTATATGAATATTCTCAAACGCTGCTTCCTTCTTTTCCACAATATCCCAATCCAATGATACCGGGTCTCAATGTACTTGGACCGGCTATGAAATATTTGGTTCTTCACAAGATGAATAATACTCTGACTATCGTAAAGCAAAGGATACTGCTCTTGCTTTAGTCCAATTTCCTACAACAGCTTCTTCATCTACAACAACTTCTTGCAAGCCTCTGTCGCCGCAATGTACTCTGCCTCTGTCGTCAACAAGGCAACACACTTCTACAATCACGACTGCCACGATACTTCTCCACCAGCAAACATCATCACATAGACCAAAGTCGACCGTCTCATGTCTACATCTCCAGCCATATCGGCGTCGGTATACCTAACCAGCTTCGGCTCATCACCACCAAAAGAAAGTCATAAAGTAGGTCCCATGCATATACATAAATAAAAACATAGTACGACGACATCGTCGTTGCACCCAAGTTTCCTTGGACGCACAGTTTATATAGCAGTTAAAATAAATAAACTAAATAAACAGAAAATAAATATGCATGCCTCATATGGAATGTAAATACAGTACAATGGCAAGGTATACTTGCCTGGCAAGAAATCTGTAAAGTGTACGCGCCCAAATGTCAAGGACACTGAACCTGGAACTAAGGACTCCGAACAAACATCTCTGGATGCTGAAATAAACATCACCAACGTTTCCAGAATGAGCAAAATAGCTAAAAAGCACATCCCTTTCGTCCAATTTGGACACAGGGGCAAAACGGTAATTTTGGGTAAAAGTGGGGTCCACGTGTGGCCCACTTTGCACCAAAAAGCGTGCCAAGGGTAACAGTCTCTAAATGGGACAAACTATAGGTCAAACAAATCTAGATGTTAATACGAACCCAACGGTATGTCCAAATGTGGATTCCGATGAGCCGAACACTAATTTGTCCAAAAAGTCAACTGTGGGGCCCGCCAATTGGCGATTTGGTCAACCGTCTCAGAAATGTGTGAAAATTGGGTCACAGGACCAGCGTGTTACCACGAGTCCAGTGGCGCAAGTTTTGTCGCAATCTGACAAGCGTGCATAAAATACGTGCGAGTTCCATAAAAGTTGCGACACGAAATGTGTCCGCGGATATGGCCTGATTCCGGCGCGCACACGCGTCCGAATCAGTCTCCACGAATTTTCACGTGTCCGGTTATGCTGCGTGCACCATTCGGTACACTTGGCACACGGCAGGGCGGTCCCGTTTGGCGGGGCGCGCTCCGTTTTCCAACTTTTGGAAAACCGGAAAAAGTGGGTGCGCGCAGTTTTATGATGAATATAACTATGTCCACAGCAACTATTAGCCTAGGATTATTTTACAGAAATTAAACTAGGTCAGGAATTCTACAGGTATCAAAAAGAATCACCAAGTTTGGATCTCTGTGGTGGGAGATACGAACTCGGCAATACGCGTGGTCGTTCTGGAATTCTGCGATTCCAGAATTCTGTCTGTCCGTCCATTTTGGACGCTGTTTTCCACCTAGGGACACACGTTTTCCGAGGTTGGCTATAAAATGAATATTGGAGAGGGTTGAGGGGAGATCATACCTATGAAAATGGAACATTGTTTGGTCGAGCGAGTTGACGGAAAATCACGCCGGAGCGAAGGTGTCTCGAGTGGGAAACTGCAGTTCGCGAGGTCGGCGTCGACGGAATGGTTGGATGGCTTGGGGGCTTCTCTGGCTGCGGTGACGGCTCTAGATGGGAAGAGGAATTTTGGGAATTTAGGTTAGGGTTTTAGAGCTAACTATATATATATATATATTATATATATTATATATATTATATATTAAGGGAGAGGTGAGCGGTCCGCGGGTGAAGGGTTTGGACGTTGAAATACACAGGCCGGCTCCCCAGGCGCTGAAGAGTCAAAGAGGGTCTGGAGATTGCTAGCGGGTCTTAAGTGGCGGGTTCTGTGAATGTATGCTAAGGGGTTACTAAACTAGGTTGCAGCAAGGAATTGTAAGGCTAAAGAGAAATAGTAATTTGTATTATTATTAATATTATTATTATTACTTATTTAATTCTTTTCTTTTCCTTTCTTTCTTTATAAAATATATATACATATATATATATTTGTATATGCATATATATATATATATACTCATAAGAAAATTTATATCATAGGGTATTGCACATCGTTAGGCTAGCAACTGTTCAAGGGGTCTCCTACATGGAATAAATTCCGAAAAATTCCTGAAGGTCCCATAAGTCATCTAAGTGTCCGAACACCTAACATAAAAATTATTAAAAAATTATTTCTCATATTTAGACCTAATTACTATAATTTAATTAATAATTAATAAATAAAAGGGTATATACGATTTTCTAGGAAGGGGATTTTACATTCTACCCAACTTGTAAAAATTTTGTCCTCGAAATTAAAATTAAGCCACGATAGAATGCAAGGATGGTATAAGATATAAATTAATAATGTAAATTCATACCTTGGTCTGCGAATAGGTTCGGAAAGCGCTTGCGCATGTCGTCCTCGCGCTCCCAATTTGATTCTTCTGGCGCGCTATGCCTCCATGCTACGCGAACCAAGGGAATAGACTGGTTCCTCAATAACTTCTCTCGATGATCAAGGATTCCTACGGGTTGCTCTTGGTATGACAAGCTTGGTCCAATGGTGATCTCTGAATGGTCGAGAACATGACTGCTGTCTGCCACATATCGCCTGAGCTGCGACACATGGAATACGTCATGTACTCCCTCCAGTGAAGGTGGTAGCGCAAGTCGATATGCCACCTCTCCAACTCTCTCGAGCACGTCAAATGGTCCAATATACCTTGGACTCAACTTGCCGCGCCCTCCGAATCGGATGGTGCCTCTGGTCGGTGATATCCTCAAGAAGACGTGATCGCCCTCTTTGAACTCTAAGGGACGACGATAAAGGTCTGCCCACTGCTTCTGCCTGTCTTGCACTGCTCGCAAGTGTCCCTGAATCTTCTTAACTGTCTCTACGGTGTTGACCACCAACTCGGGTCCCAAAATCTGACGTTCTCCCACGTCACTCCAACACACAGGAGACCTACATTTTGTTCCATACAATGCTTCAAACGGAGCCATCTGAATACTCGTTTGATAGCTGTTGTTGTAAGAAAACTCTACAAGATGTAGGTGGTCCTCCCATGATCCTCCGAAGTCTAACATGCAAGCCCTCAACATGTCCTCCAAGGTCTGAATAGTACGCTCCGACTGCCCATCTATCTGCGGGTGGTAAGATGTACTGAACTTCAGACGAGTACCAAGACTCTCTTGCATGCTCCTCCAAAAGTGCGATGTGAAGAGCGAATCTCGGTCCGATATAATGCTGACTGGTATGCCGTACAATCTCACGATCTGCCTCATATGTAAATCAACTAAAGCTTCTGTAGACTGACCGACTCTAAAAGGTATAAAATGGGCTGACTTGGTGAGTCGGTCCACTATTACCCACACTGCATCTCTCCCACTTGGACTCTTGGGAAAACTCGTGACGAAGTCCATAGTGATGTGCTCCCACTTCCACTCTGGAATCGGAAGTGGTTGCAATAATCCTGCTGTCCTCTGGTGCTCCGCCTTCACTTGTTGACATACCAGACATTTAGCTACAAAGCGAGCTATCTCTCTCTTCATCCCATGCCACCAAAAATGCTGTCGTAAGTCACGATACATCTTGGTGCCTCCAGGATGAATAGAATAGATCGAACTATGAGCCTCTGTCATCAGCTCCTGTCGAATCTTTCCATTTGGAACATAAAGACGATCACCACATCGTAATGTTCCATCCTCATGCATGCGCAATCCGGTCTGCTCTCCGACCTCTGTCCTTTCCTTTAGTCTCCTGAATCTGGCATCTGTAGGCAAAGCTGCCTTACTCCTCTCTACCAATGATGATTGAACTTGTAAGTTGGCTAGTGTCCCATCTGCTCCGGGTACTATCACTTCAATGCCAAGCTCTTGCAAGTCCTCCAAAAGTTCCCTCTGTGCTGTCAAGAAGTAAGCTGCTGGCTTCCGGCTTAACGCGTCTGCTACCACGTTAGCCTTGCCTGGATGATAATGTAGCTCTATCTCAAAATCTTTCATCAACTCGAGCCATCGACGTTGCCTCATATTTAACTCCTTCTGCGTGAAGACGTACTTGAGGCTTTTGTGGTCCGTATAGATTTCTACTCGTTCCCCATATAAGTAATGTCTCCATAGCTTCAGAGCAAATACAACGGCTGCAAGTTCCAAGTCATGAGTTGGATAATTCTTCTCATGTACTCGTAACTGCCTAGATGCATATGCAATCACCTTGCCATGCTGCATCAATACGCATCCTAAACCTTTTCCTGATGCGTCACTGTAGATCACGTATCCTCCTGATCCTGACGGAATCGTCAATACTGGTGCTGTAGTCAGTCGCTTCTTCAACTCTTCAAAGGCTGCTTGACACTCGTCAGTCCATATAAATTCTTGATCCTTACAAGTCAGACGAGTCATAGGTGCCGCTATCCTTGAGAAGTTTTCCACGAACCGTCGGTAATATCCCGCAAGTCCAAGGAAACTTCTCACCTCTGCTGCTGATTTAGGAACAGGCCAGGTCTCAACTGTGGAGATCTTCTCTGGATCAACAGAAATACCATCTCCTGTAACAACATGTCCAAGAAATGAAACTCTGTCCAAGAAGAACTCACATTTGCTGATTTTAGCATATAACTGCTCTCTCCTCAAAGTCTCTAGAACAATCCGCAGGTGCTCCTCGTGCTCCTCGTGGCTCTTCGAATAGACAAGTATATCATCTATGAAGACGACCACGAACTGGTCCAAGTACTGGTGGAAGACTCGATTCATCAAGTCCATGAAGATCGCTGGAGCATTGGTCAATCCAAATGGCATGACCAAAAACTCGTAGTGTCCATATCTTATTCTGAATGCGGTCTTCGGAATGTCCTGCTTCTGTACCTTCACTTGGTGATAACCCGATCTCAGGTCTATCTTCGAGAATACCTTAGCTCCACTGAGTTGATCAAACAGGTCATCAATGCGTGGCAATGGATATTTGTTCTTCACTGTCACTGCATTCAAGGCCCTGTAGTCAATGCACATACGCACTGACCCATCCTTCTTGGGTACAAACAGCACTGGTGCTCCCCAGGGTGATGCACTCGGTCGGATGAAACCTTTCTCCTCTAGCTCTTTTAACTGTGCCTTCAGCTCGTCCATCTCCTTCTTCGCCAGTCTGTAAACATGCGATGCTATAGGTGCTGCTCCGGGTGCTAGTTCAATTGAAAACTCTACGTCTCGGTCTGGGGGTAGTCCTGGCAAATCCTCTGGAAAGACGTCTAGAAATTCTGAAATAATAGGGTGATAGACAATATCGTCCATTGCGAGCTGTATACCATCAAGGATTTCTGTGGATCCTCGGGTAAACTCAAGTTCAGGCTGGCTTGGTACCTTAAAAAGAATGCTTCCTCCAAAGTAATCGAAGAAAGCGTGGTTCTTGCTCAGCCAGTCCATTCCAAACACAATATCAAAAGACGGTATAGGAAGGACTAAGAGTTGGGCATTCATCTCCCTGCCACGAATCACTATAGGACCCGTTCTACAAACTCGACTAACTGGTACAACTCCTCCTCCGGTAAGTATTCTAACACAACTAGATAATGGTGTAGAAGCAATGTTGTGTTTGGCAATAAAACTAGATGATATGAATAAGTGGGTGGCTCCCGTATCAAATAATGTCACAGCAGGAAAAATAAAAGCAAGGGTAATACCTGCTATGACATCCACCTCATGATCCATGTCATCTACCTCCAATGCAAAAGCTCGCCCGTTCCTCTGCGGCTGTCCATGTCCGGTCCTCATATACTGCTCCTCCTGAGTGGGTAGCGGTGGTCCTCTCTGAAATCCTCCTGCTGCTGGGGGTCGAGGTGCTCCCGGTCCGGTCATCTGCTGGGCTGGCTTCGGTGCTGGAAGCGCTAGTCTCTGAACTGGTGGTGGGAGTGTCGATGTCTGCATTGGGCAGTCTCTCGCCATGTGTTGTCCGGAGCCACATCTCATACACTGACCCAAGCGAGTCCGATAATCCCTCGAAATATGTCCGATCTTCCCACAATAATTACATTGGGGTTTTTCCCGAATCCGGTACGGTCCTGCTCGGTGTTGCTGATGCTGTTGTGCCAAAGGACGTCTAATAGGTCCTCCCTGTGGTGTCCTGGCTGGTCCCTGCTGTATCCTTGCTGTTCCTTGTTGTGTCCTCAACTGACCTCCTCTTCCTCTGCTAATGGTTTCCTGAAATCTGGCCTCTGTCAGTAGTTCAGCGTAAGAGACTCGGGACTGCGAGCTTGTATAATATTGCAGCTCCTGGGTCAGTCCTCGATGAAATCTCTTAGCCTTAGCCAAGTCATTTGGTATCAAAGCAGCGCCATATTTGCTGAGTCGACTAAACTCGGCATCATACTCGTCCACGGTCCAGTTCCCCTGCTCTAAGTGAAGAAACTGATCATACAAGGTGTCCCTGACAGTGTCCGGAAAGTACTTTCCCTCAAAGAACTCCAAGAACTGCTCCCAAGTCTGGTAAGTACCCAACTGGCGCTCCATGGATTCCCACCAGTGATGGGCATTACCATCTAGAAGCGTTCGTACACCCGTCATCCATAGGTCCGTGGGTAACTACGATGCCTCCAGTAGCTTCTGTGTGTGAGTGATCCAGCTGGTGGTCTCCTCCGGGCTCTCAGTGCCCTTGTACTGCCTTGCACCGATCTGAACAAAATCCTTTACTGACCCAACCTTAGCTCGAGGTACTGGAGCTAGTGTTTGGGCTGGTACAGTAGCATGTGCAGCCATCCTCTCCAGTGCTGCCAAAAATTCTTGCCTCTGCTCGACTGCCTGCTGCCTCTGCTCGGCTGCCTGCTGCCTCTGTTCCTGTATCATCACCTGAAAGAATTAGAACATCTGCGCTTGGCCATCTTGCGGTACTGAGGCAGGTGGAAGGTTCCCAATAGGTGAAGCGGGAAGATCAGATGGAACTGGGGTGTGAGTCTGTCCATCTGGCCCCGGAAGCCTAGGAATCGTTAGGGTCCCTCCTTGAGTCTGACCATTGACTCCAGAAGTTGTATCGCCATCGGCGGCAGTACGTCCATTCTGCAAATCCATCTCTCTGCAGTTGACGTACGAAACGATTAGAAAAAGTACAGGAATCAAACAGGATGCAAGTATTAAATAGGAAGGATGAATTTCAATCAAGCGTGGATGAGATCCTTATACTCTATTCCTATACGCAGGCTTGTTCGGTACAGTTACGTAACCGAGACAATATATTCTTGACCTGCATGGGCCACCACAAAAATATGTCATGCCCCAGTCCCAAAATACGTAGGACTAGGAATACGTAACACGCCAGCCGTATGTATACGAACTCCAATATATGGAAACTATATACACACGTACGCTGTACATGAATATCCAATCCACAGTGGTAAATATATGTCACAATAAGTCACACGCAGTTCTATATCTCATCCACAGCACAAATAATAGAAGAATGGAAATCAATAAATGAATATCAAAGAAGTAGTCTCAAATAGTAATCTCAAAGTGCAATAGTCGGGTGGAGACAAATCCACTGCAAATCGACTATAATAAACTACTAAAGAGAGAAGAGAATAAACTCTAATATAAGAATAAATGTCTAGAAAAGAATAGCAACTAAAATCTCTAAACAGCTGCAATGAATCACATATAATCAGAAGGTAAGATCTCCTCAGGCTGATAGGTAGCATCAGGTCCAGGTCCATACTCCTACGGATACTCCTGCTCACCTATATCTGGAAGGGACCAGGTCCTCAGAGGGACGTAACAAGATACAAAAAGTACATGCCAATAAATTACTGAAAATAAACATCCATTGGGGTCGCCTAACCATCTATGTGAATGCAGTTAAGAACACCTTTCCCCACAAGTGAGCTATCTGGCTAAAAACTGGGATTTGGCATGGTTCTCTTTTGGAGATCCAGGGGCCTAAAAGGCACGTCGTCTTTTGAACGCCGGTGGCCTGCCTGATAGTACATAATATATAGTGGTCATCATGACCCGTATCTCCAGCGGAGAATCCGGGCGTACAGGAGAAAAAGTGTAAAGGAGCTCAAATGCGGTACTTATTGTTCTCCCCACCCAATGCTCTAAGCATGTCATGTCCATGACACGATAAACCTCTAATAACCGCCAGGTCTACTAGCATGCAAAATTTCTATTGGCAGTTATCCCTATCCGTCGCACGACCTATACGTACCGGGGGCCAGCCGAGTACGCAAGTCCGTGTCCTATATGTGACTCACTCTCGTGTAAGAATAGTGTCATGGCCAATGAAACATAAATGCCTCATAAAAATGGGGTAGTCTCATAAAGTAGGTCCCATGCATATACATAAATAAAAACATAGTACGACGATACCGTCGTTGCACCCAAGTTTCCTTGGACACACAGTTTATATAGCAGTTAAAATAAATAAACTAAATAAACAGAAAATAAATATGCATGCCTCATATGGAATGTAAATATAGTACAATGGCAAGGTATACTTGCCTGGCAAGAAATCTGTAAAGTGTACGCGCCCAAATATCAAGGACACTAAACCTGGAACTAAGGACTCCGAACAAACGTCTCCGGATGCTGAAATAAACATCACCAACGTTTCCGGAATGAGCAAAATAGCTAAAAAGCACATCCCTTTCGTCCAATTTGGACACAGGGGCAAAACGGTAATTTTGGATAAAAGTGGGGTCCACGTGTGGCCCACTTTGTACCGAAAAGCGTGCCAAGGGTAACAGTCTCTAAATGGGACAAATTATAGGTCAAACAAATCTAGATGTCAATACGAACCCAACGGTATATCCAAATGTGGATTCCGATGAGCCGAACACTAATTTGTCCAGAAAGTCAACTATGGGGCCCGCCAATTGGCAATTTGGTCAACCGTCTCAGAAATGCATGAAAATAGGGTCACAGGACTAGCGCATTACCACGAGTCCAGTGGCGCAAGTTTTGTCGCAATCTGACAAGCGTGCACAAAATACGTGCGAGTTCCACAAAAGTTGCGACACGAAATGTGTCCGCGGATACGGCCTGATTCCGGCGCGCACACGCGTCCGAATCAGTCCCCACAAATTTTCACATGTCCGGTTATGCTGCGTGCACCATTCGGTACACTTGGCACACGGCGGGGCGGTCCCGTTTGGCGGGGCGCGCTCCATTTTCCAACTTTTGGAAAACCAAAAAAAGTGGGTGTGCGCAGTTTTGTGACGAATATAACTATGTCCACAGCAACTATTAGCCTAGGGTTATTTTACAGAAATTAAACTAGGTCAGGAATTCTATCGGTATAAAAAAGAATCACCGAATTCGGATCTCTGTGGTGGGAGATACGAACTCGGCAATACGGGTGGTCGTTCTGGAATTCTGCGATTCCAGAATTCTGTCTGTCCGTCCATTTTGGACGCTATTTTCCACCTAGGGGCACACGTTTTCCAAGGTTGGCTATAAAACGAATATTGGAGAGGGTTGAGGGGAGATCATATCTATGAAAACGGAACAGCGTTTGGTCGAGCGAGTCGACGAAAAATCACGCAGGAGTGAAGGTGCCTCGAGTGGGAAACTGCAGTTCGCGAGGTCGGCATCGACGGAATGGTTGGATGGCTTGGGGGCTTCTCTGGCTGCGGTGACGGCTCTAGATGGGAAGAGGAAGTCTGGGAATTTAGGTTAGGGTTTTAGAGCTAACTATATATATATATATATATATTATATATATTATATATTAAGGGAGAGGTGAGCGGTCCGCGGGTGAAGGGTTTGGACGTTGAAATACACAGGCCGGCTCCCCAGGCGCTGAAGAGTCAAAGAGGGTCTGGAGATTGCTAGCGGGTCTTAAGTGGCGGGTTCTGTGAATGTATGCTAAGAGGTTACTAAACTAGGTTGCAGCAAGGAATTGTAAGGCTAAAGAGAAATAGTAATTTGTATTATTATTAATATTATTATTATTACTTATTTAATTCTTTTCTTTTCCTTTCTTTCTTTATAAAATATATATACATATATATATATATATATTTGTATATGCATATATATATATATATACTCATAAGAAAATTTATATCATAGGGTATTGCACATCGTTAGGCTAGCAACTGTTCAAGGGGTCTCCTACATGGAATAAATTCCAAAAAATTTCTGAAGGTCCCATAAGTCATCTAAGTGCCCGAACACCTAACATAAAAATTATTAAAAATCTATTTCTCATATTTAGACCTAATTACTATAATTTAATTAATAATTAATAAATAAAAGGGTATATACGATTTTTTAGGAAGGGGATTTTACATTAATCGGTAGTGCCCTGAAGATATCATAGAATCTATTTGACTCCACTCCAATGTACCCTTCCAAGATTGGAAGTATACCGACTAACTGTGCCAGCTACGTGAGCGATGTCTGGCCTCGTACATACCATAGCATACATAAGACTCCCCAAAGCTGAGGCATATAAAACCTTCTCCATATCTTACTTCTCGTCCTCGGTAGATGGACACTGCTCCTCAGTGAACTTAAAGTGAGCCGCAAGGGGGTTACTCACTTTTTTTGACTTGTCCATCCCGAAATACTAAAGTACCCGATGAATGTACTTCTTTTGGGACAAGTGTACCAGCTTGAACTCTCTTTCTCTCTCTCTCTCTCTCTCGGCTGATCTCCATCCCAAGAATAGTCTTCGCTGTGCCCAAATCCTTCATAGAGAAGGTCGCGCCCAGTTGGCGCTTCAACTCCACTATTCTAGTGGTATTCTGACCCACCAGTAGCATATCATCAACATAGAGCAGTCAAATAATAAAATTATCCTCGGCAAAGTACCTTACAAATACATAGTGGTCCGATGTCGTCCGTGCGTAACCATGCTCCCCCAAAAATGACTCGAACTTCCTATACCACTTCTTCGGAGCCTACTTCAGACCATACAAGCTCTTCCTCAACTGGCAGACCAAGTGTGACTTGCCCTTCTCATAGAATCCCTCTGGGTGCTCCGTATACAATTCCTTCTCAAGATTACAGTGGAGGAATACCGTATTCACGTCTATTTACTCGACCTCCAAGTCAAAACTGGCCACCAATGCTAGCACCACCCGAATAGATGACTGCTTGACGACTGGTGTAAACCCCCTGATTTTTCAGGATTTTAAAAATCAATTTTTAGAATTTTTCTGGAATTTTTTTGTTATTTTTTACTAATTTAAATCAAGGTATTCAGGTTATAAATAATTTTTAAATGTGTTTATTAAATATTAAAATATTATGAAAATTATATTTTTATGTGTAAAATAAAATATTAGACATAGGGTAATTTTCTTAGAATTTATTGGACCCCGAAACCATTTTTTAAAGACCTAAAAAATAAAGTTTTATTAAACCCCAAATAAACCCTAAAATAAACCCGGTTTATTTCCTAACTGAACCAACCCAAACTGAACCGACCCGGTTTAGTCAAACCCAACCCAAACCCTAGCGGGTCGGATCCGGGCCCGTTAGCCGACCCGACCCGACCCGCTTCGACCCGACCCGACCCGACCCGGTGCTACAGTGTACCCCTAAACCCGACCCCGACCCTGCCGCTTCGTCTCCACCAGCCGCCGGCCGTTACGCCGCCGCCCGCCCAGTACGCCTCCGCCCGCTCGTTACGCCCTCCACGGCGGTTTCGACCCCCCGGCTCCCTCTCCATCCCCATATAAACCCCCTCCGCCTCCGCCAGAGCCACCACCACTGACTGTGCCCCAGCCCCGTCGTCCCCGGCCAACCCCGCAGCACCGCGAGCAGCTTCGGCCCCTATCTCCTCTGCCTTCGCCTGTCTCACCGCCATCGTCTCCTCCAGCCCTCGCCCCTCACCGCGGATCTCCTCCTCCGCCGTGAGCCCCCGAGCCCGATCCAGCCCCCGCTGTACCGAGTCCCCTGCGCCTCACCGCCTCCAGTTCCGACAGCCCTGGTCAACGATGACCCCGACGAGCCGACGACCCCGACGAGAAGCCGCCAGCGCCGCCACCAGCTCCGGCCGCCTCCGGCGAGGACCTCCGGCAGAAACCCTAACCCTAGCCACCGCGTCGCGCCACCTCACAGAAGTTC
Source organism: Iris macrosiphon (assembly GCA_036927795.1). Taxonomy (NCBI): domain Eukaryota; kingdom Viridiplantae; phylum Streptophyta; class Magnoliopsida; order Asparagales; family Iridaceae; genus Iris; species Iris macrosiphon. The sequence goes on along the minus strand of JAYESA010000014.1, from coordinate 31,374,493 downwards.
GCTTTTCGGTCTTCTACGGAGCCCTGTTCAGGTAGCCGTTTCTCCCTCCTCGTTGTCCCATTTCCTGTTCCGTCTACTGTAACGCAAACCCTGCATGACCCTCTCGATACTCGTGCAACCCGCTCGGTGTATCGTGTCCTGTGGCGATCGCAAATCGTGACCCAAAATCAGGAAAATATTTACCCTATTTTTCCCCGGAACTGAGTGCGCCCCGCCAAACGGGACGACTTGGTCGTGTGCAGACTTCACCGATAGGTGTGCGCCATTAATACGGATGTATAGGATTTTACGGAAGTTGATTTGGATGTGCGTGCACACCGAAATCAACGCGTATCCGTCGACAACGTCCCGTATCGGCCCTATTCTGGAACTCGTTGTAACTTTGTATACACATGTCGGATCAAAAGAAAACTTGCACCATCGGACTTGTAGCAATACGCTGGTCCTATGACCCAAGTTTGGTTTGATTCTGAGAACATTGACAAAATCGCGTATCGTGGGCCCCACGGCTCCACTTGACGGACGATTTTGTGATCGGCTCATCGGAATCTAATTCTGGATGTTTCATTGGGTTCGTATTGTTGTTCTGGACTTATGGACACTAAGTTTGACGAATTTGGAGAACATTGTCTCTGACATATTTTTCGGTGCGAAGCAGGCCACATGTGGTCCCCGCTTTGACCAAGAACTATCATTTTTGCCCCTGTGTCCAAATTGGACTCAAGGACAGGCATTTCTAGCTATTTGATGTCTTCTGAATCAGATGGTGATGTCTATTATAGCAATCGGAGGAGTACCTGCAAATCCCACTGATACCAAAGCTACAGTTGGAGTCAGAACCCCAGGCAAGTGTACCTTGCCATACTTGCAGTACCTGCTTCATATTGTTGTCTTAATTTATTCATATGATATACATGCTTAACCTAGGACCGTGTGACATTGCTTAGTGACCGAATAATATTTGGGTGTCAATACTGTACGCAGAGTTGTGTAATGTCACATAGGCATGGATACCGAGACCCTATACATTTTCGTGCTTGCATTATCAAGTACGACATACCTCAGGACACCTGATACTATTCATGATCAGAATCTTCCTGAGATATTCATGGTGATTCTGTATAGGTTATATGATTCATGACATAGATATTGCATGATCTTATTATGACTTGCTGCATTAGATATGATCTTGCGTGACATGGACATGAGACATCGTGGACATAAGACGTGTGATTACATTGGGTGGGGAGAGACACACAGGCTACAGGCTGATTTTATATATATATGCCCACTACATAGTAAATTATATAGTATCTCTGCTACAGGCTCCCAGACACAGAGCTTGTCGTAGTCTCAGCCTAAGTCTAGTGATGCTCTCACTTGCATTTCATATAGCTGGTTACCTAGTTTACCCTATTGATTCATTTATTATTGCACTGCATTATTTTTGGCATGAGTTATTTTTGTACCTTGCTATGTCCCCTGAGGACCTGGATTCCGGATTATGTCCCCAGGATTAGCAGACGAGATCTATCCCGAGATATACGAGATATGAGCATTAGTAGGAGCAGAAGCAGGAACATGAGCAGTTATTGGAGCAGTACCAGAACTCGAGGATGAGGTAATTGCTGAGGATTTCTCCTGAGTATATACTTTTTCCATACTCAGTATTTACTGTTGTTATCTTTATTCTTGTATCTTGACTATTCTATCAGACTCATTATCGGGTTGTTCCCCGAGTTATGTTTTATTGAGATTTGATATTGCTTATTACTTTGATATTGTTGTATTTATTTTTGTGGATGAGATTAGTATATTATACCCTTATTGTTGTACTACAGCTTAAGTACATCCTGATGGATCCATTAAATTGGGTTAGCCCATCGGTGTGTGCTGCTGGCCATTGCCACGTGGCTAGTCCCTCAATATTTTGGGACTGGGGCATGACATGGTTTTTGTGGTGGCCCATGCAGGTCAATGACTAAATTATTCGGTTTTAACTTAGGGACCGAACAAGCCTGCAATAAGATAGGATAAGGATCTCATCCACTTGCTTGAATTATTTTTGATATCTATATCGAATTCGAATTAATCTCTTGACTTGCATCCTGCCTTGATTCCTGTGCTCCTCTTATTGTTTATTTTGGATGCAGAGTAATGGATCCACGAGCAAACAATGAGACTCCTGCAAGATCACCACGAGATATTATGGTAACCAACGAAGATGAAGTAACACTAGTGGATGGAGGTTAATCAGCACACCGAAGTAGTCAAGCGAATCAACATGCCTCGAGAATCCAACAAGATGACATCCCACCTCCATCGCAGTTTACTCCACCAATGCCCGTATTCCCACAAGGGCAGGCTATGGATGGGCAGCAGATATTTTAAATGATCTATGCAATAATGCAAGCTCAACAAGAGGCTCTGAGTTACAGCCTAGCAATCGCACTGGAGCAGGCGAATCTACCAGCACGAAGGCCAACGACTGGCTTTATCATCGATTTCTGCCAGCTGAAGCCCCGTACCTTTTCAGGCAAGGAGCAGCCCACAGAAGTTCATAAGTGGCTCACCAATACTCAACATCAATTAGAAGCAGCTGAGCTTCCAAGGGAACGTTGGATGACTGCCGTCAGAATGCAGTTAACAGACAATGCACATCACTGGTGGCTATCTGAGGAGATACGGCTCGGACCAGACCGAGTCACTTAGGAAGAGTTCTCTAGACTCTTTCAGGAGATGTACATTCCAGCCATCGTTCGATCAGAACTTTGGGACAAGTTCAATCGCCTCACTCAAGACAATATGACAGTGGAAGAGTACAATGCGAAATTCATTTGTCTAAGTCGCTTCGCCCCAACCCTGATCCCGACAGAAGAAGAGAAGGCTAAGAAGTTCTTCGACGGACTAAACTTTGAGATACAGAGACTGATCGGATCCGTCGTACCTACTTCTTACTCGGACGTTCTTGCTGCAGCACGACGCATGGAGCGCATCACCAGGAGAGAGACCAGCCTGAAGCGGCCTTCCACATCAGCACTAGCTAGAGCACCACAGGAAGAAGCTGCAAAGAGACCTCATATGCACCAGCCACCCAGAGCATCTCCGCAGATACTACCTACATGTCAATATTGTGGCAAGGTAGGCCATACTGAGAGGGAATGCAGACGCAAGTTGGGATTATGCTTAATTTGCAGATTCAATCAACACTTAGCCAAGGATTGTCCTGAGCATCGAGAGGGAGCACTAATATTAAATAGAGAAGCTTTACCAGCACCAAGGCTTGTTTATCCAGCATTGGGAGTACCACAGACGGGAATTGGAGAAGTCAGACCACCAGCCCCAGGAGGGTATCAGCCGAGGCCACCCTTGGCACCACAAGCAGCACTCTTCCAGCAGGCCCAGCAGCAGCAGAAGAATCCACCACAAGGACGCGGACAAGCTTTTGCGATGACCTTGGAGAATGTATAAACTCGTGGAGTAGCAAATGCGCGTAAGTTTTTCATAGTTATATATTTCTAGTATTGCTTTATCTCGTGCCTTTTAGTTCATGACCTTAGCCTTAACCTGGTAGTTTTGAACTTGCTAATAAGTGATAACCTAGTTTTCTAAGCTGTAATTTTCTTACTTTAACCAAATATTTTGCATAACTTTCATTGCCAAGGGAAATTATGTTTTCTATTCCCTATGTTTTTGCTTAACCCTCATCCTTTGATTCTCCTTGATCATGATTCTTTGATGGTGTCGTGCTTCGAACCTGTTTTGCAAACAGTGTCATCTCTACTGACCGGTTATTCTTTGATTGTGAGGACGCAATCCTCTTAAGGGGAGTAGATTGTAAACTCCCTGATTTTTCAGAATTTTAAAAATTAATTTTCGGAATTTTTCTGGAATTTTTCACTAATTTAAATCAAGGTATTCAGGTTATAAATAATTTTAAATATGTTTATTAAATATTAAAATATTATGAAAATTATATTTTTGGTGCAAAATAAAATATTAGACATAGGATAATTTTCCTGAAATTTATTGGACCCCGAAAATATTTTTTAAAGACCTAAAAAACTAAGTTTTATTAAACCCCAAATAAACCCTAAAATAAACCCGGTTTATTTTCTAACTGAACCAACCCGAACCGGACCGACCCGGTTTAGTCAAACCCAATCCAAACCCTAGTGGGTCGGATCCGGGCCCGTTAGCCGACCCGACCCACTTCGACCCGACCCGACCCGGTGCTACAGTGTACCCCTAAACCCGACCCCGACCCTGCCGCTTCGTCTCCACCCGTCGCTGGACGTTACGCCGCTGCCCACCCGTTACGCCTCTGCCCGCCCGTTACGCCCAGCCCTCCTACAGCGGTTTTGACCCCCCGGCTCCCTCTCCAGCCCTATATAAACCCCCTCCGCCTCCGCCAGAGCCACCACCACCGACTGTGCCCCAGCCCCATCGTCCCCGGCCAACCCCGCAGCACCACGAGCATCTCCGGCCACCATCTCCTCCACCTCCGTCTGTTTCACCGCCACCGTCTCCTCCAGTCCTCGCCCCTCACCGCGGATCTCCTCCTCCGCCGTGAGCCCCCGAGCCCGATCCAGCCCCCGCTGCACCGAGTCCCCTACGCCTCGCCGCCTCCAGTTCCGGCAGCCCTGGTCGACGACGACCCCGACGAGCCGACGACCCCGACGAGAAGCCGCTAGCGCCGCCATCAGCTCCGGCCGCCTCCGGCGAAGACCTCCGGCAGAAACCCTAACCCTAGCCACCGCGTCGCAGAAGTTCGCTTTTCGATCTTCTGCGGAGCCCTGTTCAGGTAGCCATTTCTCTCTCCTCGCTGTCCCGTTTTCTATTTTATCTGCTGTGATACGAACCCTGCGTGATCCTCTCGATACCCGTGCAACCCGCTCGGTGTGTCGCGTCCTGTGGCGATCGTAAACTGTGACCCAAAATAAGGAAAATATTCACCCTATTTTTTCTCGAAATTGAGTGTGCTCCGCCAAAGGAGATGACTTGGTCATATGCGAACTTCACCGATAGGTGCACGCCGTTAATACGGACGTGTAGGATTTTACGAAAGTTAATTTGGATGTGCGTGCACACCGGAATCAACGCGTATCCATCGACAACGCCCCATATCGGCCCAGTTCTGGAACTCGTTGTAACTTCGTATACACAAGTCAGATCGAAACAAAATTTGCACCATTGGACTCATAGCATTACGCTGGTCCTGTGATCCAAGTTTGGTTCAATTCTGAGAACGTTGACAAAATCGCGTATTGTGGGCCCCACGGCTCCACTTGACGGGCAATTTTGTGATCGGCTTATCAGAATCCAGTTCTGGATATTCCGTTGGGTCGTATTGCCATTCTGGACTTGTAGAAACTAAGTTTGACAAATTTGGAGAACATTATCTTTGACATATTTTTCGGTGCGAAGCGGACCATATGTGGACCCCGCTTTGACCAAGAACTGTCATTTTTGCCCCTTTGTCCAAATTGGACTCAAGGACAGGCATTTTTAGCTATTTGATGTCTTCTGAATCTGATGGTGATGTCTATTTCAGCAACCGAAGGAGTACCTGCAAATTTTACTGATACCAGAGCTACAGTTGGAGTCAAAATCCCAGGCAAGTGTACCTTGCCATACTTGCAGTACCTGCTTCATATTGTTGTCTTGATTTATTCATATGATATACGTGCTTAACCTAGGACCGTGTAAAATTGCTTAGCGATTGAATAATATTCGGGTGTCAACACTGTACGCAGAGTTGTGTAACTCACATAGGCATGGATACCGAGACCCTATACATTTGCGTGCTTGTATTATCAAGTACGACATACCTCAGGACACCTGACACTATTCATGATCAGAATCTTCCTGAGATATTCATGGTAATTCTGTATAGGTTATATGATTTATGACATAGATATTGCATGATCTTATTATGACTTGCTGCATTAGATATGATCTTGCGTGACATGGACATGAGACATCGTTGACATGAGACGTATGATTACATTGGGTGGGGAGAGACACGCAGGCTACATGATGATTTTATATTTATATGCCCACTATATAGTAAATTACATAGTAAATTATATAGTATCTCTGCTACAGGCTCCCAGACACAGAGCTTGTCGTAGTCTCAGCCTAAGTCTATTGATGCTCTCACTTGCATTTCACATAGCTGGTTACCTAGTTTACTCTATTGATTCATTTATTATTGCACTGCATTATTGTTGGCATGAGTTATTTTTGTACCTTGCTATGTCCCCTGAGGACCTGGATTCTGGATTATGTTCCCAGGATTAGCAGACGAGATCTATCCCGAGATATACGGGACAAGAGCATTAGCAGGAGCAAAAGCAGGAACATGAGCAGTTATTGGAGCAGTACCAGAACTCGAGGATGAGGTGATTGCTGAGAATTTATCCTAAGTATATACTTTTTCCATACTCAGTATTTGCTGTTGTTATCTTTATTCTTGTATCTTGACTATTATATTAGACTCATTATCGGGTTGTTCCCCGAGTTATGTTTTATTGAGATTTGATATTGCTTATTACTCTGATATTGTTGTATTCATTTCTGTGGATGAGATTAGTATATTATACCCTTATTATTGTACTACAGCTTAAGTACATCTTAATGGGTCCATTAAATTGGGTTAGCCCATCGGTGTGTGCTGCTGGCCATTGCCACGTGGCTAGTCCCTCGATATTTTGGGACTGGGGAGTGACAACTGGAGAAAAGATCTCATCATAATCTACGTCTTTTCGGTAACTGTAGCCTTTAACTACCAGCCTCGCTTTGTATCGAGGGCGAGTAGCATCATCTGTCTGCTTCACTCTGAACACCCATCAATTATTCAAAGCCTTCTTGCCCTTTGGCAATCGCACCAGATCATAAGTAGAGTTGGCCTCCATGGAACTTATCTTCTCTTGCATGGCCTCCATCCGCTCCAGCATGTGTTCGTCTTCCATAGCCTCTATAAAACTTTTGGGTTCTCCACCGTTAGTCAGTAGCACATACTCACCGGGTGAGTATCTGGTAGATGGTCGACACTCTCTATTGCTCCTCTTCAATAAAACCACTGGTGCTGGTTGTGTACCAACAACCTCCTCCTCAAGAACTGCCTCATCGGCATGCTCTTTCTCCTAAAGATTACCCTGACCATCATTAATAGGCTAATGATCAAGATTGGTAGCAACTTCATGTATTGGCTCCCCTGTAACTGAATCCTCTACGATCTCCGATGGAAACTGCTTGAAGCGAATTGACTCTAACTCAGGAAATTTCTTAGAAGGCATCTGGGAATCCTGAGTGTTGGTCATGGTCTGATCCTCGATGAATACTATATCCCTATTTTTGTAGAGCTTTCATTCCACTGGGTTGTAGAGTTTATAGCCAAACTCATCCTGATCATAACCGACATAGACGTACCACCTCGTCTTCAGCTCAAGTTTGGATCTCTTGTCCTTCGGTACATGTACGAAGGCCTTGCAACCAAACACTCGTAGGTGATTGTATGATGGCTTTTTGTTGTACCATACTTTATCAGGCACATCACCCTGCAAAGGAGCACTAGAAGATAAATTAATAATATAAGCAGCTTTATGAAGAGTCTTACCCTAATAGCTATCTAGCAAGTTTGCTTCTGACATCAAATATCGTACCCTCTTCATCAGCGTCCTGTTTATCCGCTCCGCTTGTCACAACCCGTACCCGATGTAAGGATACAAGTCAGAAATAACGCCCAGCCTACGCCACAGAATCGGCGGTAGAACGCTGTCTGGGTAATCTATCTAATAATATAATGAGCCACCAACAATAACAATATACTCAATCACAGATCTATGGTAGAAATAAGCACAAATATGATAAAGAATCAAAATAGTCACATACAACTCATGAGTCTAAAATAATACATCAATGAGTCTGAAAGAATGCTAACAAATAAATTAGAGACAAATCCAGTATAAGAAATACTAAGAAGGTACTAATCCCGGGTCATCTGTCTCAGTCGGGATAAGTCTCTCCTGAGCCAGGATCTCTGACTCTAAGCCCACAACATCCTGGGGTCCATAATATGTAGGGTACACTCCTCAGTGTCATCTGGAAAAAATATATCCAGTCAGGAAAGGAGCAGAGTACATCTCTAACAACAGTTCTAATCAATGATAAAAACTATGTAACAGTAAATAGATGTGAATATACAAGATGTACAATAGATACGAGAGATACACAATAAGGAAATATTGGAATGAACACAATAATGAACAATATATCAATGAACAAGAATACTAATGACTAAGTGTGTGAGTACTAGCTTTAACATGTGATCGGCTTGGAAATATGATACAATATATATGGCCTGGCTAATCATACGTACGGTGTATGATTAACACTATTCAGTAATAGTACTTGATACAATAAGGGTATGATCACATATCTACACTAAAGTACTCCCCACCCTCGACTGATATAATAGATCCAACCACGGTATGCTATGGCACGATATTCCACAAGAAGATAGCGACTCTTCCCGAGAATCAGTGTCTGTACATGTACAAGATAACCAATAAAACGATACTTGCACCATATACACCATAATAACATCTCATGACGAGATCCGGATATACTAATCCGTGTAACCATAGTGTCAAGAGAACATGGATATCTACACTAGATATAATGAACATAGAGGATATCATAAATGAGAAACTATCAGAGAATATACTCGCCTGAAGTCCAAAGAATAGTCTCACAAATGTCTGATACGGTATCTCAAAGACCTAGATATGGAATACAACATCAATACAAGGTTCTGAAAAAAAAAAAAGTTAAAGTAGTCAACTTCTAGGTCAACAAGTCAATTCTAAGTCAAAAGTCAAACTAGGTCAACTCTAAGTCAACTATGGTTAACTATGGTCAACTACCTATTTCTAGGTAGCATAAGTCTAATACAATGATATTGGGTTCAAATACTAATGTCTAGGTCACAAAAATATATCTTAAATACTAGGATACCGTATCTCCGGATACGTAAATATATAGGTAAAATATTACATATATAAGTCAAATAATATTAATATATATATATAAATCCTAATTATAACATTAGATAGATACCTTGGTTTTGAGCCAACTTGGTATCTATCACAACATTAACCCATCATCTTGATACCCAAACCCAATACCTTGGGTATCCCCAATTATCTTGGTAATTACCTTGGTATCTAATATTAAGAAAACTGCCAAACTGTCACTAATAATTGCTGCTGACCATCGCTGAAGTCTCTGATACTGCTGATACTTTGCTGTTTTAACGACGGTTCTGCTGCTGTCGCTAAACTGCTGTTGCTGCTGCTACTGCTGTTGTACGCTCTTGCTGCTGCTGCTGCTTTGGCGACCCTGTTGCTGTCGCTGCTGCTGTTGTATTTTATTGCTGCTGCTGCTATGCTGTTGCTACGCTGCTGCTGTTGCCTTTGTTGCTGTCACTAAAACACACACACACACACACACACACACAAACATACACACACACACATATATATATATATATATATATATATATATATATATATATATATATATATATATATGCAACTATACAATTTATACATACAATCTATAACTACTATTATATATAATTATTATATATGAATATACATACATCCATACATATATACTAATATATATATATATATATATATATAAAAACTACATATACATGTATATGTATATATAATCATAGAATAATATGTATACATGTATTATATAAGTATATACATATAATATAACATCTTATATTTATATATATATAAATAATACATAACCACAACATATATATATATATATATATATATATATATATATATATATATATATATATATATATATATATATATATATATATATACATATACATGTATATGTATATATAATCATAGAATAATATGTATACATGTATTATATAAGTATATACATATAATATAACATCTTATATTTATATATATATAAATAATACATAACCACAACATATATATATATATATATATATATATATATATAATTCACCACCATACACATATACACACAACAACCACATATGTATATACAATAACTAGTAGATCTTACATATGTAAAATAATAACTACAAAAATATACAACACATATATATAATAGTTATAAAGATCTATGATATTTAATACATAAATATATGTAACAACAATATATATAATAATATATATATACATATATATAATTATACTTCACCATGAATAAGAACACAAAAGAAATAGATCTACCATTAAATTGCACATTTCATGGAACGTATCACTCCGTATCCCACTAGATCTAGGATACGCTTGCGACACGAGTCCACCACACATCTAAATGTATCCCGAAGGACACGAACAAGTCATATATATTATTTATGAACAATACGAAGAGTCAAACACAATTCTACGTGTCCATGTCAAAATATGACATGTATAAAGTCCCGTGTCAGAGAACCCCCCCCCCCCAAAATTAATACGTACACCAAATTATTGGGATACGACCTATACGTACCCAATTGTGGATACGACACTAGCCCCAAACATAAAAGCATATGCTAAATTAATTTATAGGACCAATTGACATACACAACAAATTTCAATCTCGGAATTTCTCCAAAATTGACACAAAAAGTACCATAACTTTCTCAATAGGCCTCCTATGAACACAAAACCAAATCCTATGGGTAGCCTATGCATATGGGTTAATTTTTTATGGTTAAATCTCAGATTTAGAACCTAATTTAAGGGGAAAAACTGAATTATACCTATTAGGAGATAGATTCCCAATACAATCTCCAAATATGATAAAATTGGCCTCCAACTTATAGATCCTTGCTCCTCTTTGTATATCCTTGCTTCCTCTTTCTAGATCCTTACTCCTCCTTCTAGATCCTTGCTCCTCTTTGTAGATCCTTGCTTCCTCCTTCTAGATGCTTGCTCTACTAATCTCCAATGGTAATTTGGAAAAAAATTGGAATAAAATTTGGTAGGGAAATGAAGTGGGAATGAAGAAATTTGGTTGAGTAAAATTTTAGATCTAGTTTTGAAATAAAAAAATAAGAAAGAATTAATTTCCCCCCTCTAATATAGGCTGACCCCCCTTTTTCCTTCCTCAAGCTACTATGTAATGTCCATTATACCCCCTGGGGCCTCTCATGAAGAAATAATTAAGGAGGAAAGCTTCTAGCCTAATGGTTTAATTAATTTTAATCCATCTCCTAATTAATGGACTTTCTAAATGGGCTCAAATCTAACAATTAATACATGTTGGTCCATGAGTCTAAACTAAACTAGTTAGGTCCACTAACACAAGTCCAAAATAAATAACTAACATCTAATAACAATTAAATAATATAACAAATAATTATTTATCATGCACAATATTTAATTAAATATAAAATTACTAAAATACCCTTTCCTAGAAAATATGGTAGTGACAAGTCTACCCTCCTTAAAATAATTTCGTCCTCGAAATTCAAAGACGAAAACTACCCCTAGAAAATAACAGAACATAACAATAAACAGAACTAAAGAACAACACTAACTATGAAAGAACATAACATAATTAGGAAAGAACATACCTCAAGGCACAAACAAATATGGATAACGCTCTCGCATTTTATCCTCTCTCTCCTAGGTAGACTTCCCCAGAGAGTGATGCCTCCATGCGACGCGTACCAAAGGAATAGCCTGGTTCCTCAGCACCTTCTCTCTCTAATCCAGAATCTCAACTTGTTGCTCTGGATAGCTAAGAGTAGGGCCCAATTCTATCTCCGAGTGATCCAATACATGACTAAGATCTGCCACGTACCATCTCAGTTGTGATATGTGAAACACGTTGTGCACTCCCTCCAATATAGGTGGTAAGTCTAGTATATAAGCAACTGCACCGACCCTCTCTAGAATAGTAAAATGTCCGATGAATCGCGGACTAAGCTTTCTGCCTCCACCGAAGCGAATCGTGCCTCATGTCGGAGAAATCTTCAGAAACACCAAACTACCTACCTAGAATAAAATACAACCTTAAGAACTTAATCTATAACAAACAACCAATAACAAGCATAAAACAAAATCTAAACTATACCTCGAACTCTAAAGGTCTCCGGTGGATATCGGCCCAATACCGCTGTCTGTCATGCCCCACACGAAATTTATCTCTGATCAACTGAACCTTCTCCGCTACATCTACAACCATCTCTGGCCCAAGCAAAACTATCTCTCCAATATCGTCCCATGACAAGGGAATACGACACCTCCGACTGTACAGAGCTTCAAAAGGTGACATCTCTATACTAGCCTGGTAGCTGTTGTTGTAAGCAAACTCTACCAAATAGAGATAGTCCTCCCAAGAACCCCCAAAATCTAGTACACAAGTGCACAACATATCCTCGGGAGTCTGAATAGTCCTCTCTGACTGCCCATCGTGTGAAGATGATATGCAGTACTGAACTTGAGCTGAGTGCCCAAACTCTCCTGCAAATTTCTCTAGAAATGAGAAGTGAAACGACTATTCTAATCTGAGACTATGCTGACAAAAACTTCATTTATCCTAACGATCTGTCTCACATACATCTCTGTCAGCTTCTCCGTAGACAAACCCACATTGAAAGGCAAAAAGTGGGCCGGCTTGGTCAACCTATCAACGATGACCCAAATCTTTTGACACAAAATCTATAGTAATGTGCTCCCACTTTCACTCTGGAATAGGTAATGACTGAAGTAAACCTCCTGGCCTCTGCCTCTCGGCTTTCACCTGCTGGCACACTAAGCATCTGGATACAAACTGTGCCACTTCCCTCTTCATGCCATACCACTACATACTTTCTCGCATATCCCGATACATCTTATTGGCACCTGGATGTATAGAATACTGAGAGCGATGCACTTCCTGCAATACCTCATAACACAGCTCCCTACTAGGCACACACAGCCTAACTACATGCCTCAAAGATCCATCCTCAGTAATGGTGAAATTATCCTCCAATCCTGCTCTCACCTGATCTCTGATGCTCCTTAGAGATACATCCTCATACTGTGATGCCTTGATCCTGTCCATCAAATCTGAATGTATCTACAATCCCCATATCTGTATAGCCAAACCAGAAATAATTACCTCAATGCCCAAGCTCTCCAAGTCTTCCAGCAAATATTGATCCTGCGTCAAGAACATAGCTACAGGATACCTACTCAAAGCATCGACAAATACATTAGCTTTCCCATGATGATATTGCAAAGATATATCAAAATCCTTTATCAGTTCCAACCACCGACGCTGCCTCATGTTCAAGTCCTTCTGCGTGAAAACGTACTTTAAGCTCTTGTGGTCTGTGAAGATCTCCACACGCTCTCCATACAAATAATGTTTTCACAACTTCAGGGCGAAGATGACTGCTGCCAACTCTAAATCATGGGTATGATAGTTTTTTTTATGAGGACGCAATTGCTTGATGCATAGGCAATCACTTTCCCATTCTACTGAAGAACATAACCCAAACCTTTCCCCGATGCATCACTATAAATAGTGAAGCCTCCAGACCCAGATGGCGACGTCAAAATAGGAGCAGACGTCAACCTTTTCTTCAACTCCTCAAAAGCAATCTGGCAATCCTCCGTCCAAACAAACTCTATATCCTTCCTGGTGAGTCTGGTCACCGGCTCAGCATTCCTCGAAAAATCTTGCATAAACTTTCTGTAGTAGCCTGCCAAATCTAAGAAACTCCTGATCTCTGCTACCGAACTCGGGGTCTTCCAAGATTTCACTACTACGATCTTCTTCAGATCTACTGAAATACCATCACCAGTCACAACATGCCCCAAGAATTCTACCTTGTCCAGGAAAAACTTACACTTGGACAACTTTCCATACAGCTTCTCCTATGCCCCCTGTGTGTTCCTTTCCATATAGTAGAGTCTGGATCTCTTGCTTCCTCTGGCAATCACCATCGAACTTATGGAAAACTTTTACTGACTATTCCCGAAAAGATTGAAGAAACTCTCGTCATCCAACCTTCCAACCGATACCAGGTTGAAATGGATATCAGGGACATGACAAACATCTTTCAGAACAAGAACTACATCCGTCTTTGTCCTCAAATACACATCTCCAATGGTAACTGCCTTCGACATATCTCCATTTTCTATCTTTAACACTGCACAGTCGCTTATTGTGTAAGTAGCAAGTAGTGCCCTATTTTGAGATACGTGCGCTGAAGCACCTGAGTCTACCAGCCAAGAGTTGTCATCGCAGGCGAGGTTAATAACTTCCTCATCACCTACAATGATCAAATCGTCTCTATTTGTCGAGGCCATTGCTGTAGTGTTCTTGCCCTACTTTCCCTTGTCGTCCTTCTTTTCTCTCTTTCAAGTGAAACAATTTCGCTTGATGTGGCTCTTCTTGCCACAATGGTAACACTCCGAGTCCTCGTACCGACCGTTGGACCTTCCTCTGATTTTGTCCCTTCTACCGCCTGGACCCCTGATTTTACCCCTTCTGCGACTCCCTGAAACAAGCAGCTCTGAGTGAGATATGGATAAAGTGGCCTGAGAAGATCTTCGTATCTCTTTATTCAGTACCATACTTTTGGCAAACTCCAGACTGACCACGCCTTCTGGAGCAGAAGCGATCATAGATATTCGTACGATCTTCCACGAGTCTGACAATGTACATAGCAGCCATAGTCCCTGAACCTCATCGTCGAACTTGACTCCTATCGAGGATAGCTGGTCAACCATGCCCTAAAACTCACTTAAATGATCCGTAATAGATGTCCAATCTTTATATCGCAGATCCATCATCATCCGGATCAGGAATAATTTATTTATCCCAATTTTTTCGGATACAAAGATTCCAGCTTATCCCATAGTGTCTTCGCGTGCTCAATACTGGCAACGTAGTTATACACTTTCTCGTCAACGAACTGCCTAATGTACCCACACACCTGTATATGCTCGAACTTCCAGTCCTCTTTATATTTGTCACTGGGCCTCTCGTAAGCGAATACCTGCAGATGCAGCTTCTTGACAAATAACAGATCCTTCATCTTGCTCCTCCAGTAGTGATAATTGGCACCGTTTAGGTTTACCATGCGCACCGGCTTTGCGTCCATCTCTCCTCCCTGGTTTGCCTATCAACACCTGACACCCTTCTAAAATTCCAGAACCTGACTCTGATACCATACTGTTGGGAATAAAATACAAAAATCGTTCCCCAAACTAGAGAGTACCTAGGAGAGAATCGAGCAAAATGCACAAACCAAAAAAACTAAACACAAATTGCAAACACAGAGACTTTTATGTGGAAAACCCAGATGGAAAAAACTACGGGACGATCAGAGTTCAACCCTGAAGAACCTCCACCAATGGAATATAGAGATTACACCCTCTACAAGCTCCTCATCGATCCAACATGGATCACCGCAACTCTTTAGAACAAAAAATAGATTATAACCACGAAAAAAAGATAATAAAAAATACCCCAAATTGATCTCCTTCTCCGAAATGGCCTCCAATCCTTCTTTCTTCTCTCCAAAATTGCAATGACACTCTTGCCATATTTTTTCTCTCTTATTTTTTCTCATATTGTTATATATTGCATGAGCCTTTATATAAACACTTGCATGAATTAGGGTTTTCATATAGAAATATATATATAAAAGCCAAAAATATTTATAGAAATCCAATTACATTCAATCATATATTAATGGAAATCAAATCATAAATTAGCTTACCATAAATTGGAAATCCAATTATATGGAAAGTTAATATATGAAAGATCCAACCATAAATAGATAATTAAAGTCAAAGATGGAAATCTAATATAATATTTTCTTACCATAAATGTTCCAATACACAGCTCTCGATACACTTTTTGAGTTTTTTTGACACACGGATGACGCTCGTCGCACTCCGGGGTATTCTTCAAATAGGTTGGGAACCCCACCCACTCCAACAAGCTCATCTATTTTTAAAAAAGAATAACTATATCACTTCTCAACTACCACTACATTATAAATTAAATGTAGGAACTATAAAAAGTTACACTTTCCAACTTACTTTAACACCCATCCAAACGAACGATCTCATAAAACTTGCGTAGGCAAACTCTTCATTTCCATATTTTTTACATTGCTCCACTTCGTCGAACTAAACATGCCTTAAGTTGCTTAGAGATAATAGAAAATTATTTACTAAGTTTAATAAGATCAACTATAATAACAAAAACAAATTTGAACTATCCTTTTAACATGTGCCACAATAGAAAAAAATGAATGCTTTACAGCTGAAGGCATAAGTGATCTCAGTTTGGTTCTAATCATTCATAAATGTTATATTCTAATAGTTACTTGGAAATCAGGAAATAATTAAGCTCGTTTGTTTGTATAACATATTTTCTATTATTTTTTTGTGGATTATGGTATTATTATGATTGACGCTAAAAAAATGTTCGATTTTTTTGAACGTTTTTGAAGCTATTCTTTTAATTTCATTTTTATAGTTTGAATCTTCAAATATTTTCTGTTATCTTTTTTAATCTTTTAAAAATTCTCAATTTTAGGATTTAACTCGATGTTTTTTAGTATCTGAATAACATAATTCTGCTATGTTTTAATTTCTGCTTGATCTTTCATGTTCTTCTCTCACTGAAAATTGCATACGCAACGCGTCCCGATCCCTCGTTTGCTATATTAAAATTTTGATATGTTATTATTTACTCAATTATGAAATATCTTTTTATAGGTTAATATATGAATTTCTTGCCATATACAATTTTTTTTGTATAATATCTTAACAACAGTTGTAGACCAAAGAGCATTGTTTTTTTACTTACTATTTCAGATTTCGGTGATAACATAGGGCAAAATTGGAGTTAGCTTGGGTTAGACCAATAGATTATGAAAATATATGATGGTATAATTTGACAATTTTATTTTTTAGAACATATTCCATGGCCTAGTGCTTCTATTACCAATCTAATCTTAGCCTTTCAGTTAACCCTCTGGTTAAATATTCCTTCTTTCTATCCTCTCTCTCTCTCTCTCTCTCTATATATATATATATATATATATATATATATATATATATATATATATATATATATATATATATATATATATATATATATATATATATAAACACACACACACACACACACACACTAATTTATGGATGATAATAGGTAGGATCAGACACAAAATTACCATATTCAACCTTGAGCTAATTGTGAAATATATCTGATTGGACTAGTTTTATTACGGTTAATCAAGTATCGGGTAATATTTTGAATCCCCTTAAAAGCGGTATTATGTGACTTCATTCTTCTCCCTAAACCCTGCATGAATGTCATAATTTACTTATGCCTTAAAGCTTATTTAACATTATATAAAAGAGTATTTCTGACTATCTGTATATGAGATTTAATCCAAGGACATAGCCATTGCTATCATTTTATCTTGGAAATGTAGGTTCGTGTATCCATTGTTGTCATGACCAGTTCCACTTTTGGGATAGAGTACGTCGCCAAGTTCAGCCTACGTCATAGCATCGACGATAATACATTGTCTATACATTCATTTACTCCATACACAATATAAATAATTATCTCATCCATAATAACTAAGCTAGGTAAGACAGTATAATCTATTAGCAAGACTATAATAAAAAGTAATGTAGGAAAAGAACAGAAAGCATATGAAAGAAATATATACTCTCTAGACTTAAGAGATCAAAAGGAGGAACGGGATCTTTCGTCTAAACTGTCAATGTTATATAGTCAAGATTGGAGCAAGTACATAAAACCAATAGTAACTAAAATATGTAATTTATATTAATATGTAAAGCATGGATATAGAGGTGTCATGATGTGATCATCTAAATATTATCATGATAACAATGCACCACGAATAATGAAACTAGACATATCCAAGTCTCGGAAAGCATGTGTTTTAGGAATCAACACTTTACTCATGGACAGCTTAGGATAATTCAGATATGATATTATTATATGTAATCTCACATGATCGGCCCTTCGCTTACTTATCTGGAGTCAACAATGCCGTTTTTCCATCACGAAGACTGTTGGCCCCTGGGATGGACCTAGGTCGTAGTCCAAGTGCATAATAACTGTTTCCCTCCATAAAGCGTAGTACTATATCATAAGATATATGAGATACACGGTATTCTAGATAAATAAGAGAAATAAGGTAATCATGATCAAGTAGTGACAATATACAAGACCTTTCACTCACATATGTTGAACATGCATTATGCTACAAATAGATTAACAATTATATAGTAAATATGATAAGCTAACAATTCATAACATTACATGTAACAGAAGAAAAATTGGATATAGAACTGCTAAGTACAAGTACTTGCTTGATCCTCCTATTAAGTGGCCACAGCTCGAGATGAGACACAAAACTATCCAAAGTCATAACCTTGATCCAAGAATTCCCTTGACGAATAGTTTACACAAAGATTAGATTCCCACAAAATATGAACAAGGCAACGACTCCTAACCTAAGTTATTTAGTAGAAAAAATACCTTATATTTTTGAAGTAATTAGACTAAAATTGATTTTAATCCTATTTAATTGAGTTTTAAAATTGAATTGTGAAATCTTAAGTTAAACAGTCAAGGTTTGCAAATCAAAAGTTATGACACGCAAACCAAGGTAAAATATTGACTGAAACGTTAACTATCATAAACCCTATATTTGTGTACATGGTATCGAAGATTTCAGTGCTATAAAATCACTGGAATCAAGGTTTGCACAAAATATTATTTGGGTATAAGATATGTTTTTTATATTTCTAGATCAAAATTTGGGTTTTCGGTAAAATCAACTAGTCACTTTCTATTTTCGATTAATTCTAAATATATCAAACAAACTCAAATATTTTTGAAATTAGACTATATTAAAGTTCATCATGTAAGTGTTTCGATAAAAAAAAGTATTGTGTTTTCGGGTTCAGAAACTTCAAAAATTATGAAAACACTGAAACACATTCAATTTTATGGACACTAATATTCTTTACAGAAATTCATGGTTTAGATTTTATCTATTAGGTTATAGATATTAAAATATTACCACCATACTAATCCAAAAAAATTGGCACAAATTAGAGTCTGGGGGTACGATGTAATGTCCCATTCCGCATAGTGCATTATGATAGTTCGTTTACTCGAAGAAGGATTGATTGGGTTTGGTTTCAGGTGCACTTAGTATGCAGAGTTTCTTGTGATCAGAGTATTTCTTCGCGATGGACAGAGGAATGGTGTAGGCCTTATATTTGGATTAGTGGGTTAGTTCAGAGTAGTACTAGAGATCATATGATTTGAGTGGTTTTGCAATCTTTCTTAATCTGGCCGATCTTATGATTGAGGAGCACAACTTGCTTATATGGTTATACTAGTTAAGATGATCCTATATCGTGTCAGATCGTATAGTTGTGGAATCAGGCTGTATTGTCTCCACGGAGCGATATGCGAACATGTATAGGTGGGTGGGCTCTGGCCCTTCTCCCCCACTCATTCATGCCCTTAATAAAAATGTACCCCCTTGTGTGCTTGCAACGATTTTAGATTCATTGATGCTAGGTAGATTGTATCGGATAAATAGAAGTTACCATGTATGTCAAATACTGAGAATAGAATATTGAATAAGTGTATAAGAAGTGCATCAATGCATGGGAACCATATAGTAAGGTTTACATGCGAAGTGACAGTTGTGGCATAATGCCACAAAACTGTCAGTATATGGAAGGTAGGCTTCATACTAGAGGTGAATAGTGTAGTTTGGTACCATGGATTATTGGAAGGGGTACGGTACCCAGTAATATCGGTAGTGGCTTGGTGCCTCGGTATGTTGGGATCTACGGGTTGCCGATCGGAACATTATAAAATTAAGATGATAGCACGAGAATGATAGAATGTGCAAGTACACATGTATATTACTTTATTTATATTTCAGTACTATGCATGTGTTTTATAGTCAGCTATTCATGCATTGCATGGTCATGGATACAGATAACCTGTACACAAGGTTTGGTTTCCTCGAATGATTCGTCGGGGCACCAGGGATCATGTCGGCCTCGACAAAAATGATATGCTTTGGTAGCACGATATTGCGAGACACTCCCTGAATGCTTGCAACCTACTCTAGAATGGTGCATCACAATATGAGGTCTTTTGGGACCTTCGACAGGGCTTGCAACCCGAGCGCGAAGTGATACCGTCTTACTAGAGATGTAGTCCAAGATAGCTCAGAATTCTAGTGACCTTCATATAGATAAGGCGGCATGCTAACGTATATCTTATGTAGGGGTGGTGAGTGTTATCTTGTGCAAGGGTGGGCGCATCGATTGTGGTATGAAGTCATTGTTAAGTGATGCAATTGAGTATGTTTCATGTTTTACTTACGCTATCAAGTATAACATGTTCACATGCTTTCCTATTTCACTATATGCTATGGATATGAACTTTAATCAATATAGTTCAAAATAGAAAGACCATTATAAATTGTATGCTTCACATGATTATTTAGTGTTGGTTTAGGCGAGTGAGCTACCTCACTCACCAATGCATTTCTAACTTTTTCGATATCCAACTCCCTAGGTACGGAGATTCATATCGACGTACCAAGGTGTTGGAAGCTCGAATTGGCAACATGACGATGTTAAGACGACGATGCTTGCTTGGATATAGAAGATATAATGTATGGAAAAATAAAATCTTTTATGAACAAGAGTGATCATGAGTGTTATAAGCCAAATGGTATTTTCAGTGGGCTATTAAGAGCCTTGTAATCAGATGTAATTATCAATAAAGAGATTCATTTTGTACAAATTTGTTGTGATTCCTTTATTACTCTATCGTTTCTCACTGTAATATCATTGTTTCAAGATACACCATTGACTGTCTATCTTCTTACCTCGTAGAAGCACAATATAGACTTATACGATATCACACCCAGTGGCTACCTTTCGATTCTGCAGAACCAAGGCATAACATAGGAGATATGGCCCTTCAAAGTAGCTATAGGTGCTAAAAATTTGGGCTTTTGGGGAGTGACAGATTTTTTTGGACTATTTTAGATAGGAAAAAGAGAGGGCTCTTGAATGTTAGAAAGGGAATGGGAAGAGGTTATCTATGTATTTATTTCAGAATTTATATAGTTATATGTATGATGGGTAGGGGTTGGTTAATGATGATAGGATATGAATAAAATTTTGCTTTCCTGATAAATTTTGGATTAGGATTTATTTAAACTATAATTAGATTTATTTAATTGCATAAATAGTCAAATTCTGAATTAAAATAAAGTTTTTATGACTAAAATAAGTTTTGAGATTTATCGAATTCCCGTTGTTGTGTTAGTTTAGAATAGGGCAGAATTTTGACGGGATTCCGAGTCACTTCAAAAATTACACTTAGAACTTGTTGGAAAATGGTGGATCTTTCGTCGGTATTCCGCCAGATGTTCCGAATTTGGATATTTTGCCTGATTTTGACTATTTTTATCCGTTTTTGCTATTTACTTCGACTGTAATGATTCCTTATCATGATCATGTGATCTTGTATAGTTAGGGAGAGATTATAAACCATATATACTTGACACGGTCACATGTGTATATATTGTTCTGTCCTGATTCCTGATAGTGGCTCATCGTAGTGCACCCATGACTCTTGATTCCTTTACTGTCCTGTTATGGCTTGTTACAACACACTCTTGCATTGCCTATATCAACGTAGTTATTTTTCTATCTTGTACTTGTATTGGTGATTATTAAACCCTTGTCCAGTTTTGCATAACACCGAATGGAGTATCATGTCTAGTATGAAATCTGTTAAATGTCACACCTGAAATCCTAAATAAAAATGTTAAGGATTAACAACTAGCCTAAATAATTTGAGAATGAGGAGGAAAGAATCTCCAGGTTGCATGCACTCCCGTTATCTAGTTGTCTTTCTTGGATCGATTTGGAGCTTTCCATCGTGAGAGACACATTTTTGGTACACTGTCGAGTGGGGCATCATGTACATTGTTTATTATTATTAGCTTACCGTCATGTGTAGCATACATGGCTACCATTGTGTGATGCATACTGAGCTTACCGTTGAGTGATACCTTCTCTTAGGATGCACATCTTATGGGTGGTGCATCTGCTATATATACTTTCTTAGTTTTGGTTGGATAGCTTGGACAGACTGCATGTTATGCAACCATACAAAAATTATT
Organism: Iris macrosiphon; assembly: GCA_036927795.1. Lineage (NCBI taxonomy): Eukaryota > Viridiplantae > Streptophyta > Magnoliopsida > Asparagales > Iridaceae > Iris > Iris macrosiphon. Next base: position 31,352,199 of record JAYESA010000014.1, on the reverse strand, counting down.
AAATTATATATGTAACCCTATTTATCTAATGTAGTAAGCTGTACTTATTGATTGGCCATGATTGATGGATGGAGTCTATTTTTTTATGTATGTCAGTACTTCTTCATATAATTTGATCTTGACTTGGTCTATGTATATGATCATAGCTTATGCCATATTTTCTCGATCATGTACTTACATGTTACTCCGGTCAACTTTACATGATCATGTATATATTTATATATTCCTATTTACTTTATATATTTCCAATTTTCTTTCGTATCTCCTGGTGCTCTTTACTATTATCATGGTTGTTACTTGTTGTCTTTCATATCTGTCATCTTCTATCCTTATGCTAGTTTTAGTTCATAGTTTGGCCTCCTTTATGGTACTTGCTATTGGGGTCTGACCCTACTGGTTTTGTATGTCCAGATCTCGTGGCAGAACAATATGATCTTCCTTACCTTCCACTAGATAGTGATCACCCACAGGATCAGAGTACCAGACTGTATTCCTACTTTATTCTCCATTAGTATTTGTACATTATTCTTTTTTGGTATTTATCCTCTGAATACATGTTTAACTCATGTTTTGGACTTGACATCTAGCCTACGGGCATAACATGATTTGTGCATATTCTAGACTATAGCTAGAGCTGATCATGTATGACATACTCTTGCTAGTTCTTTATTTTGTACTCTACCAGCTTTTTGATCATCTGTATATACATAGTTTGGGACGCATTACCATTTTATGTCGGATGATTATATATCTTGTATCTTATTGATTTGCTTGTGATTGAGACACCTAGGATTGCCTGACCTAGTCTTGACTGTTGGATTGTATAGTAACCCCTATATCTTATACAATTGTGACCGTATCTTGGGGTACTTGTGTACTCTGGTATACATAGCTGGCCTAGATCCATCCCCGCTCTCCAGTATTCTGGTTTTGGAGCGTGACAAATGCAAATCTATAAATAACTGCAGCAATAATTTTTCTACAGCGATGGTATACCGACGGTATTTTACGATATACCAGTAGTATAATGAGTCGATGAATATCGACGAATGCGAACATAGAATCGAGTAGAAACTGAATTAACTACAGTGATGGTATACCATGATGTACCAGCGATATACCACGATGTACTAATGATATATCGTTGCTGCTTTGTTTCTAAAAAATGATTGTAGTTTTGAAATCCACCTTCGTTGACTTTAACTCCCCAAGCTTCTTCGACACACAGATGATGCTCGTTGCACTCCGGGATATTCTTCACATAGGTTGGGAACCCCATACACCATCAAAATTATAGGCTTATGGTGTCTTCTCGATAATCCTAAATTACCAAAATACCCTTTAACTTATTTCCTATGTTCTTTAATAATTTTCCATTGAAAAAAAATGATATTTTTTCTAATTTTACTTTTTAACAGTTTTAGAGTAGTGGATGCTACAATCTTGGATTTTTTGTCTACATGACTTCTGCTAGAATTTAGAATGTGTTCAAGAATGTATATAATTAATCATTGTTATGTTATGAGTTGATGTCATTCAATTCCAATCATGATATAGTATTCAACATAAATTCATATTGTGTCTTACTTCGTACATGTAAAACCAAAATGCCATGGGTTGATTTTCTATGTAATTAGGCCTATTTAAGCATGTTTATAAATATTAAAAAATCAAGTGGGATTTTTTATGGAATGTGAACTCACACCAAGGCTTGTGATAGTCAACTAGGTTTCAACCATGCAAAACACACCTGGGATAGTAGCGCGCGCGTGCATACACACACACACACACACACACACACACACATATATATATATATACTCAACCTAAATGACTTCTCAACAACCCAAATATAGAGCTAGGTGTCATAACGTACTTACTGATAAGCTCAATCCATATGAGGCTTAGTGATAGTGATATGTTCGAGAAACTATTTTGAATTGATGTTTTAATTGTTCAACTGTAACTTGATATATTTGATATTTTGGTTATTCTTTAATGGAATATATTTATCATATTTTAGTTTATTGTTTTAATTGTTAAACATGATAAAATTCCAAATTAAGAGCAATGAATTTTACATTATCATGAAATAACTTGGATGAAATATAAATGTTGTAATAATCTTTGATCTAAAATATATGTAGAAGCATAGAAAATTCCAGATCCATGCGCCTGCACAATAGGCCGCATATAGACAAAGTGTTCAAGATGTTTATGAGACATGAAGCTCATGCGACAACAAATCAAGGAGTATACGTACATCGGTTCTGAAAGCATGCGACAAAGAGCCTAAGCACATGCAAGATTGCCGCATAAGATTACTTATGTCAGCTGTACTGACAAGCTTTTATTGCTCTGAGCACTTCGTATTTGGTGCAGACAACGGATGTTAGTGCGTACGTCACCATAATGATCACTTTGTCAGTCATAGCCAGCAATGTCACACATTTTCTAACATGAGGAGTTTGCACACGACAACGTTCCCCTAAATCTTTATGCAGCATATACCTTATGCGACAGTATTTCCCTGAACCTTCATGCAACAAATACTTCATGCGGTAGCGTTCCCTTGAACCTTCATGTGGCTTATCCTTTATGTGACAGTGTTCCCTTGAACCTTCATGCGGCGCGGTCCTCTATGAAAATTATCCTGTAGGCCCCTATGCAGCAGAATCCCTTTGTTGTAACTAATAAAAGATCCTCAACAGCCGATGCATAATACATATCAAGTTGACCAGGTCATGCACGCAACAAATATAAATTATCCAGATTACATGGGCATATTCCAAGATCTCAGCAACCGCCAAATCCCAATGAATGTCGCGTGGCAGTAAAATGGCGACATATGCACACAGGTTGTAACTATATTCTGTTGAGAATGTCATGCGACAACCCAAAACTCATGTGCACAGACTGAAAATAGTGACTTTTTAGCACATGTGCGCACACAGTCATCTAGTATAAATGGCTATAAATAGTATGAACCTGTACGTTCATAGGGAGACGCACAAGAAGAGTGGAGAAAGCCCAATTGCTATCCTTCTTGCTAATGAGATAGAGACCTTGCAATTCTCTTTCGTCGTCCGATCACCAACGGAATAAAGGAGTCAGCTGTAGTACTCGATCTCCATCATCATACTTTTCCAGATCTCTAAACTTGTAATTAGAATTCTCAGTGTCAGTGTTCTTGTAATCTTTTTTGTTGTAATTTTTATACATTTAGAGTTAATAAAAAATCATATTTTGTAATGGCAACAAATCTGACAACTCTGATGGGGATTTTCTTCTCCTCTGATGACAAGGTAGTGACACAATCGAAAATGACGAAGCTGGGCTCAACCCAGAAGATTCTGGTCGTGCGCTTTGACCCGTAGGCCTTCAAGGACATGCTCTCGGGGGATAGCTCAAACCCCTCACCAAGGCTAGCAAAGCCTAAAAAGTCCCATAAGACCTGAGTGGTCAAGACCAGTGCGTCGCACCCTAGGACTACGGATGATGCACTTCTTATTTCTAAGACTGGAGACGCGTATCCTGTCTCTGCTCCTGTAGCTGCACATTAGGGCAGGAAATCCTTACAGAAGCGTCATGGGCACATAAATGCGAGGAAAATTGAGGCTCATGCTGTGGCCACTCGCTGCATTGTAAAGGGTGTTGACGTGCTACCATCTGAGAAGTCGTGCACCTCATCATGAAGAAGAGTGCTAAGATTCCATCCAAGGTCGTGCATCCAGCTCCCTTGGCTGTGCACGTCCGAGGGAAGAAGCGTGCGCCAAGATAGGATATGCCTACTATGGAGGGAAGACTCCAACGGGTAAGAAAGCTTAGTAAAAGTTAATAAGCTGCGGGAAGATCAATTCAGGGCTATGCTAGCCCACCATCTCCACTACTGTGCTCCATGTGCAAAGAGAAGGACTTGAAGGCCAGGGACTCTGAAGAACCCATGCGTGTTCAGTAGGATGGGCAGAAGAAAGACTATGTCGTATCCCATCCTAAGCGTACAAAGACCCCTGCATGTAGGGATGACAATGGGGCAGTTAGGGGTCGGGGACCATACTCCCCATCCCCGCCCCTAAATTTTTGGTGGAATCCCCATCCCTGTACCCGTCCCCATTCATGTTTAATTTTTTACCCCCATCCTCATCCCCGTTAGATAATGTACTCCCCATCCCCGTCCCCATTAACACTTTTGGGGCCGGGTTTCCCCTTTTCCATTACCACTTTTGGGAATAAATTGTCTTACAGTAACTATATATAGTCTATCACACAACAATTGCAGATTTGAAGTTGATATAGACCTTTTATCTTATTAACGTATCAGGAAATATATTACTCTAAAATTTAATAATAAAAAAGGCTGATTCAAATAACTCAAAAAAATTGATTCAAATATATTATTCTCAAATCAGATTAACGTGTCCCTGTCCTCGACTTCTCTAATTGCATCAGTTTCTGAACTGATGATGAAGTGATGAACTGCTTGATTAAGTTGCTGGAAGAGAGTCTCATAAGTAGCTAAATTTGATATAGGAATTATATAATACATTTGACAAGGGAATTATATAATACATATAAGAGGAAGATAATACTATATATATGCATAATAGTAAGTAAATAGTTTAAAGACAACAAATGATGACAAAATCATTACAAGTAAAATAACAATGCAAAAGCTAAACAATAAAATCTAAATAGTAATTGACCTTACCATAGCCTATATTAATTTATGTTTCCATCTTATCACCGATTGACATCCATACCTGTGGCTGGCGAGAAGTAAACGAGAATTACAAGGAACGGATGCCGCTGATTTGCTGAACATAGGAGAGTAAAAGAGAGAAACCCTAAATTTTCTTATATATAGATTATACCCATACATAGAGTGGCAAATTTATAATTTAAAAAGATATTAATATCTAAATAATTGTATATATAGTATAAGTAATCGGGTTCAGGGATATACCGGGGCGTGGAGTACAATACTCATACCCGGCCTCAAAACGATCGGGGAATTTTTTTAATCCCCATCCCCGCCCCGTCCCCATTTTTTAATCCCATCGGGGAAAAAACTAGGGTTCCCATCAGATTCAGGAAAAATTTCCTTCCTACATGCATGCACCAATGACCATGAAGCTGGCCCAAGCTCTAGTCGAGGGTAACGCGGAAGAAGACTTCTGTCTTCGACAAGATTTTCTATCATCCCAACCCCATGCGCTAGCTTTCTAGAGATGGGGATGACTTAGACTCTGTGTACTATGCGATAACGCGTGCTAGTTCACAAAATTCTAGGGTAGTGCGAGCAATGCGCGCTCAAGCGACTTCTTAAACAACCAACCAGAAGTATGCGCCATTAACTATTATGCGCGTTATTGATGGAAAGTTTCAACGACGATTCCATTCGGACGTCATGGATGCCATCGAAGCTGAAGTGAATAAGTTGATAGCAAGTGGCTACATTTGCGAGGAGAAACATCCAGATTGGGTAGCCAATATTGTTTATGTTGTCAAGAAGAACAGCAACATCCGAGTCTGCATCGACGTTTGTTATCAAAATGTAGCATGCACAAAAGATGAGTTCATTTTCCCAACCACAGACGTGATGATCAACAACACTTGTGGCTTTAAACGTATGTCCTTCATGGATGGGTTCTCAGGATACTACCAGATCAAGATGTTCTCGAAAGATGAGAAGCATACGTCATTTCGAACACCACTGGGGGTATACTATTATACGGTGATGCCCTTCGGTCTCAAGAACGTAGGTGCCACATACCAGCAAGCTATGAGCACCATTTTTTGCGAGCATCTGCATAAGATAGTAGAATGTTATGTTGATGACATCATTGTCAAGAGCCATTTTCAGGATGATCACCTTCATGATCTAAAGACTGTGTTCGATCTGATGCAGGCACATTAACTCAAGATAAATCCGACCAAGTCCTTCCTGGTAGTCTCCAGTGGCAAGTTCTTGGATTTTGTCATAACTTCGAAGGGTATCTACATAAACCCTGAGAAGACAAAGTCTATCCTTGATATGCATCCCCCGAAGAATCTTAGAGAGCTTAACAGCCTACAAGGAAGGTTGGCATAAATCAGGAGGTTCATATTTAACCTCTTCGGGTGATGTCAACCATTCATGCAGCTCATAAAGAAAGGAGTATTCTTTATTTGGACGGAAGAATGACATCAAGAGTTATCTCACGAATCCCCCAATGTTGGTGGCTCCAATCGTGGGAAAACCCTTCTTACTCTACGTCTGTGCGATGGATCATTCTCTTGGTGCTAGATCTACTAACTCAAAAGAGTGATACAAGCCATAAGCAGGCCATCTACTACCTTAGCAAGATGATGGTCGGTGCCAAGAACATATATAATTCTGTCGAGAAGGAGTGCCTTACCTTAATCTTTACCATCCAGAAGATGCACCATTATGTGACCTGGCATACAATTCATGTTATTTTCTGACTCAACCCTCTCAGAGTGCTCACAACTAAGCCCGGGGCACTAAATTCTTGCCTAGCCACATAGGCAATACTGCTTTCGCCATACGACATGGTCTTCGTCCCCCAAAAGGCAGTCAAAGGCCAAGCGTTGGCCGACTTTCTAGTGGCTCATTCGGTGCCAAAAATGTTAAAACTCTATGACAATATTACAGATGAAGTATTGGAGTCCAACACTCCAGTAGAAGAGTTTATTTGGTGAATGTCCTTCGACAGTGCTTCAAGGACGGGGCCCAAGGAAAATATTATCGCCAGAGTAGGGGTAGTGTCGGTCTCTCTCGATAACTTGGTTATCCACCACGTGTATTCTCTCATGGATCCACGTTATAATAAAATGGCAAAATACAACGCTCTTATCATCAGGCTCCAACTATCTAAACAGTTGGGGGTGGATTACTTAGAAGCCTACGGTGATCCAAGCTGATAGTCAACCTGGTTATCAAATGGCGATTGATATAATCTTCACCTTCACTAGATTCTTTATAGAGCATGTGCCCCGGTTACAGAAAGCTAAAACCAATGCTTTGGCCAGCCTTGCAGCCTCCCTGGTTCTCCTAACCAGAACCCAATATTCAATCACGGTGATTGGTTGATAATTGGTTTGCGTTAGAGATGACCTGCATGGTTGTCAAAACTGTGCCACTGAGATGGGCATTGACACAATGGATTGAAGGTTTTCCTTCATAGACTAGGTTGTCTACGAAATCCTTCTAAACTACCCCGAAGGAAGCCACTCTCTTAAAAGACGCTCCCTCAGGTTTTATTATGATACAAATACAAAAAATATTGTATCGCCGATCATACGACAGATCCTGCTATGATGCCTATCAGACATAGAAGTAAAGCAGGCACTTCTTGAAGCTCACGATGACACTTCCAGGACACATCAACCAGGTCCCAACCTGCAGGACCGTCTCTGATACATGGGCTATTATTGGCCCACTATGGTGGCATATATCGTAGAGTATGCAAAGATGTATAGGATGTGTCAAATTACGCTGACTTTATCCCCAAAATTTTGAGTTTCTACACCCGACAGTTATATCTTGGACGTTTGAGGCATAGGGGATAGATATCATCGGCCCAATTACCCCACCATCAACCAAGGGGCATCGGTTCATCCTAGCCATAACTGATTACTTCTCTAAATGAGTAGAAGCTATGCCACTAGCTGAAGTAAAGGCATTAAACATGATCAACTTTGTCAATCATCATGTCATCTACCATTTCGGCCTGCCTCAGCTGATAATCTACGACAACGGCCCACAATTTATAAGCCACACTTTCTATAAGTTTTGTGATAAAAATTGAATCCAGAATATAGCTTCAACGATATTTGTTCCAACAATGAATGGATTAGCGAAAGCTGTCATGTCCCAGTCCCAAAATATATAGGACTAAGACACGTAAGCATGCCAGCCGCATGTATATGATAACTCTAATATATGGAAACCATAACACATGCGTACGCTGTATCATGAACAATAATTCATAAGTGGTAAAACTATCATAAGTCAAAGGGCATAACTAAATCTTATCTACAAAAATCAAATATAAATAAATAACCAATATCTATGAAACTATATCTTAATATAAAGTATCTAAAGATGACAGTCGGATGGAAACAAATCCACTGTCGAACTAGAATATAAAATAAGCAAGATAAATATAATATAAGTACAACAACTACCAACCACTGAGACTCGAAGAGAAGACCTGCTCGGAATATAAGTAACCAGTTCGGATCTGCGCTGGTGTGAATACTCATAAACATCTACACCTAGATGGGATTAGGTCCTCAGAAGGACATAACAAGATACATAGAAGCATGCCATAAAGTAAATACTGAATAAATAAAATGGGTGCGCTAACCATCTAAGTGAATATAATTTGAGGACAACTTTGAGTGTATGGGAAAGTGTAGGCCAGACATATGCTGACGTAATTCACTAATCGTGACAACTGGCTAGTATATGCCACATATGCCCGCATATAAGGGCGCTGTAATATAATAACTTCTAGCTCTGAAGAGCATAGCATCTGTATAGTATATCGTCCACATCGCTCCGAAGAACGTGGCATCAGTATAGTATATATCGTCCATATCACTCTGTCGAGTGTGGCATCAGTGTAAAGGAAGTGGGGTATCCATACGCCTACTAGTCGTCCTCCCCGCCCAATGATCTATGCATGTTGTATCCACAATACACTATAGCTACTACACCGAGATTGAGTGTAATTATCGGTGCCGTAACTCTGGCTCATAGTCTATCGTTAGAATAATAGTCCAACCTTACAACCAAACAAGGATAAGGATTAGACCTTCGTACTATAATAGTCTATGCTCCGACTACTAATAACTGCTAAGTCTTCTAAAATGTATCACTAATAGCAATTATTCCCTATCCGTCGTACGACTTGTCACGCCCCAAACTCCCGCAAGCCCGATAGTCCCCGCTGAACGTGAAATCACCACGTTGCAGCTCTCCCGCGGGACAATCGTTCCCTTCGGGACGTGATGCCGTACGAGCCTGGAGTTGCGCTCGTACAAGGCGATGTTGCTAAACACGAAAGTTATCATCGAAACAACCAAGTTACAGCGGAAGCCAAATGTGTACCAAGCACACATCAGAGTGTACGCAGCGAAGCTCACGATAGGGTCCAAATGAGATGCCCCGAAGGCCACGCCACGAAGGCGATACCACGGAGACGATGAAATAACTCTTGCTCTTTCTCTAGCCCACAAAGGTACTTACAGTTCATACATCTTGTCCCGTATATCCAAGCAGCGCCACTACGCCTGTGTACCTGAAATATTGCCCACAAACGTGGGTCAGTACACAACCGTACTGGTGAGCGGGGTAACCCACTCGTCTAAGCCGACACTAAGTAAAGTAGTGAATGCACACAGTTATATGGTGATCTTTCTAGTTGAATCCTAGATTCTTTTCATGGCATATGGATGACATGTTAAGGAAAGCAGTAAAGCAGTTTAAGCATGCAAGCATTCAATCTCAAACCAAGCGACAAGCAGTTTATATATAGCCGACCCGTCTAACTCAATGCCATCGTTTGCACGATAACATATCGAACCATCAGACTCGCCTCAATATCCATCCTCAACCGGAGTTATATATTCCCATCTCGAATGCACACTCTTGCCGAGGCAAGGTGGCCGCGCCTACACGATGCACAAACCAACGAAAGAAAAGCAAGCCAACTCTTAGTCTATATGAAGTCACTGGCCAAGCCATAAAGGACATATTTCTCCGCCTTAGCGGCGCGCCCTATCAGCCCGGGTAGCAAGCCCTGCTGGAGGTCCCGCTAAGCATCGTGACAAAGCACGAATCAATATTTCCCTCCGGATTGAAATGGCTCCAGTGCCCCGGATAAAAACCGTTTTAAGGAAATCCACACCCTGTGCACCCAGGTTGTCCGTGACATGCAAAAAGGTAGGTGAGGCGAGAGGATCGAACATTCTCGCCCCACCAAGCGATCAAGTACTCGCTCAACCGATATCCAACTGAATTATCCATAACCATTCTTCCAACTTATCCTCCCGAAGAGTCCACATCACAAGCCATTCCCATAATTCACATTTCTGCCTCATAGCAATGTATTCCGAAATAGTGCAACACCCATGCTCAAAGCCAACCCATGGCACAATGCCGATTCAGTGGCACAATGCCCCATTCGGGACACAATGCCCCATCAAGCGGCACAACACCCTCGCCGATGCAGTTGTTCGGTTTCGGACCACAACTGCTCGCTTTGCAAGACAAAGCGACCAAGTGATACTCGTGCACGCATGCACGCTCGCTCGCCCGAATCCCCGATATTCCCATATTCTCATTTGCCTCAAAGGTCATTCCATCTCGTATATTTCCAACCGTTCCAGCCAAATCCCAAGTAATCCAACCGATCGCCTCAAACGTATAATCCGACTATCCAACGCAATAAACTAGTTCAAGCCACAATCCTACCAAGCCAATGACGCACACTCTATGCACGCCTCAGTGTAGTGTTTCCCAATGTTTCAGCCCAAGTATTCAAGCCTTTTACGTGTTTTCCATTTTATTAGGCATGAAGGAGTAGAGGAGAAGGGAAAGAGCCCACTCACATTGTTTGAATCCGTTAGGCATCCTGTCCTGTCGATACGGCCAATCCCTTGAACCCGTGGTCCGATGCAAGCGCGATCTACTCAACTGGTATGACCGTGCGAGCAGGCCGTGCTCTCCAAATCATCCGACCGATCAGACTAAGGAAGACGGCATTATCGTTTCCATCCAGCTATTCAGTACTGTTCTGAACGAACACCTGATTTCCATCGAACCCGCTAGCCATCTGCACATTGAAACCAACTCGATTAATCCTTCTTCCCGAAATCCGACATTTCAAATGTAACCAGCATTTGATTCATTTTATCCGACTCTGACTCAGCGTAACGCTCCGAGCAGTTGCGGGGCGTTACACGACTTACACGTACAGGTGGCCAACCGTATACGCAAGTCCGTGCCTTACATGAGACTCACAACACATGTAAGAAATGTGTCAAAGCCTGGGGAGTCATACCAATAACTCCACAACTTTAGGTGGGTCCATTAGACACTAGGTCAGATACAATCCTAATGTCAACGCCTTCGTTGACTGCACCCGAGTCTCTCTCAGACGCGCACAGTTATATATATTGAAATAAATAAACATGCAACTAATAATACATAATTTAAATAGTACAACAAGACAAGGTATACTTGTCTGGCAAGAAAGCTGCGTAGTATCAATAATCTGCTCCTGAAGTCGCATAGATAATCCAATCAATCCTCTCGGGGTACGCGCATGGGAATGACGGTGACGACGATGAGGTTGACGACAATGACGATGACGACGATGATGACGATGATAACTATGATAATGGTGATAATTATGACTATGACGACTATGATGATGGTGATGCTTATGGTGAAGATGATGGTGATGATCATGATGGTGATTATATGATAGTGATGACAAGGATGATGATATAGGTGATGGTGATGACAAGGATGATGATATGGACGATGGTGATGATGAGGACGATGAGGTGGGTGATGGTGATGACGAGGATGATGATGTGGACGATGGTGATGACGAGGATAAGATATGGATGATGGTGATGACTAGAATAATGATGATGGGGTGATGTTGATGACGATGATGGGTGTTGATGATGATGATGGGGTGATGTTGATAACGATGATGGGTGTTGATGATGATGATGGGTGATGTTGATGATGATGATGGGTGATGTTGCTGACTGGAGTCCGGCGGGGAGGTCCGGCCAGGGGAGGTCCGGCCAGGGGAGGTGGTCGAACAGGGAGGAGGAGGCTCGGGTTCAAGGAAGGGGAAGGTGGAGGTTGATGAGAGGAAGGAGGAGTTCAGGAAATTGTGGTGATGATGTGCTGGTGGTGTGGTCGTGGTACCGGCGGCATTCAGGTGAGGGGGAGACATCGGGCTCCGGTCAGCAACATTTAAGGAATGAACAGGAGGGTGATGAGGAGGATGAGCGGCGGGTTTAGCAGGCTGTGGTGGCTCCAGTCGACAACAACAGAGAAGAAGGAGGTGGTCAAGATGTATAGAGGCGGGGGAGAAAGGAGGACGGGGAGGCGTGGTGTTGCTTGAGGTTGGAGTTGCTGTGTCGAGGTCGGAGAGGAAGGAAGAGGTGGACAGGGAAGATGATCGAAGATGGGGTCGTGCAGGTGGTCGAGGAAGGACGGAGGTCAGGTTCGCGACGTTCTGTTGGCCGAAGAAGAGAGGGAGAAGGTGGTAATGGTGATGTTAATGGTGATGGTGATGGAGGTCGAGGGGCCAGGGAAGGGGTGCACAAGAGGAATTTGTAGGGAGGAGGGTCCGGTGGCTCGGTGGAGGAGTATGGCCAGCGGTCGGCTCGCGGTGGCTGGGAGCAGTGGCCGGAGTAGGGTTGATGGAAGGGGTTGGCTGAGATCTTAGTTTAGGATTTGGTGAAAAGGAAAAATAATGAGAGAAAAAGGGGAAAGTTATGTATATTTATACATGTGAACTAGGGTTTTGTTGACCTAGGAGTGGGCTTGGTCAACACCTCTTGGGGTTGGGCCTTGGCCTCACATAGAGATGTTTGGAGAGCTAAATTTTATATTATTTAAATGCAAGGCTGGAATTAAAGGGGGGCGATGTTGTGCGTTGCACATTTCAAAAATTTATGAAAAAAATCGTATGAAGGGAAAAATAGGCCGTCCTCATGTATTATCCAATGGTGTGGACAGCTTATTGCATTTTTGCATAAAAGCGCCCAACAATTGAAAAATTACACAAAGATAGAAATTTGGGTTAAATTAATTTAAAATAATTGCACATGGTATTCTAGAATTAATTAGAAGTACATGGGATAAAATTAGGTGGGACACAAGTATCATGGACATAGAGGGCTCAAAGTAGAAATTTATCATAAATTAAGTTGTACAAAACTGGTCAAGATTGTGTCTCCAATTTCGATTGGAACGTACAAGGATACAACATCAAAATTATTATAGAATTAAATATAAACGTGCGCGACGAATATTGTGCGACTAAAATATAGCACAAGAGTGCATAATTATAAGTTACACCAAGGTCAGAATGGTAGGCGGTCACGTCTAGGACAAGGTTGTAAAATTTGTAGGAAGGCAATGGCTAGTGTAGTGCTCCAATTATTGAAGCAACGGTAAGGTGCGCTAAGTGATATAAATCTCGTATAATTAACAAAATATCGTGTTCTATTTCTAATTAGATTCTAATTAGCCCTAATCTCTCTATCTAAGCCAAGTAGGCCTAATTTTGGGTGAGGGAGTTAACAATCTACCCAACTTAAAAATAATTTTGTCCTCAAAATTAAAAATAAGGCATAGTTTGTTATTTCTTCACGTACATAAGGCAAGTCAATCACAATCTCTTTGCGATAATTAAAATTCTAATCAATTCCATCGCAATAACTTCAAAATTAAGATAATCACTGTTCAAATCAAAATTCAACCTATTGTAATCTTTCCTCACTTTTTCAAATCATCATCATCCAAGCTTAAATGGAATCCATATAACATCTTCAATATTTAATTAACCCACATCAATTTTTATATCAAGATCTCCAACTATCATAATCTCCTTTAGAAAATAATTCTAGTCAAATATTATTCCTATCTTCAACTTGTGAATTTTACACTCTTCAAATTTTACTTTCTATTTATATCCTCAATATTTTCAAATAGGTATTCCAACAATCAAAATTTCTTTTAATTCAATCATCAAATTTGGAATTCAATCCGACCATGTTCATATTTAGAGTTCTATTTATTTTCCTCAAGATTTAAATCGATGATTCAACCTTCAATACTCAAAATTTAAATCCTGCTCAAATTATAATTATTTGGTTTGCCATATCAAGGGTTTTAAAATTCATTAAATCATCATCACCTTAATCCTTCTTTTAAAATTTTTTAAAATTAAAATGGCTTGAATCTCCCAATCTAATCTTACTTGATCACAATATAAAAGTATTTTATCGCAAGTTAACAATGCAATTTCTACCTAACTTAGAATTTACCCATCTATCACACAAGCTATACATTTAAGAAAAATATCCTCAAATTTTAATCATGCTATTCAATCCTCAAAACTTTAACACCAAATATATCATATATGATATGCCCTTAATCAATTATAAAAGATAGTCATCTAGTAATGTGATTGGCCTATGGGGTATATCTTATACTATCTGTATATTAAACTTATACCAAGCATGAGGTTTCATCTTTTCAAAATAAGATAAGATGAAGAGCAATAATAAAGAATTCAAGGTGGGGGTAATAGAATACAAGTATGGGGATCAAGGCGTTTAAAGAATTCAATAGGAATTGTCAAGGCAGTTGTGGATTGAAATCATATTTTGGTAATTCTTATTCACATGCTCCTATCAGTACAGTTATATAACTGATACGATATGCTCAGACACATATAGAGGGCGAGTACATTCGTCTACTAGTTAACTATATATCTCAATCCACGTAAAGTAGTCATACGAAGAGCGAACCGAGTGTACTAAGGTTAGCTAGACCTTAATATACTGATTCTGATTTAGATAATGTATTAGTATGTATACCCAATAATACATATATTATGATCAAACTTGATAAAAGAAGAAGCTTGCAAAACTAGGCTATAATAGCAGCATGAGTCAAGGTAGTACAGAAATTATAAGTACGCTAGATTATGATGAGAGAAGTTACAAAATAATTCAAGTTCAGAAAAGATAAGACTCTACAATCTCTGCAGTTGTCATACTAACTCCTTGTCTAAGTTGCTAGTCGACAAAATAGGGGTATGGACCTTTAAGTTCTACAGTCTGAATAAACACTATCGTCTTATGCTAGCATATAGTTAATGTTATTCAATTATACTACATTAATAGGTCCTGAGGACTATGTGATACTATGTTGTGAGGCATACTACCCAACTTAGAATAATAAACTAATACTGCAACTGCCTTAAAGGAGATTCTACAAAATAACTTGGTCCTTGTAAATGAAGTATAAACTCTTATTGGGGTATATGCGGAAAGATATTGGTATTGATTAGGGTATCCTATTGTATTATATAGGTAATAGTCATCTTAAGTCTCAATCATAGTGATTATAGAACAAATGTGTCAATAGTGAGTATAAAAAAGTTACTGGCCTTCAGGGGAAAGAGGATATAACTCGTATCGAGGTGGGAGTACAAGTTACATGATTCAAAACTAAAGAATACTCATCAAGTCACAATCTACAAGAATAACTCAACTATCAAGTTCTAACTACATGGCACAAAATTTTAAAATTTAAGATTAGCAAACTATAATCCTACCACACTATATATCCTTAACATAAAAATAAAATTACTTGGTCTACAATCATAAGAGTTATGTGGCACGAGTTGAAAGATGAAGAAAAGAAGAACATAATTTAGTTGTCGCACAATTAGCGAACGTTAAGGTTGCAGAGGAACAAGATATGAAATTACAATAGAGGGACTCTAGATAATATTATGGTTTTCTAAGGGGAAGGTGGTATGCTAATATCTGTGTTTTAGGTATGATCAAGGGAAATATTATATTCATTCCTCTTGGCTTCCTAAGGTACTGTTCGGCTACTATAAGACAAGGCGCTAAAGTTGTAGTTCTCTAGTACTATCTCACCATGAAAAGCTAGGTTCAGTTATAATGTTTAACCTTGGATTCTATTAGTTCCTCAATACTGTCAAACAATATGGTAAAAATTCAACTAATCCTAGTAGTATTTATACTACTCTCAAGTCATACATAAATATATCAAGGGATAATGGTAAATTAATCTATAGGTAAGGAACACTAGGGTTTATTAGATAGTAAGGAAGGCTAGGGTTCACTAAGTATTCTAAACTTAGTGAGGTGTCAATACCCTAGTTGTGTTCTTAATAGGAATGTGACCCTAATTATCATCCTAACAACATGGATTCCTATATTCTAGTAGGGGCTATACTCGAGAAACTAATAGGGAAGCGCATGAATCAAACATGATGCAATTATTCAAATAGAACAGATTAAAAGGAATGTGAATCATAGTCAATTGTGGATGAGATCCTATACTCTAATCCTAGGTGCAGGCTTGCTCGGTACAGTAACGTAACCGAGACAATATGCTCTAGACTTGTATGGGCCACCACTAAAAATATGTCACGCTCCAGTCCTAAAATATGTAGTACTAGGACACGTAAGCATGCCAGCCGCATGTATATGGCAACTCCAATATATGGAAACCATAACACATGCGTACGTTGTATCATGAACCAATATTCCATAAGTGGTAAAACTATCAAAAGTCAAAGGGTATAACTAAATCTCATCCACAGAAATCAAATATAAGTAAATAACCAATATCTATAAAACTAGATCTCAATATAAAGTATCTAAAGATGACAGTCGGATGGAAATAAATCCATTGCCGAACTAGAATATAAAATAAGGAAGATAAATACAATATAAGTACAATAACTACCAACCACTGAGACTCGAAGAGAAGACCTGCTTGGAATATAAGTAACCAGTCCGGATCTGCGCTCCTGCGAATACTCATGAACATCTACACCTGGAAAGGGGCCAGGTCCTTAGAGGGACATAACAAGATACATAGAAGCATGCCATAAAGTAAATACTGAATAAATAAAAGGGGTGCGCTAACCATCTAAGTGAATGCAATTTGAGGACAACTTTGAGTGTATGGGAAAATATAGGCTAGACATATGCTGACATAATTCATTAATCGTGACAACTGGCTAGTATATGCCATATATTCCCACATACAAGGGCACTATAATATAATAACATCCAGCTCCGAAGAGCATGGCATCTGTATAGTATATCATCCATAACACTCCGAAGAACGTGGCATCAGTATAGTATATCGTCCATATCGCTCCGAAGAACGTGGCATCAGTATAGTATATATCGTCCATATTACTCCGTCGAGTGTGGCATCAGTGTAAAGGAAGTGGGGTATCCCATACGCCTACTAGTCGTCCTCTCCGCCCAATGATCTATGCATGTTGTATGCACAATATGCTGTAGCTACTACACCGAGACTGAGTGCAAGTATCGGTGCCGTAACTCTAGATCATAGTCTATCGTTAGAATAATAGTCCAACCTTACAACCAAACAAGGACAAAGATTGGACCTTCGTACTATAATAGTCTATGCTACGACTACTAATAACTGCCAAGTCTTATAACATGCATCACTAATAGCAGTTATTCCCTATCCGTCGTACGACTTACACGTACATGTGGCCAACCGCATACACAAGTCCGTGCCCTGTATGAGACTCACAATACGTGTAAGAAATGTGTCAAGGCCTGGGGAGTCATACCAATAACTCCACAACTTTAGGTGGGTCCACTAGACACTAGGTCAGAAACAATCCTAACGTCAACGCCTTCGTTGACTGCACCCGAGTCTCTCTCGAATGCGCACAGTTATATATATTGAAATAAATAAACATACAACTAATAATACATAATTTAAATAGTACAACAAGGCAAGGTATACTTGCTTGGCAAGGAAGCTGCGTAGTATCAATAATCTGCTCCTGAAGTTGCACAGATAATCCAATCGGTCCTCTCGGGGTAAGCGCACGGGAATGACGGTGACGACGATGAGGTTGACGACGATGACGATAACGATGACGACGATGATGACGATGATAACTATGATGATGGCGATGATTATGACTACGACGATGATGATGGTGATGCTCATGGTGAAGATGATGGTAATGATCATGATAGTGATTACATGATGGTGATAACGAGGATGATGATGTGGGTGATGGTGATGACGAGGATGATGATATGGACGATGGTGATGACGAGAATGATGAGGTAGGTGATGGTGATGACGAGGATGATGATGTAGACGATGGTGATGATGAGGATGAGATGTGGATGATGGTGATGATTAGGATGATGATGATGGGGTGATATTGATGGTGATGGGTGTTGATGATGATGATGGGTAATGTTAATGATAATGATGGGTGATATTGTTGACTGGAGTCCGGCAGGGAGGTCCGGCCAGGGGAGGTGGTCGAGCAGGGAGGAGGAGGCTCGGGTTCAAGGAAGGGGAAGGTGGAGGTCGATGGGAGGAAGGAGGAGTTCAGGGAATGGTGGTGGTGATGTACTGGTGGTGTAGTCGTGGTGCCGGCGGCGTTCAGGCGAGGGGTAGACGTCGGGCTCCGACATTGGGGTTGAGGGATGAACATGAGGGTGATGAGGAGGAGGAGCTGCGGGTTCAGCAGGCTGTGGTGGCTCCGGTCGAGGACAACAGGAAAGAAGGAGGTGGTCGAGATATACAGAGGCGGGGGAGAAATGAGGATGGGGAGGCGTGGTGTTGCTGGAGGTTGGAGTTGCTGTGTCGAGGTCGGGGAGGAAGGAAGAGGTGGACAGGGAAGATGACCGGAGATGGGGTCGTACAGGTGGTGGAGGGAGGACAGAGGTCAGGTCCAGCGGCGTTCAGTTAGCCGGAGAAGAGAGGGAGAAGGTGGTAATGGTGATGTTAATGGTGATGGTGGTGATGAAGGTCGAGGGGTCGGGAAAGGGGTGCATATGAGAAAGTTGCAGGAAGGAGGGTCCGACGGCTTGGCGGTAGAGGATGGCCGGTGGTCGTCTCGCGGTGGCTGGGAGCAGTGGCCGGAGTTGGGTTGATGGAAGGGGTCGGCTGAGATCTTATTTTAGGATTTGGAGAACAGAAAAAATAATGAGAGGAAAGGGGAAAGTTATGTATATTTATACATGTGAACTAGGATTTTATTGACCTAGGAGTGGGCTTGGTCAACACCTCTTGGGGTTGGGCCTTGGCCTCACATTGAGATGTTTGGAGAGCTAAATTTTGTATTATTTAAATACAAGGCTAGAATTAAAGGGGGGCGATGTTGTGCGTTGCACATTCCGAAAATTCATGAAAAAATCGTATAAAGGGAAAAATGGGTCGTCTTTATGTATTATCCAATGGTGTGGACAGCTTATTGCATTTTTGCATAAAAGCGTCCAATAATTGGAAAATTGCACAAAGATGGAAATTTGGGTTAAATTAATTTAAAATAATTGTGTAAGGTGTTCTGAAATTAATTAGAAGTACATGGGAGTAAAATTAGGTGGGACACAAGTGTCACGGACATAGAGGGCTCAGAGTAGAATTTTATCATAAATTAGGTTGTACGAAATGGGTCAAGATTGTGTCTCTAATTTCGATTGGAACGCACAAGGATACAATATCAGAATTATTATAGAATTAAATATAAACCTGCACGATGAAATATTGTGCGACTAAAATATAGCACAAGAGAGCATAATTATAAGTTACACCAAGGTCAGAATGGTAGGCGATCACATCTAGGACAAGGTTGTGAAATTTGTAGGAAGACAATGACTAGTGTAGTGCTCCAATTATCGAAGCAACGGTAAGGTGCTCTAAGTGATATAAATCTCGTATAATTAACAAAATTCTGTGTTCTATTTCTAATTGGATTCTAATTAGCCTTAATCTCTCTATCTAAGCTAAGTAGGCCTAATTTTGGGTGAGGGAGTTTACAAAAGCATTCAATAAGATGATCATTAAGCTACTCAAGAAATTTATGTCGTCTAACAAACGTGAGTGGAATGAGAAGCTGGGTGAGTGCCTCTAGGCCTATCGTACGACGGTTCGAACCCCAACTAGCGGCACACCATTATTCTTGGTTTACGGGAGCGAAGTAGTCATTCCCCTAAAAATCCAAATTTTCTCTCTCCGGGTAGCCCTCGCCAATCAGATGATAGCCAAAGACAACCATCGTCGGTGGTTACAAAAGTTGGAAGCACTCGACGAAAAATGTTTCTTGGCTCAACAATGCTTTGAGCTATATAAAGCATGTATTGGTGTTCTCGTCTTGACAGTGAGAAGACCAATGGTCATGACGTACAAGATGGCCATAAAATTCCAAGCCAAGTGGGAATTTTCATTCGTCGTAGCGTTAGTGTACTCCAACGGTGCATACGATCTCGCAAAGCCTAATGAAGAATTGCTAATGATGCCAATCAATGACAAGTTCCCCCAAAAATACTATGTCTAAGACATGTTCTATACCCAATAGAATGATCTAACCCCCAGAAGTAAGTGTATAACATAACATTTAACCCCCTTTAATGCGTCGTAAAATCTATTATATGTATTCGAGAAATTTGAATACATTATATGTAATAGATCCTCCAAAATTTTCCAGTAGAGCGACCTTCAGGTCTAACAAAACACTCTTATTAAGGAAACCTAAGATCATAAGCATGTCCTCAGGGACCAGCTAATCTAGGATGTCTCATTTTCGGTTCCCAGTCGAATCAAAGATGCTCTTGTCTCATAGACTTTCCCCCTAGCGATGGCAAAATGCACCAAACAATATTTTACGTCCAAATCACCTATGAACTATACTATCTTATTATTTTCTCCATCTCCTTGAAGTCATACCTTGCCATGTCCATATCACCTCTGAATAAGATATCCCTGAGTGAAAGTTTGCCATACCGCTTTTGAGCAAACACTCCGCCCTATCGACTTTCTGCCGCTACGTCCATAATACCTCTGACAGTGACTATCATTTTTAACTTATTATCTGTACTTAGTTATTAAGTATGCCTTAGATAATAAGTCCACCAAAGTTTTCTAGTAGGACATCCTTGAAGACTACGATTATGTATTACGTCTATACTACCTCTAGTATAATATTCGTGCTCATAAAAAGTCCAAGAAGAAGTTCTGGAAAAGAAAAAAGTTTTTATTGATATTCAAGATCATGAGTACATATGATAAAAATTTCTACATTCAGCACTTTCTTCATTAAAAGTGCCCCTCCGTGCTGTTTCTGCTACCAATACGAGTGAACTTGGCAGCAGAACTCAATGTATTCTGGATTATCCCTCCTCAGTGCAAATCTCAGTATATGAAAAATAATCCATATTGATGGATAACAAAGAAGGAAAGATCGGGCGCTCCTTCCCCAATGCAGAAGGGTTGAAGACAGGGGTTTGATTGGCAATCAATCCAAATCCAGTAATTAACACCGCAGGTGCGCAACTTGTGGCATGCCGCACAAAGGAAATAAACGCAGCTAGCATGCTGCATAAATAGGGTGAGATGCACTCACGACGACAGACGTTCATCCTTGTTTCTTGGACCAGTTCTTGACGAACTGCCACATAAAGTTGGCATTCTCTTTGAATGATAGAATTTATGATATCCTTCCATGCTCCATCGAGACTGAAGTGATTCAAGGCAATCTTTACACGTCAAACGCACAAATCAAAATAATTGTGACAAAGTACACAGACAGGAATGAATATGCGCCCTCGACCAAAGTAACTTTTCGAGATTCAGAAACTAGTTACCAATGCACATAAGATATAACACATAGATAAATGTTCTGGCAATATGTACATGTTAACCATAAACGCATGTTCAAAATATGGTGCCTCAGGGGGACAACCACCTCCATAGGGAGAGTGGTTGCGTATAGCTTTCCAGTGCATGTTCCTGATGAGCATCCCTTGATAGATGCATCTATGTGTATAAGCGGGAAGATTTGCCATCAACGCATCTTCATATCGAAGTATTTCAACAACGATTATACGCATCAAGCAGTGAAGTTTTCATCTGTGCATGATCTTGATAATTTCTTGTCCATACAACAGACTATGTGTTTATGTCCCTATGTTTGGATGCGTGATAGAAGATCGCATCTTTTACCACCAAATTAAGAGGGCGATAGCATCCCCTCTACCTTTAGTAGGAAAGGTTATAGTGGGGTAGTCGACCATCAGAGGCAGAGGATCGACGAATTGCTCGACGGGACTGCCCGTGTCTGACTTCCGCGTGGGGGAGAGTAGGGTCATCATGAGAAGGAGAATAATATTTCTCTCTCTTCTTGAGCCCCCTATTTATAGGCAAAGTTAGCTACGGATAGCGCTTTGATTCCCTAGAAGTCAGACGCCAAAACCACGGGATGAACCTGCACCTTGGGATTCATAACAGAAAGCAGTTATGAGCTGAAATAATGATTTGAAACCTGCACACACGCGCTTCTGGATCCTATCTTTTTATAATCCGAGAAGAGATTTGACAGCCTGGCAGCCTCGTCCATACGGCAAAATTAGTTTATGACATACAAAACATACGACAAATGCAGCATGCAGACAACCATCTCTGCGGCAGACACAAAGTCCATGTTTCTTTTTCAAAGTGTTTTAAAAACTTGTTTAAATTTTTTAAAACTTGTTTAAATTTTTAAAAACTTTGAAGGGGATCTTGTAGAAGTATAAAAAATCCTAGATTCATGCGCCTGCACTACAGGCCGCATATAGACAAAGAGTTCAAGACATCTATGAGACATGAAGCTCATGCGACAACAAACCAAGGCACGTACAGACAGCGGTTTTGAAAGCATGTGGCAAAGAACCTAGGTGCATGATAAGATCACTTCTGTCAGTTGTGACATGCTTTTATTGCTCTGATCACTTCGTATTTGGTGTAGACAGTGGATGTCAGTGCGTACGTTACCATAATGATCTTTTTTTCTCACTTAGCCAACTGTGCCACCCATTTTCTGACAGGAGTAGTTTGCATGCGGCAACGTTCCCCTAAACCTTCATATGACATATACCTCATGCGGCAGCATTCCCCTGAACCTTCATGCGATATATACTTCATGTGGTAGCATTCCCTTGAATCTTCATACGACATATCCTTCTTGTGGCAGCGTTACCTTGAACCTTCATGCGGTGGGGTCCTCATGTGGTAGTGATCCCGTAGGCCCCTATGCAGCAAAATCTCTTTTATGTAACTAACAGAAGATCCTCAATATCCGGCACAGCCACGTGTCAAGTTGACCAGGTCCTGTATACAACAAATATAAATGGCCCAGATTACATGGGCACATTTCAAGAACTCAGCAACCGCCAAAACCAAACAAATATCGCATGGCAATAAAACAGTGACATATACACATAGGTTGTAACTGTATTATGTTGAGAATGCTATGCGGCAACCCAAAACCAGCACGTATAGACTAAAAATAGTGACTTTTCAGTACAAGAACGCACATACATCTAGTATAAATGGCTATAAATAGCATGAACATGTACGTTCACAGGGAGACGCACATGGATAGCGGAGAAAGCCCAATTATTGTCCTTCTTGATAGTGAGCCAGAGATCTTGCAATTCTCTTTCGTCATCCAATCGTCAAAGGAGTAAAGGAGTCAGCTGCAATACTCGATCTCCATCGTCACACTTTTTCAGATCTCTAAACTTGTACTTAGCATTCTCAATGTCATTATTCTTTGTACTCTTTTTCATTATAATTTACATATATTTAAAAGTTATTAAAACTTCATACTTTGTAATAGGAACAATATGTTCCTAATCTTAGGTTTACCAAAAGAAATATTGCTAAAATTGAAAAGATCGGTTCACTCTATGTCATCGAGCGGAGCTTGCCTTACTAAGCCTGGAGACAGTCCTCTTATGATGAGTTCAACTGGTCTTATAAGTTGTTGTTGTAGATAAGACCATAATAAGAATAGGTGCTCAATTAGTTGAATGAATTTACTAAATGACTCGCACAAGAATCATTAATAGATGATATATTTAAGTGTTAATTGAGAGTCCTTCATGTCAGTGGTACAAGTGATTTTTGGACCTAAGATCATTATGGTACCTAATGAGTTTGCGTACACACTTTGATTATGCCCTGAATCGAACCTAAGGATTTCCTGAAGTCAAACATTGCATGTGGAAAATTACTCATGAAGGCTGTACATGACCAATAAGGAATATCTCACTCTTAGCATTTAATGAGAAGAGTAACTTGCTATGTTGTCTGACATATTACGCTTGATAAATCCTTATGTAACATGACATAAAATAAAAGAGGCTTACTTATCATTTAAGTGTTGAACAAACTCTTTTTTTGTTAAGTTATTAAGGTGTCGAGGACCTAGTAAATGCCCAAAAGGAGAGGGTCTTATTTCAAACGATCAAGACATAGTTACTTTGACAAAATATGGATTTGACAAACATTCCATATTGTATGTCTAGTCGAGATATAGAATAAAAAATATTAAATTTTATAATAACTATACTGTCAATAACCATGTGCTCATATATTAAATTCATCGGACTCTTTAGTGCTAAGGGGAAAGCCTTATTTTCTCTTATGTCATAGTTGGTTGATTTGAATCGACTAACCCTCTCATTGAGTTGAGGTTCATTTACTAGCTCACTTATGGGGCTTAGTGCATTTAGGGTATAAGTCTTATTAATCCAATTGAGAAAAGAGTGGAAAGCATATGCATTATGAAAATGAAGAAAGATGGTCGAATTAATATTCTCTATCCAAGGATCTATTGAAATAAGATGTATGGTCAACTCGGACCAAATAAATGATCGACTTGTCTTGGTTGAAAGAAACATTATGTGACAAGTGTAGGAAGGCAGCTTTTTGTATTTATCATTTGTATATTTATACTTATGAGCTACAATTATCGCATTCTAATTCATTTCCCTTGGATGCCTTCTATGAATGCTGCAATAGTAGGGGAAAACATAAAATTCAATCTTGTTAGTTCTTGAGTGGATGTTTGTCTCACCATGTGGGGGCTATGACACGCTGCTAGGTGTCAATCTTATCTAGCAAGACATGCCCCTAAGAAAGAAGTTTCTGAGATGGGATTCAAAAACTTGATCGAAATTCTGGGAAAAAAATGATAGGATTTTTATTCATTATAAATTCAAGATATCCATAATCAAGTTTGATCCAAGTGACCATCAAGGTATTGAGGATAATGGATCATTAACATATAATTTATTAAACCATGCAAATCATGATAATATTTTCATGAGGGCAATGCAGATTGGGTTTATGAGCAATTTATCATAGTCAACTTGTATGACATGTTAAAACATTTTTATTGAGATGCTAACTTGGTCAATACTTAATTCATCAAACATGAAAACATATATTTGATAGGAAATGTTATAGAAGATTAGATTTACATCTTGAAGATTTTAGAAGAATATATTATAGGAATTTAATTAGGATTCCTACTCAAACTTTTTAAAAGTAATGACAATTACTATGTCAATAGTACATCGTGGAGGCGATTTCTATTTTATTACTTTTACCAACGATTGCTCAAGATATGTATATATGTACTTAATGAATTACAAATTCGAATCTTTTGATAAGTTTATGGAATATATAAATGAAGTAGAGAAGCAAACAAGAAAAAAGTATTAAGACTCTTTGTTCAGATTGTGGAGGCTAATATTTAAGTTATGTTTTGATCGACTACTCAAATAACAAATTTGTCTCTCAATGAATCCCTCTTAGAACACCATAATTAAATAGTATGCCCAAACAAATAAATTATATATTATTGGATTTGATGAGGTTTATGATGAGTCTCATAGACTTTCCAAGATATTTATGAGGATTTGCTTTAGAAAGTGACGCTTATTTGTTGAACCATATTTTATCTAAGATTATAGATAAGACTCTATATGAGATATAGACTAGCAAGAAACCTTGTCTTTAGCATAATAAGGTTTGGGGATTTTATGCTTATGTCAAGAAATCTGACAATGATAAATTGGATATGAGACCCTACAAGTATTGTTTTGTAGGATACCTTAAGGAACTAAAGGGTATTACTTCTAT
Source organism: Iris macrosiphon (assembly GCA_036927795.1). Taxonomy (NCBI): domain Eukaryota; kingdom Viridiplantae; phylum Streptophyta; class Magnoliopsida; order Asparagales; family Iridaceae; genus Iris; species Iris macrosiphon. The sequence goes on along the minus strand of JAYESA010000014.1, from coordinate 31,326,404 downwards.
CTTCATAACGAACAAAAGATTATTTAATGCAAGATGTCCTATTGAGAAAAAGTTTCTAGAAGGAGAGAATAACGGGAGTAAATTAACAGTCAAAGAATTCAAGAACCACAAACACGTTCGAATGCCAAACCAAATACCTAAATAAAAATCACAAACTTTTGGTAGGTCAAAGAACTGTCATGACCCGCTTCCACTTTTTGGGGAAACGAATAAGTGGCCAAGTCCAGCTTACGTCGCAGTAGCGATGGTAGTACACTGTCTAGACCTCAATGACAATCATTAATCCAAATAGAAAATATTTAATCACAATTTTTATCTATTGCTCATTCACAATATTTATATTATTTAGAAAATCCTTAATTTATAATTAAATCATAATTCGAGAACGGACCCACTAAACATTAAATTTAAGAAACTACTAACTATCTAGATACTAATATTGGCCTCAAAAAGTATCTCGATCTCCAACAAGGTCCTATTGTGCAGATTAGCAAGTCACCTAAAAATGTTTACCCAGTCAGGATGGATACAATTTCGAGAAAGCAGTTTCAAATATATGATAGTGATGATAAAATAGTGTTAGTAATAAAATGTATGATGGAATAAAGTAAAAATTAACATGGCATGGTGATCTAGTGGAAACAAGTAGTATGAACAGTAAGATATAGGTCAATAATATGGAGTAAAATAAGGACTATAACTATCTAAGTGTTTTGAAGTTCCAATTCGATATGTGATTGTCTAGGGGGTGATTTGATTTTTAAACCTCCGGTTTAACCATGCCATGTTAATTATTATGATTGGATATCATCAAGGTCTATTTACATAATGTATAAGTTACGGTCTGATCACATATCTTATGGCACCTCCCCGCCCCGACTACTACACATATATCCAATTCACGAACCATAGATTAATGTACAAATAATAAGAGTGTGCTGTCTACAACTATACCAACACCATAAAAACAACATATCACGAATAGGGATCTATACAATATTCATTTGTGTAACAAATGTGTCAAGCATCAAATACAATATCACTATATATGCATTATAGTAACTATCAATATTGAAAGCAATCAAAGAATGTACTCGTCTGTCTTCCTTAGCTGGTGGTACGAGTCTGATACCAAGTCAAAGTCCAAGTAACCTATTTTATAATATTGCAATGTCAATAGGTGAGTGAAAATAGTGACTATCCTATTGACTTAGGTTTCATAATAATCTATATCTACTTTACCTTAGTCTATTGATAATATAATATATAACTATACCATTTATTTGAATACTCATAATACCTATATTGTATAGCTAGTTCTCTACTTGTAGATAATACTCTATATATTAGAATTATTCAATTATTTCTTAGGTTACATTATATTGTAGGCCTTCACATCAGCTTTCTGAAAAACTAAACGGATCATATTTTCGAGTCCAAAAACTCCCAAAATCGCAGGAATATCGAAACACATTTATTTTACGGATACCTGATACTCACACATTTATACAGAAAGTTTTAGATCGAATTTGGTCCATTAATTTATATATTTGAAAGCTTACTTTGATTCGGTTCTGATAAAAAAATAGAGATTAAACGAAATCCGAAATTAGGAGTTTTGGTATTTTAAAGTTGCTATGACTACTAAAAATGAGGCTGATTTTTATGACGAAATTGAGCTGTTTTGGACAAAAAATGGAGTTTTTTTTTTGGGGGGGGGGGAAGGGCATAGGAAACTAATAAGAATTATATGTGATCTTTTATAATATATTTTATGTCTCTAATAGTAGAATTCCTATTTGTTGGCACATACAAGTTCTTAGAATTATCTAAATATTAAGAATAAGGGTTGAAAGTTACCTTTTGAAGATCAAACTCAATAGAGATCCAACACAAAAGAGGGTCCAATCTTCTCCACCAACTTGATCTCCTCTTCTAGCACTTATACAAAGTTTGGATTTTGGATTTGAAAGAGAAAGGAGTGGGGAAAAAGGAGATTAAGGTTTAGAATTTAGAGATGAAAGAAACTAGGGTTTTTTGGTTGTGAAGGAGATGATAATATAAGGGGCGGTTAGTGGCCAGAAAAGGGGGAAGGGGTGTTAGGTTTTTTTTTTTTTGGGGGGGGGTTTATGAGGTGGGTTAGGGTTTTGTTTAGAGGGGTTGTGTCACACCCCGGTTCTATAGGTAAGGAACCGAGTCACGTGGCAATGGCCAGCAGCGCACTTCGGCGGGAATCCCAATCTAATGGGCCCGTCGGAGTACACTTAAGCTGTAAAGTACAATGAATAACCCATCACATAACACATAAATAGTCAATCTAAATCTTATCCATAGACAGCAATATAAAAGCACAATAGAGGTAAATACAACAACTAATGTGTAGAAAGAAAATGTCCAAGATAAGTATCAAGTACAAATACTAGAGTAGTCACACGGGAACAAACCCGCTAGTACAAAATACTGGAATGAAAGTAAGCAATAAGATAACTTGGAACGGCATAAGGTAACTAGGTAATGATACCGTCCCAAGGAAAGAGTCACTACCAGTGATCAGGCAAAGTCCTCAGGGATGACCTCTTCCTTGGCAGTGAGTACAGCTGCTGGATAGATGCCCGGTCCATACTCCTCCGGGTAATCCTTGTCTTCTACACCAGGAAGGGAACCAGGTTCTTAGAGGGACGTAACAAGGTACAAAAATACAGCATGCCAAATAAATAGAAAGCACAAGTGCAGCGACAGGGTACTCTATCATAACCAAACAAGTGAGACACAGTTTAAAGATAATTTTTGACGCGTGGGCTATCTAAAATAAAAACGTAGATCCGGACACGAAAATACATGGGACATACCGCAGCTCCGGGCAAAGAGTCACACGGGTGATACCACTACACTAGATACAGGATCACTACATAGATACTACATAAATATATAAGCGCATACAGAGGAGCCCAAACGTCTAGTAACTGTCTTTCCCTTCCCAAGCGGTCAACGATTGTGCGCTGAACCTGAACCTCTATCTACAGTCTCGACACACGGAATAACTCAACAGATGCGACCCTAAGGTCGTTCCTGGCTCTGGTCATGATGTCAGTATCAGGATACATCAATCTGGCACGATCACAGTGTATGAGTGTGTCCTGGGATATCGATATACTCAGGTACGTACATCGAGGTGCTACGAAGCATCCAACAATTATTCTAAGACGTTACGACAAACGTTAGCACCCGGTTATGATCCAGACGCGAAGTATCGAACGTTAACAAAAATACGTGCATAATGTACATAAAGAACAACAAATATTTATAATATGAAATATAGGGTGGCAAGGTACACTTGCCTGCGTGCGGCTGCTGATGACGGGGTCCCGGTACCGCGTCCAAGCCCTCAGGTCCCGCAGTACCTAGAGATGAGATACAAACCAATAATCAATAATCTATTCCACGACAGACAAGGATGCGACACACATCTACACCTAAACTCAGTCTCAGCTATGACTCATAGGGATAAGACACTAGGGGAGTTTGACCATAGTTGACTATCGGTACGATACGTCAAATCATCTAGTCATCAGTACCACATCATCAAATCATCCTCAAAACACAGTTAATGATTTTAATTCCTTTATTTAATATCGTTGTTACCAATCACCATGTACTATCCTAAATTAATCACCTTTAGTTTCCAGTCCCCAAATACCGAGTAGGGGTTTTACACTACATATTAGTCCTTAATCAATCACGTGCTCCTCATTATTCATCAATGTTCAAAAAAATTAGAATCTTATTTCTCCTCAATATAATTCTCATTAAATAAATTAGCATTTTACCAGCATGTAATATATCCCGATTATTTATTTAAAGATCAAAACCTAAATCTCCATAAACACATATCTTAAATAAATTATTTTAATTCATATAGAAGACAACCCTAACCTACATTCATCCTATCACAAATAAACCTCTTCAACATACCACAAGTCGTATTCCCATGTCCTAGATCATACTCTACATCATCATCAACATGCTCTAAGAATAAAATCCTAATAATATACTCACATGAATATATAGTGATGAAAACCCTAGCTAACCAATAACTCACCAGAATATATACAATTAACAACCCTAGCTAAAACATTAACACATTCTAAAATATATAAACAAGAGAGGGGAAGAGAGATCCGTATACCTCAACGGCGAGGTGGTGCTGGGGATGACCGGAGTGAGGTGGTAGTGATAGCTTGTGTGGTGGTAGTGAGAGCTTGACATGGAGGAGGTGGTGGTAATCTCGTGGTTGTGGTGATGATGGTAAAGCCGGACAGGGATGGATGGGGCGGGCCGGAGCAATGGCTGCCGGATGGGGGGAATCCGCACAGTGGAGTCGGGGGGGGACTGGCCGGAGCGGGTGCTGTCGGCAACAGGCGGGTCAGGGTGCACAGCCGAGGTCGGGGTTACCGCGGCGGTGCTCGAACTGCTGCGGTCAACAGCGGACCAGAGTAGAGTCGGCATGCGGGTGGTCAGTCGCAGGAAAAGAGTCACACGTCAGAGTGGATGTGCGGTGCCGTCGGTAGTAGGCGGGGTCAGGGGGAACTGCACAACCGCCGGAGTTGGTTCAGTCGGCCGGCCGGAGGGTGGCCTTCTCCATGAAGAAGAAAGGAAGAAGAAAGGAAGAAAAAGAAATTTGTATGGAAAAAATTATAGAGGAGGAGGGAGGAGAGAGAGAGGGGGGGGGTTCCAATGCCTAGGGATTAGGGCCTGCTTGGTTTGTGTGCATTAAAGAGACACTTTATAGGGGTTGGTGATGTGAATGTGTGGTGGGGATGCTCTCATTTCAATTGGAGGGCTAGGATTTAACATGGATGATTGGGTTTCTCCATGCAAAGGAAGGGGGGAAATGTTGACTAGGTCAAAGAATGGTAAGCTCTCCATTTGGTCATGGCCAATAAGGTGAGGACACCTAAATTAATAAATTGCAACTAAGCCCCTTAAATTCAGAAAATTGCACGAATACATGAAATGATGCAAAAATTATGGGAAAAATGGTGTTTGGTGATTTGCATGGTGAGGGGGTGTTGTGTGTTTGGCATGGGTTTAATTAAATGGGCATTGGGATTAATTTTGGGATTAAAATATGATTAGACAAAATTGGTATCCCCGATTTAAATAGAATTAAAGTGTCCCACACTTTTAAATTAAATGGGGGCACTTGGGGTCAAAATTTGGAAATAACGCAAAGGTCAAAAATGGTGGAGGCTTGGAGTCAGTCTTGGACCCTTTAATTGGTCCGGCTCAACGGGTTAAGTTGGTATCACAAAATTGGGGGTAACGACACAGGTGTCCGACAAGGAATTAAATATGGGATTTAGGATTCGGGAAATTATGCGATTAATTTAAGGCACAATGGATTTTATTTTTGTGGGACAGAAAAGTCCAGTGCCTAAATTGGTGAGTCAAGTCAGAAGTACAATAGTCCGATGGAATTCATGGGCTGATATTGGGCTCCGAATAATTTAGCAATGATAGGGCGCGCCAAGGGTTTAATTAAATAAAATAACAGACAACTCTACTCTAAACCTCAACATCTGCTAAAAAATCCAAAATTTTCCCAATCTATACCTGATTATCTATAGAATTAATCGAGGGAGTTTACATTCTTCCCAACTTAGAAAAATTTTATCCCCGAAATTAAAAGTAAAGCACGATAATAGCTAAGAGAATTTAAAAACAACTAGTAATCAAATGCCGTTCGTAAATTCGTACCTTGCTCCTCAAATAAGTACGAGAACCGCTGTCGAATAGAATCCTTGCGCTCCCAAGTAGACTCGCTTGGTGAATGGTGCTTCCATGCCACTCTGACCAGTCGAATCGTCTGCCCTCTCAAAGTCTTCTCGCTGTGATCAAGGATCTTAACTGGCTGCTCTACATAAGACAGACTGGGCCCGACTATAATCTCCGAATAATCAAGCACGTGGCTAGGGTCTGCGACATATCTCCTCAGCTGCGATACGTGAAATACGTCATGCACTCCCTCTAACGATGGAGGCAATGCAAGACGGTAAGCCACTTCACCAACTCGTTCCAAGATGTCAAAAGGCCCGATGTACCTCGGGCTCAGCTTGCCTCTGCCTCCGAATATGATGGTATCTCGAGTAGACGATATCCTCAAAAATACATGGTCACCCTCCTTGAACTCCAATGGTCTGCGATGCGCATCTGCCCAATATTTCTGTCTGTCCTGTGCTGCACGCAGGTGGCTCTGAATCTGCTTGACCTTCTCCACTGTCTGTGTTACCAACTCTGGACCAAGTATCTGACGCTCTCCTACGTCACTCCAACAAACTAGTGACCTGTATTTCCTGCTGTACAGTGCCTTATAAGGTGCCATCTGTATGCTAGCCTGGTAGCTGTTATTGTAGAAGAATTCTACCAAGTATAGGTGGTCCTCCCAAGATCCTCCAAAGTTAATCATGCACGCTCTCAACATATCCTCTAATATCTGTATCGTGCGCTCTGATCGACCATCAGTCTGTGGATGATATGCAGTGCTGAACTTGAGATGAGTTCCTAGGCTCTCCTGCATACTCCACCAAAAATGCGACGTGAATATGGAATCACGATTCGATACGATGCTGACAGGCACTCCATGTAGTCGTACTATCTGCCTCATATACATGTCAGCTAAAATCTCCGTGGACTACCCAACTCTGAAGGGCAAAAAATGTGCAGACTTGGTGAGTTTGTCTACGATAACCCAAACTGCATCCTTCCCGCTAGGGCTCCACGGGAATCCTGTGACGAAGTCCATGGTAATGTGTTCCCACTTCCACTCGGGAATAGGAAGCGGCTACAATAATCCTGCAGTCCTCTAATGTTCAGCCTTGACTTGCTGACAAACTAAATATTTTGCCACAAATCTTATAATTTTTCTCTTCATCCCATGCCACCAGAAATGCTGCCTCAAGTCTCGGTACATCTTCGTACCCCCGGGATGAATGGAATAGATCGAGCTATGTTCCTCGGTCATCAACTCTTGGCATAGCTCGCCACTCGGAACATATAGGCGGTCTCCACACCTCAACGTTCCGTCTTCATGAATCTTGAGTCTCGTCTGCATGCCGGCCTCTGTCCTCTCTCGTAGACGTCAAAATCTCGTATCTGTAGGCAAGGCTGCCCTGATCCTCTCAATCAGTATAGACTGAACCTCGAGACTGGCCATCTGTCCATCCATGCCTGGCAATGCAATCTCAATCCCAAGCTCTTGGAGATCCTCTAACAATTGCCACTGAGTCGTCAAAAAGTATGCCATGGGCTTCCTGCTTAAGGCATCTGCTACGACATTCCCCTTGCCAGGGTGGTACTATAACTCAATGTCATAATCTGTCATCAACTCTAGCCAGCATCTCTGTCTCATGTTGAGCTCCTTCTGCGTGTAGACGTACTTCAGACTTTTATGATCTGCGTAAATCTGAACACGCTCACCATAAAGGTAATGTCTCCATAGCTTTAGTGCAAATATCACTGCAGCTAGCTCCAAGTCGTGCGTCGGATAGTTCTTCTCATAAACTCTCAGCTGTCTCGACGCGTAGGCTATCACCTTGCCGTGTTGCATCAGTACATATCCTAATCCGCTCCCAGATGCATCACTGTACACTACAAATCCTCCTGATCCTGAAGGTAGTGTCAAAATTAGTACTGATGTCAGACGCTTCTTCAGCTTATCGAAAGTCGCCTGACACTCGTCGGTCCAGATAAACTTCTCACCTTTACGCGTCTGTTGTGTCATAGGCGCAGCTATCCTCGAGAAGTTTTCCACGAACCTTCGATAATATCCGGCAAGTCCAAGGAAACTCCTAACCTCTGTAACTGATGTAGGGGTAGGCCAGGTCTCAACTGCAGCTATCTTCTCCGGGTCAACTGCTAGTCCATCCCTGGTGATTATGTGCCCCAAAAATGGTACTCTATCCAGGCAAAACTCATATTTGCTGATCTTGGCGTACAGCCTCTCATGTCTCAGCGTCTCCATCACGATCCTGAGATGCCTCTCATGCTCCTCCTGGCTCTTGGAATATACCAAGATGTCGTCGATAAATACCACCACGAACTTGCCTAAGTACTGGTGGAAGACATTGTTCATCAAACACATAAATACAGCTGGTGCGTTGGTTAAACCAAACGGCATGACTAAAAACTCATAATGGCCATACTTCGTCCGAAAGGCCGTCTTCTGGATGTCCTCTCTTTGTACCTTGATCTGATGATAACCGGATCTGAGATCGATCTTCGAGAATATACATGCACCACTAAGCTGATCAAACAAATCATCGATGCACGACAGTTGATACTTGTTCTTTATTGTTACAGCATTTAGCGCCCTGTAATCGATACACAAGTGTACCGTCCCATCCTTCTTCGGTACAAACAGAATGGGTGCTCCCCATGGAGATACACTAGCCCGTATGAAATCCTTATCTAAGAGATCATCTACTTGGACTTTCAGCTCAACCAACTCCTTCGGTGCTAGTCTATAAACGGGGGAAGTAACTGGCTCGGCTCCTGGAGTCAACTCTATAGTGAACTCAATCTCTCTGTCAGGTGGCAGTCCTAGGAGATCCTCTGGAAACACATTCTCAAACTCTGCTATATAGTGAGGGTACATCGGTTTACCTTCTGCAATGTGTATCGCTAGGGTAGGTTGGACACCATGCTCTCGGGCTCCCCGAAGAAACTCAAACTCTGGGTGATCTGGGGGTCTAAAGATGACACAACCACGACGGCAATCTAGTGTACTAGACGACGCTTCACAGGTCCTCCCTGCGGGGCTCGAACTGCTGATGATGACGCACATGAGCGCTTCAGGCTGGCCTCCATCTTGTTGATGCGGTCCTGGTGTTGTGCTGCTAGCAATACCTCGGAGTAAGATGTGGGGGCTATGGACCCGATAAACCTCTGGGTCTCAAAACTCAGGCCTTCATAAAACTTCTCTGCCTTCGCCTCCTCAGTGGGGATCAGGTACGGTGCAAACCTGCTCAGGCGGAGGAACTTGGCATTGTATTCCTCTACAATCATACTCCCTTGCCTGAGGTTCTGGAATCTGTCCCGAAGCTCTGCTCGGGCAGTGGAGGGTATGTACATCTCCTGGAAGAGACTAGAGAACTCTTCCCATGTAGCACGATTTGGTCCCAAATGCTGCTCCTCGAAAAGCCACCAGTTATGTGCGTTGCCAGTGAGCTGCATCCTGACGGCCGTCATCCATCGGTGTCGGGGGAGGTCGGTAGCCTCCAGCTGGTGCTGAATGCTGGTGAGCCAAGCGTGGACCTCTGTCGTCTCTTTTGTACCAGCAAAAGGTTGAGGCATCAAACGACGGAAGTCTATGACAGACTCCCGTGTCGACTGGTGTGCTAGTGGTGACGCCTGCCCCAGGACCGTCACGATACTCTCTCTCAGGGTCTCAGCCTGGCGCTGCTTGGCCTGCTGCTGAGCCTGCTGTTGGACCTGCTGCTGGGCCTGTATCATCGCATACATCATCTGGAACATCTGTGTCCCATCCATCGGTTTCCCTGCGGGGAATGGCATAAAGGGCATCTGGGGTGGGAATGGTGGAGGTGGTCGAAGCTGCTGCTCCTCCTGACTCGGGATCCTCTGATCCTCAGGTCCTGCCTGATGTGGAGTCTGATGCCCATCTGAAGGTACCTCGGGCTGTCCTGATGACTGTCCCATGGGAGCTGGAGTCAGCAGAAGGACCTGCTTTAGTTCCGGTTCCCCGGATGATCCTGCGTCACGGAGAACATCGCCAGGGTGCACGATACGTCCACTGCGGGGATTCATAACTCTGAAAAGAAGTCATGACTGCGATCAACGTTGAGGAAAATAAACAAGATGCAATTTACTAAAAGATATCGAGATAGAGGTGTCATGTGAAGGTTTTAAACTTTGCAGATGAGATTCCTAATATCTATTCCTAATTTACAGGCTCGCTTAGCACAGTCAGGTGACCAAGATAATTTAAATCTGACCTGCATGGGCCACCATAAAAACCTTGTCACACCCCGGTTCCATAGGTAAGAAACTGAGTCACGTGGCAATGGCCAGCAGCACACTTCGACGGGCATCCCAATCTAATGGGCCTGTAACCCCCCTGTTTTTTTTCAAAATTTTAAAAACTGGATTTTTCACAATTTTCTGGAATTTTTTAGGATTTTTCTGTAAATTAAAAACAGGGTTTTAATTTTTAAATAATTTTTAATTGATATTAAACAGTATTAAAATATTATGAAAAATAATATTTTTGGATGTAAAATGAAAAACTGGACTTAGGGCAATTTTTCTGGAATTTATTGGGCCCCGGACCTATTTTTAAATTACCAAAAACTATTTATTTATTATTTAATTATTTAATAATTATTATTATTAGTATTATTATTATTATTATTATTATTATTATTATTATTATTATTATTATTAATTTTAACCCCGTCCCAAACTAACCCTAGGCCCAAGCCCTCCGGGCCGGCCCACCCCAATCGGGCCCAGCCCACCCATGGGCTATCGGGTCGGGTCGGGTCTACCCGCACCCGCCCGCGAACCCGACCCGGCCACCCATCCCCTCCCCCACGACCCAGCCGTGCCCGATTCCTCCGCCGCCCGCCGCGTTTTCCGGCCGCCACGACCGCGCCTCCCCTCCGCGAGAGCTCCCACGTCCACCCCGCCTCCGCCTTCTCCGGCCCCCCAGCGCCTATAAAAGCCCCTCCCTCCTCCTCCGATCTTCCCCATCACCCTAGCCCCGGCCGTCGAACCCCCTCAGCCGCCCTCTGCACCTCCGTCGACCACCGTCCTGCCCGCAGCACCCCCGCCACGACGTCGACGCCTCCCTGCCGCGCCACCAGACTCCGCAGCGCCGCCTCCCTCTCCTCCTTCCTCCTCTTCAGCAGCCCGCAGCCGCTCCGCCCGCTGCTCCGGCGACCTCCGGCCCCTGCGCTGCCTCCGCCAGCCTCGCCGGCGCCACCCGAGCCCCCTCCGGCCGGCCTCCCCCCCCCGCAGCGCCGTCCCTCAGCCGCCGCAGCTCCGCCTATGAAAAACCCTAACCCTAGCACAGTATCCCCTGTGTCGGACACTGACACGGGACACAGTGTCCGTGTCGTGTCGGACACAACTCGAACCCCGATTTTCGGGTCCCCTTCAGGTGCGTGTAACTTTTTGCTCGTAGCTCAGTTTTTGATTTCGTAAATTGCGTTGCGAAGTCTGTATGACCCTCTCGGTGTCCGGACAAACTGTTCGGGGCATCGTGTCCTGTGGTGATCGCACACCGCGATCCAAAAACAGGAAAAACCCAGACCCTGTTTTACCCCAGAACTGAGTACGCCCCGCCAAACGGGATGACTTGGTCGTGCGCGGTCTTCACAGATACGTGCGCCTCATCGATACGGACGTGTGAGATTTCGTGGAAGCTGATTCGGGTGTGCGTGCACACCGGAATCAACGCGTATCCGCGGACATCGCCCCGTATCCGTACTTTCTGGTACGCGCTCTAACTTTGTGTACACACGTCGGATCGAGACGAAACTTGCACCATCGGACTCGTAGCGATACGCTGGTCCTGTGGGTCAAGTTTGGTTCGATTCTGAGAACGTTGGCGAAATCGAGTGTCGTGGGCTCCACAGGCCCCGCTCGACGGGCGATTTTGTGATCGGCTTATTGGAATCCAATTCTGGAAGTTCCGTTGGGTTCGTATCATCGTTCCTGACCTGTTGACACTAAGTTTGGTGAATTTGGAGACCGTTGACCCTGATGCGTTTTTCGGTGCAAAGCGGGCCACCGGTGGACCCCGTTTTGGCCCAAAACTGTCGTTTCTGCCCTTGTCTCCAAATTGGACCCAAGGACAGGCGTTTCTAGCTGATTGATATTTTCTGGATCTGATGGTGATGTTTATTTCAGTAACCGGAGTACCGTCTGCAATTTCAGCTGAAGTCAGAGCCGAAATCAGAGCCGGAACCACAGGCAAGTGTACCTTGCCAAACGCTGCAGCTTGCTATATATTTTCTTGGTTAATTTTGCATCAGAGAGAACATAGAGCTTGTAAATTCACAGTAATTTTTGTTATAGTATTTTACTTGAATTCTGGTAGATCCATATGTAACTTGTTTTAACTGCTTAACCTCGGAAACGTGTGACGTGCTTAGTGTCCGATCATAGTCGGGTGCCAACCCCGTACGCGGTGTTGGGTACGTCATTAGAGATGTACAATCGATACCCGTATTCTCGTACTTGTCCTATCAAGTACACCAGAACCCAGGACACTTGACACTATTTCATGAGAAAAAGTCTTCCTGAGACATTTGAGGTGATTCTGTATAGGATGCAAGTTTTATGACATAGACTTTACACTCTTAGACATTTGATTCATAGCTATCAGACTTGCTGCATTAGTTATAATCGTGCATGACATGGACATGAGGCATCGTGGACATGAGACGTGGGATTACATTGGGTGGGGAGAGACACACAGACTACAGGCTGATATTATATATAAAACATAGTATATAACATAGTGTAGTTCATAGTTATTGCCGCTACCGGCTCCCCGACACAGAGCTTGTAGTGGCTTCAGCCTGAGTTCTAGTGCTGCTCTCATATTGCATATCACATAGTTGGTTACTTAGTTTACCCTGATGATTATTTTATCTGCTGCACCGTATTTATTTTGGCTTGTATTTTCTGTACCTTGCTGTCCCCTGAGGACCTGGATCCGGATTATGTCCCCAGGTACAGCTGAAGAGAACTACCCAGAGGTGTACAGTACCGGAGCACTCCTTGGAGCAGAACAAGGAACAGAGGACGAAGTAGTGGCCGAAGATTTCTCCTGAGCACCGGCTTCAACAACACAGTATTTCCATTTCCAGCATTTCATTTCCTGTCTTTTCTCCTTAATTGTAACAGAATAACTCTCGGATTTGTTTCCCGAGACAAACCTTATTTGTTATTACATATTTATTTCCATTGGATTATTTCTGGCAATCAATCTGTGTTATTCTGTGGATGAGATTAGTAATACTTGAGACTTGTACTTAGTCCTGCTAGACTATAGCTTAAGCATGCCCTGATGGATCCATTAAATTGGGTTGTCCATCGGTGCGTGCTGCTGGCCATTGCTCACGTGCTCAGTCCCTCGTCATTTTGGGACTGGGGCGTGACATGATTTTTGTGGTGGCCCATGCAGGTCAACGACTAAATTGTTCGGTTTCAACTTAGGGACCGAACAGGCCTGCAATAAGATAGGATAAGTTTTAGGATCTCATCCACTTGCTTGAATCATTTTTGATATCTGTATCGTATTCGAACTAACTTGAACTTGCATCTTGCCTTGATTCCTGTGCGCCTCTTATTGGTTATTTTGGATACAGGGAAATGGACCCACAAGAGTGCAACGAGACTCCCGCCAGAACACCACAAGCTACAGGTGTCACCTACGACGACGAAGTGACACCAGTCGGAGGAATCCCCATAACTCAACAGAGCCATCCGGCAGGTCAACCTACCTCCCGATTCCGGCGCGATGATATTCCACCTCCGCCGCAGTTCGTCCCACCAATGCCCGTGTTCCCACCAGGACAGCCAATCGACGGGCAGCAGATATTCCAAATGATCTACGCGATGATGCAAGCGCAGCAACAAGTCCAACACAAGGCTCAGCGTCGCGAAGCTAACTTCTGGAGGGACAGCATCGTAACTGTACTGGAGCAGGCCAACCTACCAGCTCGACGGCCATCGACGGGCTTAATCACTGACTTCCGCCAACTGAAGCCCCGCACTTTCTCCGGCAAGGAAAAGCCCACAGAAGTTCATGAATGGCTCACCAACATTCGGCATCAACTTGAAGCAGCTGAGCTTCCACGAGAACGCTGGATGACTGCCGTCCGAATGCAATTAACGGACAATGCCCATCACTGGTGGCTATCCGAGGAGACACGGCTCGGACCAGACCGAGTCCACTTGGGAGGAGTTCTCCAGACTCTTCCAGGAGATGTACATTCCTGCCATCGCTCGATCAGAACTGCGGGACAAGTTTAATCGCCTCACTCAGTACTCTATGACGGTGGAAGAGTACAACGCAGAATTCATTCGTCTGAGCCGCTTCGCCCCAACCCTGATCCCGACAGAGGAAGAGAAGGCCGAGAAGTTCTTCGACGGACTGAACTTCGAGCTACAGAGACTCATCGGATCTGTCGCACCTACATCCTACTTAGATATTCTCGCTGCAGCCCGACGCCTGGAACGCGTCACCAGGAGGGAGTCTCGCCACAAGCGGCCAATCGCCTCAGCACCAGACAGAACATCACCAGGAGAATCTGCAAAGAGATCTCATACGCACCAGCCACCGAGGACAGCTTCGCAGACCCTTCCTACCTGTCACTACTGCGGCAAGATAGGCCATGTCGAGAGGGACTGTAGACGCAAGTTGGGATTATGCCTGATTTGTGGCACCAATCAACACATAGCCAAGGACTGTCCCCAGCATCGAGATGGAGCACCGAGGGCGAACCAACCAGCTTTGCCAGCACCGAAGCCACCTCTGGCACCTCAGGTGACACTCTTCCAGCAAGCCCAACAGCAGCAGAGGAATCCACCATAAGGACGAGGGCAAGCCTACGCGATAGCCGTGCAGGAAGCCGATGCGAGTAAGTGATTTATAGTTATCCGTTTTAGTCTTGTGTAGTTCGTGCCCGTTGGTTCGTGACCTCAGCCCCAACCTAGTAATTTGCAACTTGTTAATAACAAACTGGTTTTCATAAAATTTATAGTTTTAACTAGATTTTCCTGGAAAGTGTAAACTTTCAAATTTTAGGGAAACGGTATTTTCCTGAAGCCTCTTGAGTTGTGCTTTCAAACGATACCTGCGACCGTGTCATCTCTGCTGACCGGTTATTCTTTGATTGCGAGGACGCAATCCTCTTAAGGGGGGTGGATTGTAACCCCCCTGTTTTTTTTTAAAATTTTAAAAACTGAATTTTTCACAATTTTCTGGAATTTTTTGGGATTTTTCTGTAAATTAAAAACAGGGTTTTAATTTTTAAATAATTTTTAATTGATATTAAACAGTATTAAAATATTATGAAAATAATATTTTTGGATGTAAAATGAAAAACTGGACTTAGGATAATTTTTCTGGAATTTATTGGGCCCCGGACCTATTTTTAAATTACCAAAAACTATTTATTTATTATTTAATTATTATTATTATTATTATTATTATTATTATTATTATTATTATTATTATTATTATTATTATTATTAATAATTTTAACCCCGGCCCAAACTAACCCTAGGCCCAAGCCCTCCGGGCCGGCCCACCCCAATCGGGCCCAGCCCACCCATGGGCTATCGGGTCGGGTCGGGTCCACCCGCACCCGCCCGCGAACCCGACCCGGCCACCCATCCCCTCCCCCACGACCCAGCCGTGCCCGATTCCTCCGCCGCCCGCCGCATTTTTCGGCCGCCACGACCGCGCCTTCCCTCCGCGAGAGTCGCCCACGTCCACCCCGCCTCCTCCTTCTCCGGCCCTCCAGCGCCTATAAAAGCCCCTCCCTCCTCCTCCGATCTCCCCCATCACCCTAGCCCCGGCCGTCGAACCCCCTCAGCCGCCCTCTGCACCTCCGTCGACCACCGTCCTGCCCGCAGTACCCCCGCCACGACGTCGCCGCCTCCCTGCCGCGCCACCAGACTCCGCAGCGCCGCCTTCCTCTCCTCCTTCCTCCTCTTCAGCAGCCCGCAGCCGCTCCGCCCGCTGCTCCGGCGACCTCCGGCCCCTGCGCTGCCTCCGCCAGCCTCGCCGGCGCCACCCGAGCCCCCTCCGGCCGGCCTTCCCCCCGCAGCGCCGCCCCTTAGCCGCCGCAGCTCCGCCTGTGAAAAACCCTAATCCTAGCACAGTATCCCCTGTGTCGGACACGGACACGGGACACAGTGTCCGTGTCGTGTCGGACACAACTCGAACCCCGGTTTTTGGGTCCCCTTCAGGTGCGTGTAACTTTTTGCTCGTAGCTCTGTTTTTTATTCTGCAAATTGCGTTGCGAAGCCTGTATGACCCTCTCGGTGTTCGGACAAACTGTTCGGGGCATCGTGTCCTGTGGTGATCGCACACCGCGATCCAAAAACAGGAAAAACCTAGACCCTGTTTCACCCCGGAACTGAGTACGCCCCGCCAAACGGGATGACTTGGTCGCGCGCGGTCTTCACAGATACGTGCGCCTCGTCGATACGAACATGTGGGATTTTGTGGAAGCTGATTCAGGTGTGCGTGCACACCGGAATCAACGCGTATCCGCGGACATCGCCCAGTATCCGTACTTTCTGGAACGTGCCCTAACTTTGTGTACACACGTCGGATCGAGACGAAACTTACGCCATCGGACTCGTAGCGATACGCTGGTCCTGTGGGTCAAGTTTGGTTTGATTCTGAGAACGTTGACGAAATCGCGTGTCGTGGGCCCCACAGGCCCCGCTCGACGGGCAATTTTGTGATCAGCTCATCGGAATCCAATTCTGGAAGTTTCGTTGGGTTTGTATCATCGTTCCTGACCTGTTGACACTAAGTTTGGTGAATTTGGCGACCGTTGACCCTGACGCATTTTTCGGTGCAAAGCGGGCCACCGGTGGACCCCGTTTTGGCCCGAAACTGCCGTTTCTGTCCTTGTCTCCAAATTGGACCCAAGGACAGGCGTTTCTAGCTGATTGATATTTTCTGGATCTGATGGTGATGTTTATTTCAGTAACCGGAGTACCGCCTGCAATTCCAGCTGAAGTCAGAGCCGAAATCAGAGCCGGAACCACAGGCAAGTGTACCTTGCCAAACGCTGCAGCTTGCTATATATTTTCTTGGTTAATTTTGCATCAGAGAGAACATAGAGCTTGTAAATTCATAGTAATTTCTGTTATAGTATTTTACTTGAATTCTGGTAGATCCATATGTAACTTGTTTTAACTGCTTAACCTAGGAAACGTGTGACGTGCTTAGTGTCCGATCATAGTCGGGTGCCAACCCCGTACGCGGTGTTGGGTACGTCATTAGAGATGGACAATCGATACCCGTATTCTCGTACTTGTCCTATCAAGTACACCAGAACCCAGGACACTTGACACTATTTTATGAGACAGAGTCTTCCTGAAACATTCGAGGTGATTCTGTATAGGATGCAAGTTTTATGACATAGACTTTACACTCTTAGACATTTGATTCATAACTATCAGACTTGCTGCATTAGTTATAATCGTGCATGACATGGACATGAGGCATCGTGGACATGAGACGTGGGATTACATTGGGTGGAGAGAGACACACAGACTACAGGCTGATATTATATATAAAACATAGTATATAACATAGTGTAGTTCATAGTTATTGCCGCTACCGGCTCCCCGACACAGAGCTTGTAGTGGCTTCAGCCTGAGTTCTAGTGCTGCTCTCATATTGCATATCACATAGTTGGTTACTTAGTTTACCCTGATGATTATTTTATCTGCTGCACCGTATTTATTTTGGCTTATATTTTCTGTACCTTGCTGTCCCCTGAGGACCTGGATCCGGATTATGTCCCCAGGTACAGCTGAAGAGAACTACCCAAAGGTGTACGGTACCGGAGCACTCCTTGGAGCAGAACAAGGAACAGAGGACGAAGTAGTGGCCGAAGATTTCTCCTGAGCACCGGCTTCAACAACACAGTATTTCCATTTCCAGCATTTTATTTCCTGTCTTTTCTCCTTAATTGTAACAGAATAACTCTCGGATTTGTTTTCCGAGACAAACCTTATTTGTTATTGCATATTTATTTCCATTGCATTATTTCTGGCAATCAATCTGTGTTATTCTGTGGATAAGATTAGTAATACTTGAGACTTGTACTTAGTCCTGCTAGACTACAGCTTAAGCATGCCCTGATGGATCCATTAAATTGGGTTGTCCATCGGTGCGTGCTGCTGGCCATTGCTCACGTGCTCAGTCCCTCATCATTTTGGGACTGGGGCATGACAGGCCCGTCTGTCACGCCCCAGTCCTAAAATACCGAGGGACTGGATGCGCGGAAATGGCCAGCAGCACGCACCGATGGGCAACCCAACTTAATGGATCCATCCGAGCATGCTTAAGCTGTAGTCTAACAATAAATAGAACCAATGATACAGGTCACAGTCCCTACTAATCTCATCCAAAACAGATAATCACAGATCAAATACCCGAATAAATATAAGGAAATATCCTACAATCTTAATAACAGTGTCTCGGAGAACAATCTGAGAACAAGTATGATACAGCAATGCAATAGACTGGAAATAAAGGAACTGGAAATAGAAATAAATGAGTATCACCAGACAATACTCAGGAGAAGTCCTCTGGCACGATCTTATCCTCGGGTGTCGGAATAGCTCCTGTCTCAGCTCCTGTACTGTATAACTCTGGGTAGATCTCGACTGCAAATCCTGGGGACATAATCCATATCCAGGTCCTCAGGGGACATAGCAAGGTACAGAAAATATACAAGCCAAAATATAAGCAGTGCAGCAATAATGAGATAAATAGGATAAGTATGTAATCATCTGTGTGAAATGCAAGAGAGAACATCAATAGTACTCAGGTTGAAACAACTACAAGCTCTGTGTAGGGGAGCCGGTAGCAGTGGTATCATGAGATGGTCTAGCTCAGCGGGAGACTGAGTAGCCGACATAATATAGTCAACCTGTAGCCTACGGGTCTCTCCGGCAATAGATGGAACAATAAGGGAATACTAAATAACCAGCTAAGTGATATGCAAGATGAGAGCAGCACTAGAACTCAGGCTGACGCCGCTACAAGCTCTGTGTCGGGGAGCCGGTAGCAGCAGTAATAATGAGTAATGGGCCAAGCTCGGGCTTCAGAGTCTTGTGCCTCACAATAATAGGGGTGTATATATATATGGTCAGCCTGTAGCCTGTGTGTCTCTCCCCACCCAATATAATCACACGTCTCATGTCCATGATACCTCATGTCCATGTCACGCATGATCGTATCTAATGCACAAGTCATATAATGTCTAGGAATATAATATCAATGTCAAGTCCTGTATCCTATACAGAATCACCACGAATATCTCGGGAAGATCCTGTCCATGAATAGTGTCAAGTGTCCTGGGTTATAGTGTACTTGATAAGACAAGTACAAGAATGCAAGGGGTCACGAATATCCATATCTAGATGACAATACCCAACACCGCGTACGGTGTTGGCACCCGACTAATAATCGGACGCTAAGTACGTCACACGGTCCTAAGTCAAGCATGCAGAACAATATAAATAAAGCAAGGAAATCTGCAACAAGAATTGTACAGTCGGCAAGGTTTACTTGCCCACTAATGTATAACTAAGTCAAGGAAATAAGTAGCAAAGCTGCATGTTTGGCAAGGTACACTTGCCTGGGGTCCTGGCTCCAACTGTAGCTCTGGTCTCAGTGTGATCTGTAGGTACTACTCCGGTTGCTGCAATAAACATCACCATTAGATTCAGAAAATATCAAACAGCTAGAAATGCCTGTCCTTGAGTCCAATTTGGACACAAGGGCAAAAATGATATTTTCGGGCCAAAGCGGGGTCCACATGTGGGCCGCTTTGCACCGAAAACTGCGTCAGGGTCAAGGGTCTTCAGATTTGCCAAACTTAGTGTCTACAAGTCAGGAACGATGATACGAACCCAGAATTGGATTCCGATGAGCCGATCATAAAATCGTCCGTCAAGTGGAACCGGTGGGGCCCACGATACGCGATTCTGTCAACGTTCTCAGAATCAAACCAAACTTGGGTCACAGGACCAGCGTATTGCTACGAGTCCGATGGCGCAAGTTTTGTCTCGATCCGACGTGTGTACACAAAGTTACAGCATATTCCAGAAAGGACGGATATGGGGTGTCGTCTGCGGATACGCGTTGATTCCGGTGTGCACGCACATCCAAATCAACTTTCGCAAAATCCCACACGACCGTATCAACGTCGCGCACGCTTTGGTAAAGACCGCGTGCGACCAAGTCGTCCCATTTGGCGGGGCATACTCAGTTCCGGGGTAGAACAAGGTTTTTTTTTCTGTTTTTGGATCGCGGTGTGCGATCACCACAGGACGCGATGCACCGAGCGGGTTGCACGGGCACCGAGAGGGTTATACAGTCTATGCGTAGAAACTGACGGAATCGAAAACGGAATCACGAGGAGAGAGATATGAGTACCTGAACAAGGCTCCAAAAAACTGAGTTTTTGTGTCCGTGCGTGTCCTGCGTCGACCGAGTCCTGTGTCCTCGTGTCTGCTCGACACAGGATTTGTGTCCGGGTCTCGGTGACGGATCCTGCTGTGTCCGTGTCCGGTACTGATCTAGTCTGTATCCGGAGATAGCAAGGGACTCGTCGACGGATCGACACGGCCGGGCTTGTTGCTGGAGGGAGTCGTCGAGCTTCACAGGTGGCGGCTAGGGCTTGCTGCGTCGGTGAAGAAGGAGGAGGAAGGGGGAGGAGTTAGGAGCACGGCGAGGGAGCAGGCTGAGCGGGGAGTTGTCGGAGTTGGGTGGTACCGAACGGAGCGGCGCGGAGGGGGAAGGAGTCATCGATGTCGGGTCAGGCGGGTGAGATACTGGCGAGGGGAGCGGTGGTGCAGGCACAGCGGGGAGGAAGGAGGCGGAGATGAGGGAGACGCGGCCGAAGTCGAGCAGAGGGGTTCTGGTCGGAGGAGGCGCCGGCTTCGGGCGGCGGTCTGGCGGCAGCGGCGCAGGGGAAAGGAGGAGGAGGCAGAGGGTCAGGCGAGTGCACGGCGAGGCGGCTCGCGGCGGAGGGCGTGTCCGGGTGGAGGTGGATCGCGGCGGAGGGTCGGCTATGGCGGCGGAGCACAGGGTACGGCGGCGGCTGCTTAGGGTTAGGGTTAGGTTAGAATTTGGGATTATTAGTAATTAGGGATTTTTCCTTTTTCTTTTCTTTATGGAGAAAACTAGGAAAATAGGTATTTATACATTACAGGAATTGGACTAGGGTTAGACCTAGGATTCGAGCTAGGTCAACGTTCCTTGGGCTTGGCTTCGGCTCTCATGGGGATGTCGGGCGTTGGCACGGGTTTAATTCGGTTTAATTATTTAATAGTTTCTAGGGCTTTAAAAATGTTTTCGGAGTCCAATAAATCCGCAAAAAATTATCCTGTGTCTGATTTTCCATTTTACAGCATAAAATATTATTTCCATAATATTTTAATATAAATTAACCGCAATTAAAAATTATTAGTTTGCCAAAGGCCTAGATTTTAATTACAGAAAATCCCAAAAAATTCCAGAAAATTGTGAAAATCTAAATTAATAATTACTGAAAAATCAGGGGGCTTACAATCTACCCAACTTATAAAAATTTCGTCCTCGAATTTAAAATAAGGTAGGTTCTCTCTATCCAATCTCACTTGATTACATTCTAAAGGATTTCTCTCAAGTGAACACTGCGGATTCTACCCAACTTAGAATTTACCCATCTATCATCTAAGGCTATACATCTAATAAAGCTATGCCACAACTTATTTAATCATGGTATTGAATTCTCAAGTCTTTGACACCAACATATCACCTATGACATTCCCTTAATCATATATAAAAGGGTCATCAAAATGCGACCGGCCTGTGGGGTATATCTAGTACTGTTTATATATCAAACTTATACCAAGCACGAGGTTTCGTCTTTCCGAAATAAGGGAAGACGAAGATCAATAATAAAGAGTTCAAGGGTGAGGTAATAGAATAGAAGTATCAGGATCCAGGCATTTAACGAATTCAAATGGGATTTGTCAAGACATTTGTGGATTGAAATCCTATTATGGTAATCCTTTGTTTGCATGCTCGTATTAGTACAGTTATGTAACTGATACGATATGCTCAGACATATCTAGAGGGCAAGTATACTAGTCAACTATATATCTCAATCCACGTGAAGTAGTCGTGCGAAGAGCGTACCCAAATGTACTAAGGTTGATCAGACAATAATACACTGATTCTGAATAGACAATTGTATTAGTGTGTCGACCCACTAATACAGATGTCATGAACAAGCTCGATAAAAGGATAAGCTTGCAAAACTAGGCTATATTAGCAGCATAAGTCAAGGTGGTACAACAAATGTAAGTATGCTAGATGATGATGAAAGGGGGTACACTTAATTCAAGTTCTCAAAACAACACAAAATAAGCACAATAACAAAAGGCTCTATAATCTCTACAGTTATCAATTATAAAAACATTCTAGGTTATAAATTATTAGCAAGTTCAAAATTACATAGGTTAGGGCTGGGGTCACGAACCAATAGGCACGAGATAAAACAAATCGATAAACAGATAACTACGACAAATTATGCGCATTAGCTACTTCATGGGTCTGCGCGTCTTCCAAAGTCATCGCTGGAGCTTGTTCACGTTCTTGCAGTTGATTCCTCTGCTGCTGTTGAGCCTGCTGGAAGAGTGTTGCTTGTGGTGCCAGGGGTGGCCTCGGCTGATTCCCTCCTGGGACTGGTGGTCTGACTCCTTCAACTCTCGTTTGCGGTGCTTCCAACGCTGGAGAGGCTGGCGTTGGTGCTGGTGACATTAGCGCTTTTTCTCGACGTTCGGGGCATTCCTTCAGTGAATGCTGACTGGATTCGCAAGCTAAATATACTTTCCTTTTGCGTCTGCACTCGTTCTCTATATGGCCTCGCTTGCGACAATATGGACAGACAGGTAGTACTTGCAGAGGTGCTTCTGGTGGCTGGTGCATGTGTGACTTTTTTGCAATTTCTTCTTGTGGTGCTCCGGCTGGTGCTGATGTGGCTGGTTGATGAATCATCAATGCTTTCTCTCGATGCTGAGAACAGTCCCTAGCGAAGTGTTGACTGGTTCCGCAAATCAAGCATAATCCTAACTTGCATCTGCATTCTTTTTCAATATGGCCTATCTTGCCACAATAGTAACAAGTAGGAAGGAATGAGGCTTTGGGTGCTGCTCTTGGTGGTGGATTAATCTGTGGTCGCTTTGCAACTCTTTCTTGTTGTGCTTGGTCTGGTGCTGATGTATACGGCCGCTTCTGGCTGGGCCCTTTCCTTGTGTCGTACTCCATGGGTCTGGCTGTAGTAAAAACATCCTCGTCTAAGGTAGTTGCAGCGGGGCTGATTAACTTCCGTAACTCTGAGCTGAATCTATCGATGAACTTCTCCGCTTGGATCTGCTGAGCTTCTTCCTGAACCTTATGATGGGCTTGCATCATCGCGTAGAACATTCGAAACATTTGTTGTTCGTCCATAGCCTACCCTTGTGGAACGTTAGGCATTGATGGAGTAAACTGTGTCGATGGTGGAACGTCATCTTCCTGGATTCTCGAGGCATGCTGACTTGCTTGCTGTGATGATGGACCTTCACTAACTGGTGTCACTTCATCTCCGTTGGTTATCACAGCACCTTGTGGTGTTTCTGGATGAGTCCCGTCGTGTGCTTGTGAATCCATTGCTCTGCATCAAAGTAAACTATAAGAGCGCTCAGGAATCAAGGCAGGATGCGAGTCAAGAAATAAATTCGAGTCTGATATAGATATCAAGAACGTTTCAAGCAAGTGGATGAGATCCTAAAAACTTATCATATTCTTATTGCAGGCTTGTTCGGTCCCTAAGTTGAAACCGAATAATTTAGTCGTTGACCTGCATGGGCCACCACAAAAACCATGTCACGCCCCAGTCCTAAAATACCGAGGGACTGGATGCGCGGCAATGGCCAGCAGCACGCACCGATGGGCAACCCAACTTAATGGATTCATCCGAGCATGCTTAAGCTGTAGTCTAACAATAAATAGAACCAATGATACAGGTCACAGTCCCTACTAATCTCATCCAAAACAGATAATCACAGATCAAATGCCCGAATAAATACAAGGAAATATCTACAATCTCAAGAACAGTGTCTCGGAGAACAATCCGAGAACAAGTATGATACAGCAATGCAATAGACTGGAAATAAAGGAACTGGAAATAGAAATAAATGAGCATCACCAGACAATACTCAGGAGAAGTCCTCTGGCACGATCTCGTCCTCGGGTGTCGGAACAGCTCCTGTCTCAGCTCCTGTACTGTATAACTCTGGGTGGATCTCGACTGCAAATCCTGGGGACATAATCCATATCCAGGTCCTCAGGGGACATAGCAAGGTACAGAAAATATACAAGCCAAAATATAAGCAGTGCAGCAATAATGAGATAAATAGGATAAGTATGTAATCATCTGTGTAAAATGCAAGAGAGAACATCAATAGTACTCAGGTTGAAACAACTACAAGCTCTGTGTAGGGGAGCCGGTAGCAGTGGTATCATGAGATGGTCTAGCTCAGCGGGAGACTGAGTAGCCGACATAATATAGTCAACCTGTAGCCTGCGGGTCTCTCCGGCAATAGATGGAACAATAAGGGAATACTAAATAACCAGCTAAGTGATATGCAAGATGAGAGCAGCACTAGAACTCAGGCTGACGCCGCTACAAGCTCTGTGTCGGGGAGCCGGTAGCTGCAGTAATAATGAGTAATGGGCCAAGCTCGGGCTTCAGAGTCTTGTGCCTCACAATAATAGGGGTGTATATATATATGGTCAGCCTATAGCCTGTGTGTCTCTCCCCACCCAATGTAATCACACGTCTCATGTCCATGATGCCTCATGTCCATGTCACGCACGATCGTATCTAATGCACAAGTCATATAATATCTAGGAATATAATATCAATGTCAAGTCCTGTATCCTATACAGAATCACCACGAATATCTCGGGAAGATCCTGTCCATGAATAGTGTCAAGTGTCCTGGGTTATAGTGTACTTGATAAGACAAGTACAAGAATGCAAGGGGTCACGAATATCCATATCTAGATGACAATACCCAACACCGCGTACGGTGTTGGCACCCGACTAATAATCGGACGCTAAGTACGTCACACGGTCCTAAGTCAAGCATACAGAACAATATAAATAAAACAAGGAAATCTGCAACAAGAACTGTACAGTCGGCAAGGTTTACTTGCCCACTAATGTATAACTAAGTCAAGGAAATAAGTAGCAAAGCTGCATGTTTGGCAAGGTACACTTGCCTGGGGTCCTGGCTCCAACTGTAGCTCTGGTCTCAGTGTGATCTGTAGTTACTACTCCGGTTGATGCAATAAACATCACCATTAGATTCAGAAAATATCAAACAGCTAGAAATGCCTGTCCTTGAGTCCAATTTGGACACAAGGGCAAAAATTACATTTTCGGGCCAAAGCGGGGTCCACATGTGGGCCGCTTTGCACCGAAAACCGCGTCAGGGTCAAGGGTCTTCAGATTCGCCAAACTTAGTGTCTACAAGTCAGGAACGATGATACGAACCCAACGGAACTTCCAGAATTGGATTCCGATGAGCCGATCACAAAATCGTCCGTCAAGTAGAACCGGTGGGGCCCACGATACGCGATTCTGTCAACGTTCTCAGAATCGAACCAAACTTGGGTCACAGGACCAGCGTATTGCTACGAGTCCGATGGCGCAAGTTTTGTCTCGATCCGATGTGTGTACACAAAGTTACAGCGTGTTCCAGAAAGGACGGATACGGGGTGTCGTCAGCGGATACGCATTGATTCCGGTGTGCACGCACATCCAAATCAACTTTCGCAAAATCCCACACGACCGTATCAACGTCGCGCACGCTTTGGTAAAGACCGCGTGCGACCAAGTCGTCCCATTTGGCGGGGCGTACTCAGTTCCGGGGTAGAACAAGTTTTTTTTTCTTCTATTTTTGGATCGCGGTGTGCGATCACCACAGGACGCGATGCACCGAGCGGGTTGCACGGGCACCGAGAGGGTTATACAGTCTACGCGTAGAAACTGACGGAATCAAAAACGAAATCACGAGGAGAGAGATATGAGTACCTGAACAAGGCTCCAAAAAACTGAGTTTTCGTGTCCGTGCGTGTCCTGCGTCGACCGAGTCCTGTGTCCTCGTGTCTGCTCGACACAGGATTTGTGTCCGGGTCTCGGTGACGGATCCTGCTGTGTCCGTGTCCGGTACTGATCTAGTCTGTATCCGGAGACAACAAGGGACTCGTCGGCGGATCGACACGGCCGGGCTTGTTGCTGGAGGGAGTCGTCGAGCTTCACAGGTGGCGGCTAGGGCTTGCTGCGTCGGTGAAGAAGGAGGAGGAAGGGGGAGGAGTTAGGAGCACGGCGAGGGAGCAGGCTGAGCGGGGAGTTGTCGGAGTTGGGTGGTGCCGAACGGAGCGGCGCGGAGGGGGAAGGAATCATCGATGTCGGGTCAGGCGGGTGAGATACTGGCGAGGGGAGCGGTGGTGCAGGCACAGCGGGGAGGAAGGAGGCGGAGATGAGGGAGACGCGGCCGAAGTCGAGCAGAGGGGTTCTGGTCGGAGGAGGCGCCGGCTTCGGGCGGCGGTCTGGCGGCTTGCGGCAGTGGCGCAGGGGAAAGGAGGAGGAGGCAGAGGGTCAGGCGAGTGCACGGCGAGACGGCTCGCGGCGGAGGGCGTGTCCGGGCGGAGGTGGATCGCGGCGGAGGGTCGGCTATGGCGGCGGAGCACAGGGTACGACGGCGGCTGCTTAGGGTTAGGTTAGAATTTGGGATTATTAGTAATTAGGGATTTTTCTTTTTTTCTTTTCTTTATGGAGAAAACTAGGAAAATAGGTATTTATACATTACAGGAATTGGACTAGGGTTAGACCTAGGATTCGAGCTAGGTCAACGTTCCTTGGGCTTGGCTTCGTCTCTCATGGGGATGTTGGGCGTTGGCACGGGTTTAATTCGGTTTAATTATTTAATAGTTTCTAGGGCTTTAAAAATATTTCCGGAGTCCAATAAATCCGCAAAAAAGTATCCTGTGTCCGATTTTCCATTTTACAGCATAAAATATTATTTCCATAATATTTTAATATGAATTAACCGCAATTAAAAATTATTAGTTTGCCAAAGGCCTAGATTTTAATTACAGAAAATCCCAAAAAATTCCAGAAAATTGTGAAAATCTAAATTAATAATTACTGAAAAATCAGGGGGCTTACAATCTACCCAACTTATAAAAATTTTGTCCTCAAAATTAAAATAAGGTAGGTTCTCTCTATCCAATCTCACTTGATTACAATCTAAAGGATTTCTCTCAAGTGAACACTGCGGATTCTACCCAACTTAGAATTTACCCATCTATCATCTAAGGCTATACATCTAATAAAGCTATGCCCCAACTTATTTAATCATGGTATTGAATTCTCAAGTCTTTGACACCAACATATTACCTATGACATTCCCTTAATCATATATAAAAGGGTCATCAAAATGCGACCGGCCTGTGGGGTATATCTAGTACTATTTATATATCAAACTTATACCAAGCACGAGGTTTCGTCTTTCCGAAATAAGGGAAGACGAAGATCAATAATAAAGAGTTCAAGGGTGAGGTAATAGAATAGAAGTATCAGGATCCAGGCATTTAACGAATTCAAATGGGATTTGTCAAGACATTTGTGGATTGAAATCCTATTATGGTAATCCTTTGTTTGCATGCTCGTATTAGTACAGTTATGTAACTGATACGATATGCTCAGACATATCTAGAGGGCAAGTATACTAGTCAACTATATATCTCAATCCACGTGAAGTAGTCGTGCAAAGAGCGTACCCAAATGTACTAAGGTTGATCAGACCGTAATACACTGATTCTGAATAGACAATTGTATTAGTGTGTCGACCCACTAATACAGATGTCATGAACAAGCTCGATAAAAGGATAAGCTTGCAAAACTAGGCTATATTAGCAGCATAAGTCAAGGTGGTACAACAAATGTAAGTATGCTAGATGATGATGAATGGGGGTACACTTAATTCAAGTTCTCAAAACAACACAAAATAAGCACAATAACAAAAGGCTCTATAATCTCTACAGTTATCAATTATAAAAACATTCTAGGTTATAAATTATTAGCAAGTTCAAAATTACATAGGTTAGGGCTGGGGTCACGAACCAATAGGCACGAGATAAAACAAATCGATAAACAGATAACTACGACAAATTATGCGCATTAGCTACTTCATGGGTCTGCGCGTCTTCCAAAGTCATCGCTGGAGCTTGTTCACGTTCTTGCAGTTGATTCCTCTGCTGCTGTTGAGCCTGCTGGAAGAGTGTTGCTTGTGGTGCCAGGGGTGGCCTCGGCTGATTCCCTCCTGGGACTGGTGGTCTGACTCCTTCAACTCTCGTTTGCGGTGCTTCCAACGCTGGAGAGGCTGGCGTTGGTGCTGGTGACATTAGCGCTTTTTCTCGACGTTCGGGGCATTCCTTCAGTGAATGCTGACTGGATCCGCAAGCTAAATATACTTTCCTTTTGCGTCTGCACTCGTTCTCTATATGGCCTCGCTTGCGACAATATGGACAGACAGGTAGTACTTGCGGAGGTGCTTCTGGTGGCTGGTGCATGTGTGACTTCTTTGCAATTTCTTCTTGTGGTGCTCCGGCTGGTGCTGATGTGGCTGGTTGATGAATCATCAATGCTTTCTCTCGATGCTGAGAACAGTCCCTAGCGAAGTATTGACTGGTTCCGCAAATCAAGCATAATCCTAACTTGCGTCTGCATTCTTTTCAATATGGCCTATCTTGCCACAATAGTAACAAGTAGGAAGGAATGAGGCTCTGGGTGCTGCTCTTGGTGGTGGATTAATCTGTGGTCGCTTTGCAACTCTTTCTTGTTGTGCTTGGTCTGGTGCTGATGTATACGGCCGCTTCTGGATGGGCCCTATCCTTGTGTCGTACTCCATGGGTCTGGCTGTAGTAAAAACATCCTCGTCTAAGGTAGTTGCAGCGGGGCTGATTAACTTCCGTAACTCTGAGCTGAATCTATCGATGAACTTCTCCGCTTGGATCTGCTGAGCTTCTTCCTGAACCTTATGATGGGCTTGCATCATCGCGTAGAACATTCGAAACATTTGTTGTTCGTCCATAGCCTGCCCTTGTGGAACGTTAGGCATTGATGGAGTAAACTGTGTCGATGGTGGAACGTCATCTTCCTGGATTCTCGAGGCATGCTGACTTGCTTGCTGTGATGATGGACCTTCACTAACTGGTGTCACTTTATCTCCGTTGGTTATCACAGCACCTTGTGGTGTTTCTGGATGAGTCTCGTCGTGTGCTTGTGAATCCATTGCTCTGCATCAAAGTAAACTATAAGAGTGCTCAGGAATCAAGGCAGGATGCGAGTCAAGAAATAAATTTGAGTCTGATATAGATATCAAGAAAGTTTCAAGCAAGTGGATGAGATCCTAAAAACTTATCATATTTTTATTGCAGGCTTGTTCGGTCCCTAAGTTGAAACCGAACAATTTAGTCGTTGACCTGCATGGGCCACCACAAAAACCATGTCACGCCCCAGTCCTAAAATACCGAGGGACTGGATGCGCGGCAATGGCCAGCAGCACGCACCGATGGGCAACCCAACTTAATGGATCCATCCGAGCATGCTTAAGCTGTAGTCTAACAATAAATAGAACCAATGATACAGGTCACAGTCCCTACTAATCTCATCTAAAACAGATAATCACAGATCAAATGCCCGAATAAATACAAGAAAATATCTACAATCTCAATAACAGTTTCTCAGAGAACAATCCGAGAACAAGTATGATACAGCAATGCAATAGACTGGAAATAAAGGAACTGGAAATAAAAATAAATGAGCATCACCAGACAATACTCAGGAGAAGTTCTCTGGCACGATCTCGTCCTCGGGTGTCGGAACAGCTCCTGTCTCAGCTCCTGTACTGTATAACTCTGGGTGGATCTCGACTGCAAATCCTGGGGACATAATCCATATCCAGGTCCTCAGGGGACATAGCAAGGTACAGAAAATATACAAGCCAAAATATAAGCAGTGCAGCAATAATGAGATAAATAGGATAAGTATGTAATCATCTGTGTAAAATGCAAGAGAGAACATCAATAGTACTCAGGTTGAAACAACTACAAGCTCTGTGTAGGGGAGCCGGTAGCAGTGGTATCATGAGATGGTCTAGCTCAGCGGGAGACTGAGTAGCCGACATAATATAGTCAACCTGTAGCCTGCGGGTCTCTCCGGCAATAGATGGAACAATAAGGGAATACTAAATAACCAGCTAAGTGATATGCAAGATGAGAGCAGCACTAGAACTCAGGCTGACGCCGCTACAAGCTCTGTGTCGGGGAGCCGGTAGCAGCAGTAATAATGAGTAATGGGCCAAGCTCGGGCTTCAGAGTCTTGTGCCTCACAATAATAGGTGTGTATATATATATGGTCAGCCTGTAGCCTGTGTGTCTCTCCCCACCCAATGTAATCACACGTCTCATGTCCATGATGTCTCATGTCCATGTCACGCATGATCGTATCTAATGCACAAGTCATATAATGTCTAGGGATATAATATCAATGTCAAGTCCTGTATCCTATACAGAATCACCACGAATATCTCGGGAAGATCCTGTCCATGAATAGTGTCAAGTATCCTGGGTTATAGTGTACTTGATAAGACAAGTACAAGAATGCAAGGGGTCACGAATATCCATATCTAGATGACAATACCCAACACCGCGTACGGTGTTGGCACCCGACTAATAATCGGACGCTAAGTACGTCACACGGTCCTAAGTCAAGCATGCAGAACAATATAAATAAAGCAAGGAAATCTGCAACAAGAACTGTACAGTCGGCAAGGTTTACTTGCCCACTAATGTATAACTAAGTCAAGGAAATAAGTAGCAAAGCTGCATGTTTGGCAAGGTACACTTGCCTGGGGTCCTGGCTCCAACTGTAGCTCTGGTCTCAGTGTGATCTGTAGTTACTACTCCGGTTGCTGCAATAAACATCACCATTAGATTCAGAAAATATCAAACAGCTAGAAATGCCTGTCCTTGAGTCCAATTTGGACACAAGGGCAAAAATGATATTTTCGGGCCAAAGCGGGGTCCACATGTGGGCCGCTTTGCACCGAAAACCGCGTCAGGGTCAAGGGTCTTCAGATTTGCCAAACTTAGTGTCTACAAGTCAGAAACGATGATACGAACCCAACGGAACTTCCAGAATTGGATTCCGATGAGCCGATCACAAAATCGTCCGTCAAGTGGAACCGGTGGGGCCCACAATACGCGATTCTGTCAACGTTCTCAGAATCGAACCAAACTTGGGTCACAGGACCAGCGTATTGCTACGAGTCCAATGGCGCAAGTTTTGTCTCGATCCGACGTGTGTACACAAAGTTACAGCGTGTTCCAGAAAGGACGGATACGGGGTGTCGTCAGCGGATACTCGTTGATTCCGGTGTGCACGCACATCCAAATCAACTTTCGCGAAATCCCACACGACCGTATCAACGTCGCGCACGCTTTGGTAAAGACCGCGTGCGACCAAGTCGTCCCGTTTGGCGGGGCGTACTCAGTTCCGGGGTAGAACAAGGGTTTTTTTTTCTGTTTTTGGATCGCGGTGTGCGATCACCACAGGACGCGATGCACCGAGCGGGTTGCACGGGCACCGAGAGGGTTATACAGTCTACGCATAGAAACTGACGGAATCAAAAACGGAATCACGAGGAGAGAGATATGAGTACCTGAACAAGGGTTATACAGTCTGCTCGATACAGGATTTGTGTCCGGGTCTCGGTGACGGATCCTGCTGTGTCCGTGTCCGGTACTGATCTAGTCTGTATCCGGAGACAGCAAGGGACTCGTCGGCGGATCGACACGGTCGGGCTTGTTGCTGGAGGGAGTCGTCGAGCTTCACAGGTGGCGGCTAGGGCTTGCTGCGTCGGTGAAGAAGGAGGAGGAAGGGGGAGGAGTTAGGAGCACGGCGAGGGAGCAGGCTGAGCGGGGAGTTGTCGGAGTTGGGTGGTGCCGAACGGAGCGGCGCAGAGGGGGAAGGAGTCATCGATGTCGGGTCAGGCGGGTGAGACACTGGCGAGGGGAGCGGTGGTGCAGGCACAACGGGGAGGAAGGAGGCGGAGATGAGGGAGACGCGGCCGAAGTCGAGCAGAGGGGTTCTAGTCGGAGGAGGCGCCGGCTTCGGGCGACGGTCTGGCGGCTTGCGACAACGGTGCAGGGGAAAAGAGGAGGAGGCAGAGGGTCAGGCGAGTGCACGGCGAGGCGGCTCGCGGCGGAGGGCGTGTCCGGGCGGAGGTGGATCTCGGCGGAGGGTCGGCTATGGCGGCGGAGCACAGGGTACGGCGGCGGCTGCTTAGGGTTAGGGTTAGGTTAGAATTTGGGATTATTAGTAATTAGGAATTTTTTCTTTTTCTTTTCTTTATGGAGAAAACTAGAAAAATAGGTATTTATACATTACAGGAATTGGACTAGGGTTAGACCTAGGATTCGAGCTAGGTCAACGTTCCTTGGGCTTGGCTTCGGCTCTCATGGGGATGTCGGGCGTTGGCACGGGTTTAATTCGGTTTAATTATTTAATAGTTTCTAGGGCTTTAAAAATGTTTTCGGAGTCCAATAAATTCGCAGAAAATTATCCTGTGTCCGATTTTCCATTTTACAGCATAAAATATTATTTCCATAATATTTTAATATGAATTAACCGCAATTAAAAATTATTAGTTTGCCAAAGGCCTAGATTTTAATTACAGAAAATCCCAAAAAATTCCAGAAAATTGTGAAAATCTAAATTAACAATTACTGAAAAATCAGTGGGCTTACACCGTCGGAGTACACTTAAGCTGTAAAGTACAATGAATAACCCATCACATAACACATAAATAGTCAATCTAAATCTCATCCACATACAGCAATGTAAGAGCACAATAGAGGTAAATACAACAACTAATGTGCAGAAAGGAAATGTCCAAGATAAGTATCAAGTACAAATACTAGAGTAGTCACACGGGAACAAACCCGCTAGTACAAAATACTGGAATGAAAGTAAGCAATAAGATAACTTGGAACGGCATCAGGTAACTAGGTAATGATACCGTCCCAAGGAAAGAGTCACTACCAGCGATCAGGCCAAGTCCTCAGGGATGACCTCATCCTCGGCAGTGAGTACAGCTGCTGGATAGATGCCCGGTCCGTACTCCTCCGGGTAATCCTCGTCTCCTACACCTGGAAGGGAACCAGGTCCTCAGAGGGACGTAATATAAGGTACAAAAATACAACATGCCAAATAAACAGAAAGTACAAGTGCAATGACAGGGTACTCTATCATAACCAAACAAGTGAGACACAGTTTGAAGACAATGTTCGACGTGTGGGCTATCTAAAATAAAACCGTAGCTCCAGACACGAAAACACACGGGACGTACCGCAGCTCCGGGCAAAGAGTCACACGGGTGATATAACTACACTAGATACAGGATCACTACATAGATACTACATAAATATATAAGCACGTGCAAAGGAGCCAAACGTCTAGTAACTGTCTTCCCCTTCCCAAGTGGTCAACGATTGTGCGCTGAACCTGAACCTCTATCTACAGTCTTGACACATGGAATAACTCAACAGACGCGACCCTAAGGTCATCCCAGGCTCTGGTCATGATGTCAGTATCAGGATACAGGAATCTGGCATGATCACAGTGTATGAGTGTGTCCTGGGGTATCGATATACTCAGGTACGTACATCGAGGTGCTACGAAGCATCTAACAATTATTCTAAGATGTTACGACGAACGTCAGCACCCGGTTATGATTCGGACGCAAAGTATCGAACGTCAACAAAAATACGTGCATAATGTACATAAAGAACAACAAATATCTGTAATCTAAAATACAGGGTGGCAAGGTATACTTGCCTGCGTGCGGCTGTTGATGACGGGGTCCCGGTACCGCGTCTAAGCCCTCAGGTCCCGCAGTACCTAGAGATGAGATACAAACCAATAATCAATAATCTATTCCATGACAGACAGGGATATGATACACATCTACACCTAAACTCAGTCTCAGCTACGACTTTCAGGGACAAGACACTAGGGGGGTTTGACCACAGTTGACTATCGGTACGATACGTCAAATCATCTAGTCATCAGTACCACATTATCAAACCATCCTCAAAATATAGTTAATGATTTTAATTCCTTCGTTTAATATCGTTGTTACCAATCACCATATACTACCCTAAATTAATCACCTTTAGTTTCCAGTCCCCAAATACCGAGTAGGGGTTTTACACTACACATTAGTCCTTAATCAATCACGTGCTCCTCGGTGTTCATCAATGTTCAAAAAAATCAGAATCTTATTTCTCCTCAATTTAATTCTTATTAAATAAATTAGCATTTTACCACCATGTAATATATCCCGATTATTTATTTAAAGATCAAAACCTAAATCTCCATGAACACATATCTTAAATAAATTATTTTAATTCATGTAGAAGACAACCCTAACCTACATTCATCCTATCACAAATAAACCTCTTCAACATACCACAAGTCATATTCCCATGTCCTTGATCATACTCTACATCATCATCAACATGCTCTAAGAATAAAATCCTAACAATATACTCATATGAATATATAGAGATGAAAACCCTAGCTAACCAATAACTCACCAGAATATATACAATTAACAACCCAAGCTAAAATATTAACACATTCTGAAATATATAAACAAGAGAGGGGAAGAGAGATCCGTATACCTCGATGGCGAGGTGGTGCGGGGGATGACCGGAGTGAGGTGGTGGTGATAGCTTGTGTGGTGGTAGTGAGAGCTTGACATGGAGGAGGTGGTGGTGATCTCGTGGTGGTGGTGATGATGGTAAAGCCGGACAGGGATGGATGGGGCGGGCCAGAGCAATGGTTGCCGGATGGGGGGAATCCGCACAGTGGAGTCGGGGGGGGGGGAACTGGCCGGAGCGGGTGCTGTCGGTAGTAGGCGGGTCAGGGTGCACAGCCGAGGTCGGGGTTGCCACGGGGGTGCTCGAACTACTGCGATCAGCAGCGGACCGGAGTAGAGTCGGCGTACGGGTGGTCAGTCGCCGGAGAAGAGTCACACGCCTGAGTGGATGTACGGTGCCATCGGCAGTAGGCGGGGTCAGGAGGAACTGCACAGCCGCCGAAGTTGGTTCAGTCGGCCGGTCGGAGGGTGGCCTTCTCCATGAAGAAGAAAGGAAGAAGAAGAAGAAGAAGAAGAAAGGAAGAAGAAGAAATTTGTATAGAAAAAATTATGGAGGAGGAAGGAGGAGAGAGAGAGAGAGGGGAGGGTTTCCAATACCTAGGGATTATGGCCTGCTTGGTTTGTGTGCATTGAAGAGACACTTTATAGGGGTTGGTGATATGAATGTGTGGTGGGGATGCTCTCATTTCAATTGGAGGGCTAGGATTTAACATGGAGGATTGGGTTTCTCCATGCAAAGAAAAGGGGAAATTTTTTGACTAGGTCAAAGAATGGTAAGCTCTCCATTTGGTCATGGCCAATAAGGTGAGGACACTTAAATTAATAAATTGCTACTAAGCCCCTTAAATTCGAGAAATTGCACGAACACATGAAATAATGCAAAAATTGTAGGAAAAATGGTGTTTGGTGATTTGCATGGTGAGGGGGTGTTGTGTGTTTGGCATGGGTTTAATTAAATGGACATTGGGATTAATTTGGGGATTAAAATAGGATTAGACAAAATTGGTATCCCCGATTTAAATAGAATTAAAGTGTCCCGCACTTTTAAATTAAATGGGGGCACTTGGGGTCAAAATTTGGAAATGACGCAAATATCAAAAATGGTGGGGGCTTGGAGTCAGTCTTGGACCCTTTAGTTGGTCCGGCTCAACGGGTTAAGTTGGTATCACAAAATTGGGGGTAACGACACAGGTGTCCGACATAGAATTAAATATGAGATTTAGGATTCGGGAAATTGTGTGATTAACTTAAGGCACAATGGATTTGATTTTTGTGGGACGGAAAAGTCTAGTGCCTAAATTGGCGAGTCAAGTCAGAAGTACAATAGTCCGATAGAATTCATGGGCTTATATTGGGCTCCGAATAATTTAGCAATGATAGGGCGCGCCAAGGGTTTAATTAAATAAAATAACAGACAACTCTACTCTAAACCTCAACATCTGTTGAAAAATCCAAAATTTTCCCAATCCATACCTGACTATCTATAGAATTAATCGAGGGGGTTTACAGGTTGGTTAAGGTTTTGTTTATGCAATTACCTACTTTTCCTTAACTAATTAATATGAATTTGAAACTTACATGGAGTGAATCTCCTCCTTCTTAATTTAATATAATTAGTTTAAAAAAATCTACATAATATGGTTAGCTTAAATAAAATCTACATAATATAATTATCTTATATAAGATCTAATTAATATAATCACCTTTAGTAAAACCTAATTAGAAAATTTTAACTAACAATTATATTGAGCAAAATAAATTAGTTGCCAAAATAATATCTAAATTTTAGATTAAAATAATAATCTAATTTAGAAAACCTAAAATTTAGATAGGGGGCTTACAAGAACGCCTAGAGTAGTACAATTTCTTAGTCTATCGTGACATATATAGCACTATTTAGATAATGGAGATCTAATAACCTATGAGGAGGCTATATGTGATATAAATTCCAAAAGTAGCTAATAGACATGAAATTTGAAAAGGACTACATGTACACCAACAAAGTATGGGATTTTATTGATGTACATGAAGGTATAAAAACTCGATTGCAAGTAGGTATTTAACAGAAATATTAATAAGTAAAAATTGGCATATCAAAAGGTAGAGACTTATAAGGCATGATTGGTTGCTAAAGGTTATCGACAAAGACAAGGTGTTGACTTTGCCAAACATTTCTTGTTCATAGCCATGCTTAAGTTTATTAAGAATTTTCTTGTTATGATTACAAAATTTAGCAAATGAATATTAAAATAGTATCCTCAATGGTAGATTAAAGGAAGACATTTATATATCTCATTCATAGGGCTTCATAGTTAGTAGAAGCAACCACAAAGTATACAAAATTGAGAAGTCTATATACGAGATAATGCAAGCTTCTCAGAATTTGAACATATGGTTTGATGAGACAATCAAAAATTTGAACTTTATGAAAAACAAAGATGAACCATGCGTGTTGTCATGAAATAGTACTGGAATATGGAGAACTGGCATATGACCAAGCTAGCTACGCCACTATGAAATACACAAAGCTTTATCATAAATGATCATGAAGCTAGTATACAAAATAAAATACTAGCACAAGTGTCAATTATACATAATCACACAATCAGCTAGAATCAAAATATATAATCATATTGTCTCAAAAGATGGGGAAGCTGTCTTTTTTCTCAAAATAGGCATTTTCGGGGGTCTTGCCTAAACTCTTTGATACACGGGCTAAACAAGTGTCCAGTGGCTAATGCCTCAAAAATTATGATACAAAATATGAGTGGTGGAGAATGAGCCCACTCAAGAATCTTGGTTGTTGCTCTCCTAGTACGCGCTATTGAGTGAAAGTGACGTAAGATCCTCGGACTCCACTACGATATTTGGCCATACAAAAGCAGAGGGATCAAACCCTAATAGAATTACCAGATGATAAGTACAAAGGATAATACAAAACCGGTAATAAATCACAAGAATAAATAAAATAATAAATAATAAGAAAATAATGGTTGGGATATCTATATGGTACCAAGGCTTAATCTCTCATAATAAATCACAAGTATGAAATAAAGATACTGAAAGAAAGATAAAACATCTAACAATACAGGGTCATACAATTACTATGGCTTAGTATTTAGTCTACCTAGATTATTCTAGTTACTAATATAATAAGGATCCTTAGATTGTATGTTACACAAAGTAGTATTGGCTAGTGTCGTTCCCCAGTCCTAAAATACGTAGAACCAGAGTACTAGCAATGGCCAACTACGTTGTCATGCCCCAGTCCCAAAATATCGAGGAACTGGCCACGTGGCAATGGCCAGCAGCACGCACCGATGGATAAACCCAATTTAATGGATCCATCGGGCATACTTAAGCTGTATAACAATAATCAGGGACTACTAATCTCATCCACAGAATGAACATATCAAAATCAACCAAAGGAATATAAACATCAAACATCAACATCAAGTCACAAGTAATATAATCGGGGAACAATCCGATAATCAAGTCTGATACAATTGTTCATTAAAGAAGAAAGTAAATAACAACACAAACTGAGTATGGAAGAACATATACTCAGGAAAATCCATGGCAATCACCTAGTCCTCGGTTCCTGGTTCTGCTCCAGTGCCTGCTCCTGAATCTGCTTTTGCTCCTGCTAATGCACCTGTCCTGTAAACCTTAGAGTGGATCTCCTCTGCTAAACCTGGGGACATAATCCGGATCCAGGTCCTCAGGGGACATAGCAAGGTACAGATAATACAAGCTAAAATAATGCAGTGCAGCAATAAATGAAATAATAGGATGAACTAGATAACCAGCTAAGTGATATGCAAGTTGAGAGCATCACTAAAAACTCAGGCTGAAACCACTACAAGCTCTGTGTCGGGGAGCCGGTAGCAGTGATAACACGTAGTGGGCCAAGCTCGGGTTTAGAGTCTTGAGCACCGCAATAATAGGAGTTATATATATATATAATCAGCCTGTAGCCTGTGTGTCTCTCCTGACCCAATGTAATCGCACGTCTCATGTCCATGCCACGCAAGATCAAAACTAATGCAGCAAGTCATATAATCTCTAAGAATATAATATTTATGTCAATCCTGTATCCTACACAGAATTACCATGAATATCTCAGGAAGATTCTGTCATATGTATGGTGTCAAGTGTCCTGGGTTATAATGTACTTGATAAAACAAGTACGAGAATGCAAAGGGTCTCGAATGTCCATCTCTAGATGACGTACACAACTCCACGTACGGGATTGGCACCCGACTATTAATCGGACGCTAAGTAAGTCACACGGTCCTAGGTTTAAGCATGTACAACAAATATATATGTCAAGGAAATAAGTAGCAAAAACTGCAGAATTTGGCAAGGTACACTTGCCTGGGGTTCTAGCTCCAACTGTAGCTCTGACTTCCGTGGGTTCTGCAGGGAGTACTGCGATTGCTGAAATAAATATCACCATCAGATCCAGAAAATATCAATTAGTTAGAAACGCCTGTCCTTGAGTCCAATTTGGACACAGGGGCGAAAATGATAGTTTTTAGTCAAAGCGGGGTCCACATGTGGGCCACTTTGCACCGAAAAACATGTCAGGGTCAAAGGTCTCCAAATCTATCAAACTTAGTGTCAACAAGTCAGGAACGATAATATGAACCCAACGAAACTTCCAGAATTGGATTCCGATGAGCCGATCACAAAATCGCTCGTCAAGTGGAGCCTGTGGGGCCCATGATACGCAATTTTGTCAACGTTCTCAGAATCGAACCAAACATGGATCACAGGACCAGCGTATTGCTAGGAGTCCGATGGCACAAGTTTTGTCTCTATCCGACGTGTGTACACAAAGTTACAACGAGATCCAGAAAGGACGGATACGGGACGTTGTCGGCGAATACGCATTGATTCCGGTGTGCACGTACATCCAAATCAACTTCTGCGAAATCCCACACGTCCGTATCAACGACGCGCACGTATCAGTTAAGACCGCACGCGACCAAGTCGTCCCGTTTGGCGGGGCGTACTCAGTTTTGGGGTAAAACAAGGCGTTGATTTTTCTATTTTTGGATCGCGGTTCACGATCACCACAGGACGCGATGCACTGAGCGGGTTGCACGGGCATCGAGAGGGTCACGCTGGGTTCACATTGCAACAAACGGAACAGAAAATGGGGCAGCAAGGAGAGAGAACGGGTTACCTGAACAGGGCTCCGTGAAACTGATATTCTCGTATCCGTGTGTCGATACGACACCGTGTCTGTGTCCTGGCCGTGTCCGAGTTTTTCTAGGGTTAGGGCTTCGTCGGAGGGCGTCGACGTGCTGGCGGCTGCTCGTCGGAGGCTGCGCTGGCCGGGGCTGGGCAGAGGCAGAGCGGAGCGGCACCGGGCTGCGCTGGCACGGCGGCTGGGGGTTTCTCGAGCTGTTGCTGGTGCTGTGGAGGCCGCCGGAGGGAGGCGGGTGATGCTGGTGACGGAGCCGGGCGGGTCGAGGAGGGTCGACTGTGACGGGTTGAGGCGGTTGCAGCGAGGCGGCTCTGGCTCAGCGGAGGAGCTAGGGCTCAGGTGGGGCTCTCGGCGGCGAGGAAGATGGAGGAGGATGCCAGGGAGGAGGTCGAGCGGGGGAGGCTGAGGCGCTGGGCGGCCGGCTCTGCGGGGGTGGGGAGGTCGAGAGCGAGGGCGGAGGGAGCCGGCGAGGTCGGGGACGGAGGACGGAGGCGGAGAGAGAGGGAGGGTTTTATAGGAGAGAGGGAGGAGTTGGACGGCGGTGCTGGGGTTCTCGGGGACGACAGCGTGGGGACAGGTTCACCCGGAGATGGGTTATATAGGGGGTAAGAGGGAGAGAGAAAGGCCGTCGGCGGTTACGGGTAGGGGAGGAGGCGGTTGGGCGTTGCGGAGGCGAGCGGCCGGAAGCCTAAGGGTCGGCCGGAGGTTTCACGGCGGGGGAGGCGGGTGAACGGCTGGGGGAGAGGAGAAGTTCAGCGGGTTTCGGGTTGGAGCGGGTCGGATCAGGCGGATCCGGCCCGATCCACAAAAGATTGGATGCGGGTTCGGGTTAGTGGGTCAGGTCTGGGTTTTTAGGCCCGGATCCGACCCAATAAGGATTTGGGTTTGGTTCAATTGAACCGGTCCGGGTTGGTTCAGTTGGGTTGGTTTATTTAAAATAAACCGGGCTTAATTAGGGTTTAAATTGGTTTAATTTATAAAATAGTTTTTAGGGCTTTAAAAATACTTTCGGGGTCCAATAAATTCCCGGAAAATTATCTTATGTCTAGATTTTCATTTTACACTAGAAAATATTATTTTCATAATATTTTAATATTATTTAATAATATTTAATTAATTATTAAAATACCTTAGTTTAATTCCAGAAAATACAGAAAATATAGAAAAATTCTAAATTAAAAATTCTTGAAAATCAGGGGGTTTACATACGTACCATATGGACTCCAGCCTAACTCAAATATATATACTTGTCTATACTATGATATCATGTCTAATATGGTAGGTCAACTATATCTAAATGCACATAAAGAATAAGTAACAAGAATGAATAATATGGTTCATGATCTGCAACCCACTAGCGTATATATTCGAATAGACCTGAAAGAATAAAACGAGTCTATCAAAACTAAGCAATACAATAGATGGTATCATGGTAATAAATATAAACATGGAAGAATAATAAGGAAGTACCACTAGCGGTACCTGAATCCTGTAGAAACAATCATCATCCATCCATCTAGCCTATAAGCGTGCTCAGCAATAACCTGGAGAGATCACTAGGTCCCCAGCGGGACGTAAAATTATACATAAAAACATGCCACATGTATAGTATATATAATATTATTATGGAAACTAAGAAGGACTAGTTCATACAAAGGTTGAGACTACGCTAATCATGGTATGTATATGAGAACAACTACTTGTGAGCGAACTACCAAAAAGAAATGTAGTTAAACCACCATAACTCACAGCGAACTTCTGCTAAATGAGTCAAACTATAGAACATCGTGGCCACTATGATAACAACATAACCCTATCCTTTATGGATACTAGGTTAAAACAAAAATGAAATAAGGAAATAACAGTCCAAACGTATATAATCGTTCTTCCCTTCTCATGACTCGATCTCTAAAATATGACAAGGACTCGAGGGCAGTATAAGTAAAGTAAACAAATGGCGCCTATAATAACGTATATGAGCAATGAGTCTTGTAAGTATATGCCTAAGCATGTGATATAGACAAATCTAATAACAACTCATCATATGTGCTAACAAAAGAAAATATACCTAATATGCAAGCAGAAGACAACATAAACATAGGAAAAAATAAATGACAAGAAATAACTGTTTATATGAAACTACAATTTGACAAGGTATACTTACCTGTTGTTTGTCTAACCATACTGAGCTGCGAGCCCAAGTCTAACCACGATTTATTTCCATCAACCCATGTATCCATCGTACAAAATTTAAGACAAGTTAGATCTATGGATTTTACGAATAACCAATGATCCTAGCTAATTAATTTTTCTAAGAAGGTTAATAATAATTCTGAATAAAATTACTTTAAATTATATTTTTCATATATTAAGTTATGATATAGGTTAATCATGAATCCGGAGCCAATAGCAATCAACACTCCGGCCATGGTCTTAGAGGCAATAGCAAAAATGGTTCAAGCCAAAAGGGGTCAAGTTTGCAATTATGGGATTCGTGGCATGTAAATCAAGGTATTCTGTTGACCAAAAAGTTAACCAATACAAACCTAAAATTTGAGTACATGAACACGTAGATTTCAGTGTAACAAGAACTTTGGAATCGACGGTTCGCACGAAGGTTGCATCATTTGCGAAATATCGCAGTTACAATTTTCAGATATTAGTTACGACAGATTACTAGTCGTCTAGAGTTTTCATGAATTAAACAGAATAATAAACTATCCTAATAAATTCTATAATTTTTTTATAATGTAGGACTCTTTGTCAGCTTTTCAAAACATTAAACGAATCATGAAAACTAGTTTGAAATCTCACGGAATCTCGAAAAAGTGAACTGAAAAGGTATCTCGAACAATGGACACTTAAATAATTCTTTAAAATTAATGGTTTCAAAATTTAGGAAATAAATTAGATATTCATGAAGTTTACCTTGATACGTTTCCAACAAAAAAATATCACAGACAACAAGATTGGTCACAATGGCTTCGCGAAAGTCGAAGAACTTGAAGAATCTCTCTAGAGCAAACCCTCTTTCTCTCTCTCAAATAAATTCGAAAAAAAATAAGGTTTAATATGCTATATATAGAGACGCCTGGCCCGTGGGCCCCTAGACGACTGACTGGGTAGTGACTTGATAATTAGGTTGTTTTATTTTTATTTTCTAGAAATTAGTTATT
This sequence comes from Iris macrosiphon, assembly GCA_036927795.1. Lineage (NCBI taxonomy): Eukaryota > Viridiplantae > Streptophyta > Magnoliopsida > Asparagales > Iridaceae > Iris > Iris macrosiphon. The sequence continues at coordinate 31,283,393 of JAYESA010000014.1, read as the reverse complement.
AATTAGTTTTAACACTAAATAACTCCAAATAAATACCTAATTTATCATAAAAATTCAAAATAATTCTAGAAAATATGCATAGGCATTCTAACCATAAAATAAAAGTTTGGTACTAAAATATTTCCGTACAACCCCAAATTAAAATTTGAAAGGTCGTTAATAAATATGTTTTCTATGTTTTAATTATCCAAAATTGTCAAAATTCTCAGAAATTATAAAATACTGTAAATAGGTTTCTAAGGCAATATTTGAGTCTTTACAAGCCATACCTAGCATAGTATTATATATTATTGTATAGTGTGACCTAGTTTTAATATGTGTTTATGTATAACTCTTAAGATTCCTAAAAAAAATTCTCAATAATTGTATTTACTAAAAATAAATTAAATTAAAACAAATATGGGGATTACAACTAGACCTAGTACAATAGATATAGGACTGACATCACTTCGATTAGTTTTAGTGGACCAACTCGTGGTCTATAAACTGAGAGCAGACCTAAGGTTTTTATTTTCTTCTTGTGAACCCATTTATAATCGGGTAACATTGGACCTTGCTGAAGTTGGCATCCAGATTGCCAATACCGTTGAGTATAATTCTTCTCATGAACTTCCTCGACGTGTGAAATGGTGATTTATTCTTGATAGAGAGGATGTTCGGCAGTTGCATCTGCCTTCTTATCCCCCGATGATGTAATCCTCTTTTGATTTTTCAATAAAGCTTCTCTTGGAAATATATATATATATATATATATATATATATATATATATATATATATATATATATATATATATATATATATATAACTTCTTCTAATTCTGATAAATAAAATTATTAATATTCAAAGTAGTAAAAATTTCTTCTTTTTGAAAAATAAAAGGAGTAATTGTACTCATTTTAAATAAGTATATCTATATACATAAACGTGTTAATAAAATAAATAAATAATAGTAATTGATATAAAAGGAATTATTAGGAATATTTATTTAAAAGCTACTGTTCATCTTCCTTAGTTTAAAACTCGAGTGTTCAGGAATAAAAAATACATATTTTGAATTTAGATTCAATTCAAATCTTTCAAACCTTTAGATCTAATTCAAATTCAAATTCATATTTGATTGAATCAAATCCCTTCAATTTAGCAAGCAATATAGTAATCTAATTAATTCTATTACTGCATCTAATTAGCAATAAACCTATATTAGAAAAATAAAAAACTTCATATAATCGAAACCGTAGATCTAAGGACGACCCCAAAACCATCCTGAGCTGCTCGCAGATAATTTTTGGTCACTTCCAGATGCTCGTTGGTATTTTTTGCCGTCTGAATTGGCCATACAAGCCCGTTGTAACCATCGAACGCCATACTCGACGGTGGGGGCAGCTCCTGCGACCACCGTGGTTTAGTTCACGACCATGTTGAATGATACACCGGGTCACCATGTCTCTGGGTGATGAACACCAAATCGTCCGTAACGCATGGCCAAGTAGGACGAAGTCATCTATAACCGCCTGACGCCTTGCGACCCTTCGGCTGCCGTGCACCGATCATCACTCCGCCACACCAGACCACTACGGAAGGACTCATAGGGCTTTCTCGACCCCAGGAGAATGTTCCCCCTTCATTATCGTGTCGTCTGAATGCTGCACGTTCACCACCGGCCATCGGATCCCGCTGTGTTTGGGGATCCTCTCTGAACATAAAAGAGTCAACAATAAGAGCTACACTTTAAGGTTTTGGTACTCCTCGATCGTTCAATCAAATTTTGTACAAATTTCTCAAGTATAAACTAGATCTAACCCTCTTTTAATCGATATAAAATTTAGGAATTAAAATGGAAGTATAATTAGTTAGAATCATATTTGAAAAGAAGGAATTTTTTTTTAGAAAAACTAATTTCTTTTTGATATGAGGTTGGTTCCATCAAACCAGACTGCCTTATCGCATACCGATTGAAATGAAAGGAATACATGGTATTATCCGATGAGTGGGCTTCGACGAAATTTAAATTTGTCGTGTGTGCACGACGAATTTAACCCGTATCCGTAAAAAATAATCGTATCATGACTTTTAAAAAAAATTAATTAGTTTCTACATGTTCGTCGTGTCATGATTAAACTTGCACTATTGGACTCACAGTATTTGACTTGTCCCGTGACCCAAGTTTTGTCCGATTCTAAGACAGTCGACCGGATTGCTGTTTCGTTGACCCTACGATCCGATTTATTGGTATATTTTGATGGGCACATCAAAATCCAAATCTGGATTTGCCATTGATTTGATATCACCGTTTAGGACTTGTTTGACCTATAATATACTGAATTTGGAGACTTTGATTTTGGCATATTTTTGGGTACAAAATGAGCCCATTTGCGGACTCCTTTTTGATCTGAAACTATTACAGTCGATCGGATTGCTGTTTCGTTGACCCTACGATCCGATTCAATGGTATATTTTGATCGGATCATCAAAATCTAAATCTGGATATACCATTGATTTTATATCACCGTTTAGGACTTGTTTGACCTATAATATGCTGAATTTGGAGACTTTGATTTTGGCATATTTTTTGGTACAAAATAAGCCTATTTGCGGACTCCTTTTTGATCTGAAACTGTTATTTTGCTCCTATATCCAAATTGAACTTATGGGTAGACTATTCTTAGTATGTCGATCCTTTTGGACTCATTGATGATATTTGTCTCATCATCCGGTGATGTCTGTTCAGATTCTTCTTTTCGTGTCATAATTATATGTAATAAATTGATATCATATTTGTATTTCAAAACCAGTTTGACAAAATTAAGATTCGTCAATTCCGGTGATCTCGTATCGCTGAAATTGATAAAGTGACCTTACGGATCATCGGAATAAGATCTCTTGTCTAGATTTGTATGTCGTAGGTTCGTTGTACAAATTACGAGATACAAATTTGATTTTTTTAATCTAAAACTTGTAATCCAGATTATAAATGAATAAATAGTAATTATGGAGACTAGTGTGACTTAGTTTTATATAATATGACCAATAAAATACTTAGGTGACATAGAAAATATGCGATACTTAGGTGACATAGAAATATGCGACTTTGACCAATCCAACTTTTCTGGTTAATAGTATGATTATTTATATTTAAGTGTGTAATATATATTTATTTGTGATTTGGGGTGGTAAATATATACATGGAGTATGGTTCATTAGTTCGTGGATTATTCTAGCCAGACATTGGCCTTACAACTTAGCATGCTGGATGAACTCCGGGCAAGTACACCTTGCTTATTTGATACTCAATAATTGCAGGTTTCAAATATGTCTTCTATTATGTTCTTACTATCCTCTTACTATTGATTACCATGACATATTGCATGATTATTCCTGTTGACAAAAGTTAGTCGAGATACCCGGATTGTGTGTTGTATTACATGCTAGGTGACATGACATGATATTGTGTATAAAATTGACTAGATCCTTTACTTATTAGAGACTGACTGGAGGCGTCATGGATTTGACTCGACATTATCATGAGGCAGGGAGAAAACTATTAGCATAGGGGCTACTATTTATTTACTTTCCTTTAGTTGGCCACTAGTGACTCAGACGAGCACTACGTGTGTCGTGTATTATTATTTCTTCGTAGAGCCTATGCGTAGGAACGTTGTCCTCAAGTACATGTTACACCTAGACTAGTTAGGAGATATAGTTCCTTATTACTTGATAGTTCCTTTATTAGTTTTACTGTTTATCATTTCTGCATATATATTATGTATTTTGCTACGTCCCTCTGAGGACATGATTTTTTTAAGGTTATTTATTTAGCTATTTTCATGGGAGCATTAGGGATTAGTTCTTTATATTTATGTATACTTAGAAGTTATATTCTTTATTGATCCTCCATTGTTTATTTCTTACTTTAGAAGTTACATTCTTCATTGATCCTCCGATGTAGTATCTGTTCTTATCAGTTTAATATCTGATACATGGGCCATGTGCTCACTACGATATTAAATTACTTTCTTTCATGGGGCAGACCCACATGCAGTAGCTTACTACTGCGGGTCTGCATGCATTGCACTACTGCATGGGCCAGACACACCCGCTATATATATATATATATATATATATATATATATATATATATATATATATATATATATATGGTAGTATTGGGGATTAGTTCTTCATATTCAGGTATACTTAGAAGTTGTCTTCTTCATTGATCCTCCGTTGTTTATTTCTTGATTTAGATAGTTCACAGTTAGTATTGTGGATAATAATAATAATAATAATAAAAGTTATATATAACATATAATATAAATAAAGGACAACGTATACGTACTTAAGCTGGACTGGATTTCGCTTGGTGCATAGCTGGCCATTGCTACGTATCTTAGTCCTGCATATTTTGGGACTGGGGCATGGCATAGTTTTTTTGGTGGCCCATGCAGGACGGGTCTTCATAAAGTGTGTGAAGTCGTGAAGGTACCTGGGTTAGTCATACTACTGCGAGCCTGCGACCAATTGAGAAATATGATTTGGGAATACATCCACAGCTAGGATTATAGGTCTCTTTAGGATCCTTCCAACATGATTGTCTTTGTTCTATTTTCTTTCTCAGCATGATTGTATTCGTGTTTCTCTCTTTCTATGATTTGACTAAACCTTTCTCTATTAACTTTTTGATTGAATTCTTCTCATTTATTTTGCTGAAGTTGTCTGGAAAATATATCATGGATTTGGCCAAAGTTAAGTTTGAGAACCTATATTTATAGAATAATAGAAAATCTAGATCCATGCGTCCAACAAATATGTGCCCCAATATCGACTCGGAAGAAATCAGGCCACAGAATAATTATGCGGTCCAAAAAAGCAGCTTCCATGCACCAACTCAAAGGCCATGCGCCGTAGTGATCAAGCCCCCAGCGCCATAATGATCCAGTATCATGCGCTGACCGCTTCATAACTAGTGTTCCCGTGTGCCATCAATACCATACGCCACTAAGTTACTAGTGTTCCCATGCACCAGCAGTGCCATGCACCACTACTCCCTCAATCATCCCTGCGCCCTAATACTGGCCACATAAAGGCCTGACACAAAGATTATGTCTGACATAGAATACTGACAAAAATGACTTTCTAAACACCTCGAAAGACGTAAGAACGCTAAACGACAGAACCTCACGTCAGCATGAACTTTATTCTTTACAAACGTGCAGCGCCACGTGTAAACCCCGTAATTTAAAATTTAAAATTTAATTATTTTTTATTTGTAATTATTTAATTATTAGATTTCTGGATCTTACTTAGCTAATTAGAAACAAAAGTCTTTAATTAATTAGCCTTTAAAAATATTTTATTATTGTCTCTATTATTGTAGTAATTACTCATATTCACAAAAATATATTTTTGAGTAAAATTTATTTAATAAATAATTATAGAATTTTCTACAATACAAATTGATTTATTTTATATACAAATTGATTTATTTTAGATTTATACCGTATATGCATATATCAATATATATAATAGAATAAAGAAAAAGAAAAGAAAGATAAAAGAAAAGAATAAAAGTGAATAAAATAAAAAGTAAAAAAAATATAAATAAAAACCTTAAAAAAATCCTAACTACCCTGATCCACAGCAGACCCCCCCTTCGCGCGGATGAATCCCCCTCGACTCTCTTTGTCTCTCTATATAAATACCTACCTATCTATCATCAATCCCAAACCCCTAACCCTAAACTCAAGCCTAACCTTACCCCAACCCCAATGCAACCCCACGGCCATCCGCCGCCGCCTGAGCGCTAACCGCCGTCGAATTCCTGCCTACCCGCGACAACAACGACTCTCGCGAACCCGACTTCTAGGTATTACAACTTCCTCGTCTCTTGATCTTTTCTTGAACGGGTTCTTCGTACACGCTTACAATATGACCCTCTAGGATTTTATTCAAGTAGAATAATTTTAGGTTCCTTGGGTTGATCGAAAAGTCGATCGAAAGTTAGACGAAACACTGTTCGAAATAGTTCAAAAAATTAGTCCAAGTACCCCTGTTCATGTCCAATTTTCTACCAACTCATTAAATATTTTAAAAATATATTTAAAAAGACTTATTCACAACATAATAAAGATTATTTCTATTCTTTTAGTTTTTCGTAGTTTGTAATATTCGTCAAATTATTCGATTTCTAAAACGACAAAAAACCATATTTTTAAAACCCAAAAACTTGTGATACAGTATGCGCCCCACCAAACGGGACTATCTCATCATGTACTAATTGTATCGAAAGGCACGATGGTATATCCTTACGTGTTGGCTTTCATGAATGTTGATTTGGGTGTATGTGCGCGCCAAAATTAATCCGTATCCGTAAAAAGTCTCCTAGTGTTTTATAAAATACCCAATTAGTTTTTGTACGCTCGTCAGATAAAAAAACTTACGCCATTAGACTTGCAATGTATGACTTATCCTGTGACCCAAGTTTCACTCGATTCCGAGCCAGTCGACGAATCATCATTTCGTGGGCCCCACTATTCGACTTGACAAGCAATTTTGTGATCGGCTCTTCGAAATCTAAAACTTGACACGCTGTTGAGTTTGTATCGTCGATTAGAATTTGTTTGAACTATAATTTGTCCTATTTAGAGAACTTTGACCTTGACACATTTTTTGGTACATGGTGGGCCAGATGTGGATTCCATTTTGACCCAAAATTATTGTTTTGCCCCTATATCCAAATTGGACGAAAGGATATTATTTTCTGACTATCTCGCTTATTCTGGGACCATTGGTGATGTCTATTTCAACATCCAGAGATGTTTTTTCATCTTCCATATTTTCTGGTTTATTGTACCGGTTGTCTTGCGTCGTTTCAACACCAAATAATTGTCAATCAAATATACCTTGTCACAATTACTGCTTAATTACATTTATTTATTCATGTTTCAATTCTGTCATTTATTTTCTTATTATTTTATATTATTAAACCACACGTCCAAGATAACTTAGGTGCAACAACGAGATACGTCATTATTTGTCCTTTTATTGATATTATGCATATTGACTTAGAGTTAAGAGACTACCCCATGACCTTGAGGCATCATTATATTTCATTTGGCCATGACACATATGTTACACGAGTTGTGAGTCTCATATAGATCATAAAATTGTGGATTGGCTGATCATCAGTACGTATGGGACGTGCGTTAGAAAATAATTGCTATTAGAGATATGCTAGAGGACTTGGCAGTTATTAGAAGTATCAACGTGCTGTGGATACAACATGTATAGAGCATGGGGGTGGGGAAGACAATGAGTAAGTGTATGTGACTCCTTTACACTTTTCCTACTCAGGACGTACGCTCCGCTGGAGATGCGAGTCATGATGACCCTATATTTACTTGGCGGCCTCTGACATCCATGATGTTATTCACGTGGCCCCTAGATCTCCAAAAGAACTATGCCCATCCTATTATTTTAGTCCGATAGTCGATACATAAAAAATTTATTGTTAAACTGCATGTCACTTAGAATGGTTAGGAACCTTGTTGGATGTTTATTGCAGTTTATTGTGGCATAATTTTATGTATCTTGTTACGTCCCTCTGAGGACCTGGTCCCTTTCCAGGTGTAGACGATCATGACTGTTTGCAGAAGCATGGATCAGGACTTGCTACTTCTTTCTCTTTCGAGGAGGTCTTTCCTTCAAGCCTCTCTTATCATTAGATGATGTACTTACTATATTTTCTTTCATATCCTAGTTTGATAGTGGATCTGTCTCCACCCAATTATTAGTTACTTTTTGACTATCTCATACTTGCTTCATTGCTATATTCGGTTATTTATTTTAATTTGGTATTACGGATGAGATTAGTATTTTCTGTGACTTGTGACATTATATACCACTTGTTAATTAATATTCATTTTATAGCGTACGTATGTGTTATGGTTTCCATATATTAGAGTTACCATATACATACGGCTGGCATTCTTACGTATTCCTAGACCTATATTTTTTGGGACTGGGACATGACGCCACATGTATGAGGCCCCATGCATTTTAGACTCCATGCGTTCCATGTGTCTCTGGTCCCATGCGTTCCAGACTCCATGCGTTCTAGATTCCATGCGTTCTAGACTCCATGCGTTCCTTACTTCTCTGGCCCCATGCGTTCCAGACTAATGTATTCCATGCGTCATATGCGTCTCATACTCCATGAGTCCAATATGGCAGGGTTCCCTGAGACAAAATCTTTCTAATACAACTGAAGTGATTATCTCCAACTAAATGATGGCCATGTGTCAAGTTGACTAAGTCATAAAAATAAAAGATAAGAACCGCCCAAATCTTCAGCAAACAACAAATTGCAACAACGTCCATGTGGGAGCTCGGCCTGGACTCAACTACATCCTATTAAGGATGTAAACGTGGCACCTTGCCTATAACATACGCCTTCAGTTGCAATCGCATTCTGTTGAAGGAGCCCCCTGCGGCCACCAAATAGAAGCACATGCCGCACCTATAGCCCATCAGCATGATGGCTATAAATATGAGCAACTTGGACGTTCCAATAGCTAGTTTTTCTACTTCAGAGGCCATAACCCTCCAGGTGAGCTATATACATGCACACAAGCTCAAGAGAGAGAAGAGAGAAGAGAGCATCCTTATTCCCTCGTCGGACCATTAATAGAGTAAAAGAGTTACTGCAGTACTCGATCTCTATCGTCACATTACCCAGATAAAAAATATTGTACCTAGATTTTCCATCTAGGATTTCTTTGTACTCTTTTTGTTTGTTATTAAATGAAGATTTTCCAAACTTACTTCAATAGAAAATAAGGTAGCGACTCAACTGGGGACTTCTTTCTCCTCTAATGAGAAGGTCATGATGCAGTCTAATGCGTCAAAACTGGATTTGACCCAGAGGATGCTAGTTGTACGCTTCGACCAACAAGCCTTTGAGAAAATGCTCTCTGAGGATGGAGCTTCTCCAAGGCTGGCAAAGCCTAAGAAGACCCGCAGGACATGGGTTACAAAGCCCGCTGTGCCTCACCCAATTACGGAGCATGCACTCCCCATCTCTCTCCTTGTCGCAGGGGACGCACATCATGCGTCCACACGAGCTGACACCTTTTATGCCATAACCTCTTCTGACAAGAAAAGTTCTCGATACTTGAGCTATGATAGAGGAAAATACTATGATGTCAGGTGTTCGAGCACTAAGACATATTCTATGCAGCCACGTCAAAAGGCACATAAGGAGGACTATGCGGCACTGGTCGGTAGCAGCAGCCAGATAGCCACATGCGGCCGGGACAATAACAGATGTTTCATCTTCGACAAAATCTTATACTGTGCTGACTCCATGAGCCATGCAGAGAAAGGCGAAGATGTAAACTTGGACCCTTTATACTATGCACTGGCACATACTAGGGTAAAGAAGTCTAGGGCAATGCGAGCTCACCAAGCTCAAGCAATTGTTCATTCGATCGACCGCCAGCAGGTTCCACTAACTGTAATGCATGCCCCTGATGAAAAGTTGTACAAAACTGACCCATGTGTCCATCCCGCAGTGACAGTTGGACAGGGTCAGTCTAAAGAGTCTTCCATTAGCAACCTAGAAAAAGTTCTTGTATGAACCCTATGTCAGGAAACAAAGTCAATACCTATGTACCCATGTGCTCGGTCTACCTGGGCTTATAAGAAGGGTGCAATGGTGAATCAACCCTCGCTTGACTTGCGCAACGTGATCAATCACAAGCACAAAACAAGAAAATCAACTATTGCATATGAAATATCCTCTCCAGGGTATCAATGTGCCAGCATTATCATAAACTGCTGCTGTAACAAAGTAGCAGTACCCACAAACAGACAATCAATATTTTAGCAGCTACAACCAAAGGTACCCACCGGGCGATAACCCGTAGAACATGAGCAAGCACTAGAGGCAGAGGAGATTCCCCTCACCTCATGTTATTCTGCTTGAAAGGCCCCCTCCATAAGGGAAGATCGGAAGTTTAGCACCTCCAGTTTGTCCCTCTCGGCTAGCGTATCAAGAAAATGGGTCCCAGGAGGACAGGTAGCAAAACTCGCAGAAGGTGTTTTCCTAGGCTCCCGCTCAAAGAAGAAGCTGTCACCCACTGGGGGTAGTTATTCCTTAGGACCCCAGGTGGCTACGAAAGCTGGGGGTTTAATCCCCTGGACCTCTATGATAATCTGGCATTCCGAGAAGATGGTGATTCCTAAGGAGCAGATATTGAGATCCCTGGGGCTAGCCACCTTCGTCAAGAGGATGCAGCTTCCTACGCTGAGGGTAGTGTTCCCTCCGAGTCCGAGGATGATGCGGTACTACCAAATTTCCTAGATGACTATTCATGGCAAGTGTCTGAGGCAGAAAGTGCGATGTCCACCGTCCCATCCATTTCTTCCTATGTGAGAACAACATACATGGCTAGGGATAATCACGAGGGCTCTAATGATTGACAGCGCCTCAAAACCCTCAAGGCCATTATGCAAACAATCAGAATGTTAATGTAGGCCTTGACCTAGATAATACTGGATATCAAGGCGAATATAGTCTCACAACCAGCAAGGGCCTCTAGTCAAGCAAGCTTGGACCCCAGGACAAATGGGGATTCAAATGCAATCACTCCACCCGCTGGCGACAATCACTCCTACCCGAATCATCTACTCGTTCCGCAGTCGATGAAGCTCGAAGAGCAATAATGGAGGTACGAGAACTCCGAGCATGCCTAGACTCAATATACAATTGGGACTTATTTTTTACACGAGCTCAGGATTCGACAACCGTATTTCCTCGAGTGGAGAGACGTACCAAACCCGCCCAAGTACAAGCAATTTAACTTGAATCGGTTTGATGGTAAGACATCTCCTCATCAATTCATAAGTTACTTTAAGACGGCAACGGGGCATCTACCTCACAACGATGCCCTCTTAACCAAGCTCTTTGTCGAGATATTGTCTGGAATAGCTTTCGATTGGTTCTGCAGCCTCCAGGACAACTATATTTTATTGTTTGACGATCTCAAAGGTCTTTTCCTTTTTTGGTTCTACGGCAGAGGAAATAATATGACGATGTCCTCTTTAATGGACATCACACAAAGGAAGAAATAGTCTATATGGGAATACATCGAGCGGTACAGGCAAGCGACACTAAAGTTACCCCTGTTAACCCTGAGTCCACGCTGATGGACACCTGTCGGAGAAATCTCCTCCCACAGTCAGACTTTGGATGGGCGACTCTCAGTTTAAAGAGTGGACGAAGTTTATCATAAATGTTGTTGGTGCTGAGAAGAAAGTAAAGGACGCCCGCCTTATGGGAATACATATCCCTGTCACTGATGATAGAGAAAAATGCCCTTACAACAACAACAATAACAGCGATAATAGCGCCCAGGATGGTAAGGGGAAGCAGGTACTTGTCTCCAATATAACCAAGAAGCCCGAGCATAATCTCGTGGAGGTTCCAAAACTGAAGGATACTTATTCCTTCGAAGATGATGATGTTATGGCAATATTTGGCGTGCTAATAAAGGGAAACAAGCTTCGGCTCCCCGATGTCAAGCGCCCTGTTGAGATAGTCGATGTGAATAATCCAAAATACTGCCACTACCATCGATACATCCACTATACAATGCTAGATTGCTACATAATAAAGCAGTACATCCAGAGTCTGCTCGACACCAAGACCCTCACCTTGGACTTCGATGACAAAATAATTGCCGCAATATGGTATCTCTCGAGTTCGATAACTTCCCGGTAATGGAATCCCAAGACGGAGTATCCCGATCCCTAGGGCAACAATGAAGGTTGTCAATCTCCCGCCAGCTCTTGACCAAACAGCCGGGTTGAAACCGCTCACCACATTACGTGGGGAGGTCATATGGGTCTATCACCCTCACTTTTCCATCTAGGAGTAGTTTAGTAATTTGGCATGGGTATTTTTTTAGGAATAAATATTGAATATTAATGAGATGATTGTATTAATTATTTAATTATGTTGAGCTATGATTATTTATGACTAGTATTAGTTAGTCATTAGAGACTTATGTTAATTAGTTAGTTAGAGAGACTAGACAATATTTAGACTTGTCATATATGGACCTATTTAAATTTCTTATGATAATTAGTGAGCCCAACTTGGACCCAAGCCCATTAGTCATTCCACGAATTAAATTAAGGAGAATTAGTTTAATTACAATTAGTTAGAGACTTCCAAAAATATTCACCTTTAATTTTTCTCATAATACATCATGTAGGGGTATTTGGGACCTTAGCATATAGCTTGGGGAAGGAGTAAGGGGCCGGCCACTTGAAGAGGGGCTCTCCTTCTCTCTCCTTATTTGAATTTCATTTTTGATCCAAATTCTAGATACCCAATTTTTCATTTTCCCTCCATTGATTTTTTATATAATTTACCACCAATTCCTTCTCAAATTCATCACTCTTGGAGCCTTGGAGCTTGGAGAATCAAGGAGCACAAGGAGAAGAAACTTTGGAGCTAGAGATCGTGACCGGATCGTGTCCAATTATATTTTTATTGGAAATCTATCTCCTAATTGGTAATTCCTGAATTTCTCTCTTATTATAGCTTCTTAATTATTTATTTAACCATTAGAATTGACCCCATGGCATATGGCTACCTATAGGAACAAGTTCTAGAATATTTGGCAATGTAATATGAGTTCTATGTGGAATTTTTTGTGCATGTTGGGGGAATTATGAATTTAACATATCAATTGTGTGTCATGAGACCAATTAGATCTAATTAGACTTAGATCGGGGTTATGGAACTAGGTACGTGTCCACAAATGGATACGTGTAGGCCGTATCATGGTATTTTATGATACGGTATGATACGGGGCCCAATTTTGGATGTTTTGCAAAATTCTCTTTAATTTCTTATGTAGCAAGCTACATTGGTTATATATATATATATATATATATATATATATATATATATATATATATATATATATATATATATATATATATATATATATATATATGTTATATATGTTATATATGTGTAGGATCGATTAATTATGGAGAATTTGGATTTTAGCCTTTCACTTGGACACGTATCATGAATATCACAAGTACACACTCGAAGTATTTGATCAATTGACACTAGATTATATTTATATAGGTATATAATGTATACGTGTGATGTATGTGTATATATGTATATATATATATGTATATGCTAGTCTATAATAGACTGAGATATTTATATCCCTTGTGTGTTATTTTGGGTGTGGGAGATGAGAGAGCAGTGGCAGCAGTAGCAAGTCGAGCAGTGGCAGCAGCAACAAGTCGATCAGTAAAAACAGCATGCTCAAGCAGTATGAGCTCACAATAAGGGGAGGTTCCAGGTTTAAGTGTAATATCCAAGTGCACGTGGGTGAGTGAAGGTTAATACATGTATACAATTTAGAGGGTGTGCATTAATAATTGCGGAGAGTGTCACGTGTGCTTTGGTGTGAGAGGATCATAGAGGGTATGCATAATTAAGGGGGAGCAGGTGATGTTGGTGTTGATATGGGTTTTAGGTTTCAGTTTTTGTTTGAGGAGAGGTCACAGTTGGGTGATGGGGTTGGTAATATACATGACTGAGATATGAGCATGGGTATGGCCATTTATAATTGTTGAAGTAGGTGAGAAGAGGTATCACGATACCTTGAGTCATGATACTCAAATGCCTAGTAGGTAATATATGTATGTGAGTTAAGGTAAGTTGAGAGTGTGGTGTAGATATCTCATAATACTTATAGTTTGAGTAATACAGTATCTCAAGATACGATGGGGATTAGGTAATGGTTATTAAGAGAATTTTGGGTTGTGAGGTGGATTAGTGATAGTTGAGGGGTTGGTCTAGGTGCCAAGATACCAAGGTATTTATAGTATCAAGGTATAGGCTAAGCTAAGGCATTACTAATAGTAGTATGTGTTAAGTGTAAGATATTAGAAGTACTCATAGAGATAGATGAGTATAACGTATTCTAGATACTAAAGGTACTTGTATTATTACTAGTATATATAAGTTAAATATTGATATATGTGTATTAACTAGTTATGTATATAAGTTATAGAGATTGATATTGGTATATAAGGTATCCTAGTACCTAGTTTTAGCTAGTATATCTTTTATCATCAAGATACCAACCTAGAAGCTTTGATATAAGATCATACAACCTAGAAGTAACTATTTTGACCTAGTTTGACTAGCATAACCTAAAAACGACCTAGAAAGCATATTTTGACTCATTTAGTATTATTATCATTTTATTCTACCTAAGTAACTTGATTTTCCTATATAGGGTTATGTGACACCAGTTCGGACACCGAGTTACCTCCTTTTATCAGGACCAGAGACGAGTACATTTTTTTGTTAGTTTTTATTTTATGACAGTGCATATATCGCATGTTCTAGAACTGTATACTTGATTCCGACACAGTGGTTTCACGGACTGGTACTATATGGATCCTGTCAGGAGATGTTATCCCTTACCGTGTTCAGCGGGTACTCCTTCACATATATTTTATCGTGTGTATCGGATATTGATTATCATGTACTTTATGTTCACACACTGCACATATTTAGTGTGCTCATATTTGTGTATATACACTCTGCTCATATCCAGTGTGCTTATATTCGTGTACATATACTACTCGTATTCAGTGTGCCTATATTCGTGTTCGTAACATGTCATGATTGGATCCATTGGTATTGGTTGGGGATAGAGGAATAGGAGTTGATTATGTTATCAAACCCAAGTGTATTCGTGTACATGTCGATTATATATCAGACGTATAATCGAGTTACCATATTGTATTCGTGTTTAATCTGAACCAATCAGATAATGAACTTGTATTCCATGGTATATTAGCTAGTTTTATTTATTTCCATTATATTGCAGTTATTATATTACATGTTCTTCATTCCAGTATATTACCTGTTCACTCTAGTTTATTTTATTCTGATATTTAGTTATCGTATATCCTTTTTTATTATCTGTTATGTATGCTCGATTATGTATTTGAAACTGCGTTTAGAGGTATATACTTTTCTCCAATCCTGACTGGATATATTTTTTAGATGATTGGCTTGTGGACCAGTATCCTTCCTACTAGGGTCCGCAGGACGACGTACCATTAGAGGATACTCATTTAGAGCAGGAGGACTTAGTACTAGAGTCTGAGGAGGTTTAGATTATTGTTTAGACTTGTATTATACTATTATTGAGGCTTATGGCATGTATATATTATTTCAGGCTTGTTGATGTATCGTGGCTTTTTCTTTCATTATTTTAACTCACACTTTATCTTCCTTAGTTTGTATTATGATTGAGTATAGTTTATAATTACCAGATACCATATTGTTCCTCCGTTTGGAGTTGAGATGATTGACATGTACCATGTATATATTGTAAGAGATATTTAGATAGTAGAGTTGACCTAGGCAGCGTTCTACCGCCGATGCTGCGATATAGGTTGGGCGTTGCTCACTACTAGTGCCCTTATTCTGGGTGCGGGTCATGACACATTTTTAGTGGTGGCCCATGCAAGTCAAGATTCACAATTAGAGCGATATCATAGTAGTGCTCACCTAGAGTACTGCTATGATCCTGCTTTAGGAAATAGGATTTAGGCTGAGAGTACACTCAATCATAACTAGAAAACAGTTTCAAATATCAGTTTTTCTATCCTTATTTATTAGCATAATTTCTTTACTTTGAATAAAATCTGTCCTTCATTGATGATATCATATCTTACTCAATAATAATTTTTTTGTTCATTCTATCTTCATGATACCACCGAAGACTCGTTCCCAAAGCTCAGGTGCAGGGTCAGCAAGGTCTTTTACTTAATCACCTATGAGGACAGCACCAACAGACGCTGTTCTAGCAGCTACATTCCAGAGGTCCGTTTTACCGATATTGGTGGGTATTTTTACAACAGCTTTTGGAGGTGCTCCACCTCTGCTATAGAGGGCAGCACCGACAGTTTCAGTAGATCTTTTACCCCCACCATCCGCAGTCGATCAGACACAGATGTTTATGCACTTTCAGTAGATGATGGAGGCCCAGCAGCGCCAATTAGAGGTTATGAGGCAGGGCATTGAGAATGCTTATCAGATTACGCTTGCAGCAGTCGAGAGAGTCGCCTTAGTCCAGCCACAGACGATACCACCTCTGTTTACCCATAGCAACCGAGGTTGGAGACTATCATAGATTTTGAAAGAATGAAGCTGAAGGACTTTAAAGGCATAGAATGAATTATTTATGCTGATGATTGGATAAAAGACATTGAGTGAAACCTGCAGCTGGCGCAGATTCTAGAGAGATTACAGGTAGAGGCCGAAGGGAGCATGATGTTCAATATCGCGTTGACTTGGTTCATGATGGATCCCGGGATCTCAGCACCAGAACTTACTTGGGAAGCTTTTAAGGAGCTCTCCAAAAAAAAAGTTCTTTCCATATGTGGCTCTGACATCGCTAGAGAGCCAGTTTCAGTTTCTCGTTCAGGGCGGTATAACAGTAGATGAGTATGCAGTAGAGTATTACAGATTAGGCTGCTATATGGAGGGTAGAACCCCAGAGGACGATCCAGGAAGTTTAAAAATGGCATGAACAGGGAGATCAAATCAAATATAAATAGAGATTCTTTTGCTACTTTTGAGGAGATTCTGAGGTAGGCACAGCGGGCAGAGGATGATATAGAGCTTGGCTCTAAGAGGCTGAGAGACATAGGAGGATCCAATATAAACACGTATCCAATAAAGCAGCCTTACTTTTAGCAGCAGCATCAGAGGCACTTTCAGCAGCCGAGGCAGCAGTATCATGGACCATCTAGAGTGCCGGTACAACAGATACACCAGATCCAGAGGTCAGCTATTCCTTACCAATTATATAAAAAGAAAGAACATGGATGTGATGCATGTAGGATAAGATTAGGCCAGTGCTTATTCTGTGGATTAGGAGACCATCAGTTGAGGGCTTGTCCTAAGGTTCCAGCTCAAGGCGGAGTTCAGGCACAAAGAATACCGGCAAGACCACAAGTGGGACAACAGAGTGGACCTCCTCTACCACCACAACAGTAGCAGTTCGCTCAACACTAGCAGTAGCAGAGATGTGTCCAACGACAGGGGTGAGCTTTTATCTTGACCGTCGAGGAGGAGGAGCTAGGCAGAGATGTTATATCAGGTTCAGTCTATCTTGGTTCTTTTCCAGCTCATGCTTTATTTGATTCAGGTGCTTTACATAGTTTTGTATCTGTATCTTTTGCTCTAAAATATTACTTTGAGACTGAATCGTTGGCGAGGACTTGCAAGATCACGATCGGGGGTTGGCATTATCCTGGTCAGTGATGTTTGCAAGGACCGAAGAGTTTCTTTGGGATGCCAAGAGTTGAACGTGTTTCTACTTGTAATGCCACTTCTGAGCTACGATATAGTACTCGGTATAGATTGGTTAAGTAGGCACCATGCTAGTATAGATTATCATAGAGGTAGAGTTTTGTTTCAGGTGCCAGGAGAGTCACAGTTTGAGTTCGTCAAAGGAGCAGTAGAGCAGAGCGTAGGAGATTTCTGTGAAGATTTGGTAGAAGAGCAGGAGCTGCCACATCTATTAATTGCTGAGTATATGGACGTCTTTTTGGAGGAGTTACCTGGGTTGCCACCAGACAGAGATATAGAGTTCTCTATAGACTTGGTGCAAGGCACAGAGCCGATATCACAACATGTCTATAGGGTGAACAACAGCGAACTGGTAGAGTTAAAGAAGCAGGTGGATGAGTTGCAGGACAAGGGCTTTATCTGCTCTAGTTTATCATCATTGGGTGCTCTGGTATTATTTGTACCGAAGAAGGATGGGTCGGTACACATGTGTATCGACTACAGGGCACTCAACAACCTCACTATCAGGAATAAATACCCGTTATCGCGGATTGATAATTTATTTGATCAGTTGAGCAGAGCGAAGGTATTTTCAAAGATAGACTTGAGGTCGGGGTACCACCAGGTGAAAGTGAAGAAGAAAGACATTCCGAAGATAGCTTCCAGGACTCGTTATTGGCAGTTTGAGTTCTTGGTGATGCTATTTGGGTTGACCAATGCCCCAGCGGTATTCATGAACCTGATGAATAAAGTGTTTCATTAGTACTTGGATCAGTTTATAGTAGTATTCATTAATGATATACTAATTTATTCAAAGACCCCGAAGGAGCATGAGAAATATCTGAAGATAGTTCTAGAAATCCTTAAGAAGGAGAAGCTATATGGCAAGCTTTCAAAGTATGAGTTCTTCCTTGATAAGGTTAAATTCTTTGGGCATTTGATTATAGGAGACGGGATCTCAGTAAACCCGAAGAAGATTTTAGAAATTGAGTCTTGGTCTACCCCGAGTTCAGTGGCGAAAAAAATGATTTTTCTTGGATTGGCAGGCTATTATCGGAGATTTGTTCAGGATATTTCCAGGATTGCGAAGCCGATGACTAGACTAACCAGGAAGGATATTGAGTTCGTCTGGACTGAGGATTGTCAGTCTTCTTTTGAGGATCTAAAGAAGAGGTTGACTACAGCTCCAGTGTTAATATTGCCATCAGGGACAGAAAGATTTTCTATATACAGTGATGCTTTGGGTAAGGGTTTGGGATGTGTGTTACAGCAGAATGGAAAGGTGACTGCCTATGCTTCGAGGCAATTACGCCCGCATGAAAAGAATTACCCTACCCATGACTTGGAATTGGCAGCAGTTATTTTTGCTCTTAAACCGTGGAAGCACTACTTGTATGGAGAGCGAGTAGAGATCTTTGCAGATCACAAGAGCTTAAAATATGTGTTTACACAAAAAGATCTCAACATGAGGCAACAGCGATGGTTGGAGTTGATAAAGGAATTTAATATTTCTTTTATAGTACCATCCAGGGAAGGCCAACGTAGTCGCAGATGTCTTAAGCAGGTATCCAGTGGCTATGCATTTGACGAGGGACAAATATTTATTGGCTGATCTTAATAGTTTGGGTATTGAGATATTAGTTCCTAGAGTTGTGGCACAGATATGGGGTCTTCAGGTAAAGTCAGAGTTGATGGACTAGATCAGAGCTATATATTTCGAGGATGAGTCTCTGAGGAGTATCAAAGCGCAGGTTCGAATGGGATTGGTAGAGGACTTTAGTATTATAGATGATGGATCATTGCGGTACGGTACCAGGTTGTATGTGACGAGTGGAGCGTTACATGAGGAGATTCTTCAGAAGGTGTATCAATCTCAGTATTCTATACATCCAGGTGCCAATAAGATGTATATGGACACGAGAGAGCATGTTTGGTGGTATGGTATAAAGCGGGAGATGGCTAGCTTCGTATCTAGATGTTTGGTTTGCCAGCAGGTAAATGCAGAGAGACAGAGGCCAGGTGGATTATTTCATCCTTTACCCATCCCATAGTGGAAATGGGAGCATGTGACGATGGTTTTGTATCGGGGCTTCTACGTTCTTTAGGAGGCAAAGATGCGATTTGGGTCATCGTAGACAGGTTGACCAAATTAGCTCATTTTATACCATTCAAAGTGGGTACGTCTACGGAGAAGTTTAGGGAGATATATGTGTATCAGATAGTCAGATTGTATAGAGTTCCTGTGAGCATAGTCTCAGATTGGGATAGTTATTTCATGTCCCACTTCTGAAGGAGTTTGCAGGCTAGCTTGGACACTCAGCTCAAGTTCAGTACCGCATATCACCCTCAGATAGACGGAAAGTCGAAAGGACAATCCATACTCTTGAGGATATTCTATGCACTTGTGTTATGGATTTTGGAGGCTCTTGGGAGGATCATCTTCACTTGGTAGAGTTTTCTTACAAAAACAGCTACCAAACCAGTATCGAGATGTCACCATTTGAGGCATTGTATGGACGGAGAAGCCGTACTCCATTATCATGGGATGATGTTGGTGAGAGAGCCTTATTAGGACCAGAGATGGTCGTGGATACAGCTGAGAAGGTGAAGCTTATCAGGGATAGACTTCGGGTGGCGCATGACAGACATCGAAATTGGGACGATAGCCACCGGAGGCCATTGGAGTTTGAGGTATAAATTTTGTTTTGCATTGCTTGTGATTTCTTATTTTAGTTAGAGTGCTAAGGCTATATTTCGTGCTAGGTTGGAAATCTGGTTTTCTTAAGGATTTTTTCGATGTAGGGCACTATTCGCTTTGGTGGAGACGGAAATCTTAGTCCATGGTACATCGGACCCTTCGGTGTTCTTGAGAGGGTCGGTGTAGTAGCCTACAGACTAGACTTTCCACCTCCATTAGAGGGAGTGTACAACGTATTTCATGTGTCGTAGCTGAGATGGTACGTGGCAGATCCTAGCCATATACTAGATAACTGGGAGATTGAGATTGGCCCAACTCTTAGCTATCCAGAGCAGTCCATCGAGATTTTAGACCATAGGGAGAAGGTGCTAAGAAACCAGATGATACTTTTGGTGCACGCCGCATGGAGGTATCACTCGCCAGGAGAGAGTACCTGGGAGCGAGAAGCCGAGATGCGCGAGCGATATCCTTATCTGTTTGTGCCATGAGGTATAATTCTTTTTTGCTTGTATTGATTTCTTTTGGTAGTTAGTTCTTCCTAGTTAGTTTTTTCCTAAATTTCGAGGACAAATTTTTTCTACGGTGGGTAGGATTGTCATCCTCAGTTTTCCAGCTAGGGATAGTTTAGTAATTTGGCATGGGTATTTATTTTTAGGAATAAATATTCAATATTAATGAGATGATAGTATTAATTATTTAATTATATTGAGTTATGATTATTTGTGATTAGTATTAATTAGTTATTAGAGACTTATGTTAATTAGTTAGTTAGAGAGACTAGACAATATTTAGACTTGTCACATATGGACCTATTTAGATTTGTCATGATAATTAGTGAGCCCAACTTGGACCCAAGCCCATTAGTAATTTCACTAATTAAATTAAGGAGAATTAGTTTAATTATAATTTGTTAGAGACTTCCAAAAATACCTACCCTTAATTTTCCTTATAATACATCATGTAGGGGTATTTGGGACCTTAGAATGTAGCTTGGGGAAGGAGTAAAGGGCCTGCCACTTGAAGAGGGGCTCTTATTCTCTCTCATTCTCATTTATATTTTATTTTTGATCCAAATTCTAGATCCCCAATTTCTTATTTTTCCTCCATTAATTTTCTACACAATTCACCACCAATTCCTTCTCAAATTCATCACTCTTGGAGCCTTGGAGGTTGGAGAAGCATGGAACACAAGGAGGAGAAACTTTTGAGCTAGAGATCGTGTCTGGATCATGTCCAATTGTATTTTTATTGGGAATTCACCTTCCAATTGGTAATTCCTAAAATTTTCTCTCATTATAGCTTCTTAATCATGCATTTGACCATTAGGAATGACCCCATGGCATAGGGCTACCTATAAGAACAAGTTCTAGGCTATTTGGCTATGTAATATGAGTTCTATGTGGAGTTTTGTGTGCATGTTGGGAGAATTACGAATTTGATACATCAATTATGTGTCATAAGACAAATTAGATCTAATTAGACTTAGATCAGGTTATGGGACTAGGTACGTATCCACAAATGGATACGCGTAGGCCGTATCATGGTATTTTATAATACAGTATGATACGGGGCCCAAGTTTGGGTATTTTGCACAATTCTCTTCAATTTTTTTGTAGCAAGCTACATTGGTTATATATAGATGTTATATATATGTAGGATTGATTAATTATGGATAATTTGGGTTTTGGCCTTTCACTTGGACACGTATCATGAATATCACAAGTACACACTCTATATGTTTGATCAATTGACACTAGATTATATTTATATAGGTATATAATGTATACGTGTGATGTATATATATATATATGTATATATATATGTATATGCTAGTCTATACTAGACTTAGATATCTATATCCCTTGTGTGTTGTTTTGGGTGTGGAAGATGAGAGAGCAGTGGCAGCAGCATGCTTGAGCAGTAGCAATAGCATGCTCGAGCAGTGGCAGCAGCAGCATGTCTAGTAGTGGCAGCAGCAGTAAGTTGAGCAGTAGCAGCAGCATGCTCAAGCAGTAGGAGCACACAACAAGGGGAGGTTCCAGGTTTAAGTGTAATACCCAAGTGCACGTGGGTGAGTGAAGGTTAATATATGAATATAATTTAGAGGGTGTGCATTAAGAATTAAGGAGAGTGTCAAGTGTTTATTAGTGTGAGAGTATCATAGAGGGTATGCATAATTAAGGAGGAGGAGGTGATATTGGTGTTGATGTGGGTTTTAGGTTTCAGTTTTGGTTTGAGGAGAGGTCACAGTTGGGTGATGGTGTTGGTAATATACATGACTGAGATACGGGCATGGGTATGGCCATTTATAATTGTTGAAGTAGGTAAGATAAGGTATCAAGATACCTTGAGTCATGATACTCAAATGCCTAGTAGGTAAGATATGTATGTAAGTGAAGGTAAGTTGAGAGTGTGGTGTAGGTATCTCATAATACTTCGAGTTTGAGTAATAGAGTATCTCAATATACGATAAGGATTATATATTAGTTATTAAGAGAATTTTGGGTTGTGGGGTGGATTAGAGATAGTTGAGGGGTTGGTCTAGGTCCCAAGATACCAAGGTATTTATAGTATCAAGGTATAGGCTAAGCTAAGGCATTACTAATAGTAGTATGTGTTAAGTGTAAGATATTAGAAGTACTCATAGAGATAGATGAGTATAACGTATTCTAGATACTAAAGGTACTTGTATTATTACTAGTATATATATAAGTTAAATGTTAATATATGTGTATTAACTAGTTATGTATATAAGTTATAGAGATTGATATTGGTATATAAGATATCCTAGTACCTAGTTTTAGCTAGTATATCTTTTATCATCAAGATACCAACCTAGAAGCTTTGATATAAGATCATACAACCTAGAAGTAGCTATTTTGACCTAGTTTGACTAGCATAACCTAGAAACGACCTAGAAAGCATATTTTGACTCATTTAGTATGATTATCACTTCATTCTACCCAAGTAACTTGATTTTCCTATATAGAGTTGTGTGACACCAGCTCGGACACTGAGTTACCTCCTTTGCCCAGGACCAGAGGCGAGTACATTTCTCTGTTAGTTTTTATTTCATGATAGTGTATATATCGCATATTCTAGAACTGTATACTTGATTCTGACATAGTGGTTTCACGGACTGGTACTATATAGATCCTGTCAGGAGATGTTATCCTTTACCGTATTCAGCGGGTACTCCTTCACATATATTTTATCATGTGTATTGGGTATTGATTATCATGTACTTCATGTTCACACACTGCTCATGTTCAGTGTGCTTATATTTGTGTACACACACTGCTCGTATTCATTGTACTCATATTTGTGTACATATACTGCTCGTGTTCAGTGTGCCCATATTCGTGTTCATATTGTGTCATGATTGGATCCATTGGTATTGGTTGGGAATATAGGAGTAGAAGTTAATTATGTGATTAAATCCAAGTGTATTCGTGTATATATCGTTTATATATCATACGTGGAATTGAGTTACCATATTGTATTCATGTTCAACCTAAATCGATCACATAATAAACTTGTATTCCATGGTACATTAGCTAGTTTTATTTATTTCCATTATATTGCAGTTATTCTATTGCTTGTTCTTTATTCTAGTATATTACCTGTTCACTCTAGTTTATTTCATTCTGATGTTTAGTTATCGTGTATCATTTTCTATTATCTGTTATATATGCTTGATTATGCATTTAAAACTGCTTTCAAAGGTATGTACTTTGCTCCAATCCTGACTGGATATATTTTTCAGATGATTGGCTTTTGGACCAGTGTCCTACTTACTACGGGCCGCAGGACGATGTACCATTAGAGGATACTCATTTAGAATAGGGGGACTTAGTACTAGAGTCTGATGAGGTTTAGATTATTGTTTTGACTTGTATTAGACTTTTATTGAGGCTTATGGCATGTATATATTATTTCAGACTTGCGGATCTATCGTGACTCTTTCTTTTGTTATTCCATTTTGTACTTTATCTTCCTTAGTTTGCATTATGATTGAGTATAGTTTATCATTTCCAAATACCATATTGTTCCTCCATTTGGAGTTGAGATGATTGACATATAGTATGTATATATTGTATAAGATGTTTAGATAGTAGAGTTGACCCAGACATCATTCTACCGCTGATGCTGTGACGTAGGCTGGGCGTTGCTCACTACTCAGGCCCTTATTCTGGTTGCGGGTTGTGATAGTGTCCATCCAGATCTTGCTCCAGACTTGATGCAGTAGGCAATGCCTTTCGCGACCAAGTCCAAGGGCAAGAGGTCCAAGCCTTGATACACGATTTCTATGCCTTCTGAAGAAGCTATAGCAGGAACAACGAGGTCAGACCTGGCGTACCAATAAGAGTACGATATCCCTGATGATGGTACGCTCCCAATTGCCGCATCTGATCCGGGTCTATCCCAGCCTCCAGCATCTGACAAGTCCAAACAGAAAAAAACTTGCTTCAATAAACTGCTGCGCAAAGATACCACTCAGGGGCTGGAGAAGTCCTATAACTTCGACATCTTGGCACAATTGGCCAATACTCTAGCAAAGTTGTCACTATTCGAGCTTCACTGACCCTCTAAAGATACTCTGGTTGCTTTGAGTGAGGTATTACAGAATGATGACACCTACCTGGCGCAGGTCAAGCCTCCAGCTGAGGATCCTGCCTTATGCCCCCACTACAATAATATGATGGAGGCGATACCAAATATCACGTTCTCGCAATAAGATATGTTGCTAAAGAACAATCGATATGATCGTCCTCTGTATTATACAGGGTAAATCAGTGCTAGCAACGTGGATCTGATGCACATCAACACCAGCTCGTCAATCAGTATTATCCTGCAGAGTCTGCTTCAGACCTTGGGCATCCAGATGCATCGCCTGGCAACAACCAATACTACCATCAGTGGGATCAACGCATGAAGGAGATACCCTCTGGGCATGATTCGCTTGAAATGTCATATCATAATTAGAAAATAGAGGTCACCTGCTGCATCATAGACGTAGACGTATCCTACAACATACTATTGGGACATCCTTGGATACATCAGTACATGAACGTACTGTCAACCTTGCACCAGTGCTTGAAGTACGTGGATGATCATGACATCGTCAAGACAAAATTTTACGATATGGATCCATTCAAAAGGGTTGAGGCCTATCACTCTGTCTCGATCCTCTACAAGAAAGTCCACCAAGATTGGGACAACATCGGACGAGCCCTTGAGAGTCTATCCCAAAGCACGCGGTCCCGATATAGCCTCTCCTCTTATGGTGAAACTGCACAAGAAAGTACCTGAACCTCTGTTCATTCACCATAGTAGACCGAGTCGACCATTGAAGAAAGATTCGGTACCTACTACAACTTCCGAACCGTTAGTGGTAAAGCTGTGCATGAGACCTCTGAAGCCGTCACTCGCACTGGGGATATATCTCGGGAAGGACGAAATAGAGGAGTACATAATCGCTCATGCTAACGTCCTTTCTCTTGATGATGCAATTTCTAAGGATAAGATACCTTATACAACCAAAAAAAGTCAAATCTGCGACAAATTTAGCGACTCTGGAAGATGATGTCACTAATTTTATTATAATTCATGACGTATCTAAATCACGTTGTAATACGTCACTATCAGCGACTTTCAACAACGTTTAACAACTACCTTTAGTATTATGAAATCTAACTCGTCGACTAGTCGGTAAATATCGCTATATTTTTAATAACGACGACGTTTATCGACTCCATACCTTATATGTCGCAGTATATTAAAACTTTTGCGACGTTTAGCGATGTCAGGTATAGACGTCGCTAAATTAATTCATATAGGGTTTCGCTGGTTAGTTCGACTCCATACCTTATATGTCGCAGTATACCTTGTTTTCGCTGACCGCCTTCGAGCCCCCGGTAACCCACCCGCCCCGGCGACCCCAATCCTCCTCGGAGACCTACCTGCCGCGGCAACCCCTCGACTCGGCCCTCTTCTCCCCACGACCCCCAGACGCGACTCCTCCCCCTCTGGTGCGGCTTCTCCTGTAAAACCTCCTTCCTAGAAAATCGTATATACCCTTTATTTATTAATTATTAATTAAATTATAGTAATTAGAGCTAAATAGGAGAAATAGATTTTTAATAATTTTTATGTTAGGTGTTCGGGCACTTAGAGGACTTATGGGACCATCAAAATTTTTTCGGATTTTATTCCATGTAGGAGACCCCTTGGGCTGTTGCTAGCCTAACGATGTGCATTACCCTAATATATAAATTTTCTTATGTGTAACTATATATATATATATATATATATATATATATATATATATATACAAATATATATATGTATATATATATTTAAAGAAAGAAAGCAAAAGAAGAAGTATTAAATAAATTACTATTCATAATAAGTATAATAATAATATATAATAATAATAATAATAATAATAACATACTAACTACTTAGAACAGCAACTTAGCATTTCTATGTTTCTTTAGCAATTGCCTATGGTCCTTTAGCATACTTACTGTTGCCACCTTCTCTACATTAGCAAATCCAATAACCCACTAGGACTCGCCTTCAGCCAAGTGATTCAGACCCCCAATTGCCGACCCTTTTTGCATTCGGTCCATCCGCTCCTTCCCCCTCTCTCGTCCTATAATATATATAATATATATATATATATATTAGCTCTCCAAAACCCTAACCTAATATTTTCAGACCTTCTCTTCCCATCTAGAGCCGTCACAGCAGCCAGAGAAGCCCCACCAAGCCATCCAACCATCCCGTCGACGCCGACCTCGCGAACTGTAGTTTCCCACTCGAGGCACCTTCGCTCCGGCGCAATTTCTTGTCGACTCGCTCGACCAAACGCTATTCCGTTTTCATAGGTATGATCATCCCTTAACCCTCTCCAATATTCATTTTATAGCCAACCTTGGAAAACGTGTGCCCCTAGGCAAAAAATAGCGTCCAAAGTGGACGGACAGACAGAATTCTGGAATCGCAGAATTCTAGAATGACCACCCGTATTGCCGAGTTCGTATCTCCCACCACAGAGATCCGAATTCGGTGATTCTTTTTGATACCTGTAGAATACCTGACCTAGTTTATTTTCTGTTAAATAACCCTATGCTAATAGTTGCTGTGGACATAGTTATATTCGTCACAAAACTGCGCGCACCCACTTTTTCCGGTTTTCCAAAAGTTGGGAAACGGAGCGCGCCTGCCAAACAGGACCGCCCTGCCGTGTCCCAAGTGTACCGAATGGTGCACGCAGCATAACCGGACACATAAAAATTCATGGGGACTGATTCGGACGCGTGTGCGCGCCGGAATCAGGCCGTATCCGCGGACACATTCCGTATCGCAACTTTTGTGGAACTCGCGCGTATTTTGTGCACGCTTGTCAGATTACGACGAAACTTGCGCCGCTGGACTCGTGGTAACGCGCTGGTCCTGTGACCCAATTTTCACGCATTTCTGAGACGGTTGACCAGATCGCCAATTGGCGGGCCCATAGTTGACTTTTTGGACAAAATAGTGTTCGGCTCATCGGAATCCACATTTGGACATACCGTTGGGTTTGTATTGACATCTAGATTTGTTTGACCTATAATTTGTCCCATTTAGAGACTGTTACTCTTGGCACGCTTTTCGGTGCAAAGTGGGTCACACGTGGACCCCACTTTTACCCGAAATTACCGTTTTGCCCTTGTGTCCAAATTGGACGAAAGGGATGTACTTTTTAGCTATTTTGCTCATTCCAAAAATGTTGGCGATATCTATTTCAGCACCCGGAGATATTTGTTTTGAGGCCATAGCTTTTGGTCCTGTGTATTGGACATCTGGACGTGACATTTTGCAGTTTCTTGCCAGACAAGTATACCTTGCCATTGTACTGTTATTTATATTCCATATGTTGCATGCATCTTTATTTTCTGTCTTTAGTTCATATATTTTAACTGTTATATAAAATGCGCGCGACGGTGACGTCGCGATATATTTTTATTTATGTATTGCATTGACCTTGTTTATGAGACTACCCCATTATCATGTAGCATCATTAGGTTTCATTTGACTGTGACACATATTTTTACACGAGTTGTGAGTCTCATATAGATCACGAACGCATGTATTGACTGATCATCGGTACGTGTGGGACGTGCGTTAGGAATAACTGCTGTTAGAAACTTTGCATGCTAGAAGACTTAGCAGTTATTAGAGGTCTATGGACATAGTCTATTGTAGTACGGTGGTCCCATCCTTGTCCTTATTTGATTGCAGGATTGGGCTAGGGTACTAAGGATAGGCTATGGACCAAATCATGTCATGGATGTGACATGCTTAGAGCATTGGGTGGGGAGAACAACAAGTAAGGCATTTGGGCTCCTTTGCACTTTTCTTGTGTAACCCGTACGCTCCGCCGGAGATACGCGGTCATGATGACCCCTATATATTATCATGGCGGGCCTCCGGTATTCGAAAGACGCCGTGCCTTTGTAGGCCCCTGGATCTCCAAGAGAACTATGCCAATCCCATTTATGGCCAGATAGCCCACTTGTTAGAAAGTTGTTCTTAACTGCATTCACTTTAGACGGTTAGGCGACCCATTGGATATTTATTTCAGTACTTTATTGGCATGTGTTTAAGTATACTTGTTATGTTCCTCTGAGGACCTGGTCCGCTGCCAGGTGTACCTGTTCTTGAGTATTTGTAGGAGCGCAGATTTGGAAGGATATAGATGCTTCGTGGATATCTTCTCTTCGAGCCGTGATTGGTAGCTGGTACTTATATTGTTTGAGTGAGTTGTACTTATATTGTATTTACTTTTCCATTCGAGTTGGTAGTGGATTTGTTTCCATCCAACTATTATCTTTATATCCTTCTTATTGAGATCTAGTTTCATAGATACTGGTTATTTATTTCTATATGATTTTGGTGGATGAGATTTAGATTTTACCCTATGACTTGTATTACATTTTATACCACTTGTGGATTTTATATTCATATTACAGGGTACGTATGGATTTGGTTTCCCTATATTGGAGTTGCCATATCCATGCGGCTGGCATGCTTACGTGTCCTAGTCCTACGTATCTTTGGGACTGGGGCGTGACATCTCCCCTTCGACGTAGTCCTCCTCCATCGAGCCCTCCCTCAGGCTCTCCTCCTCCCTTCCTCCCCGCTCGGTAAACCCTAACCCAGACCTGGACACAACCAGGACACACACACACACATGACACACAGGGCACATGGACACAGTTACATATGACACAACCCTAACCCTGACACATGGACATAGACATATGGATATACACATATAGGACACAATCTACGATATACAAGACAAATACATAGACGCAGGCACACACAGGCACACATACGGACATACATGGACACACACCCTAGTTAATATGAAAATTTGGTTACATAATTCAGAAATTTGGTTTCATAATTAGGAATTTGGGTAGTACATAGCTATTTGTGTTCATGTGTGTCCATTTAGATATATATTCTCTATTTGATTGTCACTATGCTATATAGTAGTTTGTTTGAATTTTTAGGGAGATATGGATATTTGGTTAAAGTATTATTGTGATGTGTTAATATATAGCTAGGTAATGGATATTAGGCTAAGATATTATAATATATTTATTATATATAATATATATTAAGTATATGATACATAATATAGTCTTTATTAACTAGTATAACTTAGAAACCTAGTATAGTAAGATATTGACCTAGAATGACTTGATAAACCTAGTATTGACTAGTTTAGCTATATAGGCCAATCCAGTTATTAACTTGGAACCCAAAGTACTGGAAGCCATGAGACGTCTATTTACTGGAGTTTGAAATCTTTGGCTCTACTTTTTGCTCTAGTACATGAAGCCATGAGACATAAGTCTTATCTTCTCTTTCATATTTCAGTTTTATAGCTTTCGGCACCAGAGCATAAGGTAGAGCCAAATGTCTCATGGCTTCTAGTTTTATTTACCTATTTCTTATTAGGTTTCTCGCTAGGTCAAGATATAAGTGAGTATATTGAGTATGTGAGTATCCACCTGTTCCTTGTCCACATGTCTATAAGGTTTGGAAATTAATATCAAACTTATCTATTTACTTATTTTATGGATACTCATGAGTCATGATATGGATACTCATGCATTACAACTCGAATACTAAAGATATGACCTAAATGCTTACTTTGATTAACATTTGGATAATATACTTGAACGATGTCTATTCATCTTTATAGAAGTATCTAAAAATGGATCTGAATTACTACCTGTGTCATTATTCGTGGATGTACAACCATCATCCTGACGATGTCACTACCACATTTTCTAGAAAAGGGTATTTTAGTAATATCATATTTAATTAAATATTATGCATAATAAATAATTATTTGTTGTATTATTTAATTATTGTTAGAGGTTAGCTATTTATTTTGGACTTATGTTAGTAGACCTAACTAGTTTAGTTTATACAAATGGACCAACATGTATTAATTGTTAGATTTGAGCCCATTTAGAAAGCCCATTGATTATGAGGATGATTAAAATTAATTAAACCATTAGACTAGAAGCTTTCCTCCTTAACTATTTCTTTATGAGAGGCCCCAAGGGGTATAATGGATATTATATAGTGACTTGAGGAAGGGTAAAAGGGGCCGGCCTATAATAGAGGGGGGAATTGGTTTCTCGCTCCTCTTTTCATTTGAAAACTAGATCTAGAATTTTCCTCAACCAAATTTCTTTATTCCCACTTTATTTTCCTACCAAATTTTATCCTAATTCCTTTCCAAATCACCATTGGAGACTAGTAGAGCAAGGATCTAGAAGGAGAAAATAAGGATCTACAAAGAGGAGCAAGGATCTATAAGTTGGAGGCCAATTTTATCATATTTGGAGGTTGTATTAGGAATCCATCTCCCAATAGGTATAATTCAGTTTTTCCTCTTAATTTAGGTTCTAAATATGAGATTTAACCATGAGAAATTAACTCATATGCATAGGCTACCCATAGAATTTGGTTTTGTGTTCATAGGAGACATATTGAGAAAGTTATGGTACTTTTTTTGTCAATTTTGGAGAAATTTTGAGATTGACAATTGTTGTGTGTGTCAATTGGTCCTATAGATCAATTTGGCATATGCTTGTGTGTTTGGGGCTAGTATCATGTCCATAATTGGGTACGTATAGGTCGTATCCCAATAATTTGGTGATACATGTTGATTTAGAAAATTTTCCTCCGATATGGGACTTTGAGCAAGTCATATTTTGACACAGACACGTAGATTTATGTTTGACTCTTCGTATTATTCATAAATAATATTTTAGACTTGCTCGTGTCCTTCGGGAAACGTTTGGATGTGTGGTGGACTCGTGTTGCATGCGTATCCTAGATCTAGTGGGATACGGGGTGATACGTTCCATGTGTTTGTGCAACTCAATGGTAGATCTATTTTCTTTTGTGTTCTTTTTCTAGGTGAGATGTAATTATATATGTATATATATATATATATATATATATATATATATATATATATATATATATATATATATATATATATATATATATTGTTGTGTATATATATATATTTATGTAATATTTTGTCTTAGATCTATGTATATACTATATATGTATATTTGTTATGTAGCTATTCTTCTACATGTAGATATTTTTATAGAATGTAATATATGTATATATATATATTATAGTAGATATATTTATATGTTGTTATATATATATATATATATATATATATATATATATATATATATATCTTTTTGTTGGGTTACTTCGAGTATGAAGTCAGGGAGAAAGAAGAAGAGAGGGAATGCCTGGCTGGGAAGGAAGTTTACTGGTTCGCAAGAGCCAGGTTCCCTCGTTATTCCCTCGTAAAGTAGCTCAGTCAGTTAACAGCCGACCGCTCTACCACTGAGCTACTGAGGAAGAACTCCCTTAAGGAAGCCGGCTCTCGTTCTTTGGACCAACCAACCTATGACCGAAAAGAGAAAAAGTGCTTTCTCTTTTTCACATACACCGGGAGAAAGGGTGACGATAGCAATCCCCATCTGCTCCACTTTTTTTTTCCGTTGCAGAGAGAAAGAAGACCGGTTTGCCTTGCTTGGCTCCTTTGCTTCCGACTGGCTTGCTTGCTTGCAACCGTTGGACAGCTACTGGATTCTCACCTCACTCCTTATCTTAATTTGAATCTATTCTTTGGAAGAAAAGAAGTCTCTTGTATTTTTTAACTTTGAATTGTATCCCTATGAAAGGAATTTTTTCAAAAATTATCTAATCATTCGAATCTTTGCTGCGAAGTCTATAAATTATATATATATATATATATATATATATATATATATATATATATATATATATATATATATATATATATATATATATATATATATATACTTGTATGTTATATGTATTTATATTGTGTATGTGTTTATATATACGTATACATATGTGTGTTGTTATAAATATATTACTATGTATGTGTATATTACTATGTAGATATTATGTACATATATATGTATGTGTGTATGTATATTTATTAGTAGTAATTATATGCATATATTTAGTATATATGTTATTATGTGTTATATGTATATATATATATTATATATATGTCATGTTACATATATTTTTAATAAAGAACAGGAGTTTTAGTGAAGGTTTAATGGCACAGCAGCAGTAGCAGCAAATGACAACAGCGCCAGCAACAAATGGCAATAACAACAAAAGCAGGAATCTGTCACTATAACAACAATATCAGCAACCATATCAGAGGATATAGCGACGACTTTGGTGATAGCAACAGAAGTTCGTTGCTAAAAACAACAGAGTATCGGCAGTATCAGTAGTTTCAGCGATGGCAGATAAGGACTTTTAGTGACAGCTGGCAATTTATATATATATATATATATATATATATATATATATATATATATATGGTAATTAATATATATATATATGTAAATATGTTCCTAATTGCTAAAAGTATTTAATATACTATATGTATAATAATTAGTGTAGAATATATTATATTTATGGGTAGTTAGTATAAACAAGTTTTGGGTATTACCTTGAGATACCAAGGTAAGTACCAAGGTAATTGGGGATACCCTAGGTATTGGGTTTGGGTGTCAATTTATGGTTTAGTGTTGTGATACTAAGGTGGTTCAAAACCAAAATTTCTATTTAATGTTTGTAATTAGGATTTTATATAATTAATAATTATTTGATATTTTTATGTGGTGTTTTACCTATTGATTTACGTATCCAGAGATGCGGTATCCTAGTATCGTAAGATATAGTTTTATGACCTAGACTTTAGTATTTGAACCCAATATCGTTGTGTTAGACTTGTGCAACCTAAAAATAGGTAGTTGACCATAGTTTGACTATAGTTGACCATAGTTGACTTAGAGTTGATCGAGTTTGACTTTTGACTTAGAATTGACTTGTTGACCTAGAAGTTGACTAGTTTAACTCTTTTTCTTTCCAGAACCTTGTATTGATGTTGTATTCCCTATCTAGGTCTTCGAGACACCGTATCAGATATCTGTGAGACTATTCTTTGGACTTCAGGCCAGTACATTCTCTGATAGTTTCTCATTTATGATATCCTCTATGTTCATTGTATCTAGTATAGATATCAATGTTTCTTGACACTATGGTTACACGGATTGGTATATACGGATCTCGTCATAAGATATTATTCCTTGGTATATGGTGTATCTTATGCAAGTATTGTATCATGTTTCCAAGCCGATCACATGTTAAAGCTAGTACTCACACACTTAGTCTATAGTATTCTTGTTCATTGTTATATTGTTTATTATTGTATTTATTCCAGTATTTCCTTAATGTATATCTCTCATATCTATTGTGCATCTTGTATATTTACATCTATTTACTGTTACATAGTTTTTATCATTTATTAGAACTACTGTTAGAGATGTACTCTGCTCCTTTCCTGATTAGATATATTTTTCCCAGATGATACTGAGGACTGTTACCCTACACATTATGCACCCTAGGATATTGTGGGATTAGAGTCAGACACCCTGCCTCAGGAGAGACTTATCCCGACTGAGACAGATGACCCAGGATTAGTACCTTCTTAGTAATTCTTGTACTGGATTTGTCTCCAGCTTTTTGTTAGTATTCTTTCAGACTCATTGATGTATTATTTTATACTCATTAGTTGTATGTGACTATTTCTATTCTTTTATTTGATTCATGCTCATTTCCATCTTAGATTTGTGATTGAGTATATTATTATTGTTGGTGGCTCATTATATTGTTAGATAGATTACCCAGACAACGTTCTACCGTCGATTCTGCGGCATAGGCTGGACGTTGTTCCCGACTTACATCCCTACCTCGGGTGAGGGCCATGACATATTTTTAAGTGGTGGCCCATGCAGGTCAAGCTTCGTAAGTTATGCGATGTCGTGGTAGTACGACGATTTAGTTATACTACTGCGAGCCTGCGATAGGATATAGGATGTAGGCTATAAGCTGAGAATACTCAATCACATCTAGGAAAATTCTTTTGATTCATTCAACTATTCTCCTTTGATATTGATATTTGATCTCTTAAACTGTCCTTTCTTTGAGTGTCTTACATTATGTACCATATTGATCATTTTTTTTCGCTTTGTCTCAAGATATCGCCTAAGACTAGATTGCAGCAGAGGAGAGCAGTTTCTGAGAGGTCTGCGACATACCGAGGGCCTGCACCAGTCACTTCTCCGTTATTGGAGTGTCGGCTGCTTTCGGAGGTCCACCACCTACTCAGAGGACTGTGCCAGCTGTATCTGAGGGGCTTCCACCTCCACCTCCTGTGCCTGCAGAGGTGACACAGATGTTTACACTGTTTTATGAGATGCTCGAGGCACAGAGGGCTCAGTCTGAGGCACATCAGAGGCAGATCCGACGTTCTACGAAAGGGCATCAAGAGTGCTCATCAGCTTGCTCGTGCCATAGTCGAGAGAGGAGTTCCGGTCCAGCAGCAAGTTGCTTCTCAGGTTGCTCAGCTTCGGCCAGGCAATATTCATGACTTCAAGAAACTGGAGCGTAGGGTCTTTAAGGGGATGGAGGGCATCGTCTATGCTGATGATTGGCTCGAGGATATTGAGTGTCTTATGAGGGTGTCCCGTCTTTCTGAGGATCTAAAGATTGAGGCGGTAGGACTTCAACTGTTCGACGTCGCTCATACTTGGTTCAGGAATGAGCTAATTCTTGTTGACGTAGGACAGTCTTGGGAGGTATTCAAGGACCTCTTCAAGAGAAAGTTCTTCGCTCGGGCAGACATGATAGACTTGGGAAGGCAGTCTGAGAGTCTCATTCAGGGGAGCATGTCTGTGGAGGAGTACGATGCGGAGTTCGACAGGTTAAGCCAATTTACAGAATATTTGGTGAGAGAGCCAGAGGTTAGGGCTATTCATTTCCGTGACGGTCTAAACTGGAAAGTGCAGATCCTCATTCAGTCTTTTTTTGAGACATACTCGAAGATACTTGCGGAGGCACGCAAGGTTGAGCGGGAGTTGGGTTTGAAGCCCAAGAGAGACCGTAATTTTTTTTTTGGGGGCCAACAGCAGTGCATTATCTGCCAAACGTCCTTATTTCTAGTCCAGACCTTTCCAGCTGCCACAGCAGCACCAAACTCCAACTAGGGTGCCTTTTTACCAAGCACTACAATAATAGAGACATTTATAGCAAGCTTTCTGCCACTACTACAAGAAGCCCGGCCATATCTGGGAAGTTTACAGGAGGAGGTTAGGAGTTTATTTGTACTATGGTACTGAAGGACATCAGTCGAGGTAGTGTCCTCGTTGTGTAGTTCAAGGAGCAGCTTCAGCTCTGAGGGCACAGACGAGACCACCTGCAGTACAGCCGAGACCGCTTTCGACACAGCAGCAATGTTATGTCCAGCATCAGCAACAGGAAAGTGCACGTCAGGGATGATCATTTGCTATGACCATCGAGGAGGATGAACCCACCGGAGATGTTATCACATGTTCTATTCTTCTTGATTCTATTCTAGCTTGAGATTTATTTGATAGTGGTACTTTCCATAGTTTTGTATCTATTTCTTTTGCTCTGAAGCATAGTTTGGTAGCTGAGTCTTTGCTTAGGACTTGCAAGATCATGACCGGGGGAGGCATTATCTTGGTTAATAATATTTGCAAAGATCGGAGAGTTACTCTCGGAGGCCGGGTGTTGAGTGCGTGTCTACTTGTAATGCCACTTCCGAGCTATGATATTGTACTCGGGATGGATTGGTTGAGTAGGCACCTTGATAGCATAGATTATAGAGGAGGTAGAGTTTTGTTTGGTCTGCCAGGGGAGCCAGAGTTCGAGTTTGCTAGAGGAGCTGCAGAGCAAGGAGAATGCATTATTTATGGAGCTATGGTGGAAGACAAGGAGTTGCCGCATCCGTTGATAGCAGAATTCTTGGATGTGTTTTCTAAGGAATTGCCAGGATTGTCGCCAGATCGAGATATTAAATTTTTTATAGACTTGGTACCAGGTGCAGAACCAATTTTGTAACATGTCTATAGAGTAAACAACAGTGAGCTGGTCGAGCTGAAGAAGTAGGTGGACAAATTACAGGATAAGGGGTTTATCAGATCGAGTTCTTCACCGTAGGGAGCCCCGGTATTATTTGTACCAAAGAAAGATGGATCAGTACACATGTGCATTGATTACAGGGCATTGAATAATCTTACTATCAAGAATAAGTGCCCTTTGCCACGGATTAATGATCTGTTCGATCAGTTGAGTGGTGCCAAGGTGTTTTCTAAGATAGATTTGAGATCAGGCTACCATCAGGTGAAGGTGAAGCAGATGGATATACCGAAGACTACTTTTAGAACTCGGTATAGTCAGTATGTGTTTTTTGTGATGCCGTTTGGGTTGACTAATGCACCGACAGTATTTATGAACTTGATGAATAAGGTATTCCATCAATACCTTGATAAGTTCGCATTGGTGTTCATCGACGACATACTCATATACTGGAAGACACCTGAGGAGCATGAGGAGCATTTGAGGATTGTGTTGGATGTGCTGAGGAAGGAGAAGCTGTATAGAAAGTTGTCAAAGTGTGAGTTTTTCTTGGACAAGGTAGAATTCTTGGGGCATGTTATGACTAGTAATGGTATTTCAGTAGATCCAAAGAAGATCGCAGTAGTAGAATCTTGGAAGACCCCTAGTTCGGTAGCAGAGATCAGGAGTTTCTTGGGATTGGCAGGCTACTACAGGATATTTGTGCAAGATTTTTTGAGGATTGTCGAGCCGATGACCAGACTCACCAGGAAGGATATAGAGTTTGTTTGGACGGAGGATTGTCAGGTTATTTTTGAGGAGTTGAAGAAGAGGTTAACGTCTGCTCCTATTTTGACGTTGCCATCAGGGTAT
Organism: Iris macrosiphon; assembly: GCA_036927795.1. NCBI lineage: Eukaryota > Viridiplantae > Streptophyta > Magnoliopsida > Asparagales > Iridaceae > Iris > Iris macrosiphon. The sequence continues at coordinate 31,245,827 of JAYESA010000014.1, read as the reverse complement.
GGAGGTTTTACTATTTATAGTGATGCATCGGAGAAAGGTTTAGGTTATATTCTTCAGCAGAATGGGAAAGTGATAGCTTATGCATCCAGGCAATTGTGTCCTCATGAGAAGAACTATCCTACCCAGGATTTGGAGTTGGCAGCAGTCATCTTTGCCCTAAAGTTATGGAAATATTATTTATACGGAGAGCGTGTGGAGATCTTCACAGAACACAAAAGCTTGAAGTACATTTTCACGCAGAAGGAGTTGAACATGAGGCAGCATCGGTGTTTGGAACTGATGAAGGATTTTGATATATCTTTGCAGTATCATCCTGGGAAAGCCAATATAGTTTCCGCAGGATCGATATTTACTGGAGGTATCCGGTAGCTATGTTCTTGACGCAGGATCGATATTTGCTGGAGCACTTGGAGAGCTTGTGCATCAAGGTAATAGTTCCTGGTTGTGTGATACAGATATGGGGATTACAGATACATTCAGATTTGATGGGCAGGATCAAGGTAGTACAATATGAGGATGTATCTCTGAGGAGCATCAGAGCTCAGGTGAGAGCAAGATTGTAGGATAATTTCATCATTGCTGAGGATGGATCTTTGAGGCATGGAGTTAGATTGTGTATGCCTAGTGGGGAGCTGCATAAGGAGGTATTGCAGGAAGCGCATCGCTCTCAGTATTTCATAGATCCAGGTGCCAACAAGATTTTTTTATGTATCGGGATATGTGAGAGAGTGTGTGGTGGTTTGGCATGAAGAGGAAAATGACACAGTTTTTATCCAGATGCTTAGTGTGCCAGCAGGTAAAAGCCGAGAGGCAGAGGCCAGGAGGTTTACTTCAGCCATTACCCATTCCAGAGTGGAAGTTGGAGCACATTACCATAGATTTTGTGTCCGGACTTCCACGATCTCCAGGAGGGAAAGATAAAATTTGGGTCATCGTTGATAGGTTGACCAAGTCGGCCTAATTTTTGCCTTTCAAGGTGGGTTTGTCTACGGAGAAGCTGGCAGAGATTTATGTGAGGCAGATCATTAGGATACATGGAGTTCGGAAAAGAATAGCGATTTATTCCTATGGAACATCATTTTTTAAGTTTCTAATGGACCCGCTTCTTCCGCCAACATAGTCTCGGATCAGGATAGTCGTTTTATTTCTCATTTTTGGATGAGTTTGCAGGAGAGGTTGGGCGCTCAGCTCAAGTTTAGTACTGCATATCATCCCCAGAAAGATGGGCAGTCAGAGAGGACTATTCAGACTCTCGAGGATATATTGCGCACTTGTGTACTAGATTTCGTGGTTTCTTTGGAGGACCATCTCCATTTGGTAGAGTTTGCTTACAACAACAACTACTAGGCTAGTATAGAGATGTCATCATTTGAAGCTCTGTATGGTCAGAGGTGCCGTACTCCCTTGTCATGGGACGATGCTAGAGAGAGAGTTTTGCTTGGGCCAGAGATGATTGTAGATTCAGCGGAGAAGGTTCAGTTGATCAGAGACAGACTTCGTGTGGCGCAGGACAGATAGCGGTATTGGGCAGCCACCGGAGACCTTTGGAGTTTGAGGTATAGTTTAGATTTTGTTTTATGCTTGTTATTGGTTGTTTGTTATAGATTAGTTCTTAAGGTGGTATTTTATTCTAGGTTGGTGGTTTGGTGTTTCTGAGGATTTCTCCGACACGAGGCACGATTTACTTCGGTGGAGGCGGAAAGCTTAATCCGTGATTCATCGGATCTTTCACTATTATAGAGAGGGTCGGTGTAGTTGCTTATAGACTAGACTTGCCATCTTCATTAGAGGGAGTGCACAACATGTTTCATGTGTCGCATTTGAGATGGTACGTGGCAGATCCGAATCATGTATTGGATTACTCGGAGATAGAGGTGGGCCCTACTCTTAGCTATCCAGAGCAGCCAGTTGAGATTCTGGATCAGAAAGAGAAGGTGCTGAGGAACTAGACTATTCCTTTGGTGCGCATCTCATGGAGACATTACTCTCTGGGGGAGTCTACCTGGGAGAGAGAGGATAAAATGAGAGAGCGTTATCTATATTTGTTTGTGCCTTAAGGTATGTTCTTTCCTAATTATGTTATGTTCTTTTATAATTAGTTCTGTTCTTTATTTCTGTTCTTTTGTTATATTCTGTTATTTTCTGGGGGTAGTTTTCGTCTTTGAATTTCGAGGAAGAAATTATTTTAAGGAGGGTAGACTTGTCACTACCATATTTTCAAGGAAAGGGTATTTTAGTAATTTTATATTTAATTAAATATTATGCATGATAAATAATTATTTGTTGTATTATTTAATTATTGTTAGAGGTTAACTATTTATTTGGACTTGTGTTAGTGGACCTAACTAGTATAGTTTAGACTCATGGACCAACATGTATTAATTGTTAGATTTGAGCCAATTTAGAAAGCCCATTGATTAGGAGGATGATTAAAATTAATTAAACCATTAGACTAAAGCTTCCCTCCTTATTTATTTCTTCATGAGAGGCGCCAAGGGGTATAATAGATATTACATAGCGACTTGAGGAAGGGGAAAGGAGGGTCGGCCTATAATAGAGGGGGGAATTGGTTTCTCTCTCCTCTTTTTATTTGAAAACTAGATCTAAAATTTCCCTCAACCAAATTTCTTCATTCCCACTTTATTTTTCTACTAAATTTTATCCCAATTTTTTCCCAAATTATCATTGGACACTAATGGAGTAAGGATCTAGAAGGAGGAATCAAGGATCTATAAAGAGGAGCATACAAGTTGGAGGCCAATTTTATCATATTTGGAGGTCGCATTGGGAATCCATCTTCCAATAGGTACAATTCAGTTTTTTTTCTTATTTTAGGTTCTAAATTTGAGATTTAATCATGAGAAATTAACCCATATGCCTAGGATACCCATAGGATTTGGTTTTGTATTCATAGGAGGTCTATTGAGAAAGTTATGGTGCTTTTTGTGTCAATTTTGGGAAAATTTTGAGATTGACAATTATTGTGCGTGTCAATTGGTCCTATAGATCAATTTGGCATGTGCTTATGTTTTTGGGACTAGTGTCGTATCCACAATTGGGTACGTATATGTCGTATCTCAACAATTTGGTGATACTTATTGATTTGAGGGTTTTTCCTCCGACACGGGACTTTGAGCATGTCACATTTTGACACGGACACGTAGATTTATGTTTGACTCTTCGTATTGTTCATAAATAATATTTTAGACTTGCCCGTGTCCTTCGGGGAACGTTTGGATGTGTGGTGGACTCGTGTCGCATGCGTATCCTAGATCTAGTGGGATACGGGGTGATACGTTCCATGTTTTTGTGCAATTCAATGGAAGGTCTATTTTCTCTTGTGTTCTTATTCTTAGTGATATATATATATATATATATATATATATATATATATATATATATATATATATATATATATATATATATATATATATATATATATATATATATTATTGTGTATATATATATTTATGTAATATTGTGTCTTAGATCTATCTATCTATGTATATACTATTTGTGTATATTTGTTATGTAGCTATTCTTGTACATGTAGATATATTTATAGATTGTAATATATGTATATATATTATAGTGGATATATTTATATGTTGTTATATATATATATATATATATATATATATATATATATATATATATATATATATATATATATATATACTTGTAGGTTATATGTATTTATATTGTGTATGTGTTTATATATATGTATACGTATATGTGTTGTTATAAATATGTTACTATGTATGTGTATATTACTATGTAGATATTATGTATATATATATATATATATATATATATATATATATATATATATATATGTATGTGTGTATGTATATTTATTAGTAGTAATTATATGCATATATTTAGTATATATATTATTATGTGTTATATGTATATATATTATATATATATGTCATATTACATATATAATAAAGAACATAAGTTTTAGCGACGGTTTAATGGCACAGCAGCAGTAGCGCATAGAAGCAGCAGCAAATGGCAACAGCAGCAACAACAACAACAGGAATCTGTCACTATAACAGCAGTATTAGCAGCCGTATCAGAGGCTATAGCGATGGCTTTGGCGACAACAACATAAGTTCGTCGCTAAAAATATCAGAGTATCGGCAGTATCTGTAGCTTCAGTGACGGCAGACAAGGGCTTTTAGTGACAGTTGGCAGTTTTTATATTATATATATATATATATATATATATATATATATATATATATATATAAATATGTTCCTAATTGCTTATAGTATTTAATATACTATATGTATAATAATTAGTGTAGCATATATTATATTTATGGGTAGTTTGTATAAACAAGTTTTGGGTATTACCTTGAGATACCAAGGTAAGTATTAAGGTAATTGGGGATACCCAAGGTATTGGGTTTGGGTATCAATTTATGGTTTAGTGTTGTGATACCAAGTTGGTTAAAAATCAAGATATCTATTTAATGTTTGTATTTAGGATTTTATATAATTAATAATTGTTTGATATTTTTATGTGGTATTTTATCGAGTGATTTACGTATCAAGAAATACGGTATCCTAGTATCCTAAGATATAGTTTTTATGACCTAGACTTTAGTATTTGAACCCAATATCCTTGTGTTAGACTTGTGCAACCTAGAAATAGGTATTAGACCATAGTTGACCATAGTTTGACTATAGTTGACCATAGTTGACTTAGAGTTGATCGAGTTTGACTTTTGACTTAGAATTGACTTATTGACCCAGAAGTTGACTAGTTTAACTTCTTTTCTTTCCAGAACCTTGTATTGATGTTGTATTCCCTATCTAGGTCTTTGAGGCACCGTATCAGACATCTCTGAGACTATTCTTTGGACTTTAGGCGAGTACATTCTCTGATAGTTTCTCATTAATTATATCATCTATGTTCATTGTATCTAGTGTAGATATCCATATTTCTTGACACTATGGTTACATGGATTAATATATCCAGATCTTGTAATGAGATACTATTCCTTGGTATATGGTGTATCTTATGCAAGTATTCTATCATTGATTTTCTTGTACATGTACAGACACTGATTCTCGGGAAGAGTTACTATCTTCTTGGGGAATCTTGTGCCATAGCATACCGTGGTTGGATCTATTATACCAGTCGAGGGTGGGGAGTACTTTAGTGTAGATATGTGATCATACCCTTATTGTATCAAGTATTGTTCAGTAAATAGTGTTAATCATACACTGTACATATGATTAGCCAGGCCATATATATTGTATCATGTTCCCAAGCCGATCACATATTAAAGCTAGTACTCACACACTTAGTCATTAGTATTCTTATTCATTGTCATATTATTCATTATTGTATTTATTCCAGTATTTTCTTATTATATATCTCTCGTATCTATTGTGCATTTTGTATATTCACATATATTTACTGTTACATAATTTTTATCATTGATTAGAACTGTTGTTAGAGATGTACTCTGCTCCTTTTCTGACTGGATATATTTTTTCCAGATGACACTGAGGACTAGTACCCTACACATTATGGACCCCAGGATATTGTGGGAGAGTCAGAGACCCTGGATCAGGAGGGACTTATCCCGACTGAGACAGATGACCCGGGATTAGTACCTTCTTAGTAATTCTTGTACTGGATTTGTCTCCAACTTTTTGTTAGCATTCTTTCAGACTTATTGATGTATTATTTTAGACTCATGAGTTGTATTTGACTATTTTTATTCTTTTATCTGATTCGTGCTTATTTCCATCTTAGATCTGTGATTGAGTATATTATTATTATTGGTGGCTCATTATATTATTAGATAGATTACCCATACATCGTTCTACCGCCGATTCTGCGGTATAGGCTGGGCGTTGTTCCCGCCTTGCATCCCTACCTCGGGAGCGGGTCGTGACAGATGACATGTGCATTGTACATGATGAATACATAGAGGGAGTAGAGTAGTTCCTACAGTTTATCAAGGCGTTCCCTGAGTACATGGACAGCACAAAAATTAAGTATCCGTGTGTGAAATATCATAACTTGAATATCATCCAGAAGTAAATGTGATATATCATTTATACTCGAGGAATTTCACTCCGAATTACTATTAGTGGACCTCACACAGAGAGCTTGTGCCTTTAACATTGGAGCATGAGCCTTATTTGGAGCCTTATATGAATGTCCATGAGCATACTGATTTCGATGACGGGTACGTGAACATGGTTTTTGATGCTGCGGGATCTACTTTCGATCCGGACAATCATGAAGCAGCTGAGGAAGCACCAAATGCCAATGCTGCAAAGTTTATGGAGTTGTTGGAGAATGCAAAAACTCTATTATATCCTGGTTGTGAGGATCATTCACCATTAGAGGTAGTCACCAGGATATTGGGCATAAAGTCTGATTTCAATATGTCACAAGAATGGTACAACCGACTGATCGAATTAATTATTGAGATCTTGCTGGACGGTGCCAAGTTACCTACAGACTTCTACCAATCTAAGAGAATGGTTAGATCTCTATAGATGGGATATAAGAAAATTGATTCGTGTCACAACAGGTGTATATTATACTATAAAAAGACAAAGATAAAATAATGTGCAGATTTTGTAGTGCTGATCGCTACAAGGCAATTTGTACTGGAAAGACTCCCGGTGTAAGAAAGTTGACTGATTCGATGCACTACCTCCCTTTGATGTCGTAGTTACAGAGGTTATTTATGGTGAAGGAGACTGCCGAAAACCTAAGTTGTCACAGGCGGGAACAGATCGAAGGAGTATTGTATCATCCATCCGATTGAGAAGCATGGAAGCACTTTGATCAAGAGTATCCCAATTTTGGTTTGGATCCGCGTAATGTCAGATTGGAGCTCTACTCCGACGGTTTTACCCTATTTGGACTATCGGGATCCCAACATTCGTGTTGGCCTGTGATTGTCATCCCGTATAACTTACCGCCTTAGATATGTATGAAGACTCCATATATGTTTCTAACTATTATTATTCTGGGTCCGAACAATCCCAAGAGAAATATTGATATATACTTACATTCGTTGATAGATGAGTTGAATCAGCTATGGAAAGTAGACGCCAACACATATGATATTTCCAGAAAGTAGAATTTTTAGATGAGGGCAATACTTATGTGAACCATCAATGACTTTCCTACCTATACAATATTATCAGGATGGAGCACTCATGGTCGTCTCTCATGTCCATATTGCATGGACCATACTAAGGCTTTCCATTTAAAATAGAGAGAAAAATTGTGCTTCTTTGATTGTCATCGACAGTTCCTGCCGAAAGATCTTCCGTTCAGGAGGAACAAGAATGCGTTCCATGCATGTATTATGGAGAAGGCCAATCCACCGCCAAGGTGGTCCAAAGACAAGATATGGGAGGATGTCAAAGATTTTCCATGTGCTATCGATGATCCTATAAGGGGGTACAAGTATGATAAATTTTGTCAAACTTATAACTGGTTTAAGAGGGGCATATTCTGGGACCTGCCATATTGGAGCCCTAATATGATCAGACATAACCTTTATGTCATGCATATTGAGAATAATGTGTTTGACAATATAATTAATTCGGAGTGAATGGGTTTAGGTTCAAGTAAACAAATATCCCAATAAGAGAAGGAACCAATTTATGCTGTCAAGATCTGGCCAAATTATTGTGTGAATGGGTTTAGGTTCAAGTCAACAAATGCCCCAATAAGAGACAGCTTCCTGGATCTCGATTCTACGAAAAATAGTTATTTGTGTATCAAATCTTCGAACTACAAAGAAGTCGATTCAGGTACTGATTTCTTTGGTGTCCTACGAGATATTATGGAGTTGACATATAATTATGCCACATAGCCTGCTAAGATCGTGTTATTCAAGTATGCATGGTTCGATCCCATCCAAGATCAACGTTAAAAAATTGACAAGCATGGTCTTGTGGATATAAACTATCAGCGTCGATATCAAGGATATGAACCATTTATTCTATCAAGTCAGGCTCAGCTAGTGTACTTCACAACTTATCCTAAACGAGGAACGGGGAGGTCAGATTGGTGGGCAGTCCGTAAGACTAAAGTTAGAAATATCTTTGACGTTGTTGAAATAGCTTATCGGGAAGACGACCTACCTCTTGTTGCAAATATTATAGATGTGGACTCAACGAAAGTTACTCATGACATATTTTATCAAGTAGAAGAGGTAGAAGTATCAGAAGACGATGACGAAGTAGATAAAAGTGAAGATGAAGAGGAAGATGAGGAGGAGGAAGACAAATAAAATAAATTTTCAGATAATGATTAAAAATTAAATAAAAATCATTTTGACTTTTTTGTGGCCTAGTTGTGTGATACTTATGTTTGTGACGGTGATACATACATATCTCTATGTATTTGAGGCCTCGTTCTGTGATACTTATGTTTGTAATGGTGATACATACTTAGGTTTTGTGATGGTGACACTTTTATCATTTAAACCTTTATTGTGGCCTAGTTCACAACTTCTGTGTATTTATTTCTGTCATGTAATCTAAATATCTCTGTATATTTATTTTATCATTATATATTGTTCTCAAATATTTCTGGACGATGTCGATCCTATTCCAGTGGTAGATCCTCTAGACATCCTCTTCAGGACACAAATACTCCTTTTTGATCCTCGTCCCCGAGTACTCCATACTATCGACCAACAGTACCTCATACTGCGACTGCAACGACCGCACATGGCAGTACTCCTGGGACCAGCAGTTCCAGGCCCGAGAGTATCCCGCCTAGTGTTCCTGCTCCATCCAGTGTTCCTGCTGCTGACGGTACCGCAAAGATAAAGAAGGATATAGAAGCATGGAAATAATGCAGCCATAGGATCGACGTCCATGCGTACCCAAATAAAAACTTAACAGATGGATCGTACGGACACCATATGACCCAAAAAGGAACACCCATGAGGTCCCAACAAGTGTCCTGATAACTGGCCACAGGTCGATCCGACAAGACGTCTTGACAACAAAGATGGCGCCTGACACAGAATCCTGACAAATAGGATTTTTTGATCTCCTCAAAGGACGAGAACATACAAAGAGGCAAAAGTCCAAAGGATTATGCAGAACCACGTGGACAACATGACAAAAAGAACCCGTGCGGCTCTGGCCTATGTGTCCCAAACTCCATGCGGTCCATGCATCTCTAGCCCACGTGTCCCAGGTACCATTCCTCCCATGCGACTCTGGCCTATGCATTCTAGACTCCATGCGGTCTATGCATCTCTGGTCCCATACGTTCCAGTCTCCATGCGTCCCGTACATCTTTGGCCACATGTGTCCCAGATTCTAAGTTGACCAAGTCTTACTGTTACAACTGAGCGGTCCTCTCTAACCAAATAGCGTCCACGTGTCTATTTGACCAAGTCGTGCCTACACAGTTGAGAACCGTCCAGATACTCTAAAATAACAAAATCCCAACAAATGTTTACGTGGCAGTGGAGCCCGAATTCTTGTGCATAGCTGTAGCATCCTTTCGTTAAGAGGGGAAACATGGCAAACCCTACCATCCGTGTGGCCCAAAATCTATGCAGCCATAAATATGACTATAAATTGTAGGGTACCAGACCCATGAAGGAGGCTGGCTGGCTATCTGCGAAATAATACTCAAGGGAGAGAGAAAAATCTTTCACACCGGATCGTCCATGAAGTAAAGAGAGTTGCTAAACTCTTAACCCTCCGTCGTCGCCCCCCCAGAAACAAATTTATACTTAGATTGTCTCCTAGGACACTTCTTTGTACTTTCTTCTTTTGTTAAATCAAATCTAGTTCTCCCAGTTCTTATTTTGATATAAAATAACAAACAGAGGAAATGGCGGTCAAGCCGACCCCGTCTCTATATTAGAGCGATCCTCCGTGCGCTCTGCCGGATGAGACGAGAATGGAGATTTGGGCCGATGGCCCTACAAAGTAAGTTAATTAGTTATTTATTTCTTATATATATATATATATATATATATATATATATCATCCCCCGACGGTACAAAGAGCACTGAGATATTTTTTGAGGCAAAACTATGGTGGGCCATGGATAAACTCCTCGGATGCCTCGGAAGAGAGAAATATATTCTGGTTTGGGCAGTTCAAGGTAAAAATATATTTAATTTAACATAAGTAATATTTTTATATTAATATTTTATAACTAACTATTGTACTTCTTGTAGAGAACATATTTTTATCCACCACACCGGGCCGCACAGATCGAGCGACAGTTTCCTTCCATCGTCGCCAAGCTCATTTTAGATGCTATGGATGACCAGAACGTTCGTGATCGTGAAGGAAAACCGATCCAAGGCTAGATCATGCCTGAATAGTAGACTACGATGAGGGCTAGATTCAACGAGGATAGGTATAGGAAAAGTCGGAGAAGGTCAAGGCGGCTTGGCAGGGGGCAGGAAAGTGGTATGGTGGGTCGATTTCGATGAGAGAATATTTTTGTCGCTTGGTACGTCTTTCATTGTATACGAACAATTTTTAATCATTGTGGCCTAATTGTTTACTTTAATAACAAATAATATATTTCTTAATAGGTCCAGAGGAGTGAGGACGCGAATATGGTAACAGTGTTCCTCGTCACTCATAGGAAGGGGGGACAACTTATCGATGATAGGGCGATGCAGAGCTACGTAAGTATTACTCTTATGTTTTGTTAATTTTGATATAACTTAGCAAAATTACATATAATTAGTAATAAGTACCTAAGATATATTATAAGTAGTATGCTTATCGATAGATACATATTTTTCTAGGATGAGTATAGGAGGCTCCTTGAAGAGTCGACCCAACCCACACTTGGAGAGGGGGTAGTTCCTCGGAACCCCCGGCCCATCCAGCTCTGTCGAATGACGATATGTGGATGAGAGTCGTTGGTGGTCTACATAAGGGTACATACTACACTACAGGATCCTACGGCGCCTATGTTGTATCAGTCCTCTAGGACACCCTCTATTGATGTGCATACCCCACAACCCTCCCAGGAGTCATTGCGAACCCAGGAGAGAGTTGACCTTTAGATCGCATCTTTGCATGATGAGTTGATGCAGAGGATTACGGTGCAGCCACAATAGCAAACGGATGATGCGATGCTCATATCACATTTTGAATCACTGGAGCGTAGCATCATGGAGCTAAGGGATCTGGCCACGTCGATAGAGCATAACGTGACGTTGCTGCAGGAGTTGTAGTTGACAGTGGGTACCACACTATCGAGGATACATACATCACATATTGAGATGAGCGAGCGAGTGGAGACCATAGATGCTTCACTATTGAGGATGCAGTCATCATATCTTCAGATGGGCGAGCGAGTGGAGCATAGTACTAGGAGGTTATTTTTTGTCATGGATACTTGCGACGCTCGACTGACCGAGTTGGAGCAACGATATCCTCCTGGTCTGCCTGTATAGTTATCTACATCAACTATTGTATCGGGGTCCGTGATGCTTACACAAGAGCAGTTTGACGTGCTATTATCTCATATTCGACGCGGCTCTTCCTCCTGATCAGTAGTAGTTTTTTTTGACATGTGTGTATTGGCCCATTCATGAGAGTTTGTACTTATTATTTGTACACCTTTATTGTGTGACTTATTTGTAAATTTTTATTGTGTGACTGGATATTGTGTGACTACATTCAGGCCTTAGAGGTTTTTATTGATTTATTTCATCATTATTGTTGTGTGATTGTACCGATGTTGAATGTTCCACCGAAGTGGTCGACAAATCTAGGGAATTCAATGGAGGGTTGCTCCGGGTCTGTCTATATTGTTTGAAATGTGATCATACTATAGGCATGTTATATTGTAATATTATAGACATTCATTTATTTTTATTTTTTATTTTTTAATCTTAGAGACGTTCAACGACGTTTAGTGACATCCATAGGACTCGCTAATAATGTTGCTAAATTATTAAATAATTTATTTTACGTCGTTGATCGTCACTAAATATCGCTAAATATTGCTGACATGGCAATTTTGGCCATGTCAGCTTTTAGTCGCTGATTATGTCGCAAGTTATCACTAAATTTAAGGACAATTACCGCCTAAAATAAAATGTCACAAACATTGAGAGTCGCCATTCTTGCGACTCTGTAACGTCGCTAAATTACGTCACGACAGTGATGTTTTTTGACGTCATTTTGATCAGCAACTAGCTTTTTGATGACTCAATCAAAACGTCGCTAAATACGTCGCTACTTAGTATTAGCGACATAATTTAGCCATTTGGCGACTCATTCCTGTGTCGCTAATTTGTCTTATTATGGTAGTGTTATTTTATGAATAAAGGGCTATCTTTGAACTACTCGGATGTTGTACATCTCAGCACATTATAATCCATGTTGCACGGCCTAGGCTTGCACCTGTATATACAAGTGACTTCCACCTATGCGGTGAACAGAGTTCTCCCTAGTCAAAACTCATTCTTCATAGTTCCGGCAAGGAAGATAGGAGACAAACTCATCATCTTTGGCAGAGTGGAAAGTCCCCAATTCTCTGTCCCAGAGGAACTGGAGTCAGAACTCGATATCGATAAAATGCTACTTCACCGATGCATTGCTCAAACCAAGCACTTCATCCAGAAGATGGGATACGATCTAAAATATGCTAGGGGCTTAAACTATGGCAATGACCGATGGCTACCTCTATATTTCCACGCTCCTACAGGCAAGTCCAAGAGTTACTACCATAAGACCAAGCATGGCTTAGGGTATGTCACGCCTCCCACGACCCCCGAAAGATCGAATGAAGAAGATGTGTTACACTCTCAGTCTTCAAAAAATTTCTCATGAGACTCCGATGCCAATAACGGAGAGAAGCTCAAACAAAGATTGTCTGCCAACATGGTATCAGTTGACCCTAAGAAAGATGATGAGGATCTACTCGAACTATCAAAAGTAGAACCGTGGACCCGACGCCTAGACGTACAATGAGAGATACAGTTCGAGCAACGGAAACCTTCCACTGAGTATAAAGTCATACAAATCGATCTGGACAACGAATCCTCCCATAAACCTATCTTCATCAGTAAAAGTTTGTCCGATAAGGATCGAGAATCCCTATTATAACTCATCAGGGAATTACGTACTAACCGTAATAGCCAGCGATACCATGTTGCTGATGAAGTTCGACTTTATCGCTGGTGGTATGGTAACATGCCCAGACTTCAGGAGCTACAGCGATGCCGTAGACCAAACTTCTCAGATGTCGTCCCCCGTAGGATATGGAACATCTGGCTGTGCGGTAGGTTTCTTCTCAGATGTCGGCCTCTCGGTCTGCGGCATCGGTGTAGCTCCTGAAGTCTGGCCCTCAAAATGCTGTGTGGGGATCGTTTGTGAAGTCTGTCCCTCGGGCTGCTGTATAGGATCGCCCTGAGAAGTCTCATGCCAATGTATCAGTGGGGCCTGTAGAGGTGGTTTCCCTCTAGGTAGCCCCTGGGGTACCTCCCCTCTTTGGGTAGTGTCGGTTGGCACCACGACGCTGGGTGCTCCTCGTCCACTGTGCAAGTTCATCTTGCTGCAAGAGACATGATTTTATTAAGAAGAGTACGGAATCAAGCAAACATGATGCAGATATTTAGAAGTAATACGAAGGAAGTTTAAAGACGTAATCGAAGTGGATGAGACATAGTAATTTCTATCCTATTGCAGGCTCGCTGGGCATGTTACCATACCACAAGCGATAAAGTCGACCTGCATGGGCCACCACTAAAAACATGTCACGTTCCAGTCCTAAAATATATGAGACTAGGCCACGTGGCAATAGCCAGCTGTCACGTCTCCGAGGATATCCTAATTTAATAGATTCTAACGAAGAGTGCTACGCTATCCTAAATACTAGCAAGTCCCATATAAATTAACAACAGGTAATCTAATCTTATCCACAATAAAAATAGCAAGAATGTACTCATAATAAATGCTGAAAGATAAACGCCGGTCTCAAATATCATAGTACAACCAAGAATGTCTGGTGGGGACAAACCCACTACTATGATGAAATAAAATTCTAAAATAATAGATAAAAGATAATGACTAGGGCATCGGCTGACTAGATAATGATGCTCCCAATCCTAGGCAGAAGGCCTACCAAATGATCATGGAAACTCTGACGATAGCATCTCTAACTCCTCATAAGTAGCGTACCTTGTCTCCTGTCCTGGGCCGTACACTGTGGGATAATATGCCTCGTCCAAATCTGGAAAGGTACCAGGTCCTCAGGTCCTCAGAGGGACGTAACAAGATACATAGAAGCATGCCATATATAAATACAGAATAAAATAAATACAATAAAGGGTGTGCTAACCATCTAAGTGAATGCAATATGAGGACAACTTTGGTACGTATAGGTAGGCGTAGGCATAACGTCCAACACCCCGAAGAGCATGGCAGCAGTGCAGTATATTATCCATATCGCTCCGAAGAACGTGGCAGCAGTGTAAAGGGAGTCATTGGATCCGTGGCTCCTCTGGATACTACAGACTCCAATGGGTGTATCCCATACGCCTACTAATATCCTCCCCGCCCAATATAGATACGCAAGTCGAATACTCGACGTGCATACCACGTATCTATATGCCAAGTCTCTACCAATACAAATAATCATGAATTACGTACTAACCATGATGTAGGTCACATGCACCAATAGCTAGTCGAGTACGCGAACCCACATCCCAATATAAATTTGTCACAGTGAAACGTGTAAGTGTCAGGTCTTGGAAGATATCAGAATATCCTCCAATGGGGTGAGTCTGCTAATGACTCGGTCAAGTACACTAATCATCGACGTATCCGTCGACAGGACCCGAGTTAATCTCAGGCGCGCACAGTTGTATAAAAGAAAAGCAACAAGGATACAATACAATATATGCATAATTTAAATTAGACAGTAAATATGGCAAGGTATCTTGCCTGAGTCCTCAAGCTGTGAATGCCAGAAGCCGGCTCCTGTAGTATCTCCTGACTGATCCAGTGACCCTAAACACACAATACAATATAGCAAATGCTGACATCAGACACTAAGCAATATATACACACGACTACGATGCTACTTTTGGATACTGTCGCAAGTTCAGGGCTGATCGAATATAGTGTCACGTGTGCATGTAGCTAGGGTGTACACGTGTTCTGTCCTCGGTTATTGTGTGCCCTGAGACAATAAATTACTAAGTTATGGCTTACCAACTATCTCTGTTCTGTATGAATACATGTCCTTGTTTTCCATCATACTTGGTTTATGACCAGGTTTTTCGGTAAATTCTAGTCTTTGATAATAGGTCATAACCTTAGGGCAATTACTAATGTATTTAATTTAATCAACCTTCATGCATTCTCAACTATAGGTTACTGTTATATAATTTGTGTCCATAAGCGACACGATGACACAAAGAAACGACGATATGATAAAAGGGAGAAAGGGTTGGTGGACGAGTACTTGATCGACGGAACTAGGGGTGGTCTTCCTGCTGGTTGGCCATCCTCCGGCAAGTGGAGCTCCGGCATCGACGACGGTTAGAAGCAGCGACAACAGCAGTCACAGCAACTGCAGTAGTCGCAGCAGCCATGCAGCGGTGGCAGCAGCCTATCCGGCGGGGGACGGCGCCTGGGTGAGGGTCAGGTCGTGTGGGAGGTGGTTCTCCGCCGGATGGTGGTGGTCGGGGGTGCTGGAGGCGGTGTTCGGACAGAAACAGTCAGGTTTGGCGATGGTATCGGGTTAGATGGAAGGTTGTGATGGTGGTGGTTGCAGCCGGTGCCAGCGGTTGCAGGCGGTTGGCAGGGTGGTCCGGTCGTGGAGGGGCAGTGCCTGCGGCGAGGTGGCTGAGGTATTGTCTGGTCGGTGTACGGAAGGGTGCTCGGGTACAAAAAGGGTCGGCTAGGGTTTGAAGGAAGGGTGATGAATAGTGAGTTTTAGGGTTTAATGTAGGGAACATATATATTTATATGGGGGGTTGATGGGCTGGCCTAGGGACTTGGACTTGTTCGACCTTGTTGGGGTAGGGCTGGTCCATGTGAAAGAGTGTATGTGGACTTGGTTAAGTTCTGCTTGAGGTAAAATTGGCCTCAATTTAAATAGGTTAAATGTAGTGCGCTAGACTTTCTTTTTACCCGAATATCGTGTAGCTAAGATGTGACATAATGACGAGTATCTAAGATTACACAATGGTCAGAGGGGTACATATAATTGTCGTACATTAATTCTAATTAAATTCAAATAAATCCTAGTCTCTCGATTTAATTTAAATTAAACCCTGAATTGGTCGAGGGGGTTTACAACTACCCTCCTTAGAGCATTTCGTCCTCGAACTTAAACACATACGTATGGTAAGAACTACTGACAGAATTTAAAATGCTAATACGTACCTAGTCCTTCGAAGAGATGGTGATAGCACTGTCTAATATCCTTCTCGCATTTCCAGGTCGACTCGCCTGGTGCATGATGTCTCCATATGACACGAACTAGGGGTATAGTTTGACCTCGCAGGACCTTCTCACTCCTGTCCAGGATCTCAACAGGCTCCTCTTGGTATGATAAACTCGGGCCGACTGTGATCTCTGAATGGTCAAGTACATGACTCGAATCTGGTATGTACCTCCTCAACTGAGATACATGGAAGATGTCATGGACTCCTTCCAAAGTCTGCGGTAAGGCTAACCTGTAAGCAACCTCTCTGACGCGTTCTAACACATCGAATGGTCCGATGTACCTCAGACTCAGCTTCCCTCTGCCTCCGAATCTGATAGTCCCTCGAGTAGGCGAGATATTTAGAAATACGTAATCTCCAACCTGGAACTCTAAGGGTCATCGATGCGCATTCGCCCAATGCTTCTGTCTGTCCTGTGCTGCTCATAGGTGTCCTTGGATCTTTTTCACCTTTTCTACTGTACGAACAACCAACTCTGGCCCCAGCATCTATCTTTCGCCTATATCACTCCAACATACTAGGGAATGACACTTTCTTTCATACAATGCTTCATAGGGAGCCATCTGGATGCTCGCTTGATAGCTATTTTTGTAGAAAAATTCGACCAAATGCAAATGGTCCTCCCATGATCCTCCGAAATCAAGCATGCACGCTCTTAACATGTCTTCCAATGTCTGAATGGTGTGCTTTGACTGGCCATCTGTCTGTGGATAATACGATGTGCTAAACTTCAGGCGAGTACCAAGACTCTCTTGCATACTCCGCCAAAAGTAATATATAAACCTCGTAACCCTGTCAGACACGATACTAACTGGCACTCCGTGCAGTCGCACAATATCTCTCATGTACATGTCTGCTAAGACCTCTGAAATCTGGTATCTGTCGGCAAAGCAGCCTTGATCCTCTCCACTAATGTCGATTACAACTGAAAACTCGACAACTGTCCGTCTACTCCGGGCATAACGACCTCTATACCCATCTGCTCTAGATCTCTCAATAGATGTTATTGGATAGTCAAGAAGAATGCCATGGGCCTTCTGCTTAACGCGTCAGCTACTACGTTGGCCTTTCCCAGATGGTACTGCAGCTCAATCTCAAATTTGTCATCACCTCGAGCCAACATCTCTGTCTCTGATTAAGGTCCTTCTGGGTATAGACGTACTTCAGGCTCTTATAATCAGTGAATATCTCCACTCTTTCTCCATATAGGTAGTGCCTCCAGAGCTTCAAAGCAAAGATCACTGCGGCAAGTTCCAAGTGGTGAGTGGGATAGTTCTTTTCATGTGTCCTCAACTGCCTAGAGGCATAAGCCACAACCTTTCCATGCTGTATCAAAATACATCCTAATCCTTTCCCGGATGCATCGCTATAGATCATGAATCCTCTGGGTCCAGAAGGTATGGTCAAGATGGGTGCTGTAGTCAGGCGCTTCTTCAGCTCATCGAATGCCTTCTGACACTCCTCTGTCCAAGTAAACTCCTGCTCCTTACGGGTCAAGTGGGTCATAGGCTCTGCAATCTTCGCGAAGTTCTCTATGAACCTCCGATAATATCCGACAAGCCCTAAGAAACTCCTCACTTCTGAGATATTGGTAGGGGTTGGCCATGTCTCTACTGATGAAATCTTTGTCGGATCTACTGAAATACCATCTCATGAGATGACATATCCAAGAAAAGAGACATGATCTAGAAGAAACTCGCACTTGCTCAGCTTTGCATAAAGCCTCTCTCTCCTCAGTGTCTCTAACACTAGTCTCAAGTACTCTTCGTGCACTTCGTGGCTCTTCGAATATACTAAGATGTTATCGATGAAGACTACCATGAATTAGTCTAGGTTTTGATGGAAGACTCTATTCATTAAGTTCATAAATACGACAGGCGCATTTGTCAGTCCAAAAGGCATCACTAAGAACTCGTAGTGACCACAACGAGTCCGAAATGCTTTCTTTTGGATGTCTTCTCTTCGCACCTTTACATGGTGATAACCCGATCTCAAGTCGATCTTTGTGAACACCACTCTCCTGTCAACTAGTCGAACAAATCATCAATCCGCGGCAGGGGGTACTTGTTCTTGATATTCAAAGCATTAAGGGCTCTGTAATCAATGTACATACGTACTATTCCATCCTTCTTAGGCACAAACAATACTGGTGCTCCCTAGGGTGATGCACTAGGACGGATAAATCCCTTGCTCTGTAACTCCTCTAATTATAGATTTAGCTCATCTAGTTCCTTCTTCGCCAATCGGTATACATTAGAAGATACCGGTGCTGCTCTGGGGACTAGCTTGATAGTTAACTCTACGTCTCTATCTGGCGATAAGCTTGGCAATTCTTCAGGAAATACATCCTCGAATTCTGTGACTATGGGTGGGGGTGCCATTTCCATAGCCATATAAGCTCCAGCTATCTGTCCTACTCCTTGCTCGACGGTCCCTTGTATGTACTCGAACTCCTGTTAATCTGGTGGTCTAAAAGTGACGTTACCCTTCCGACAATTCAGTACGACATTATACTGGCTTAACAAGTCTATGCCTAACACAACATCAAAGTATGGCATGGGTAATACCAAGAACGCGCTCTCATCTCTCTACCACATACGACTACCGAGCATGTTCTAATAGTGCTGGTAACCGGCACGATACCTCCTCTGGTAAGAATCTTCCAACTCTTAGGTAAGGGAGAAGTATCTACTCTATGCATTGCTAAAAATCTACTAGATATGAATAATAAGGTAGCTCCAAAATCAAACAACGCAGTTGCAGGTAATGATGCAACTAAAATGGTACGTGTGATAGCTTCCCCTTATGTTTCCTCCTTAGTAGCTGCTAGTGCAAAGGCTTGTCCTTGCCTCTGCCCTCTAGTCTACTGTCGAGCTCGGTCAAACTGCGCCTCCTGTGGGGCCAAGGGTGGTCCCCTCTGAAATCCTCCAAGTGCTGGTGGTCGTTGACCTCCTGGCGGGGGTAGTATCCTCGGACCTGGTGCTACTGGCCTCTGTCCGGCCGGCGGTGCTGCCTCTCTGCGTTGTGGGCAGTCTCGGACTTGGTGCTGGTCTGATCCACAAATCAGACATATCCTCAGTCTTTTTCTGCAGTCCTTCTCGTAATGTCCTCTCTTACCATAGTGGTAGCAAGTCAAAAGCTCCTTTTGTTGGTATGGCATTGTCCTCTGCTGTGTTTGTGCTCCGGGACGACAGATCGGTCCTTCTTCTCCGGGCTGGGCTCTAGCTGGTGTGGTCATGTTGGAACGTCTTGCTCCTTTGCCGATGGCCTCCTGGACCCTCATCTCTGAAAGAACCTCTTCATAAGAAATTCTCGCCTGTGCAGTGGTATACCTCTGTAGCTCGAAGGTAAGGCCGTGATGGAATCTCTGGGCCTTCTCTTGATCATTGGGTATCAGGACGGCACCAAATCTGCTCAGGCGGCTGAACTCCACGTCATAGGCATCAACAGTTATATTTTCCTGTTCTAGATGTAGGAACTGGGAATACAGGACATTTCTGACTGTAGCTGGGAAATACTTCGTATTGAAGTATTCTAGGAACTGTTCCCAAGTCTGGTTCTTGCCTATACTGCACTCAATAGAATCCCACCAGTGATGGACGTTGACTTTTAGTTGGGCCCTCACCGCGGTCATCCAAAGGTCTGGATGCAGTTATGAAGCCTCTAGTAGCTTCTCCGTGTTGGCGACCCAATCGAAGATCTGCTCTACGGTCTCATTACCCGAGAAAGTATCTGGTCCCATCTGTCGGAACCATCTTACAGTGCCACCTGTCTGAGCTGGTAGAGGTACTGGTACTAGTGCTGTGACAGGTGTCCTATCTAGTACTGCCATCAAACTCTGCCTCAATGTCTCGGTCTGATGCCACTATGCTTGCATCATAGTCTGAAAGAACTGAAGCATCTGTGGCTATCCATCTAGCTATGGCATCTGGGGTGGATAAGGTGGAGGTGGTGGTAATGGAACCTCTGGCTTTACGATAGGTGTCTCCTCAGATGTTGGCCTCTCGGTCTGCGGCATCGTTGTAGCTCCTGAAGTCTGGCCCTCAAAATACTGTGTGTGGATCGTCTGTGAAGTCTGTCCCTCAGGCTGCTGTGTACGATCACCCTGAGAAGTCTCGTGCCAATGTATCATCGGGGACTGTAGAGGTGGTTGCCCTCCAGGTAGTCCTTGGGTTACCTCCTCTCTTTGGGTAGTATCGGTTGGCACCACGGAACTGGGTGTTCCTCGTCTACTGCGCAAGTTCATCTTGCTGCAAGAGATAATATTTCATTAAGAAGAGTACAGAATCAAGC
This sequence comes from Iris macrosiphon, assembly GCA_036927795.1. NCBI lineage: Eukaryota > Viridiplantae > Streptophyta > Magnoliopsida > Asparagales > Iridaceae > Iris > Iris macrosiphon. The sequence goes on along the minus strand of JAYESA010000014.1, from coordinate 31,225,074 downwards.
AAACAGGATGCAGATATTTAGAAGTAATACGAAGAAAGTTCAAAGACGTAATCGAATTGGATGAGCCATAGTAATTTCTATCCTATTGCAGGCTCGCTGGGCATGTTACCATACCATAAGCGATAAAGTCGACCTGCATGGGCCACCACTAAAACCATGTCACGTCCCAGTCCCAAAATACACGTGACTAGGCCACGTGGCAATAGCCAGCTATCACGTCTCCGAGGATATACCAATTTAATGGATCCTAACGAAGAGTGCTACGCTGTCCTAAATACTAGCATGTCCCATATAAATCAACAATAAGTAATCTAATCTCATCCATAATAAAAATAGCAAGAATGTACTCATAATAAATGCTGGAAGATAACCGTCAGTCTCAAATATCATAGTACAACCAAGAATGTCTGCTGGGGACAAACCTACTACTATGATGAAATAAAATATTGAAATGATAGATAAAAGATAATGACTAGGGTATCGGCTGACTAGATAATGATGCTCCCAATCCTAGGCAGAAGGCCTACCAAAAGATCACCGAAACTCTGGCGGTAGCACCTCTAACTCCTCCTCGGTAGCGTACCTCATCTCCTGTCCTGGGCCGTACACTATGTGGTAATATGCCTCGTCCAAATATAAAAAGGTGCCAGGTCCTCAGAGGGACGTAACAAGATACATAGAAGCATGCCATATATAAATACTGAATAAAATAAATACAATAAAGGGTGTGCTAACCATCTAAGTGAATGCAATATGAGGACAACTTTGGTACATATGGGTAGGCGTAGGCATAACGTCCAACGCCCCGAAGAGCATGGCAGCAGTAGAGTATATCGTCCATATCACTCCGAAGAACGTGGCAACAATACAGTATATCGTCCATATCTCTCTGAAGAACGTGACAGCAGTGTAAAGGGAGTCATTGGATCCGTGGCTCCTCTGGATACTACGAACTCCAATGGGTGTATCCCATACGCCTACTAATGTCCTCCCCGTCCAATGTAGATACGCAAGTCAAATACTTGACGTGCATACCACATATCTATATGCCAAGTCTCTACCAATACAAATAATTCTGAATTACGTACTAACCGTGATGTAGGTCACACGGACCGATAGCTAGTCGAGTACGAGAACCCACATCCCAATATGAATTTATCACAGTAAAACGTATAACTGTCAGGTCTCGAAAGATATCAGAGTATCCTCCAATATGGTGAGTCTGCTAATGACTAGGTCAAGTACACTAATCATCGACGTATCCGTCGACTGCACCCGAGTCAATCTTGGACGCGCACAGTTGTATAAAAGAAAAGCAACAAGGATATAATACAACATATGCATAATTTAAATTACACAATAAATATGGCAAGGTATATTGCCTGGGTCCTCAAGCTGTGAATGCCAATAGCCTGCTCCTGCAGTATCTCCTGTCTAGTCCAGTGACCCTAAACATACAATATGATATAGCAATCCAGCATCAGACACTAAAGCAATACATATAGACACTACGTTGTTCTTAGGTACTGTCGCAAGTTCATGGCTGATCGAATACAGTGTCAAGTATGCACGTAGCTAGGGTGTACACATGTTCTGTCCTCGGTTATCGTGTGCCCTGAGACAATAAATTACTAAGTTATGGGTTACCAACTATCTCTGTTCTGTATGAATACATGTCCTTATTTTCCATCATACTTGGTTTATGACTAGGTTTTCAGATAAATTCTAGTCTTTGATAATAGGTCATAACCTTAGGACAATTACTAATATATTTAATTTAATCAACCTTCATGCATTCTCAACTATAGGTTACTGTTAGTTAATTTGTGTCCATAAGCGACACAATGACACAAAGAAACGATGATAGGATACAAGGGAGGAAGGGTTGGTGGACGAGTTCCTGATCGACGGAACTTAGGGGGTCTGCCTGCTGGTTGGCCGTTCTCCGGCGAGTGGAGCTCCGGCGTCGGCGGCGGTGAGAAGCAGCAACAACAGCAGTCACAGCAACTGCAGTAGTCGCAACAGCCGTGCAGCGGTGGCAACAGACTATCCGACGAGGGACGACGCCTGGGTGAGGGTCAGGTCATATGGGAGGTGGTTCTCTACTGGATGGTGGTGGTCGGGGGTGCTGGAGGCGGTGTCCGGCCGAAAACAGTCGAGTTTGGCGATGGTGTCGGGTTAGATGGAAGGTTGTGATGGTGGTGGTTGCAGCCGGTGCCAGCAATTGTAGGCGGTTGGCAGGGTGGTCCTATCATGGAGGGCTAGTGCCTGCGGCGAGGTGGCTGAGGTGTCATCCGGTTGGTGTAGGGAAGGGTGCTCGGGTGGAAAAAGGGTCGGCTAGGGTTTGAGGGAAGGGTGATGAATAGTGAGTTTTAGGGTTTAATGTAGGGAACATGTATATATATTTGGGGGGTTGATGGGCTGGCCTAAGGACTTGGACCTGTCCGACCTTGTTGGGGAGGGGCCGGTCCATGTGAAAGAGTGTATGTGGGCTTGGTTAAGTTTTGCTTGAGGTAAAATTGGCCTCAATTTAAATAGGTTAAATGTAGTACACTAGACGTTCGTTTTACCCGAATATCGCGTAGCTAAGATGTGACACAATAACGAGTATCTAAGATTACACAATGGTCAGAGGGGTACATATAATTGCCGTACATTAATTCTAATTAAATTCAAATAAATCCTAGTCTCTCAATTTAATTTAAATTAAACCCTGAATTGGTCGAGGGGGTTTATAGAATACATTGATGTCTTTGCCTGGAGTTATGAAGACATGACAGGACTGGACCCCCAAATCGTGGTCCATAAGCTCACCATCTTGTTGAACGCTAAGCCTGTCAAGCAATAAAAATGATGGTCCGAACATTATGGACGCCATCAAAGTTGAAGTCAACAAACTGATAGCTAGTGGCTTCATCCGTAAAGAACAACATCCGGATTGGGTAGCCAACATCGTGTCCGTCGTAAAAAAGAACGGAAAGATCCAGATCTCTATTGACTTCTGTGATTTAAACACAGCATGCCTTAAGGATGATTTTTCCCTTTCGATCACAGACATAATGATCGAAAATACTTGTGGGTTCGAGTGCATATCCTTCATGGACAGATTCTCAGGCTATAATCAAATTAAGATATTTCCTAATGAGGAGAAGCATACATCATTTTAAATGCCGATAAGACTGTACTGCTACACAGTCATGCCCTTCGATCTGAAGAATTCATGTGCTATATACCAGTGAGATATGAGCATCATCTTTCGTCAGCATCTATGCAAGATAGTAGAGTGTTACGTTGATGACATCACTATCAAGAGTTATTTCAAAGATGAATACTTTCGATACTTGAAGACTGTGTTCGACCTGATGTAGGAGCACCAGCTCAAGATGAATCCTACCAAATCCTTTTTGGGATTCTCATACAGCAAATTTTTGGATTTTGTCATAACTTTGAAGGGTATCCATGTAGACCCCGACAAGACTAATACAATCCTTGAAATGCACCCGCTGAAGAATCCCAGAGAACTTTGTGGCATTCAAGGAAGATTGGCATATATCAGGAGGTTCATATCAAACTTCTCAGGAGGTTGTCAGCCGTTCACTCAGATCATAAAGAAGGGAGTCTCCTTTGTTTGGACCGATGAATTCTAGTGCGCCTTCGACGACATCAAGGAGTATCTTATGAACCACCCAGTACTGGTGGCCTCCATTGTGGGAAGACCCTTCTTGCTATATTTGTGGGCAGTGGATCTCTCCCTTGGAGCTCTACTAGCCCAAAAAAGTAATGCAGGTCACGAACATGCCACCTGCTATCTTAGCAAAATGATAGCCGGAGTAGAGCACAGATACAATCTAATTGAGAAGGAGTGCCTCGCTCTGGTCTTTGCCATTCAAAAGACAATATTACGTGGCAGGACAAACCATCTATGTGATCTAGCTAGTTAATCCTCTCAGGGTCCTTATGACTAAACTCGGAGCACTCAACTCTCGCCTAGCCAGATGGGCAATACTGTTGTTGCCATATGACATGGTATTTATCCCACAAAAGACGGTCAAAGTCAAAGCATTGGCAGATTTCCTGGCAGCCCATCCTATACCAGAAACCTTGAAGCTCTATAAGAAGATCCCAGACGAAGTAGCGGACTCAAACATGACCATAAGCGTAAAAGTCGTTCGGCAAATGTTCTTCGATGTTGCTTCAAGAATAGGACCCAAAGGCGATATTATTGCTGGCATCGGGATAGTACTAATTTTCCTATATGATATGGTCATAAATCACGCTTACTCCCTTACAGAGCCATGCTCCAATAATATTGCAGAGTACAACGCCCTCGTCATTGGGCTCCAACTCACTAAACAAGTTTGAGTAGACTACCTAGAAGCCTATGACCATTCTAAGCTGATATTCAGTTAGGTACGGGGCAAATACGAGGTCCGGGACAAGGACTTAATTTTCTACCACCAAAACGCACTTGGAATAATCTCCACCTTTGAGGGGTTCTTCATAGAGCATGTCCTTCGACTATGAAACATCGAGGCTGACCCCCTGGTTAGCCTCGTTGCCTCCCTGGCATTCCCGGTCAAAACCTATCAGTTGATCATAGTGGTCAGTCAAAAGCTGGTATACCTGTCATGCCCCAGTCCCAAAAGTACACAGGACCAGGCCACGTGGCAATAGCCAGCTGACATGTCTCCGAGGACATCCCAATTTAATGGATCCACGAAGAGTGCTATGCTGTCCTATAATACTAACAGGTAAAATATCAATCAATAACAGGTAATCTAATCTCATCCACAAATAAAGAGCAAGCTGTAATCAATAAACTGTTGGATAATAAATACCAGTCTCAAGATATCATAGTACAACCAGTAAAGTCAGGTGGGAACAAACCCACTACTATGACAAAATAAAGTACTGAAATGAGATATAAAAGATAATGACTAGGGCATCGGCTCTAAATAATGATGCACCCAATCTAGGATGAAGGCCTACCAACTGGTCACAGGAACTCTTACGGCTGCACCTCTAACTCCTCAGCTGTAGCGAATCTCGTCTCCTGTCCTGGGCCATATACTGTGGGGTAGAAAGCCTCGTTCAAATCTGGAAAGGTACCAAGTCCTCAGAGGGACATAAAAAGATACATAGAAGTATGCCATATATAAATACTGAATAAGATAAATGCAATAAAGGGTGTGATAGCTATCTAAGTGAATGCAATGTGAGAACAACTGTGAGTATATGGGAAGGTGTAGGCTAGACATATGCTGACGTAATTCATCAGTCGTGGCAACCGGCTAGTATATGCCACACATGCCCTCTATAACACGGGTGCAGGAATATAATAACGTCCGATATTCTTTAGAGTGTGGTATCTGTAATATCATCAAGTAACGCCCAACACTCTACAGAACGTGGTATCAGTAATATATAAATACGTCTGTATCACTCCATCGAGTGCGGTATCAGTGTAAAGGAGTGGGGTGTCCCATATGCCTACCAGTCGCCCTCCCCTCCCAATGTAGATATGCCAGTCAAATAATCGACGCACATATCCCTTATCTAAATGCCAAGTCTCTATACTGAGATAGTCCTAGATTGCTTGCTAACCGTGATGCACGTCACACGCGGCGATAGCTAGTCGATCACGCAAAATCGTATCCCAATATGAGATTTGTCACTACGACTACGTATAGAAGTGTCAGGTCTTGGAAGATAATAGGGTATCATCCAATGGGGTGAGTCTGCTAACGACTAAGTCAATGTATACTAATCTTTGACGTATCTGTCGAATGAACCCGAGACAATCTCGGACGCGCACAGTTGTATAAAGCAAAACAATAAGCATACAATACAGCATTTGCATAATTTAAATTAGACAGCAAAATATAGCAAGGTATCTTGCATGAGTCTTCAAGAGATGAATGCCAAAAGCCTGCTCTGGTAGTGTCTCCTGGCTGATCCAAAGACCCTAGACAAACAATATAACACAATAATACAGGCATCAGGTACTATGCATTATCTACATACGGTTAATACGCTATTCTTGAATACTGTCACGAGTTCACTGTTGCTCGAGTACAATATCACGTGCGCACTTAGCTAGGGTGTACACGTGTTCTGTCTTCGGTTAGCAGGAGTCTCGAGGCAATATTTATCTAGTTACTGGTCGTCCATGATTTCTGTTTTATGCGGACATGTCTCTATTCTCCATGTTTGTACATACTAGGATTTATATCCGGGGGTTTATACTAAATTACCTGTCCTTGGTAACTGGTCGCTGGTTTAGAATAATTAATTATTAATTTAATATCTAACTAAACTCATTTCCATGCATAAAATATTAATTAGTTTTATGAGTTATTAATACACTTCCATATCAATACGGCGACACGAAGGAGAATACTAGGACACAAGAGAGACGGGTTCCACGAACGAGTACCTGATCAACTAAGCGAGGGGTACGCTCGCTGGTCGGCTGTTTCCTTCGACGAGGGTGGCTTCGGTAGAGTGGACGAATCCGTCTAGCGGTGGTAGGGCAGTGCTCCGGTCGGTAGCAGTCGGCGCTGGGGTTGTACTCCGGTCGGGAGCAGTCGGGGCTGGGCAGTGCTCCGGTAGGGAGCAGTCGGGGTTGGTCAGTGCACCGGTCGGGAGCAGTCGGGGTTGGGCAGTGCACCGGTCGGGAGCAGTCGGGGTTGGGGTGTGCACCGGTCGGGAGCAGTCGGGGTTGGGGTGTGCATCGGTCGGGGAGCAGTCGGCGTTGGGGTGTGCACCGGTTGGGGAGCAGTGGCATTGGGGTGTCCGACCGATTGGGAAGCTCGGTTTGGATGGGGAGGTCGGCTAGGGTTTTGTAGGGGATGATGAATAGTGGGTTTATTAGGGTTTTGTATGAGGGGGTATGTATTTATAGTTGGTGATAGAGATTATGGGCTGGCCTTGCGTGTGGGCCTGTCCTGCCTTGTTGGGGGATGGTCCACGTAGCAGTGTGCAAGGTGGGCTTGGTCGGGTTTGTTTGAGGTAAAGTTGACCTCAAATATAATTAAATTAAATAAATGCAAGGCGCTCTCTCAAGAACTGCGGCGTAGCTAAGGTGAGATGCAAGGGCGAGGTGCATTAAGACGTATATTAGACGCACATTAATCCTAATTAATGCCAAATAAATCCTTGCGTCTCGATTTAATTCTAATAAATCTTGAATTGGTCGAGGGGGTTTACAATCTACCCTCTTTAGAGTATTTTGTCCTCAAAATTAAAACATACGCATGGTAAGAAGTTTCGACTGAATAAAAAAATGCTAACACATACCTAGTCCTTCGAAAAGATGGGGATAGTGTTGTCTAATATCCTCCTCATGTTCCCAAGTTGACTCGCCTGGTGCATAATGTCTCCACGCGATGCGAACTAAGGGAATGGTCTGTCCTCGCAGTGCTTTCTCACTCTTGTCCAGAATCTCGACGGGCTCCTCTTGGTATGATAAGCTCGGGCCAACTGTGATCTCTGAGTGGTCAAGTATGTGACTCGGATTCGGTATGTACCTCCTCAGCTGAGATAGATGGAAGACGTCATAAACTCCTTCCAAGGTCTGCGACAAGGCTAATCTGTAAGCAACCTCTCCAACGCGTTCTAATATGTCGAATGGTTCGATGTACACTCAACTTCCCTCTGCCTCCAAATCTGATAGTCCCTCGAGTAGGCGAGATCTTTAGAAATAGATGGTCTCAAACCTGAAATTCTAAGGGTCAACGATGCGCATTTGTCCAATGCTTCTGTCTGTCTTGTGCTGCTTGAAGGTGCCCTTGGATCTTCTTAACTTTTTCTACTGTACGAACAACCAACTCTGGTCCGAGAATCTGTCGCTCGCCTATATTACTCCAGCATACTGGGGAACGATATTTCCTTCCATACAACGCTTCATAGGGAGCCATCTGGATGCTTGCCTGATAGTTGTTATTGTAGGAAAACTCGACCAGATGCAAATGGTCCTCCCATGATCCTTCGAAATCAAGCATGCACGCTCTCAACATGTCTTCTAACGTCTGAATGGTGTGCTCCGACTGGCCATCTATTTATGGGTGATACACTATGCTAAACTTCAGGCGAGTACCGAGACTCTCTTGCATACTCTGCCAAAAGTAAGACGTGAACCTCGTATCCCTGTCAGACATGATGCTAACTGGCACTCCATGTAGGCGCACAATCTCTCTCATGTACATATCTGCTAAGGCCTCCGTCGATTGCCCAACTCTGAAGGGTAAAAAGTGTGCGGACATGGTGATTCTATCCATAATTACCCATATTGCATTGCGCCCACTAGGACTTCTTGGGAAGCCCATAACAAAGTCTATGGTAATATGCTCTCATTTCTACTCTGGTATAAGTAGTGGTTGAAGCAATCCTACAGATCTTTGATGCTCAGTCTTGACTTGCTGACACACCAGGCACTTGGCCACAAAGCGTGCTATCTCTCTCTTCATTCCGTGCCACCAGTAGTACTATCTCAAGTCCCTGTACATCTTAGTGCCTCCTAGATGAATAGAATATGTTGAACTGTGTGCCTCTGCCATCAACTCCTGACGAAGTTCTCTATTTGGAACATAGAGACGATCTCCGCATCTCAAAGTTCCGTCTTCGTGTATTCGCAGTCCTGTCTGTATTCCAGCCTCCGTCCTCTGTCTAAGTCTCTGAAATCTTGCGTCTGTCGGCAAAGCAGCCTTGATTCTCTCCACTAATGTCGATTGTAATTAGAAACTGGATAATTGTCCATCTACTCCGGGCATAACGACCTCTATACCCATCTGCTCTAGCTCTCTCAACAAATGTTATTGGGTGGTCATGAAGAATGCCATGGGTCTCCTGCTCAACGCGTCGGCTACTATGTTGGCCTTTCCCGAATGGTACTGTAGCTCGATCTTGAAGTCTGTCATCACCTCAAGCCAACGTCTCTGCCTCTGATTAAAGTCCTTCTGAGTGTAGACATACTTTAGGCTCTTATGATCAGTAAATATCTTCACTCTCTCTTCATATAGATAGTGTCTCCAAAGCTTCAAGGTAAAGATTACTGCTGCAAGCTCCAAGTCTTGAGTGGGATAGTTCTTCTCATGTATCCTCAACTGTCTAGAAGCATAAGCTACAACCTTTCCATGCTGCATTAAGACACATCCTAATCCTTTTTCGGACGCATCGCTATAGATTATGAATCCTCCGGGTCCAGATGGTATGGTCAAGATAGGTGCAGTAGTTAAACGCTTCTTCAGCTCGTCGAATGCCTTCTGACATTCCTCTGTCCAGGTGAACTCCTGTTCCTTGCGGGTCAAACGGGTCATTGGCTCTGCAATCTTCGCGAAGTTCTCTACGAACCTTCGGTAATATCCGGCAAGTCCTAGAAAGCTCCTAACTTCCGAAACATTGGTAGGGGTTGGCCATGTCTCTACAGATGAAATCTTCGCCGGATCTACTGAGATTCCATCTCCTGAGATAACGTGTCCAAGGAAAGTGACACGATCCAGAAGAAACTCATATTTGCTCAGTTTGGCATAAAGTTTCTCGCTCCGTAGAGTCTCTAACACTAGTCTCAGATGCTCTTCGTGCTCCTCGTAGTTCTTTGAATAGACCAAAATATCGTCGATGAAGACTACTACGAACTGGTCTAAGTATTGGTGGAATACTCTGTTCATCAAGTTCATGAATACAGCTGGCACATTCATCAGCCCAAATGGCATTACTAAGAACTCATAGTGACCATAACGAGTCCTGAATGCTGTCTTCTGAATGTCCTCTCTTCGCACCTTCACTTGATGATAACCCGATCTCAAGTCAATCTTGGTGAACACTACTGCTCCTGTCAACTGGTCGAATAAATCATCGATTCGTGGTAGGGGGTACTTGTTCTTGATAGTCAAAGCATTAAGGGCTCTGTAATCAATGCACATGCGTACTGTTCCATCCTTCTTTGGTACGAACAACACTGGTGCTCCCCATGGTGATGCACTAGGATGGATAAATCCCTTGCTCTGCAACTCCTCTAATTGTAGCTTCAGCTCATCTAACTCCTTCTTCGCCAATCGGTATACATTAGAAGATACTGACGCTACTCCGGGTACTAGCTCGATTGTGAACTCCACGTCTCTATCTGGCGGTAAGCCTGGCAGTTCTTTGAGAAATACATCCTCAAATTTTGCAACTATTGGTGGGGTTACAATCTCCATAGCCATGCAAGTTCCCGCTATCTGTCCTACTCCTTGTTCGACGGTCCCTCGTATGTACTCGAACTCCGGTTGATCTGGCGGTCTAAAGGTGACGCTACCCTTTCGGCAGTTCAGTACAACATTATACTGGCTTAACCAGTCCATGCCTAACACAACATCAAAGTACGACATAGGCAATACCAAGAATTACGCTCTCATCTCTCTACCACATACAATTACCGAGCATGTTCTGATAGTGCTGGTAACCGGCACGATACCTCCTCCGGTAAGAATCTTCCAACTCTTAGGTAAGGGGGAAGTCGCTACTCTATGCATTGCTAAGAATCTACTAGATATAAATGACAATGTGGCTCCAGAATCAAATAATATAGTTGCAGGTAATGATGCAACTAAGATGGTACCTGTGATAGCTTCCCCTTCTGTTTCCTCCTCAGTAGCTACTAAAACAAAGGCTTGTCCCTGCCTTTGTCCTCTTGTCTGCTGTCGGTTCCGGTTAAATTGTACTTCTTGTGGGGCCAAGGGTGGTCCCCTTTGAAATCCTCTGGGTGCTGGTGGTCGCTGACCTCCTGGTGGGGGTAGTATCCTCGGGGCTGGTGCTGCTGGCCTCGGTCCTGTCTGTGGTGCTGTCTCTCTGCGCTGCAGGCAATCTCGGACAAGGTGCTGACTGGACCCGCATATCATGCATAATCCCAACTTCTTTCGGTAATCTTTAACGACGTGTCCCTACTTGCCATAATGGTGACAAGTCGGAAGCTCCTGCTGTGGGTAGCCCTGCCCTCTGCTGTGTCTGTGCTCCGGGACGACGAATCGGTCCTCCTGCTCCGGGCTGTGCTCTGGCTAGTATAGTCGTGCTGGAACATCTAGCTCCTCTGACGATGACCTCCTGGATCCTCGCCTCTGCAAGAACCTCTTCATAAGAAATCCTCGCCTGTGTAGTGGTATACCTCTGTAGCTCGAAATTGAGTCTATGGTGAAATCTCTGGGCTTTCTCGAGATCATTGGGTATCAGGACGGCACCAAATCTGCTAAGGCGGCTGAATTTTGCGTCATATGCGTCAACAGTCATATTTCCCTGTTCTAGATGTAGGAATTGGGAGTACAGGACATTTCTGACTGTAGCTGGGAAATACTTCGCGTTGAAGTATTCTAGGAACTGTTCCCAAGTCTGGTTCTTCCCTACACTACGCTCAATGGAATCCCACCAGTGATGGACGTTGCCTTTTAGTTGGGCCCTCACTGCGGTCATCCAAAGATCTAGTTGCAGTTGTGAAGCCTCTAGTAACATTTTCGTTTTGGCGACCTAGTCGGAGATCTGCTCGGCAGTCTCATTGCCCGAGAAAGTATCTGGTCCTATCTGTCGGAACCATCTAACAGTACCACCTATCTGGGCTGGTGGAGGTGCTGGTACTGGTGTTACGACATGTGTCATCTCTAGTACTGTCATCAGACTCTGTCTTAATGTCTCTGTCTGCTGCCACTGCGCTTGCATCATTGTCTGGAAGAACTGGAGCATCTGTGGCTGGCCATCTAGCTGTGGCATCTGGGGTTGATAAGGTGGAGGCGGTGGTAGTGGAATCTCCGGCTGTGCAGTAGGCGTCTCCTCAGATGTCGGCCTCTCAGTCTGCGGCATCGGTGTAGCTCCAGAAGTCTGTCCCTCACAATGTTGCATGGGGATTTTCTGGGAAGTCTGTCCTTCGGGCTGCTGCGTAGGATCACCCTGCGATATCTCGTGCCAATGTATCAAAGGGGTCTGTAGCGGGGGTTGCCCTTGGGGTACTTTATCTCCTTGAGTGGTGTTATCTGGCACTACGGCACGGGGTGCTCCTCGTCCACTGCATAAATTTATCTTGCTGCAAGAGATATGATTTCATTAAAAGAGTACGAATCAAACAAACATGATGCAGATATTTAGAAGCACTATCAAAGAAGTTCAAGGACGAATCAAAAAGTGGATGAGACCTAGAAATTTCTATCCTATTGCAGGCTCGCTGAGTATGTTACCATACCACAAGCAAAAATGTCAGGACCTGCATGGGCCACCACTAAAACCATGTCATGCCCCAGTTCCAAAAGTACACGGGACCAAGCCACGTGGCAATAGCCAGCTTACACGTCTCCGAGGACATCCCAATTTAATGGATCCACGAAGAGTGCTATGCTGTCCTATAATACTAACGAGTACAATATTAGTCAATAACAGGTAATCAAATCTCATCCACAAATAAAGAGCAAAATATACTGAATAAACTGCTGGGTAATAAATACCAGTCTCAAGATATCATAGTACAACCAGTAAAATCTGGTGGGAACAAACCCACTACTATGACGAAATAAAGTACTGAAATGAGATATAAAAGATAATGACTAGGGCATCGGCTCTAAATAATGATGCACCCAATCTAGGATGAAGGCCTACCAACTGGTCACGGGAACTTTGACGGCTGCACCTCTAACTCCTCAGCTGTAGCGAATCTAGTCTCCTGTCCGGGGCCGTATACTGTGGGGTAGAAAGTCTCGTCCAAATCTGGAAAGGTACCAGGTCCTCAGAGGGATGTAACAAGATACATAGAAGCATGCCATATATAAATACTGAATAAGATAAATGCAATAAAGGGTGTGCTAGCCATCTAAGTGAATACAATATGAGAACAACTGTGAGTATATGGGAAGGTGTAGGCTAGACATATGCTGACGTAATTCACCAGTCGTGGCAATCGGCTAGTATATGCCATACATGCCCCCTATAACACGGGCGCATAAATACAATAATGTCCGACATTCTATAGTGTGTGGTATCTGCATTGTCATCAAGTAACGCCTAACACTCTACAGAACGTGGTATCAGTAGTATATAAATACGTCCGTATCACTCCGTTGAGTGTAGTATCAATGTAAAGGAGTGGGGTATCCCATATGCCTACCAGTCATCTTCTCCTCCCAATATAGATATGCTAGTCAAATAATCGACGCACATATCCCTTATCTAAATGCCAAGTCTCTATACTGAGATAGTCCTAGATTGCTTGCTAACCGTGATGTACGTCACACACGGCGATAGCTAGTCGATCACGCGAACTCGTATCCCAATATGAGATTTGTCACTACGTCTACGTGTAAAAGTGTTAGGTCTTGGAAGATAACAGGGTATCATCCAATAGGGTGAGTCTGCTAACGACTAAGTTAATGTATACTAATCTTTGACGTATCCATCGAATGCACCCGAGATAACCTCGGATGCGCACAGTTGTATAAAGTAAAACAACAAGCATACAATACAGCATTTGCATAATTTAAATTAGACAGCAAAATATAGCAAGGTATCTTGCCTGAGTCTTCAAGAGATGAATGCCAAAAGCCTGCTCTGGTAGCGTCTCCTGGCTGATCCAAAGACCCTAGACAAACGATATAACACAATAATATAGGCATCAGGTACTACGTATTATCTACATACGGTTAATACGCTATTCTTGAATACTGTCGCGAGTTCACTGTTGCTCGAGTACAGCATCACGTGAGCACTTAGCTAGGGTGTACACGTATTCTGTCTTCGGTTAGCAGGAGTCTCGAGGCAATATTTATCTAGTTACGGGTCGTCCATGATTTTTGTTTTATGCGGACATGTCTCTATTCTCCATGTTTGTACATACTAGGATTTATATTCGGGGGTTTATACCGAATTACCTATCATTGGTAACTGGTCGCTGGTTTAGAATAATTAATTATTAATTTAATATCTAAATAAACTTATTTCCATGCATAAAATATAAATTAGGTTTATGAGTTATTAATACACTTCCATATCGACACGGCGACACGAAGGAGAATACTAGGAGACAAGAGAGATGGGTTCCACGAATGAGTGTTTAGGATAATAAACGAGAAAAGATTTGATGAATACAGAAAACGAGGTCTTGTGCGAAGACCCGCCCTTCTTTTATGTTTACAAACAAGATTGTACAAATTTGATCCTACACGAGGATGTCTAAGTACAATTTATTTAATCTGGATGAATATTGCTATAGGTGTCTGATCTGCAGTCGATCACTTTAGACCTTGGACCACACGATGTTGAAGAGGTGCCGTGGTAGACAGGTAGCAGCTTCGAAGGTTGCTAAAGAGGGTGGACGCCCGATGCCAAAGTCGTCGATCCCTTCTCTTTGCCTGAGCTCTGGATTCTCCTCTCTCTCTCTCTCTCTCGACCGTTGGATATGGTACTGGATCTCTTGATTAGTTTTCAGACCTAACTTCTTTGAACCTCCAATTTGTCGACCTTGTCCTCTGTTGATTGAGGTCTCTATTTATAGAGTTTTAGTGACAGTGACCACTCAGTCGATGTAAAAACCGAGTAGTGGATAGTACAGCACCCTTTTACACAACGGTTAAATAACCAATGCCTGCGTATAAATGATCTTTTGAATAAGCGTGTGACGCAGGTCCAACTAAGGGACAAAATGCGTATAACTGCTACAAAGATTACGGCGTAGAATCCACGTAGGTAGGTATCCCTTATGTAGAAGAGGTTTGCATAGAAGCCAATGTCTGTCACCGTGGCATAGAAGCCAAATAGTTATCAAACCGGCATAGAAGCCGAATAGGCGTAGAAGCCGAGTAGGCGTAGAAGCCGAGTGGGCGTAGAAGCTGAGTGGTCATAGAGGCCGAGTGGTCATAGAGGCCGAGTAGGCACAGAAGGCCTAATGGGCGTAGAAGCCGAGCAGGCACCGAAGCTGAATAGGCGTTGAAGCTGCTGCGTAACGTGCTAGAGTGATGATGTGGACGTCTTAGCCGGAATTACGGCTCTTGGAGATAATCAGATCTCTTGCATTAAATGCAGAGATCTGCCCCCATCCTGCGCATTAAATGCAGATGCTTGTCTTTAAGATTTGCCATCACTCTGCGCATTAAATGCAGATACGTACCTTAAATCCTGTGCGAAGAGTAACCGCTGACGTGGCAGTCTGTTCGTCTTCTGCGGAGCGTAAGGAGCTCACGTTTGCCTGTGTAAAACTAGGCGGCGTATTCCCTTGTATGCGTAGGAGTAGCTCATGCAAAGGGGATGTTACTAAACGACGGTTCAGTGATATTTAATCAAATCTCCTGCATTAAGTATGGAGATCCGCCATCATCCTGCGCATTAAATGCAGAGGCGTGTTTTGAAGGTCTGCCACCCTTCTGTGCATCAAACGCAGAGACGTGCCTCAGGCATCTGTCAGTATTCGGCGCATTAATTGCAGAGATGTGCCTTGAGGTCCTGTCACCACCCTGTACATTAAATGCAGAGACGCACCTCGAGTCCCTTACGGAGTACAGCTTTTGACGTGGCAGGCGGTTTGTCTTCCGCGGAGCGTAAGGATCTCTCATCTGCCTGTGTAAAACTAGGCAGCGTATTCCTCTGTGTACGTAAAAGCGGTTTACGCTAGGGAAAGGACAGTAAATAACAGCCTGGGTTGCAGTACCGCGCCATCATTATAGCCGTCGCCTGGGTAGTCGAGCAGTATCCCTTTGTCAGAAGTCCAGACGTCAGGTTCATTGCAGGATCTGACAGGTTCATTGCAGGATCTGACAGGTTTACTTCGGAGAATACGAAGCGTCCCTCGTACGCTTTAATGCTGCATTTGAAAGAGGATGAGTTTTACGCCATAAAGGCGATGAAGCACCCTGTTTATGCTGAAGCAGCCTGGTCATACTACCCTACGCGGATGGTCCTTGAGCCTATATTTCACGCTGTGCTCGGCGAAGAAGCTTCGTTTGTATGTTGAAGGCTCTAAAGTCCTCTGTTCACGCTGCTTTGCCTCAATATGCTGCATAGAGCTATCCAGCGTATTTTTTATGCTTCTACAAGACCCCCTTCAAAGCTTTTAAATTCCTCGTAATTTGAAAATGCTTTAAATGAAGCATGAACCGCTCCTCATAACTCGAAACATTTCTGAATAGAGTTTTGAAACGGTCGAGGCTGACTTTATGGCAGATTTTATTGGGGATCGGTATGACCTCTCTCGCCTATAAAAAGGCTGAGGAGTTAACCTGTTCTCCCCGTATTTCCTTCGCCACACAGAGATGATCGCCAGAGTTCGTCGGGTCGATCTGAGGAAGAAGAAGACCATGTTCTTCCAGCATGTAAGGAACCAAAAAAGACGGCATCTTCGATCAAATGTCCTCTACAACGATGGATCGTGGAAGGATATCATAGCCTCCTTTGCTCGGGATAATCAGCAACTTTGTATGGTGGTTCTTCGGGAGAGAGGAAGGGTCATATTTTGCCATGCTGCTTGCAAGTGGCACCTTCTCCCGTTACCTCCGGGGACAAGAGCAGACAGGCTTGCTCTGTCCCGGCTCGAGTGGCGTTGGTCTGTAGGAAAGCAGATTTACCCTGCTTTTCTTCTGTTGGAGGATGGGTCTATGCCCATTTTTGTATTCTCCCACCACTGATCATCTTCTTGTTCATCGATTGCGGATGTCGATGAACCGCCATGGAAGAAGAGGAAGATCTTCACCAATGCGAGAACCTGGCAGAACAGATTCTCGGTGCGATCTTCAGACGACGATGAGGAAGCCCTTTGTAGACAGGATTTCCCTCATATGTAGTCATGAAAAATGAAGAAAACCCTTGTAGACTGGATTTCCCTCATGTAATCATGCTTTTAATTTTAATAGAATCGTCTTTCTTCTTTGCATATGATCATGTTGCCATACTTTGCTGAGAAGTCTGAATATGTGTAGCTTCGATACGTCTGATTCTTTACGCTGACTCTGTGTAGAAAGAGCGCTAGGTCCTGTCCTGTCTTTTACGCATAACTAGGGATGCGTAGAAAGCCGCTTTAGCATTCGAGTGTTCGAATTGTCCTGCTGTTTAGGAGTGAGGAACCGCGTAGAATTCTGAACTGTTAGTTCTACAGAATTTCTTTGTTCAGAAATTATCTTCAAGAATGATTTCTCGAAAATCCCTTTAGGACAGGGCGAGAAATGGCTGTCAAACTGATTTGCCATCTTGGTAGATAAAATATTCAGACTGGAGTCTGGATGAACTTCGAATTGACCCATGAAGAAGAGTAATTTTTTAATGTTGAACTCTGTATGCTTCGGGTACTTGGGATATCTTGTGGTCAAGAAAGAGTATCTTCTGTGTGAACTCCTGTAACTGACCGCCTTGAGGATCGTTCAGATGTACGCGTACTCTGGCCTGCAAATCTTTCGGATGTGCGGGAAGTCATGGAGCACGAAATCGTAAGTTGGCAGCCTTTGAGCATAAACTAAACACCATCGAACGTGAAATCAGAGACTTGTAGTTCCTGAGCGTGAAGTCGTAGGTTTGTAGCCTCTCGAGCATAAAAGCTACCGAGCACAAAGGTATTCGGGTGTAAAATCCGACTTGTAGCTGTCGAACGTAAAGTCGTAGATTCGTAGCTGTCGAGCGTAGAAAGCTCCTTAGTGTAGAACTGTAGATTTGTTGCTTCTGAAAAGAAAAATTTTCGAGCGTGAAGTTGTGGATCCGTCGCCTCTGAGCGTAAACTAAGCGCCACCGAGCGTGAGATAATCGATTTGGTATCTGTTGAACGTGAAGTCGTAGGTTTATAGCCTCTCGAGCATAAAAGCTACCGAGCACAAAGGCATCCAGGCGTAAAACCGTAGACTTATAGCCTGCGGGTGTAAAACTGTAGATCTGTAGCTGTCGAGCGTAGAAAGCTCCTTAGCGTAGAAACCACGAACCTGCTTTGCGCGAAAAACTTTTCGAATTCGCTGACTGTCCGCCTTCTCTGAATAAATAGGCTGACGTAGGACCCAATCATAACCGAATATTAATTAGAAGATTTGGTTCGGGGTCCGAGGAGTCCATCCGAACTCTATATATATTCCAAGTTTCTGAGAGAAAAACTTTCTATCCGTCTTCTGCGAGAGAAAGCTTTTGACTGTTCGAGTTCTTCTCCATTTTTTTTTCGAGTCTTCAAAGTTTCCAGTAATGGCTTCGAAACAAACTTTCTCCGCTAAGGAAAAGAAGATTGATTCTTCTTCTCATTCTTCGGCCCAAGCGAGAGTGTATCTGGTTGGACAGGGTAAATCCCATTCTGGATGGAACATCCCACCGACGAACAGTGCACCCGGCCTGAATGGTAGAGCTTTTGGGATGAATGAGAACGACTGAAAATCCTTCGCACACGTTGAACGTGACCGAGCTAGGTCATCTTCTGTGCTGATAGCCTCTTTGAGGAGGATGATGCACGGAGATGTTTCATCTTTATACGCCCATATTTCTAATGTGCCAGCGTAAAAACTCCATATTTTTGCAGTCGAGCGTAAAAGCTTTGACTGCCAAAAACTTGGTGTATACTATTAAAATTTGATTTTTACGCTTGTGGATGAAAATCCTGGCGTAATAACTCAATTTAATCAATCTGGCATAAAGCACAGACCGTATACTGCCAATCTTGAATTTTACGTTTAGGAAATGGATTCCATCGTAGAGGCTCAAGTTTCACAGTCTCGGCGTAGAGCACGGACTGTTGATTTTTTTGCGGATGCTGCAAGTCCCAAAATGTCTAGTTAGGAACTGACGTGTTTCTTTTGTACTTTGCAGTTAACTTGCATGAGTCTCCGCTAGCTGAAGTGATGGGCTCTGCCGCCGGGATGCTGCACTCCAACTATTTGGAGGATCTGTCATACGTGGCATTTCCTATCTCCGGTCCCCAGTATCCCGAAGGAAGGGCAATTTTGATATCAGCTCAGGGAGAGCGAACGCTGCTGAACTTGATCAACGGGGAGCCCCTAACGTACGTAGACGGGGAGCAATACCTAAAGCCGGCTTTCCTCTTCGGGGACATGATTAACAAGCAGTCCCAGACAAAGCCTAAGAGAGAACTCTGGATTTTCCCTGCCGAGGGTTTGGTCTTATACCTGCCCAATATGCCGAGAGACTACCCCATCTCGGCCTTCTTCCATGCTACGCATCCCAGGAGGATGTCGTGGACGCTGACCCCCGATCTTCATGGCAAGCCAGGGAAGATCATTCATCTGAGAGGAGCTGACCAGGGGTCATTTTTTAGCCGCCCTTCTGGCTCTGTGACGTTGTTCAGGGGGCTGTACCCGGGCAGTGTCCCAAGTGAAGACAGTTTGGTGATCCAGTCAGTCCAGTTATCGACTTTCTGTAATGATTTTATGGGGCATGGGGGAGTATACCCTAAGGTGAACCCTCGGTGTGGCGGGTGGATCACCCCCACAAATCTTCGATGGGCTCGTTTAGTTGATTGGGCCCTGAAGCATTTCCAGACTGAGTTGGAGAGCGTTGGCCTGTTTGCCGCTGTGAGTGCCACCAGTGTTGGGTTACCTCCTAACCCTAACCTATTTCTGGCACTAATAGAGCGATATATTTCGCTTACCGGGACTTTCGCCACTCCACTGGGGGAGTTGGGATTGGCCCTTTATGAGATGGCAGAGATCTCAAGACTGCCAATGGGAGACACTCCATATGAAGAGTATGTTCCCACTAATCGGGAGCTGGGGGATTCAGACCCTCGGATGGTAGAAGTGTACCAGGAGTTGATGTGCCACTACCTCGCTTGCACCGCTTTTTATGGCGAGCCTTCAGATTTTGCTCATATCACCAAATGGATGTCCTATCTTTTCTTCCATCGGTCCAGGCCTGCTAAGTCGGAGAAGGTATTGGAGGGCAAGGATCTGCCTCTGAATTCCCTGAGTGCGCTTAATGCTCAGGTAGTTGACGATCTTATGGTGGATGCTGGTGCTCCGGACCGGTTCCTCGACGAAGGGACAGAAAAGTATCCTGAAGGCACTAAGGCCTATAGTTATTTGAGGCGCTGTCGCAGGCCTCTGTCCAGGGAGGCTCAACTGGCTGGCTTCCTCTCCATATGGCTGCGCCGAGTAGTAGTGTCTGGATTCGCATCTGTGGACCGCATTCACCGCAACACGCTGTGGCCTGCGTGTGTCTGGTGTTCGGGGCAAGACTGGGCTTGCTCCCTGCCATGGTGTGCCGTATACAAGTTGGCCTGATGGCCATGACTGACGGGCTGCTCGTCGATGAAATTCGGCGTGATAGCTTTTCCAGGATAGAATTACCATACCTGTATCTGATGGGATGGTTGATTCTTCATAACCCCAGGGTTATGTCTCCCGGCTCCGGCAGTAGATCGGGGGGTAGTTTCTTGCTGAACTACCAGAAATCTTCCTGGAACATGACCACGGTTCTCGACTGTCAGTGGGCGCTGGGCTTCAGTCACAGTTGGAAGCTTTTCTGCACCGTCCCTTCTGTACATCGCAATCAATCGGGGATTAGGCTCGAGGATTCGGGTAGAGAGAAGACCATTCTTTCTCCTGAAGCTTTTAATTGGTTGGTCTGTATCAGACCATCCCATCTGCTGTACAGAAGCGAAGATCATTGCTTCTTGGAGCCCTACTTGCCCAGTCGGTTTGTCAGGCAGTTTGGGTATGATTAGTTGCACGTGGGCAACGCCGTCACCAGCTTCAGGTCCAGAGGAGGACTCATTGATGGAGCGAGGGGATGGCGATATTTTATCATGGGCTGTACTGGGGCAATTTTTACTGTGCCGGTCATCACACTCTCCATGGAGCTGCGCATCCTGCATTCGTATGCCCAGTTCTATGTGGCAACGAACACCTTCCATCATGATTTTGATATGCATGGAAGTTTTAGGGTACCCTCTTCCAAGCCTGGGGGAAGAGTTGAAGTTCCCTCGGTTTCTTCCGACGAGGGTGAGGAGTCCGTTACCCCGGATAAGCCTCTGGTGTCGGTACCTAGGGGTGAAGTACCTCCGCCTGCGGGGACTTTGGTAGTTTCTGGGAAGCGAAGGGTTCCTGCTCCCACGGAGGCTTCCCCTCGTAAGAGGAAAAAAAAGACGGTAAATCGTCCTCTCCGAATTCCTGGTATTGAGGTTCTTGGAGATGAGTTTGCATCTCCCCGTGTTGGGGATGATTCTTTGATTGGAGGTTCCACGCCTTTTAGAGAGGGACCTTCTACAGTTCCGGCTGGCGGTGCCGAAGAATCTTCGCTGGACGCTGGTGTCGCTGGTATTGCTTCAGGTAGTGGAGCGAGGTCGCCTTTGGGGCTGAGTATAATTAAGTTCCGTATACCTCTAGCCGGATCGGCATCGGGAGGGACTTCTGCCGCGCCTGCAAGCGCACTTAGCGCGATTCCAGCCGATGAGCCTCGATTGGATTTTGAGGAGGACTTGGAAGACTATTTGTCAGCTTCCGTTAGTAGACCCCTTTCCCCAGGTATGACAGCTTGCCTAGCATCATTAAGAAATGATTTAGCTGTACAGGCTGCGGATGCGACATATATGCCGTCGGCCATGGGTAAATATCGTCTTTTATGCCTCTTCTTTAGGAAAATTAATATTAATCTTGATATTAACTTCCTTTTGCTTTCTCTCCAGGGAAGATCTCTTCGGGGAGGGTGATATAGATGCGCCCTTCGGCTCTGTGTCAGGTCCTGGCGGTGACACGAAGGTACCCGATTTTGAAGAAGAGACATCTTCGGGTGCTGGCTCGCCTGTCTAGGAGACTCTTGAGATATCTCAAGAGGAGGACGAGCCTGTCATTGTGACAGTGCCTCTTTTGAGCACGCCGGTCACTTCGTCCGGTGTTGGCGATTCTTCTTTCATCGCACCTTCTATTGAGGCGACGGTCGTGGCGACATTATCTGTGGTTATTCCTGGAGGGGAAGTCGCCACCATCGCGGACACTCCTCGCGTTCATGCGGACCTAGTTGTGCTGACTTAGCAGTACACCGGTATCTTCTATACCACTTTGAGAACACTAATGTCAATGGTGTTGGCGAAGAAGCTGGACTTTATGTCGCTGAAGAGGTCCTCTCGGTTCTCGATATAGGCGATCAGGGAATTCGGTGACACCGGGGTAGCTGATGCGCTGGAGGCGATGGTTAATGGTTTGGAGCAACCCATTAATGAATACCTACAGCTAGCTCGAGGCAACATTGAAGCTCTGGTCCAGGCCAGATACGACTCCTTGACTGCGCATCTTGTTGAAAAGAAGGAAGTTTTGAATAAATTCATCGAGACTAACCAGCAGGAGATTGACAAAGAAAAAGTCGTTTTGGAGGAGACTATCGCCCTTCAAATGAAGTGCCAGACCGAGCATGACGGCAATGTAGCGAGGGTCCACAAACTGGAGACAAAGCTTGCTCAGGCAAAGGAGTAGGCTTATCAGTCGTTGGAAGGTCTAGATGTGGTGAATGGCCGACTGGTCGCAGCACAACAGAACTTGGCGAGTGCAGGAGTCGCCCGTGCTGGTTTCCTTCGGGCTAGAGCCGAACTGTCACTCCTGATATATGACGAGGCACGGTTGGAGCGGGTCCGCGCTGATGTCCTGGATTCTGGGGCTGAGAGGATGGCCGTACTGGCGCAGCAGCTTCGTGACCTGACCACTCCCCCTTCATGATGTACTTTTGCTTTTCAATGTACTTTCGCTCTTTTTGGGAATAATAAATAGGCTTTTCATCTGACTTTGTGGACCCATTATTTCGGAATATAAATGACAGGTTTGGGTGAAAGTGATATCAGAGATAGTATGGACGTGATATACTTTCGATAAGCTTTAGCAGAGCATATCTATTCAGAGGTCATATGGACATGATAGAATATGATCCAACTAGTTTAGTTTTGAAAGTAGTTTTGTCAGGATGAGATCGCCTTAATCCAGTTGAGCAGAGAAGGTTTAAGCATAGTACCTTTTCAGGAATTTGCCATTGATAGGAGCCATTAGCAGGTCTCTATTTGGCTGGGCTAACCTGTAAGCGCCATTTGAGAACGTTGTCTCGATCACGTAAGGGCCTTCCCATTTGGGCTGGAATTTGCCTTTACTCCTGTGAGTAAGGATCATTGACCTTCTTACGACTAAGACTAGCTTGCCGATTTTGAACAACCTTTCCTTTACTTTTTGATTAAAAGCTCTGGAAATGTGTTCTTGGTAGAGCGCTATGCGCTGTTGAGCTTGGAGGCGCTTCTCGTCTAATCCTTCTAGCTCTTGAAGCCTTAACAGGTCATTCTTTTCTTGAGTGAGCTCATTAGTCACGGCTATCCTGAATGACGGAATTGGAATTTCCATAGAAAGAACTGCTTCACTCCCGTAGACCAATGAGAATGGTGTGCAACCTGTCGGTACTCGGACCGTTGTGTGGTATGCCCAGAGACATTCTCCCAGCTTCTCGTTCCAATCTCTTTTGTTCGAAGAGAGAAACTTCTTCAAGAGCTTGATAATGGTTTTGTTGAAGGCTTTCGCCAAACCATTAGCAGCCGGATAATATGCCGTAGAGGTCATATTTCGTATCCGATTTTTATCGCAAAATCGGTGGAACGCATGGCTGATGAACTGAGGCCCATTGTCATGGATTATCCTTCGGGGAACCCCAAAGCGGTAAATAACGTGATGCTTGATGAAGATGGTCACATTAGATGTCTTTACCTTAATAAGAGGGATCACCTCTGCCCATTTGGAGAAGTAATCCGTGATAGCCAGTATGAACCGGTGACCTCTGGAAGAAGACGGGTGAATAGGACCGATGATATCCATACCCCATGCTTCGAAAGGCCAAGATACAACCGTAGGATGTAGATGTTCGGACGGTTGATGTATGAAGTCTGCATGAACCTGACAGGCTCTGCATCGTCTGGCATACTTGATTGCGTCTGCGATCATAGTGGGCCAGTAATAGCCTATTCTCCTGATACGATCCTGTAGCTTAGGACCGGGTTGATGCGCCCCGCACACGCCGTCGTGAGCTTCACGGATAATCCGCTGTACTTCATCTCCAGAGAGACATCGTAATAATAGCCCGTCATAAGACCGACGATATAGGCATTGTGACAATACGTCGAAGTAGAAGCGTAATGATCGTCTTTTGACAGATATTGCTTCTTTAGGGTCTTCCGACAATATTTCGTATGCCATAAAATCTATAAAGGGACTTCTCCAGTCTCTGCTGGGAGGATCTGCGTCCACAGCGTGGCTGCGTTCGATGTGGAAGTTGTTCTTCACACAAAATAAATCTCTGTTAAGAAGGATTACCGAATTCTGCCTTCTTATAGGAGTAGCTAAATCTGCAGCTAGACTTGCTAGGGCATCAGCCTCTAGATTCTGAGATCGAGGTACATGCTCAAGAAAGAATCCTTTGAACGTCATGGCCGTCTCGACCGTTGCTTGGTGATAGGGGATGAGGTCGGGATTCCGGACTTCATATATTCCTCTGACTTGATTGACGATCAGCAGAGAATCACCGAAGGCTTCCAGAGATTCGACCCCTAGCTCTTTAGCGACTTGGAGCCCGATTAGTAGAGCGTTGTACTCTACCACATTGTTAGAACAGGGCTCGCTAAGAGAATATGCTCGGTAGATAACGAGTTTATCAGGGGTAACTAGGACGATTCCTACTCCCGGAACCACGTTTCCCCTGGGAGCAGCCCTGGAGGCGCCATCGAAGAACAGTTGCCATGCATCACCTTCCGTTGTGGAATTATACTCTACAACTTTGTCGAGAATGTCCTTGTACAGTTTGGAGGCCTCCGGGATCGGATGAGCAGCTAGAAAGTCAGCCAATGCTTGGCCTTTGACGGACTTCTGAGGGACGTACACCATGTCATATGGCGTTAATAACATCGCCCAAGTCGCGAGTCAGGAATTAAGGACACTTGGCTTGCTCATCAGTACCCGAAGAGGATTAATCCTGGAGATGATATGAATGGTTTGGCCCGTGACATAGTGTCGCATTTTTTGAATAGCGAACATCAGAGCCAAGCATTCTTTCTCCACAGGGTTGTACCGGTGTTCGGCTCCGACCATCATCCTTCTGAGGTAGTAGATAGCCTGCTCGTGGCCCATATCGTTCTTTTGTGCGAGAAGAGCTCCCAGGGAATGATCCATTGCTCGGACGTACAGCACGAACGGTCTACCAATGACAGGAGGTACCAGAACTGGCGGACTAGTGAGGTAGCGCTTGATATCCCCGAACGCTTGCTGACAGGCTTCGTCCTATACGAAGGATACACCTTTCTTCATGAGACGCGAAAAGGGTTGGCATCTCCCGGAGAGGTTGGATATGAATCTCCGGATATAAGCCAGACGGCCTTGAAATCCCGTGAGTTCCCTCAGATTGCGGAATGGTCGCATTTCTAAGATGGCCTTAACTTTATCAGGGTCCACTTGAATGCCTTTGGCGGTGATAACAAATCCCAGAAATTTGCCACTAGATACCCCCAGAAAGGACTTTGTAGGGTTCATTTTGAGTTGATGTTGGCGCATCAATTCAAATACTGTCTTCAAGTCTTGAATGTGATTATCCCTGAGGCAGCTTTTGACAGCTACATCATCCACGTAATACTCCACTGTCTTGCGTAAATGCTTATGGAATATGTTACTCATAGCCCGTTGGTACGTAGCCCCGACATTCTTTAATCCGAAGGGCATGACCGTATAGCAATATACCCCCAGTGGTGTCCGGAAGGCGGTATGCTTCTCGTCTTTAGGATGCATCTTGATCTGATTGTATCCTGAAAATCCGTCCATGAAAGACATACATTCAAAACCGCATGTATTGTCAATCATGACGTCTGTGATGGGAAGAGGGAACTCATCCTTGGGGCAGGCTGCGTTCAGATCTCGGTAATCGATGCAGATACGTACTTTCCCATTCTTCTTTATGAACGGGACAATATTGGCGACCCAGTCGGGATGTTGTTCCTCACGGATGAAGCCGCAGGCTATCAACTTCTTGACTTCAGCTTCAATGGCATCCATCATGTCCGGGCTGAACCGGCGTTGGTGCTGCTTCACAGGCTTTGAATCGGGCAGTATGTTGAGTTTATGAGTAGCTACCTTCGGATCAAGACCTGGCATATCCTCATAATTCCACGCAAAGACGTCGATATATTCTTTTATCAGTTGGATAATTTCCCCCCTTTCTTCTTCGGAAAGGTTGTTACTGATAAATATCGGTTTTGGTAAAAGTTTATCCCAACGTCAATCTGGATAACTTCATCTTTAGTGGGAGGTTCTCTCTGCTCGAAGTAGAACTCCCATTGTGTATCCATCTGCTGAGCCCAAGCATCATTCTCAAATAGTTCAAATTCTTGTTTGTTTGATTCAAAGGAATCTGTCATTACCATATTTGTCAATAATGTTTGCTCGCGAGCATGAGATGAGTCAGAGGGCGACGAGCCATCTTGAAAAGAGGAAAAGATATCCTCGTTCGACTTGGAAGTCGTAAGGGAGGTAGCATACCCTAAACCGAAGCTGGTTTGCTAATAGTAAGGATCTCCGTGCAGTGGTATTCGTCTGCCTTTCCCGTAGTTAAGACCTGGCTTCAGCTTCAAGTCATAACCCATGCTTTGCATGATCTTCAAAGCTTGCGGGCTGTACCTGTGAACTTGCATTTCACCAGAGTCGTTATCGAAGGAATCCTCTTGTATAGTCTGTTCGTTGTGCATGCGGCCGAAGACTATGGAATGCTGGCCATTGTGGGCAGGTGGAACAATGAAGATAGAATCCTTATGCGGTCCATATGTGCTGGTGACATTGGATGATGACGCCACTTCCCATATGTACGGATGATAGGAATCTATAGCTGCCAAGATTTTTTGTGCTATAGGCTCTATGTCGTCATGGGGAGAGGATTCCTGATTTGGAATCCGGGCGTCGATATACTAGAAAAGAGGTCCTTTATTATTATCAGAAACCGCATTCCTGGTTGCATTTACATCACTCGGCTGCTTGTTGCGCCAAAGGTTGATGATTAAGGGCGGAGGCTTCTGGTTCAAAGTGATCACTAGAGGATCACCCCCTTTCCCTGACCTGGTCTTGTTCAGGTGGATAGCCATAGGCTCTGTGGCTTTTGGATGGGTAGTCCGTCCTTTTACCTTGATTGACAGAGGTTGCTTGGCAGAAGGCTCTTCAGGCTCCCGGTGGGATTCCTTCTCTGCTTGGGCTGACACCTCTTCCGTGTAGTCTTGAGAGTATAACACGGCATCGGAGTAGTAGGATTCTACTCGGCTAAACGGGTTTAGATCAGCAACCTCCATTTGTACTGTCCCTTGGGCGTCTACATATTTGAAGCATTGATGTAGAGTCGAAGGAACGATGTTGTGGTCGTGGATCCATGGTCTTCCCAGCAGGATATTGTAGGACACCTCTGAATCAATGACGTAGCATGTAGCCACCGATCTGAGGTTGCCAATCTGGATTCTCAGGCGAATTTTTCCCAACGGCTTACTTCTTCCGGCGTTGAAACCCACGATAGTAGTGGTGGTGTAAGCCACTTCGCTGGTAGGAATTTTCAGCGGTCTAAGCAGACTATGAGGAATGATGCTGATTGAGGATCCCAGATCTATATGAATCCGGTCGACCTCCAAGGAACCGACGTACCCGGTGTGGTAGAGGGGTCTGTCATGCCTGTTATATTTTAACAGTATATCGTCTTGAGTGAAAGTGATGTTTGGGACCACCTCCATCACACTGTGGCATCGAGGATATGCCACGGGTTCTTCGTCGGGGGACTTGAGTTGGGTCAAGTATGTATCCGCCTGCATCAATGCTTCACTCAGGGCTAGACGAGTGTCTTGGGAGAGCCTGAGTAGCTCAAAGATGGACAACCTTGCCGGTGTATTAGCCAGTTGGGCCAGGATATCGAAGTTGTACGGCTTCTCTAAACCTTTGTTTTGAATATTTTTTACAGGTTTATCGAAGCATACTTCTTTTTGCTTTCCCTTGTCCGCCGAAGTTGGTCTCGAAGGATCGGCCTCTGGTACTGCGGGCTCTAGTTCTGAAGGCTTAGCAGCTGAAGCGTCTGTAGGTGCATCTTCCTGACTTGCTCCGTAGTCCTTGAGGTAAGCCTTCCCTGAACGGGTTGCTGGGGCCAAAACCTCGTCTTCGTCTGATGTCGAAGAAGTTGCAACCATATGGCATGGCTTGCATTTGGAGTTCTTCCTGGACTTAGCCTTAGTAGCATTAGTCACTTTTTCGAGCTCCGACACCAGGTCTGGGTGAACCCACATAATCTTGCCTCTCTGGGTAGTTAGGGATAACAGGTCGTGACTTTGACCCCTAGCCAGAGAGAGATTAATGATATTCATCGTTGTCCGGGAAATAGGTATAACACCGTCCGACACTTATTGGGGAGGCAGATTGCCAAATTGCAGAGAGATCATGTTGGCCATGACCGTCTTCTCGCTATTGCACAGAGTGATGGCTTTAGCATCGATCAGCTCTTGGATCTTTCTTTTCAGTATATAATACACCTTTGTTGGGTGGTGTACGTATCTGTGGAAGATGTAGTACTTGGGGTTGTTGGCACTGCCGACTTCACTGGGTCGCCTCTCCTCCGGAAGGGTGATCTTGCCACTTTTGACGAGACACTCAAATATACTCGGAATATCATCGTCGTCGAAAGAGTATACCTTGACGGGCCTGGAAGTCCCAGGTTTCGTCTGCATGGTTGCCGTAGTCTTCTGTCTGGACGTATTTATCGCCAGAGCTTCTTTTCCTTTGGAACTGCGAGGATGGTCACCGTTGGGGATGACCTCTTGCCTCTGTCAGAGGCAGAGATCATGATACCATTGTCACGCGCCTTGTGACTGTTGTCCTCGGCGGCTATCGCTGAAATGATAAACGAGGGCCAATCATGGAATTGATATGGTCCTGTGAACACCGAGATCACGGGAAGAAGGTTCTTCCTGCAAATATCCACCAATGCTGAGTCTGGAACTCCTGGAGGCATCTGTAAAGTGGCTTAACGAAAATGTTCGACGAAGGTGCGAACGTCCTCTTTTTCCCTCTGCTTGACTTCGATGAGAGAGGACATAGACATGTCCATTCCTCCCTCATAGAATCGTGTGAAGAATAAAGCCTTGAAGTCTTCGAAGGAAGTAATACAGTTGTCCGCCAGGCTGCAGTACCACTGGTAAGCTACTCTTGAGAGACAGCCCTTGAACACTCGGGTAAGGAGGGCGTCATTCCCTTGTAGCAACACCGTCATCATACTGAAATAGTTCATTTACTGACTTGATGATATTTTTCCCTCGAACAGGGCCATAGTCTGAGGTTTGTACCTCGGAGGTAAAGGGACCTCTTCCCAGATAGCTGGGTATGGGTGGTTGATTCCCAATTTCTTGAGCTGATCTTTGTGCTTCAAGGCATCAAATTGGACTTTTAACTCCCGCACTGCTTGTATCAGATTTTCAGCTGGTAGCGAGACCACGGAATGGTGTGGAGTTGGTTGTATCGTGACTCCCGTAAGAGGTAGTACATTCTTCGAGTAAGGAAGTGGAGGACCAGCTGACTCTTGATCTAGAGCAAGCTCTTGGATCGTGTTGGATGGTGGTAGGTCCACTCCCACACGTCTCTGAGTAGGCGGGACCGATGTTTGAGCCATAGCAGCCGCCTGTTGAGTTAGCATCATTTGGTGCATGTTTTCCATCATGGATTGCATTTGTTTCAGAGATGTCTCTAGTGTAGTAATGCGTTGCTCAGCGTTCCCTGACGGCGTAGCTTTCTCGTGTTCATCTCCAATGGCATAAACTCCCATGTCCCTGGATGTTATTGAAGGATGAGAATAGGTCGCTGTAGAAGTTGACTCTATACTCTCAGTATCTGATTCGGGAGACTGGCGACCCCCAGCGTCGGAATCAGAAGAGCACGAAGTCAGTTGTCGTGACCTCGAACGAGTGTTCTGGAACACCCCAGCTTCGGTGTCCCTAAGGAGTATGTTGAATTTTCTTCAGCTCGGAGTTCTAGAGGACGGACGTCTTGAGCCTGAGCTTCCTCCAGGTATATGTGAAGCCATGTTTACTGATGCATGCGTGGGCTCTTCTTCTAGAAAAGATGGAGAGTAGCTCAGCCGGTCAAAAACTGGCCGTTTTGCTTTAGAACAGTAACAATTAATTACAATCCTGTGACTATTACAACAGTGCTCACTAGGAGGCGTAATAGCCACGCTAGAAGATCCTCTCTCCTTGCGTTTCTGGATTAGATACTTGCGCAGGTCAGGAGAAGTTGCAGAAGAAGAAGATGATGGCTTGTTCCTTCTGTTCCCCTCGGTGGCGGGTAATCCCCGAGGAGGGCGTCTTTACGCAACTGGAGCCTTCTTTACGCTTAGGGACTTAGCCTGACGTAATTTGGAGCTTCGCTCTGGTTGGCGTAAAGCTGAGGATGTCCTTAGGCGGCCATCAGCGTCTCGCGTAATTCAGAGGGCGTGCAGATTGTTCCTTTGCTGGCGTAAAGGCCGAGAAGTTGAGTAGTCCTCCATCTGCTTTCCCTTGCGGAGATCACAGGGATCATCTGGTTCCCCGTAGAGGTCAGATATTATTTTACGTGCGGAGCATTTTTTGTACTTTTGGTTTGGCGCTGAGGCTTTATCAGAAGTTTTGTCTATTCCGCCAGGGACGGGAGACTGAATTTCACGCACAGAGCGCGGAGTATACTTCTGGGTGAGGCATTGCCAGAAGTTTTGTCGGTCCTGTCAGAGACAGGCGACTGAATTTTATGCACAGGGCGCGGAGGGAGCAATGCTACAACCTCATTGGTCGAAGAGATCGGAGAATCCACAGGAATGGTAGAGGATGTCTTGGGCATCCAAACCTTACGCAGCTTTCTGTTGTTTTGGACAGAGAGAGAGTGAGAGCTACCCCTTGTTTGGAGCATATCTTCATAGGCAGACTGGTCGAACTGGACGACCAGTGTCTTCTTCACGGATCCCACGAATACCGTATCGTGTTGAGCAATAGCTTCCTCATCAGAAGAGAAAGATGTCCCCAGCAGAGTCGCCATCTTGTTTAGGATAATAAACGAGAAAATATTTTATGAATACGGAAAACGAGGTCTTGTGCGAAGACCCGCCCTTCTTTTATGTTTACAAACAAGATTGTACAAATTTGATCCTACACGAGGATATCTAAGTACAATTTATTTAATCTGGGTGAATATTGTTATAGGTGTCTGATCTGCAGTCGATCACTTTAGCCCTTGGACCACACGATGTTGAAGAGGTGCCGTGGAAGACAGGTAGCAGCTTCGAAGGTTGCTAAAGAGGGTGGACGCCCGATGCCAAAGTCGTCGATCCCTTCTCTTTGCATGAGCTCTGGATTCTCCTCTCTTTCTCTCTCTCTCTCTCTCTCGACCGTTGGATCTGGTACTGGATCTCTTGATCAGTTTTCAGACCTAACTTCTTTGACCCTCCAATTTTTCGACATTGTCCTCTGTTGATAGAGGTCTCTATTTATAGAGTTTTAGTGACAGTGACCACTCAGTTGGTGTAAAAACTGAGTAGTAGAAAGTACAACACCCTTTTACACAACGGTTAAAATAACCAATGCCTGCGTATAGATGATCTTTTGAATGAGCGTGTGACGCGGGTCCAACTAAGGGATAAAATGCGTATAACTGCTACAAAGATCACGGCGTAGAAGCCACGTAGCTAGGTATCCCTTGTGTAGAAGAGGTTGGCATAGAATCCAATGTCTGTCACCGTGGCATAGAAGCCAAATAGTTATCAAACCGACATAGAAGCCGAGTAGGCGTAGAAGCCGAGTAGGCGTAGAAGCCGAGTAGGCATAGAAGCTGAGTGGTCATAGAGGCCGAGTGGTCATAGAGGCTGAGTAGGCACAGAAGGACGAATGGGCGTAGAAGCCGAGCAGGCACCGAAGCTGAATAGGCATAGAAGCAGCTGCGTAACGTGCCAGAGTGATGATGTGGACGTCTTAGCCGGAATTATGGCTCTTGGAGATAATCAGATCTCTTGCATTAAATGCAGAGATCTGCCCCCATCCTGTGCATTAAATACAGATGCTTGTCTTTTAGATTTGCCATCACTCTGCGTATTAAATACAGATACGCACCTTGAATCCTGTGCGAAGAGTAACCGCTGACGTGGCAGTCTGTTCGTCTTCTGCGGAGCGTAAGGAGCTCACGTTTGCCTGTATAAAACTAGATAGCATATTCCCTTGTATGCGTAGGAGTAGCTCATGCAAAGGGGATGTCACTAAACGACGGTTCGGGGACATTTAATCAAATATCCTGCATTAAATATGGAGATCCGCCATCATCCTACGCATTAAATGCAGAGGCATGTTTTGAAGGTCTGCCACCCTTCTGTGCATCAAACGCAGAGACGTGCCTCAGGCATCTGTCAGTATTCGGCACATTAATTGCAGAGACGTGCCTTGAGGGCCTGTCACCACCCTGTGCATTAAATGCAGAGACGCACCTCGAGTCCCGTACGAAGTGCACCTTTTGACGTGGCAGGCGGTTTGTCTTCCGCGGAGCGTAAGGAGCTCTCATCTGCCTGTGTAAAACTAGGCAGCGTATTCCTCTGTGTACGTAAAAGCGGTTTACGCAAGGGAAAAGGCAGTAAATGATAGCCTGGGTTGCAGTGCCGCGCCATTATTATAGTCGTCGCCTGGGTAGTCGAGCAGTATCCCTTTATCTGAAGTCCAGATGTCAGGTTCATTGCAGGATCTGACAGGTTCATTGCAGGATCTGACAGGTTCACTTCGGAGAATATGAAGCGTCCCTCGTACGCTTTAATGCTGCATTTGAAAGATGATGAGTTTTATGCCATAAAGGCGATGAAGCACCATGTTTATGCTGAAGCATCCTAGTCATACTGCCCTACGCGGATGGTCCTTGAGCCTATATTTCATGCTGTGCTCGGCGGAGAAGCACCGTTTGTATGTTGAAGGCTCTGAAGTCCTTTGTTCATGCTGCTTTGCATCAATATGCTGCGTAGAGCTATCCAGCGTATTTTTTATGCTTCTACAATGAGTACCTGATCAACCGAGCGAGGGGGTACGCTCGCTGGTCGGCTGTTCCCTTCGACGAGGGTGGCTCCGGTAGCATGGGCGGATCCGTCTAGCGGTAGTGGGGCAGTGCTCCGGTTGGGAGCAGTCGGCGCTGGGGCAGTACTCCGGTTGGGAGCAGTCGGGGCTGGGCAGTGCTCCGGTCTGGAGCAGTCGGGGTTGGGCAGTGCACCGGTCGAGAGCAGTCGGGGTTGGGCAGTGCACCGGTCGGGAGCAGTCGGGGTTGGAGGTTTGCACCGGTTAGGAGCAGTCGGGGTTGGGGTGTACACCGGTCGGGGAGAAGTCAACGTTGGGGTGTGCACCGGTCGGGGAGAAGTCGGCGTTGGGGTGTTCGGCCGGTTGGGGAGCTCGGTTTGGATGGGGAGGTCAGTTAGGGTTTTGTAGGGGATGATGAATAGTGGGTTTATTAGGGTTTTGTATGAGGGGGTTTGTATTTATAGTTGGTGATGGAGATTATGGGCTGGGCTTGCGTGTGGGCCTGTCCTGCCTTGTTAGGGGATGGTCTACGTAGTAGTGTGCAAGGTGGGCTTGGTCGGGTTTGTTTGAGATGAAGTTGACCTCAAATATAATTAAAT
This sequence comes from Iris macrosiphon, assembly GCA_036927795.1. Classification (NCBI taxonomy): domain Eukaryota; kingdom Viridiplantae; phylum Streptophyta; class Magnoliopsida; order Asparagales; family Iridaceae; genus Iris; species Iris macrosiphon. The sequence continues at coordinate 31,191,474 of JAYESA010000014.1, read as the reverse complement.
TAAATAAATGCAAGGCGCTCTCTCAAGAACTACGGCGTAGCTAAGGTGAGATGCAAGGGCGAGGTGCATGAAGACGTATATTAGACGCACATTAATCCTAATTAATGCCAAATAAATCCTAGCGTCTCGATTTAATTCTAATAAATCTTGAATTGGTCGAGGGGGTTTACAATACCCAAAAAATAATCTTTGTCTATGCCTGAGCTACTCAATAGAGACAACACTGACTACCAAGACTGGAGACTCCCATTCATCGACTACGCAGTCTATAGATTTCTTCCTGAGAACCCAAATGAAGCCACTTCCATTAGAGGACATTCCCTCCGGTTCTATTACGATACGGCTACCAAAATACTTTATCGTCGTTCCTACGACGGTCTTCTTCTATGATGCCTATCGAATACAGAAATGAAGTAGGCTCTCCTTGAGGCTCACGATGGAGTTTGTGGTGCCTATCATCCCGGACCCAAGCTACATGACCGTCTATGGAGAATATGTTACTATTGTCCGATAATAGTAGCAGAGGCTGTTGACTATGTGAGAAAGTGTAAGCGTGCCAAATTTATGTAGACTTTATCCACCAGCTCTCAGAATTTCTATACCCAACGGTAGCATCTTGGTCGTTGAAAGCATGGGGAATGGACATTATCGGACTAATTAGTCTACCTTCTTCTAAGGGACATTGGTTCATCTTGGCTATCATCGAACACTTCTCCAAATAGGCGAAAGGTGTTCCACTCGCTGTAGTCAAGACCTCAAACGTGATCAGTTTTGTCAAGCATTACATCATATAACGCTTTAGCTTACCACGAAGGATCATCCATGACCATGGTCCACAGTTTATAAGTCATACTTTTTATCTATTTTATGACAAAAATCGAATCTAGAATGTCGCCTCGACCGCCTACAACCCAGCAACAAATGGTCTGGCAGAAGCGTTCAACAAAACCATCATAAAACTACTCAAGAAGTTTGCATCATCCAATAAGCGCAACTGGAATGAGAAGTTAGGTGAATATCTCTGGGCCTATCGTACAACGGTCCGAACATCTACTGGCAGCACACCATTCTCCTTGATTTACGGAAGCGAAGTGGTCCTCCCACTCGAGATCCAAATTTTGTCACTCCGAGTGGCTCTATCCAACCGATTTATTGTTGACGACAATCACCGCCGATGACTACAAGAGTTAGAAGCGCTCGACAAGAAGCGTCTCTTAGCTCGATAGCACATTGAGCTATACCAAGCACGTCTTTCAGGAGACTTCAACAAATGGGTCAAGAAGATGACTTACCAAGTGGGTGACATCATCTTGACAGTAAGAAGACTGATGGTTATGACCCATAAGATGGCTGGTAAATTCTAACCTAAATGGGAGGGTGCGTTCATTGTGGAGTCCGTGTTCTCCAACGGCGCCTACCGGCTCACAAAACCCAATGTTGACTTGCTCATGATGCCTATTAATGGTAATTTCCTCAAAAAGTACTATATCGAAGCTAGACTTGTACTCCCTTTACTATTAGCTGGACAACTAAAATATACAGTGTATGTTTCCCGTTGTTTATCGCCAGCAAGTGTGTAAACACAATATGTACTTCTCTTCCACAAAAGTTTAATAAAAGTCATTGTGTGTATTCAGGAATCCTGAATATGAAATAGACAGTAGATCCTCCAAAAACTGCCTAGCGGAGCCACCTTCAGGTCTATCCACACTTTCGGGTAGACCACTCATAATCAGTTTCCTTGGACATTAGTTCATGTCCACATTACCTCTAAACTACTATCCTAACCAATTATCCCCAAAAAGGTTTGCCATATCCATATTACCTCTGAGGAAACCTTTCTGTATAACTATCGATTGTCACATATATAATAAATTAGACATCGGTCATCATCTAAACTTATCACCCGTACTTAACTCTAAGTACGCCAGTGGTGTTAAGTCTATAAAATCTGCCACATCTATATCACCTCTGGCAGAGCTTGTCTCGAATCTATTACTTACACTCAGGTATGCAATAAATAATGGGGCCACAAAACTATCATACCCCAGATCCAAATATAAGGAACTGAGCCACGTGGCATTGGCTAACGGGTATACTGCGACGGATATCCCAATCTAATGGACTCGACGGAGTGCACCTAAGCTATAAAGTACAATGATAAAACCCAACATATAAAACATAAGCTGTGTAACTAAATCTCTTCCACAAACATAAGAATATGGAACACATAGAGAAATCAAGTCTACTAATGTGCAGAAAGAAAATAAGTCTAAAAATGTATCATAATACAATATGAATAGAGTCATACGGGAACAAATCCCCTAATACAATAACTAGGGCCGATATATGTAAACTAGATAATAATACCGGGCCCAGGGTGAAGTCACTAGCAGTAATCAAACGAAGTCCTCGGGAAGGATCTCGTCCTCAACAACAAGTCCTGCTCTTGGATATATAACCGGTCTGTACTCCTCCGGGTAGTCCTCCTCGTCTAAGCCTAGAAGGGAACCAGGTCCTCAGAAGGACGTAACAAGATAAAAAAATAGTATGCCATAGTAAAACAGAAAGAAAACATGTGATACGCTGGTATAATCTAGCATAACCACATGAGTGAGACACAACTTGAAGACAACATTCGACACATGGGCTTTCCAAATATAAATCCATAGCTCCGAGGCACAGAGACACACGGTACGTATCGTAGTTCCTAACACAGAGTCACATGGGTGATATTACGACTCCGGATACAGGATCTCTACAAAAATAAGAATATATATATATATATATATATATATGTATATGTATATGTATATGTATATGTATATGTATATATATATATATATATATATATATATATATATATATCGTATACAAAGTAGCCCAAGCGTCTAGTAACTGTCTTTCCCTCCCAATGCGGACAACGAGACGCATCCGCTGGTCGCCGAGCCTGAACCTCTATATAACAGTCTCGTCATAATAAAGTATCTAGCACCAATAACGATGCTACAGTCATCATGGATTCCGGTCATGCTGACACTATCAGGATATAGGAAGTCTGACATGACGACAGTGTCTGATTGTGTCCTAGGGTTCCGATGTTACCAAGTAGGTACATCAAGCTATCGAGAACATCTATCAATCGCTACTAGACGTTATCGACGAATGTCTGCACTCGAATATGACCCGGTCGCTAAGTAACAATTTTGATCCAAAGCACACACAATGCATATATAGAATAAACAATAAATTTGGAACTGAGATACAGAATAGCAAGGTACACTTTCCTGGATACAGATGCTGAAGGTGGGGCTCCAGTACAACATCCAAGTCCGAGGATCCTAAAGTACCTAGAGATAATATATAAAATTAATTAATAATCTAGCTCGAAACTATCTAAAATAAGAGATAAAACACAACTAGCATAGGCTTTTGTCTTAGTTACAAAACTCACGTCTAAGGTACTGACTAGGGGGTTGACCTTAAACAATATCTTCAAACCCTAATATTCATCATAGTGGTTTCAGTCATCTATGTTAATGTTCATTCTCGACCCTACCATCCCTGTAATCATAGTCATAATTGTATACATCCAATCTAGTTGTCATACCCAAATACGCATAACGTTCACATATAATATCCTCAATCATAACATCAAACAATCTCACCAAAATTTATTTGAACAATATCCCCATCATATGCATTTTTCGTATATATATAACCTTAAACAATTGCTATTAAACTATGCATTTTTACATATATATAATGCCAGACAAATCTATTAAAATATGCATGGGTATTACTCAGGGAATCCTAAACCTAACTAGGGTTTCTCTTAACACATATAAATAACTATAAAATAATGACGAAGGAGGAAAAGTTATCCAGGTGGCTGCGGGTGGTGGTAGCGGCGGTGCTGCGACTTCGGTCAGTGACGGTATCAACCGCGGGAGGGGGAGGGGTGCTCGTGTCGACTGTGGTGGTGGTGGTGCTCGATGGGGTGATGGTGGTGGTGCTCAGCTACTGTGGTGTAGGCAGGAGGGGTTGGTGGTGTTGGCTGCGGTGTAGCCGGTGGTGGTGGTGGTAGCTATGGTGGAAGTAGAGTCGTGGTAGAGTTGCGGGCTGCTGTGGTGGTGGTCAGGGCGATGTTGGCCAGAGAGGGTGGTGGTGTTGTGGTAGGGGTGGGGTAGGGGCTGACGGTGGTGGTGTTGGTGTAGGAGGTGACGATGACGAAGAAGAAGACCTCCACCGGACTGAACCCACACCGATGCCGCAATGTCAAGAACGTGGATCCCCTCGCCTGTGTCAGAGAAGATGAACTTCCTGCCACAGTGTTCGTCGGACCCGAGTGTTTGATGGCAGTGGACAAACTGTAGCTTGCTGTAGCAGCTGGCGTAATAGGAAATGCGACGGAGAAGTTATTGGAAACATCGACTGGAGCTTCTCTCAACGAAGGAAGGAAAAATTCCTGCAGGAGCTTCAAGTGGGAGAAGATGAAGAAGAATGAAGAAGAAGAAAACAAAGAAGAAGAGAAGAAGAAGAGAAGTAGAGAAGAAGAGAAGAAGAGAAGAAGAAGGAGTCGGCTGGAATGAGAGGGAGGGGAGGAGAGAGAGAGGGTGGTGAGAAACTAGGTTGTCTTGGGATTAGGGCCAACCACATTAGGATGGGTGTGTGTGTTTTAATATAAAGGGAGTGTGTGGTTGTGAAGGGAAGAAATTTGAATCAAGGGCTTGGATTTTTCATGAGGGAATAATACAATACAAGGGGAGAGAGAGGGTGATGATGACCAGTTATGAGGATGGGGGAGGGTTTCTTCATTTGCTTTGGACCAATATGAGGGTAACACCTAGCACCCTTTTTGCATTTAAGCCCCATAACATTTGGGTGTTTACACATAAAGAATAAAGTGTGAGAATTTGATGTGGGAAGTTGTGTTTGGTGTTTTGTAGGATGAGTGGGTGTTGGATATTTTGTATGAGCATCATAAATGAGTGTTGGGTTAAGTTGGGGTTAGGTTAAGTTGGTGTCCCCAATTTAATTAAATAATGTGTCATATGTTCTCTTAAATTAAATGGAAGTGCATGTGATCTCAATTGGGATTGACATAAAGGTCATGGACGATGTAGGTTTGGTGTCAGTCTTAGACCCTTTAATTGGTTAGGTAAAATAGGTTGAGTTTGTGCCCCCAAATCGATGGTAATGACATAGGTACAAGGCATTGGATTAAAGAATTGATTTTTGTGCCTGAAAAGTTGTACAATTAAAATAGAGCACAAATGAGTGTGTTTGTGAGGGACAGAAATATCCAGTGCCTAGGTTGGCTTGTCTGGTCAAGAGTGCAAAGTTATGTTAGAAAGTAAAGGCTATTATTGTGCTCTAATTATTATAACAACGGTAAGGTACACCAAGGGTTTAAATTAAAGAACCAGTCCACACAATACTAATTTTTAATCCTTATACAACCTGAAACTAAATCAAAATTCTTACCATATTCAGTCTATCTAAAATATTGAGGGGGTTTACATCCTTCCCAAATTAGAAGAATTTTGTCTCTGAAATTAAAAGTTAAGCACGAATAAGAGTTACGAGAATTAAAAATTTAACAGGTAATAAAATGCAGTACATGAATTCGTACCTCAGTCCTCAAATAAATACGATAAACGATGTCGAATGGAATCCTCGCGCTCCTAGGTAGACTCGTCCGGCAAATGATGCTTCCATGTAACCCTGATCAGTCGAATAGTCTGTCCCCTCAAAACTTTCTCACTGCGATCGAGTATCCCTACTGGCTACTCCACATATGATAAACTGGGCCCAACTGTAATCTATGAATGATTGACCACGTGGCTAGGGTCTGCCACGTATCTCCTTAATTGTGATATATGGAATATGTTATGCACACCTTCTAATAGAGGAGGCAATGCAAGACGATATGCCACTTCGCCAACTCGCTCCAAGATATCAAAAGGTCTGATGTACCCGGACTCAGCTTGTCTCTACCCCCAAATCTGATGGTACCACAAGTAGGCGATATCTTCAAAAACACATGGTCACCTTCCTTGAATTCCAAAGGTTTGTAGTGCGCATTTGTCCAATGTTTTTGCCTATCCTGTATTGCACGCAGGTGGCCCTGAATCTGCTTTACTTTCTCCACTGTCTGTGTCACCAACTCTGGACTAAGTATCTGACGCTCTCCCATGTCACTCCAACATATTAGTGACATACACTTTATGCCATATAGTGCCCCATAAGGTGCCATCTGTATGCTTGCTTGGTAGTTGTTATTGTAGGAGAATTCTACCAAGTATAGATGGTCCTCCCAAAGTCCTCCAAAGTCGATCATGCACGCTCTCAATATATCCTCTAGTATCTGAATCGTGCACTCTGACTGACCATCAGTCTGTGGATGATATGTAGTGTTAAACTTGAGGCGAGTTCCTAGACTCTCCTGCATACTCCTCCAAAAATATGACGTGAATCTGGAATCATGATCCGACACAATGCTGACAGGAACTCCATATAGTTATACTATCTGCCTCATGTACATGTCAGCCAATATCTTCGTGGATTGCCCAACTCTAAAGGGCAAAAAATGCGCCGACTTAGTGAGTTGGTCCATGACAACCCAGACTGTATCCTTTCCGCTAGGGCTCCTCGAAAATCATGTAATGAAGTCCATGGTAATGTGCTCCCTCTTTCACTCAAGAATATGAAGCGACTGCAATAGTCCTGCAGTCCTTTTATGTTCGGCCTTGACTTGCTAATAGACCAAACATCTTGCCACGAATCTTGCAATATCCCTCTTCATCCTATGCCACCAGTAGTGTTGCCTCAAATCTTGGTACATCTTTGTACCCTCGGGATGAATAAAATAAATTAAACTATGGGCCTCAATCATCAACTCCTGGCGTAGCTCGTCACTCAGAATATATAGGCAATCTCCATACCTCAATGTTCCATCTTCGTGAATCCGGAGTCCCGTCTTCATGTTGGCCTCTGTCCTATCTCGTAGTCACAGGAATCTCGCATCAATAGGTAGGGCTGCCTTGATCCTCTCAACCAATGTAGACTGAATCTCTAGACTGGCCATCTGTTCACCCATGCCTGGCAATACAACTTCTATCTTGAGCACCTGAAGATCCTCTAATAAATGTCGCTGAGTCATCAAAAAGTATGCCATGGGCTTCCTGCTTAAGGCATCTGCTATAATATTTGCCTTGGCAGGGTGGTACTGTAACTCAATATCATAGTTTGTCATCAACTCCAGCAAATACCTCTGTCTCATGTTGAGCTCCTTCTGAGTGTAGACATACTTTAGACTTTTATAATCTATGTAAATCTTAACCCGCTCTGCATAAAGGTAGTGCCGCCATAGCTTTAGTGCAAATATCACTGTAGCTAGCTCTAGATCTTGTGTTAGGTAATTTTTCTCAGGAACCCTCTACTTTCTCAATGCGTAAGCTATTACCTTGCTGTACTACATTAGTACACATCCTGGTCCGCTCCCAGACATATCACTATACACCACAAATCCTTCAGATCCAGAAGAAAGTGTCAAGATCGGTGTTGTCGTCAGATGCTTCTTTTGCTCATTGAAAGCCATCTGACACTCCTCAGTCCAGATAAACTCCTCGCCTTTATGCGTCAACCACGTCATAGGCGCAGCGATCCTTGAGAAGTTTTCCATGAACCTCCGATAATATTCGGCAAGTCCGAGAAACTTCCTAACTTTCATAACTGATGTATGGGTAGGCCACGTCTCTACTGCGACGATCTTCTCTGGGTCAACTGATAGTCCATCTCCAGTGATTATGTGACCCAGGAATGGTACCCTATCTAAGCAGAACTCATACTTGTTGAGCTTGGCTTACAGGCTCTCCTGTCTCAGCGTCTCTAACACGATCCTGAGATGCTCCTCGTGCTCCTCCTGGCTCTTGGAATATACCAAGATGTAGTCGATGAATACCACCACGAACTTATCCAAGTACTGGTGGAAAACCTTGTTCATCTGGCTCATAAATACTGCTAGCGTATTAGTTAAACCAAATAGCATGACTAGAAACTCATAGTGCCCGTATTTCATCCGAAAAACTATCTTCAAAATATCCACCTTTCTCACCTTGATCTGATGATTGCCGGATCTGAGATCAATCTTCGAGAATACACATTCACCACAAAGTTGATCAAATAAATCATCGATGTGCGACAAGGGGTATTTGTTCTTTATCGTTACCATATTTAGTGCCCTGTAATCGATATACAAATATACCATCCTATCCTTCTTTGGCACAAATAAGATGGGTGCTCCCCATGGAGAAATACTAGCCCAAATGAAACCCTTGTCTAAGAGATCATCTACCTGGACCTTTAACTCAACCAGCTCCTTTGGTGCTAGTCTGTAGACGGGGGAAGTAACTGGATCGGCTTCGGGAGTCAACTTTATAGTAAAATCTATCTCTCTATCAGGTGGCAGGCCTGAAAGATCCTCGGGAAACACATCCTCAAACTCTGATATAATATAGGGGTACACCGGTTCACCTTCTGTAATATATGTCGCTAAGGTAGATTGGACACCATGCTCTCGGGCTCCCCGAAGAAACTCAAACTCAGGGTAATCTGGGGGTCTAAATATAACGCAACCACGTCGACAATCTAGCGTCACATGGTATTGGCTCAACCAATCCATGCCTAGGACAATGTCATAGTCTGGCATAGAGAAGACTAAAAATTGGGCATACATCTCTTGCCCACAAATAACTGCTGAACAAGATCTACAAGTGTCACTAACTGGTACTATTCCACCTCCCGTAAGAATCTTCTTAATCTTCGAAAAGGGTAATGTTGCTATTCTATGGGTGGTCATGAACTAGCAGCTATGAAAGAGTGTATGGCACCAAAATCAAATAATACTACTGCTGGTAATGAATCTACTAAGATAGTACCTGCGATTACCTCTCCAGCTATCTTTGCCTCCTTAATGGTCATCGTAAAGGCCTGGCCCTGTCCCAGTTCTGGTGCCCTCGGCTGTTGTCGTGCATGCTGGAAATAAATTATCTGTGGGGCTAAGGGTGGCCTCCTCTGATTTCCTCCTGGTGTTGGTGGTCACAGTGCCCCAACTCCTGCGTAGGGTTGCCTCGGTCCCGGAAAGACTGACCCGGGAGGCTGCTGGTAGGGCTCGGTGCTGGTAAGGATGGTCGATGAACCATCGGTACTGGAGTCCTCTGGTCTGAGCAATCCCGAACTATATGCTGGTCAAATCTATATCTCAGGCATACTCACAACCTCCATCGACAATCCCTCAACAAGTGTCCCCTCTTGCCGCAGTAATGGCAAGTGGGAATTATTGGTCCCTGCAAGGGTGCTGCTCTCTGCTGCTACGGTACCAGGGAATGTTTCGTAGGTCCTCTCTACGGTGCTCAAATTGACGATGATGATGCATATGAGCACTTTAGACTGGCCTCCATCTTGTTGATACAATCCTGGCATCGAGCTGCTAATAGAACCTCGGAGTAGGAGGGGGGACTATAGATCCAATGAACCTCTACGTCTCAAAACTCAGGCCTTCGTAGAACTTCTTAGCCTTCTTCTCCTCAATCAGAATCAAGTACTGTGCAAAATGGCTCAAACAGAGGAACTCAGCATTGTACTCCTTAATGGTCAAACTATCATGCCTGTGATTTTGGAACCTGTCCTGAAGTTCTGCTTTGGCAGTGGAAGAAATAAATATCTCCTTGAGGAGTCTAGAGAACTCCTCCCAAGTAACCCAACCGGGCCCTAAATCCTCCTCCTATGAAATCTACCAGTGATGAGCGTTGCCGGTAAGCTGTATCCTGACAACGGTCATCCATCTATGCCTCGGGAGATCGGTGGCCTCCAACTGGTATTGGATGTTGATAAGCCATGCATGTACCTCTGTTGGCTCCTCCGTGCCAGCAAATAAAAGTGGTATCATACGACGAAAGTCTATGATAGACCCCATTGTCGACTGGCGAGATGATGGTGACGCCTGTCCCAAAGCCGTCACAATACTCTCTCTCAAGGTCTCAGCCTGGCGCTGCTGGGCCTACTATAGAGCCTATTGCTGGACCTGTTGCTGGGCCTGCATTATAGCGTAGACCATCTAGAATATCTATCGCCCGTCCATGGGTTGTCCTGGTGGAAAAGGCATATATGGCATCTTTAGGAAAAATGGAGGTGGTGAGGGCAACTGTTGCTCCTCCTGTCTTACGATCCGCTGGCCCTCATAACCTGCCTGGTATAGAGACTGGTGCCCGTTTAGAGGCACCTTTGGCTACCCAGATCACTGTCCCTGGAGAGATGGGGTTAACAGAAGAACATGCCACAGTACCGGTTCCCCAGATGACCCTGCATCACGGGGGATATCGCCCGGCTGCGCGATACGTCCGCTACGGAGATTCATAACTCTAAAAAGAAGTCATATTTAAGATCAGTGCTTAGGAATTAAACATGATGTAAATTGGCAAAATAAAATCAAAATAGAGGTATTATGTGAAGTACTCAAGCATGTTGATAAGATCCTAATATCTATTTCTAATTGCAGGCTTGCTTGGCACAGTCAGGTAACCAAGACGATTTAAATAAGACCTACATGGGCCACTATGCACCGGATCCAAATATAAGGAACTGAGCCATATGGCATTGGCCAGTGGGTACACTTCGACGGGTATCCCAATCTAATGGACCCGACGGAGTGCACTTAAGCTGTAAAGTACAAAGATAAAATCCAATATATAAAACATAAGTAGTGTAACTAAATCTTATCCACAGACATAAGAATATAAAACATAGATAGAAATGAACTCTACTAATGTGCAAAAAGAAAATATATCTAGAAATATATCATAATACAATACAGATAGAGTTATACGGGAACAAACTCGCAAATACAAATACTAAATAAAAGGAAGCAGTAAGATAACTAGGGCCGGTATATGTAAACTAGATAATGATATCGGGCCCAGGGTGAAGTCACTACCAGTGATCAAACGAAGTCCTCGGGAAGGATCTCGTCCTCTGCAACAAGTCCTGCTCCTGGATATACACCCGGTCCGTACTCCTCCGGGTAGTCCTCCTCGCCTAGCCTGGAAGGAAACCAAGTCCTCAGAGGGACGTAACAAAGTACAAAAATAATATTCCATAGTAAAACATAAAGGAAATATGTGATACGCTGGTGTAAAGTATAACCACATAAGTGAGACACAACTTGAAGACAATGTTCGACACGTGGGCTTTCCAAATATAAATTCATAGCTCCGAGGCACAGAGACATACGGTGCGTACCGTAACTCTGAGCACAGAGTCACACGGGTTATACTACGACTCCAGATATATGATCTCTCTCTCTCTCTCTCTATATATATATATATATATATATATATATATATATATATATATATATATATATATAGCGCATGTAAAGTAGCCCAAGCGTCTAGTAACTGTTTTCCCCTCCCAATGCGGACAACGAGACACATCCGCTACTCGCCGAGCCTGAAGCTTTATATAACAGTCTCGTCATACTGAAGAATCTAGCATCAATCACGATCCTATAGTCATCACAGATTTTGGTCATGCTGACACTATCAGGATATAGGAAGTCTGGCACGATGACAATGTCTGATTGTGTCCTAGGATTCTGATATAACCAAGTTGGTATATCAAGGTATCGAGAATATCTATCAATTGCTACTAGACGTTATCGATGAACGTCTGCACCCAGATATAACCCAGACGCTAAGTAACTATTTTGATCCAAAGAGCACACAATGCATAGATAGAATAAACAGTAAATCTGGAACTGAGATACAGAATGGCAAGGTACACTTGCCTGGATCCGGATGCTGAAGGCGGGGCTCTGGTACAATGTCCAAGTCCGAGGATCCTAAAGTACCTAGAGATGATATATAAAATTAATTAATAATCTAGCTCAAAACTATCTAAAATAAGAGATGACATCACGACTAGCATATAATTTTATCTTAGTTACAAAACTCATATCTAAGGTACTAACTAGGGGGTTGACCCAAGTTGACTAGGAAAATATTGCATCAAATACGAATCATCAAATAACATAACATCCTCAAACAATATCGTCAAACCTTAATATTCATTACAGTAATTTTAGTAATCTATGTTTAATGTTCATCCTCGACCATACCATCCCTGTAATCATAGACTTAATTGCATACACCTAATCTAGTTGTCACAACTAAATACGCATAACGTTCTGTCACCCTCACTTTTCCAATTATGGATAATTTGGTAATTTGGCCTAGTTATTTAATTTTGGAGATATAATATTTATATTAGTAGGCCATGTATATTTATTTGATGCTTGTATTAGTTATTTAATTATTATATTGCTATATTTAATTAGAGGCTTGTAGTATTTAATTTAGTTAGTGGGATAGCCTATTTAATTTGACTTGACATTATTGGACCTAAATTAGACTGTCAAGAAAAATAGTGAGCCAACATGGACTAGGCCCATTGAACCCATTCCCACTAATTAACTAAGGAGAATTAGTTTAATTACAATTAGTTAGAGACTTCCAAAAATATCCTTTCTTAATTATTCCTCATGTTAGCATGTAGGGGCATAGTAGTCATTGAACATTGCTTGGAGATGGGGGAATGAGGGGCCGACCATGTATATGAGGGTCTCCTCTCTCTCTCTCTTCTCATTTGTATTTTATTCTAGATCTCAAATTCTAGATCCCTAATTTTTTATTTTTCCCTCCATTGATTTTATACACAAATCCTCCATCAATTTTTTTCTAAATCTATTCCATTCCCCCTCATCCTCATTACTCAAGGAGTATTGGAGCTTGGAGAAGCAAGAAGCACAAGAAGGAAGAGCATTGGTGAAGAGATCGTGTCCAATTGTATTTTTATTGGAAATCCATCTTCCAATTAGTAATTCCCAAAAAATTTCTCTCATTATAGCTTCTTAATCATGCATTTGACCATTAAGAATGATCCCATGGCATATTACTACCTATAGGAATAAGTTTTAGGCTATTTGGCTATATATTATGAGTTTTATGTAGTATTTTATGTCTATATTAGGGGGAATTTTGAATTTGACATATTAATTGTGTGTTATGAGACCAATTAGATCTAATTAGACTTAGATCGGGGTTATGGGACTAGGTACGTGCCCGTAAATGGATACGTGTAGGCCGTATCATGGTATGTTATGATATGGTACAACACGGGACCCAATTTTTGGTGATGGGTGTAAATTCTTCTAGATTCTCATTATAGTAAGTTATTTTAATTGTATTATGAGGTATTACATATATATAAATTGCTAATTATAGAAGAACTTGGGTTTTGGTTCTTCATTGGACACGTATCATGTGTTCTCACATTTGACACCCTAGGTTTTTAAATAATTGGCACTAGTATATTTATATATATGTGTGTATGTGTTTGTGTTTGTGTGTGTGTGTATGTATGTGCCATTATGGACAGTTTAGGGCTGTGTGTGTAGAGCAATAAGGTTTGACACCTTTTGTAAACAACAAGTGAGGAGGAGGGTGGTCTGCACTGATGTGCAGGTAATTGGCTCATCTGCAAGTGTACAAGTAATACACATTAGCAGCAGACTTTTGGTTAATTTTAGAGAATAGGGAAAGGGTGTTGGTATGGTGAGAAAATTGCTCACTGCGATTTTAGTAGTGAGGGAAGCTCGAGGCTCGGTTGCTTCAGGTTGCAGCGATTATTGCTGTTGGTGTTGTTGTTGAGGTTGTTATTGGTAATGGTTCAGGGGGTTTGAGGAATAGGAAGCTTGGGTAAGCACTCCAGTAACAGATGGAAGTGACAAGCAGCAAGGATCAGGAATGGTCAGGCTTAGCATGAAGACATGGAATAGGATATGCAATAATGCTTGGTGTAGGGAGGTGTCGGGTAGTATGAAACCTGAGTGGAATAGTGTATGGGGGTGGACTGATATACAAGTATCATTCCTATATCAGTTAGGTTGACTGTCATATTAGTATTGTGTGAGGGGTATTGGAGTGACATCTGAGGAGGCAGTGAGGTGTTAACATGAGCATGAGTATGGTATTTAAGTAAGAGAGTATTAATGTTAATATCGAGTGTGGGTACTTGTGTGTTAGATACTATGATGTGCAAGTGAAGGGGCTTTTGGTGGCATGTTGGAGAGTTGTAGGTGGGACTACAGGCCAGTGCAAGAGGGGTGCTAATATGGGACACTTGGTGTAGGAGTGGTATTGAGATGTTCCATATTTTAAGGAGTAGTGCTGTTGTATCAATGGGGGTAGTATAGGATTCAGACCTGAGCTGAGGATAGATTCAGACCGGGGTATTAGTTAGGGTTTTCGGTATTTAGGTATCGGTTGGACAAAGGGCAGTGATGGGAGTTTAGGTCCAGTATAGAGGATGTTAGGTTGAATCAATTATAGCTGATATATATGTGTGTGTTGGATGTGTAGAGGGAGTGTTTGGGCATTGCAGTAGTTTGAGGATTATTTTGGACCTAGGTAAGACTGCTTTAGCTTGGTCACTTGTGTGCAATGTGCATGCAAAAAGAGGAGAGTAGCATCAGATTCAACATCAACTGCTAGTATAGTTGGATGGGGAAGGATGTGTCCAGGTAGTGTATTAGCAAGGGTATCCTAGGGTATTTTGGGTAGGTGTTAGGGTTTTATGAGTTAAGATGAGTGTAGCAAGTATCAGTGTATTGAAGAGTGCACCCTTATGTGCAGATCAGAACTATTAGGTAAGTGTCAGTGTGTAAGGGTGAGGTAAGGGAAAAATTTAGTGCCAGTTAGTGTTTGAGTCTATGTGTGTGTTCTAGAGGGGTGGTTAAGATATCAATATATACCAAGATAGAGTATCTGTGTGAATTGGGTTAGGTAGCAGGGTATCAAAGGGAATCAAGTGGTACTAGGACTATCGAGTTAGTTTGATACTAGCTTGATTCATAGTATCTAAGTAACTAGATGCTAAGTATGGGTTCATTATAGTGTCAGTGAGTAGAGTCTTATTAGACACTAAGATATTACTACCTCGATAAGAAAGTGTTATGATATCTAGGTAGTTAGTTGTTTCAGAGTAATAGCTAAGGTATAGTCAAGATAATGTTATACGAGTAGGTGCCTAGTACTAGGTATGAACCAACCAGTTAAGTACCAGCTAAAGTTTTGTCTTCAGCCCAACTGTAGTTATGCTAAGCTTTTGAGTTATAAGTTCTAACTAAGTTTATTCTAGTAGTTAATTAAGTTATTAACTAGTATACTTAGTATGACCACTAAACTAGTTAGTATAAGATTAATATTGACTATATTGACCTAGTATGACTTTAAAAACCTAGTGTAACAAGGTAATGGCCCATTTTGACTAGTAATAGCTAGTATATCCTTGTATGGACCTAGAATTGACCAAGAAGCATCACCATGAATTAGTTATGCATATTTTTATTTCAAATCAATATTTAACACTTATATTCCTATATCTAGGACTCTTGGACTCTAGTTCTAGCACTGTTTGACATTCATTGCTCTGGACCATAGATGAGTACATTCTCTGATAGTTCTATTATTTGATAATTATTATAATGCAAGTAATTAGAAATGTATTACTTGATTCCTGACACATTGGTACACGGACTAGTATACACATGGATCAGTCATGGGATGTTATTTATTATTTTATTGTTCCTTGTGTTCTTATATGGTTAATAAATAATGTTTAATATTAGACAATGTTCAATGTTTAATATTTTATAATACCTTGAGTATTTTGTATCGTAACGTGTCATGGTTGGATCTATTATACTAGTCGAGAAAATAAAAAGTGTTAGCTAGATATATGATCAAATCCTAGACAATGTTCAATGTTCAATATTTAAGTAGACAATGTTTATCCAACGTTTAAGTAGACAATATTCAAACCAAGTCGATCATATATCTAACTATTATTTCAATCACTTAGTATAGTTACAGTTCTTCACCATATTCTATTTTATTGTCTTGTTCTATTTTATCGTGATCAGTGTATACCATATTGTTCTTGTTTACCTGTATCTTTTACCCTAGTATGTTATTATTTATTATTTCTCGTCTTGTATTATATTCTATATTTTGTTTATAGTCATTATCAATTAATTGGAACTATTAATGGGTTGTACTTTGCTCCAATCCTGACTGGATATTTTTTTCAGATGACTGGTTTCTGAGGATGTGTCCCACTTACTATGGACTAACAGATGGAGTATCACCTGAGGATGTAGTGCTAGATACTGAGGCCATTTAGATTTTTATATCTTGTAGTAGTTGTTTATACTTAGATTTTGGATTGTATTATTATTTTGAGATCTTGAGTTGTGTTCAGATGTTGAGTTGGACTTGTGATGTATTGAGACTTGTATTTCTTTTCTTTCTATTCCATATCTTTCTTACATCTTCCTTTAGTTTTTATATGTGATTGAGTACTGACTACCCTTTATTATATTATCATATTGCTCCTCTATTTAAAGTTGAGATAGCATGACAGGTATTATATATATATATATATATATATATATTGTGTGAGATGTTAGATATCATAGAAGACCGAGATAGCATTCTACCGTCGATGCTGTAGCGTAGGCTAGACGTACTCATGTACTCGTGCCCCTATACCGGGTGCGGGTCGTGACACATTTTTGTGGTGGCCCATGCAGGTTAGGCTTCATAATAGTACGATATTGTGGTAGTACAACGACTTATTTGTACTACTGCAAGCCTGCGATAGGATAGGATATAGGATACTAGGATGAGAGCGCATACTCAATCACAACTAGGAAATAATTTCAACCTAATTAAATCTTACCATCTTTATCATTCTGAATACTGCTTTCCTTGAATTTTTTTGTCCTTCTTTGATGATATCGTATCATGCTCAATATTGATTCCTTATTTCTGAATATCTCTTCAGGATGTCGCTGAAGACACGTTCCCAGTATTCAGGTGCAATATCAGCAAGGTCAGTCACTTCGTCGCCTACGAGGGTGGCACTAGCAGACACTGTTCCGGCAGCTATATTCTAGAGGTCCACTTTACCAATCCAGGTGGGGATTTTTGTAGCAGCTTTTGGGGGTGCTCCACCTTCGGCACAGAGGAAAGCACCGATAATTTTAGGGGATCTTCCATTCCCGCCACCCGCAGTCGATCAGACACAGATTTTTATACACTTTCAGCAAATGATAGAGGTGCAGCAGTGTCAGTCAGAGGTTATAAGATAGGGCATTGAGAATGCTCACCAAATTATGCTCGCTATAGTCGAGAGAGTAGCCTTAGTCCAGCCACAGATGATACCGCCTCAGCCCAATCCACAACAAACGAGGCCAGGGACTATCATTGACTTTAAAAGGATGGGGCCTAAGGACCTTAAGGGCACCAAAGGAATCTTGTACACAGATGGTTGGATAGAGGACATTGAGAAGAACCTGCGACTAGCACAGATTGTTGAGAGCTTGCAGGTAGAGGCGGCGGATAATATGATGTTCGATATTGTGCTAACATGGTTCATGACAGACCCCAGGATATCAGCTTCGGGACTTACTTGGAAAGCTTTTAAAGAGCTTTTTAAAGAGAAATTCTTCCCGGATGTAGCTCAGAGTACTTTGGAGAGTCAATTTCAGAACCTCGTCCAGGGGAACTTAACAGTGGATGAGTATGCGGCGGGGTATTGCCGATTGGGATGATTTATTGAGGAGTAAAATCCTCGGGCCAAGGCTAGGAAGTTTAGGAAGGGACTGAACAATGAGATTAAGTCTCAAACTAATAAAGATAGTACCGCTACTTTTGAGAAAAATCTGAGATAGGTACAGCAAGCGGAGGATGATTTGGAGCTCAGCTCCAAGAGATCGAGAGATACCAGAGGACCGAGTAGTGGTGCAGGCCCAGCAAAATGTACCCACTTTCAGCAGCCAAGAGTATATCAGCATCAGCATTATCTTGTGCCCGTTATGGCACAAGCTCAACAGATAAAACAGTTTTAGAAGCTAGTCCATCAGGCACCGCAGCAGCCTCAGAGGCAGACTCATCAGACTTTTTCTTGTGCTTATTATGGAAGACATGGGCATGATTGGGAGAACTGTCGGAAGAGGCTCAGACTATGCTTGCATTATGGTTCCCCTGACCATCAGATGAAGGAGTGTTCCAACAACCCGTATGGACCAAATCATGGTCAGAGAGGTGGAGTTAGGCCACATGTGGCACCGCAGACTGCTCAACAACCGCATAAGGAGCCACCCCAGCAGGGCGAGGTATTTGCGATGGTAGTCGGAGAGGACGATACTTCAGGTAATAGGTTACCTTGCCATGTTCTGTTCCTTTCTTTTCCATCTGTTATTTGTGTGCTTAGTTAGTGCCTTATAGACTGTTTGTGTGTTATTGTATAGTTAGTATACCCTGTCGGAGACTGCAAAATCATGATGGACAGAGACCATAGTTAGTAATTTCTTTTAAATTATATATTTTATGTTTTAGATTGGACTGGGGTTGACCTAGAAGGGGGTACGATCATCTTTAATATTGAGGACAAAATTTTTCTAAGGTGGGTAGGATTGTTACCCTCACTTTTCCAGTTAGGAGTAATTTGATAATTTTGCCTAGTTATTTAATTTTGGAGATATAATATTTATATTAGTGGGCCATGTATATTTATAATTATTAGATTGCTATATTTAATTAGAAGCTTGTAGCATTTAATTTAGTTAGTGGGCTAGCCTATTTAATTTGAGTTGACATTAGTGGACCTAAATTAGACTGTCATGACAAATAGTGGGCCAACATGGATTAGGCCCAATGAACCAATTTCCACTAATTAACTAATGAGAATTAGTTCAATTACAATTAGTTAGAGACTTCCAAAAATACTCTTTCTTAATTATTTCTCATGTTAGCATATAGGGACATAGTGGTCATTAAATATTGCTTGGAGAGGGGGGAATGAGGGGCCGGCCATATATATATAAGGGTCTTCTCTCCCTCCTTATTTGTATTTTATTCTAGATCTCAAATTCTAGATCCCCAATTTTCTATTTTTTTCTCTATTGATTTTATAAACATTTCCTCCATCAATTCTTCCTAAATTCATTCTATTCCCCCTTATTCTCATTACTCAAGGAGCATTGGAGCTTGGAGAAGTAAGGAACACAAGGAGGAAGAGCATTGGTGAAGAGATCGTGTCCGGATCGTGTTCAATTATATTTTTATTGGAAACCCATCTCCTAATTAGTAATTCTTAAAATTTCTCTTTCATTATAGCTTTTTAATCATGCATTTGACCATTAAGAATGAAACCATGGCATAGGACTACCTATAAGAATAAGTTTTAGGCTATTTGACTATATATTATAATTTTTATGTGGTGTTTTATGTCAATGTTGGGGGAATTACAAATTTGACACATCAATTATGTGTTATGAGACCAATTAGATCTAATTTAACATAGATCGGGGTAATGGGACTAGGTACGTGTCCACAAATGGATACGTGTAAGCCGTATCATGGTATTTTGTGATACGGTGAGACACGGTCCCAATTTTGGGTGATAGGTGTAAATTCTTCTAGATTCTCATAGTAGCAAGTTATTTTAATTGTATTATGAGGTATTACATATATATAAATTGCTAATTATAGAAGAACTTAGATTTTGGTTCTTCGTTGGACACGTATCATGAGTTCTCATATTTGACACCTTAGGTGTTTGAATAATTGGCACTAGTGTATTTATATATGTGTGTGTATGTGTGTGTGTATGCGTGTTTATGTGTGTGATATTAGGACTGTGTGTGCAGTGCAATGAGGTTTGGCACCTTCTATAAATAACAAATGAGGAGGAGGGTGGTCTGCACTGCTGTGTTGGCAATTGGCTCATCTGCAAGTATACAAGTAATACACATTAGCAGCAGACTTTTGGTTAATTTCAGAGAATAGGGAAAGGGTGTTGGGTACGGTAAGAAAATTGCTCACTGAGATTTCAGCAGTGAGGGGAGCTCGAGGCTCGATTGCTTCAGGTTATAGCAATTATTGCTATTGGTGTTGTTGTTGAGGTTGTTGTTGGTAATGGTTAAGGGGGTTTGAGGAATATAAAGCTCTGGTAAGCACTCCAGTAACATATGGCAGTGGCAAGCAGCAAGGATCATGAATGGTCAGGCTTAGTATGAAGACATGGAATAGGATGTGCAATAATGCTTTGAGTAGGGAGGTATCGAGTAGTATAAAACCTGTGTGGAATGGTGTATGGAGTGGATTGATACACAAGTATCATTCCAGTATCAGTGAGGTTGACTATCATATTAGTGTAGTGTAAGGGGTAATAGAGTAAAATCTGAGGAGGCAGTGAGGTGTTAACATGAGCATGAGTATGGTATTTAAGTAAGGGAGTATTAGTGTTAATGTCGAGAGTGGGTACTTATGTGTTAGATACTGTGATGTGCAGGTGAAGGGGCTGTAGGTGGCATCTTGGAGAGATATAGATGGGACTACAGGCCAGTGCAAAAGGGGTGCTAATATGGGACACTTGGTGTAGGAGTGGTGTTGAGATGTTCCACAGTTTAAGGAGCAATACAGTTGTATAAATGGGGTAGTGTAGGATTCAGACATGAGCTGAGAATAAATTTCGACCAAGGTATCAGTTGGGGTTTTGGGTGTTTAGGTATCAGTTGGACAGAGGGCAGTGATGGGAGTTCAGGTCCAATATAGAGGATGTCAGGTTGAATCAATTATAGCTGATATATATGTGTGTGTTGAATGTGTAGAGGGAGTATTTGGGTGTTGCAGTAGTTTGAGGATTATTCTGGACCTAGGTAAGACTGCTTTAGCTTGTGCACTTGTGTGCAATATGTAGGCAAAAATAAGGAGAGTAGCATTAGATGCAACGTCAACTGCTAGTATAGTTAGATGGGGAAGGATGTGTCCAGGTAGTGTATTAGCAAGGGTATCCTAGGGTATCTTGGGTAGGGGTCAGGGGTTTGTGATTTATGATATGTGTAGTAAGTATCAGTGTATTGAAGAGTGCACCCTCATGTGCAGATCAAAACCATTAGGTAAGTGTCAGTGTGTGAGGGTAAGGTAAGGGAAAATTTAGTGCCAGTTAGTGCGTGAGTCTATTTGTGTGTTCTAGAGGGGTGGTTAAGATATCAGTAAATACCAAGATAGAGTATCTGTGTGAATTGGGTTAGGTAGTAGGGTATCAAAGGGAATCAAGTGGTATTAGGACTATCGAGTTAGTCTGATACTAGCTTGATTCATAGTACCTAAGTAACTAGATGGTAAGTACGGGTTCATTATACTGTCAGTGAGTAGAGTATTATTAGACACTAATATATTACTACCTCGATAGGAAAGTGTTGTGATATCTAGGTAGTTAGTTATTTCAGAGTAATAGCTAAGGTATAGTCAAGATAATGTTATACGAGTAGGTGCCTAGTACTAGGTATAAACCATCTAGTTACGTACCAGCAAAGGTTTTACCTTTAGCCAAATTATAGTTATGCTAAGCTTTTGAGTTATAAGTTCTAACCAAGTTTATGCTAGTAGTTAATTAAGTTATTAACTAGTATACTTAGTATGACCACTAAACTAGTTAGTATAAGATTAATATTGACTATATTGACCTAGTATGACTTTGAAAATCTAGTGTAGCAAGGTAATGGCCCATTTTGACTAGTAATAGCTAGTATGTCCTAGTATGGACCTAGAATTGACCAAGAAGTATCACCATAAACTAGTTATGCATGTTTTTATTTCAAATCAATATTTAACACTTATATTCCTATATATAGGACTCTTGGACTCCAGTTCTAGCATAGTTTAACATGCATTGCTCTGGATCACAGGCGAGTACATTCTCTGATAGTTTTTATTATTTAATAATTACTATAATGCAAGTAATTATAAATGCATTATTTGATTCCTGACATATTGGTACACAAACTAGTATACATATAGATCAGTCATGGGATGTTATTTACTGTTTCATTGTTCATCGTGTTCTCATATGGTTAATAGATAATGTTTAATATTAGACAATATTCAATGTTTAATGTTTAATATTTTTTAATGCCTTGAGTATCTTGCATCGTAAGGTGTCATGGTTGGATCCATTATACTAGTTGGGGAAAGGAAAAGTGTTAGATATATATGTGATCAAATTTTAGACAATGTTCAATGTTCAATGTTTAAGTAGACAATATTTATCCAATATTTAGGTAGACAATGTTCAACCCAAGCCGATCACATATCTAACTAGTATTTCAATCACTTAGTATAGTTACAGTTCTTCTCCATATTCGATTTTATTATCTTATTCTATTTTATCGTGATTAGTGTATACCATATTGCTCTTGTTTACCTGTTTCTTCTACCCTAGTATGTTATTATTCATTATTTCTTGTCTTGTATTATATTCTCTATTTTTGTTTATAGTCATTATCAATTAATTGGAACTGCTATTGGGTTATACTTTGCTCTAACCCGAATATTTTTTCAGATGACTGGTTAGTGAGGATGTGTCCCACTTACTATGGGCTAACAAATGGAGTGTCACCTGAGGATGTAGTGCCAAATACTGAGGCCATTTATATTTTTATATCTTGTAGTAGTTGTTTCTAGTTAGATTTTGGATTGTATTATTATTTTAAGATCTTGAGTTGTATTTAGATGTTGAGTTGGACTTGTGATGTATTGAGACTTGTACTTCTTTTCTTTCCATTCCATATCGTGCTTACATCTTTCTTTAGTTTTTATATATGATTGAGTATTGACTACCTATTATATTATCATATTACTTCTCTATTTGGAGTTGAGATGGCAAGACAGGTATTATATATATATATATTGTGTGAGATATTAGATAGTATAGAAGGCCGAGACAACATTCTACCGTCGATGCTTTGGCGTAGGCTGGACGTACCCACGTACTCGTGCCCCTATACCGGGTGCAGGTCATGACACATTCATATATAATATCCTCAATCTAAACATCAAACTATCTTACCAAAATTTATTTGAACAACATCCCCATCATACGTATTTCCGTTATATATATAACCTCAAACAATTGCTATTAAACTATGTATTTTCATATATATATAATGCCAGACAAATCCTTTAAAATATGCATGGGTATTATTCAGGAAACCCTAAATCTAACTAGGGTTTCTCTTAACACATATAAATAACTACAAAATAATGACGAAGGAGGAGAAGTTACCTAGGTGGCTGCGGGTGATGGCAGTGGTATTACTATGACTTCGGTCAGTGACAGCGTCGACCGTGGGGTGGGGGGTGCTCCTGTCGATCTTGGTAGTGGTGGTGGTGCTCGACGGGGTGATGGTGCTCGACTACGGTGGTGTAGGCTGGAGGGGGTGGTGGTGTTGGCTGCGGTGTAGCCGATGGTGGTGGTGGTAGTTATGGTGGAGATAGAGTTGTGGTGGAGTTGTAGGCTGCTTTGGTGGTGGTCGAGGCAATGTTGGCCGAAGAGGGTGGTGGTGTTGTTGGTGTTATGGTCGGGGTAGAGTAGGGGTCAACTGTGGTGGCGTTGGTTTAGGAGGTGACGATGTTAGAGAAGAAGACCTTCACCGGACTGAACCCACACCGACGTCGCTCTGTCAAGAATATGGATCCCCTTGCCGGTGTCGGAGAAGATGAGCTTCCTGCCACAGTGTTCGTTGGACCCTAGTGTTTGACCACAGTGGACGAACTGCAGCTTGCTGTAGCCGTTCGCGTACTAGGAACTGCGATGGAGCAGTCGTTGGAAATGTCGACTGGAGCTTCTCTCGACGGAGGAAGGAAAAATTCCTACAGGAGCTTCAAGTGGGAGAAGGCGAAAAAGAATGAAAAATGAAGGAGAAGAAGAAGAAGAAGAAGAAGAAGAAGAAGAAGAGAAGAATAAGGGAAGTAGAGAAGAAAACAAGAAGAAGGAGTCGGTTGAAATGAGAGAGAGGTGAGGAGAGAGAGAGAGAGAGGGTGGTGAGAAACTAGGTTGTCTTGGGGTTAGGGCCGACCATATTGGGATGGGTGTGTGTATTAATAAAGAGAGTGTGTGGTTGTGATGGAGGAAAATTTGAATCAAGGGCTAGGAATCTTCATAAGGGAATAGTACAATACAAGGGGGGAGAGAGGGTGATGATGACCAGTCATGAGGATGGGGGGTTTCTTCATTACTTTAGACCAATGAGAGGGTGACACCTAGCACCCTTTTTGTATTTAATATTTGGGTGTTTACACATGAAGGAAAAAGAGTGAGGATTTGATATAGGAAGTTGTGTTTGGTGTTTTATAGAATAAGTGGGTATTGGGTGTTTTGTATGATCCTCATGAATGAGTGTTAGATTAAGTTAGGGTTAGGTTAAGTTGGTGTCCCCAACTCAACTAAATAATGTGTCATATGTGTTCTTAAATTAAATGGGAGTACATGGGGTCTCAATTGGGATTGACACAAAGGTCATAGATATGGTGTTAGTCTTGGGCGCTTTAATTGGTTAGGCGAAACGGGTTAAGTTTGTGTCCCCAAATTGATGGCAATGACATAGGTATAAGACATAGGATTAAAGAATTGATTTTTGTGCCTGGAAAGTTGTGCAATTAAAATATAGTACAAGGGAGTGTGTTTGTGAGTGATAGAAATATCCAGTGCTAGGTTGGCTTGTTAGGTCAAGAGTGCAAAGTTATGTTGGAAAGTAAAGGCTACTGTTGTGCTCCAATTATTGTAGCAACAGTAAGGTGCACCAAAGGTTTAAATTAAAGAACCAGTCTACACAACCCTAATTTCTAATCCTTAGACAACTTGAAACTAAACCAAAATTCTTACCATATCCAGTTTACCAAAAATATGCACTTCTCTTCGACAAAAGTTTAATGAAAGCCATTTTATATATTCAGGAATCCTGAATATGCAATAGACAGTGGATCCTCCAAAAACTCCCCAGCGGAGCCACCTTAAGGTCTATCCACACTTTCGAGTACACCACTCATAATCAGTTCCCTTGGACATTAGTTCACGTCCACATCACCTCTGAACTACTGTCCTAACCAATTATCCCCTGCAGGGTTTGCCATGTCCATATTATCTCTGAGCAAACCTCTCTGTATAACTTTGGATTTCCACGTACATAATAAATCTGATATCGGTCGTCATCTAAACTTATCACCCATACTTAACTCTAAGTACGCCAGCGATATAAAGTCTATAAAATCTGCTACGTCCATATCACCTCTGGCAGAGCTTGTCTTGAATCTATTACTTATACCCAGGTACACAATAAGTAATGGGGCCACAAAACCTATCACGTCCATATCACCTCTGATAGGGTTTCGTTTCAAACTTATTACTTATACTCCAGTACGCAAGAGGTAATAGGTCCACCAAAGATCCCCCAGAGGGATGTCCTTAACAAAAGCAAATAGTTTATGTCCATATTACCTCTGAACTATGAGTTGCTTATTTTTTCAAACCAAATAAAATAGCCATGTCCATTTACCTCTGGCTTATTTCTTTTTGTTTTCTTCTTCCACAAAAATACTATGATTATACCTAACCTCTCGTATGACTATAGAAGCATGGAAAATCTGGATCCATGCGTCCACTAAAAATGTGCCCAAAGTCGACTCAGAAGAAATTAGACCACAGAATGACCATGCGGCCAAGAAAAAGTAGCATTCATGTGCCCCAAATATTGGCCGCATAAAGGCCTGACACCAAGATTATGTCTGACAGAGAATCTTGATAAAAGGATTTTTTTTGAATGCCTCAAAAGATTTAAGCATACTAAGCGACAATAAGTTCTCGTCAGACTAATAATGACTTCTGGCAAGCGTCCAACACCATATATACAAGGCCCCATGCATCTCAGACTCCATGTGCTCCATGCGACTCTGGCCCTATTCATTCTAGACTCCATGCGTTCCATAAGTCTCTAGCCCCATGCGTTCTAGACTCCATGCATTTTACGTATCTTTTGCCCCATGCTTTCCAAATTCCACATCTCCCATGTATCTCTGGCCCCATGCGTTCTAGACGGCATGCGTCCCATGTATCTCAGACTCTATGTGTTCAACGTGACAAGGTTCTCTAAGACAAAATCTTTCGGTTATGACTGAAGTGATTCTCTCCAACTAAATATAGGCCACGTGACATGCTGACCAAGTCACGCAAATAGAAGACGAGAACCGCCAAGATCTCCAGCAACAATAAATCCTAATAAAACATCCACGTGGCAGCTTGCTCTTGACTCAACCCATACTATGCGCCTACAGTTGCAACCATATTATGTTGAAGGAGTCTCCTGCGGCCACCAAACAGAAGCACAAGCGACACCTATAGCCCATCAACAAGCTGGCTATAAATATAGGCAACTTGGACGTCCTAGGGGGCCTTTATTTTTGCTTTAATAAAACTATACCCATCCAGGCGAGCAACTTATGTTCACACAAGCTCAGGAGAGAGAAGAGAGAAGAGAGTATCCCTCATTCACTTATCGGACTGTCAATAGACTAAAAGTGTCGTTGTAGTACTTGATCTCCATCATCACACTACCCAGATATAAAATATTGTACTTAGATTGTCTGTCTAGGATTTCTTTGTACTCTTTTTTTATTAAATGAAGCATTCCCAAACCTATTATGATGGCGAACAAGGCGGCAACTTTGCTGGGGACTTCCTTCTCCTCAGATGAGAAGCTGGGTTTGACCCAAAGGATGCTGGTTGTACTCTTCGACCAGCAAGAATTTAAGGAAATGCTCTATGAGGGCGACGCTTCTCTAAAGCTAACAAAGCCTAAGAAGATCAGCAGCACATGGGTTGCAAAGGCCACTATGTCTCACCCAACGGTCGAGCACGTGCTCCCCGTCTCTTTCTCTGCCACAGGGACCGTACGTTATGTATCTACCTCTCATGCGACAACCTCTTCTAATAAGAAGAGTGCTCAGTACCTGAAGACCCGCAGGACAAGGGTTGCAAAGGTCATTGTGCCTAACCCAATTATGGAGCATGCTCTTTCTGTTTCTCTCTCTGTCGCAGGGACCGTACATTATGCATCCACCTCTCATGCGGCATCCTCTTTGGACAAGAAAAGTGATCAACAGTTGAGCTATGGCAGAGAAAAATACTACAATGCTAGGAGTTCAAGCGCTAAGACACGTTCCATGCGGCCACGTCAAAATCTACATAAAGAGGACTATGCGGTACTACTTGGCAGCCGCAAGCAGATGGCCTCGTGCGACCAAAATTGCTACAAAAGTTCCATCTTTGACCGAATCTCACACAATGCTGACTCCATGTGCTATGCTAAAAAGAGCAAAGATGTGAACTTGGACTCTTCATATTATGCATCGGCACGTGCTAGGAAGAAGAAGTCTAGGGCAATACGAGCTCACCAAGATCAAGCAATTGCTTATTCGATCGACCGTCTACAGGTATCGCTTACTATGTGTGCCCCTAACGGAAAGTCGTACAAAACTGGCCTGTGTATCCAGCCCACTGTGACAATCGGACATGGTCATTCGAAAGAGTCTTCTTTTGTCAACTTGGGCCAAGTTCTTGTACGAACCTCAGGCCAGGAAGCAAAATCAACACCTGTGTACCCGTGTGCTCAGTCTTTCTAGGCTCATAAGGAGGATACAAAGGTGAATCAGCCCTCGCTCGACTTGTGCAACATGATCAATCATAAGCGCAAAATGAGATAAATAACTATGGCATATGGATTATCCTCACTGGGGCACAACTGTGCCAACATTAACCTCAACTGCTGTTATAACAAAGCAGCAGCATCCAAAAAAGGCAGTCGATATTCCAGCGGCTACAACCAAAGGCATCCACCCGGCTGCAACCAGGAGAACAGGTGCAAGTAATAGAGGACAATGCGCTGCCCTTTACCTCGTACTATTCTACTTAAAAGGACCGCTTCATGAGGGAAGGTCGAAAGTCCAGCATCTCCAGCCCGTCGCTCTCGGCCAGTGAGTCAAGTAGACGGGCCTAAGGAGGACAGGCAGCGGAACCAATGAAAGGTGTTTTCCTGGGCACCCGCTCAAAAAAGAAGCTGTTAACCACTGGGGGTATTTCTTTCTCAGCACCTTACAGGGCTATACAAGCAGGGGTTGTAATCCTCTAGACCTTTATGATAATCCAGAGTTCCAAGAAGACCATGATTCCCAAGGAACAAATGCTGAGATCCCTGAGGGTAGCCACCCTTGTCAAGAGGACACATCTTCTTATGTTGGGGGTAGTTTTCCCTCAGAGTCCGAAGAGGATGCGACCCTACGAACTTTTCTGAATGACTATTCACGACAAGGGTCTGAGGCAAAAATTATGACATCCACCGTCCCATCCATTTCTCCCCATATAAGAATAACATACATGGCAGGGGACGATCTCGAGGGCCCCAACGATCGAAAGTACCTCGAAGCCCTTGAGGCCATAATGCAGACCATGAGTGCCTCAATGTAAGCCTTAACTCAGATAATACTAGAAATTAAGGCAAATATGGCCCCACAACCAGCTAGGGCTTCTGACCAAGCAAGCCTGGACACTAGGACCAATGGGGATTCAAATGCAACTGCTCTACCCGCTAGCGGTAATCATCCCCTACCCGGATCATTTGCTCCTTCCGTAGTCAATGAAGCTCGAAAAGTAATACGGGAGGTACGAGAACTCCGGGCTCGCCTAGACTCAATAGGCAATCGAGACTCATTACGTAAGCTCAGAATTCGACAACCGTACCCCCTCAAATGGAGATATGTACCATACCCGCCTAAGTACAAGCCCTTCAACTTGACTCTATTTGGTGGAAAAACATCTCCCAGTCAATTCATGAGTTACTACAAGATGTCAACGTGGCATCTGCCTCGCAACGACGCCATCTTAACTAAGCTCTTTGTCGAAATATTGTCTGGAATAGCCTTCGATTGGTTCTATAGCCTCTATGAGAACTGTATTTTGTCATTCAATGACCTCAAAGGTCTTTTCCTTGCTCAGTTCTACGACGAAAGAAATGACATGATGATGTCCTCTTTAATGGAGATCACACAAAGGGATAAAGATTTTGTACAGGAATACATCGAGCTGTACATACAAGAGGCACTAAAGTTACCCCCCGGTAACCCTGAGTCCACACTAATGGACACCTACCAGAGGAATCTTCTTCCAACAGTCAGTCTCTCGATGGGCGACTCTCAGTTTAATGACTGGACGACATACATCATAAATATTGTCGGTGCTAAGAAAAAAGTAAAAGATGCCTGACTCTTGGGAATATAGATCCTTGTCACTGATGATAGAAGAACATGCCTTTAAACAACAACATCAGTAACAATACCCGGGATAGCAAGGAGAAGAAGGATCTGGTCGTCAATATAGCTAAGAAGTCCGAGCAAAAGCCCATAGAGGCGCCAAAATCGAAGAAAACTTATTCCTTCGAAGATGATGATGTCATAGAAATCTTTTACGTGCTAATAAAGGGAAACAAGCTTCAGCTTCCCAACGTCAAGCGCCCTATTAAGGCAGCCGAGGTGAATAATAAGAAGTACTACCATTACCATCGTTACATCCATCATGCGACGCGGGACTACTACATACTAAAGAGGTACATCCAGCGTCTACTCGACACCAAGGTCCTCACTCTGGACTTTGATAAAAAACTAGTTGTCACGAACATGGTATCTCTCCAGTTCGGCAACTTGTCGGCGACAAAAGCCTCAGATGGAGTAATCCTGACCCCCCAGGCAAAAATAAAGGTTGTTAATCTTCCCCCAGTTTATGACCAAATAGCCGAGATGATACCTCTCACCATATCACGTGTAGAGGTCATGTGGGTCCATCCAGATCTTGCTCCAGACTTGATGCAGCAAGCAATGCCTTCCACCACCAAGTCCAAGGGCAAGAAGTCCAAGTCCTGCTATACGGTTTCTATCCCTTCCAAAGAAGCTATATCAGAAACAACGAGGACAGGCCTGGCGTACCAATGATACTATGATATTCCTGACAATGGTATGCTTACAGTCGCAGCATCCAAACTAGGTCTATCCCAGCCTCCAACAACAGACAAGTCCAAGAAGAAAGAAACTCGCTTCCCTAAACCGTTATGCAATGATACTGCTCTGGGGCTAGAGAAGTCCTACAACTTTGATATCTTGGCATAAATGGCTAATACCCTAGCGAAGTTGTCACCATTGGAGATTTTCTGACTCTTCAAATACACTAGGGTTACTCTGAGTGAGGCATTGCAGAATGCCGACACCTACCAAGTGCAGGTCAAGCAGACAGCTGAGGATCCTGCCGCATGCCCCTACTACAATAATGTGATGGAGGTGATACCCTACATTACGTTCTCACAACAAGACATATTGCTAAAGAACAATTTGCACGATCATCCTCTATATTACACAAGGTACATCGATGCCATCAAGGTAGACCAGATGCACATCGACCTCGGTTCGTTAAACAATATTATCCCGTGGAGTCTGCTTCAGATCTTAGGCATCCCGATACATTGCCTGGCAGCAACCAATACTTCCATCAGTGGCTTCAATGCTGGAAGGAGATATCCTCTGGGCAAGATTCGCTTGAAGTGTCAGATCGGCGACTTGACAACAGAGGTCACCTGCTACATCATAGACATAGACGTATCCTATAATGTCTTGTTAAGAATTCCATGGATACGTCAGTATATGATTATGCCATCAATCTTGCACCAATGCTTGAAGTATGTGGATGATCATGGTATTATCAAGACATAATTTGTCAACATTGATCCATTCAAAGGGGTCAAGGCATATTACTCTAACTCGATTCTCTACAAGCAAGTCCACCAAGATGAAGGTGGCAATAATATCGACGATAAGGTAGAGACGGGGACAACATCAGACGAGCCCTTGAGAGTTTATCTCAAAGCAAGCACTCCTGACACAGCCTCTTCCCTCATGGTAAAACTGTACAAGAAAGCACCTGAACCTCTGGTCGTTCACCTTCGTAGACCGAGTCGACCATTGAAGGAAGATCCAACACCTATTACGACTTTCAAACTTATAGGGGTAAAGCTACGCAGGAGACCTCCAAAGTCGTCGCTCGTACTGGGGGTAGATCTCGGGAAGGACGAACTGGAGGAGTACGTAGCCGCTCTTGCTAACATCCCTTCTCTTGACGATATAATTTCTGAGGATAAGATACCTTATTTTATGAATAAAGGGCTATCTTTGAACTACTCAGATGTCGCACATCTTAACACATTATATTTCAGGAAGCACAGTCTAGGCTTGCACCTGCATACACATGTGACTTCCACCTATGCTGTCAACCAGATTCTCTCCAGTCAAAACTCCAACTTCATAGTTCCAACAAGGAAGTGGGGAGACAAACTCATCATCTTCGGCAGAGTGGGAAGTCCCTAATCCTCCATCCCAGACGAACTGGAGCCAGAACTCGACACAGAAAAATATCATTTCACCGGTACAGTTTTCAAACCAAGCTCCTCATTCAGAAGATGTGATATAATTTGAAAGCCTTAGGGGTTTGAACCATGTCAAAGGACGATGGCTGCCTCTCCATCTGTAGGCTCCTGCAGTCAAGTCTAGGGATTATTACCATAAGACTAAGCATGGCTTAGGGTATGTCATGTCTCCCATGAACCCCGAATGCTCGGATGAAAAAGATGAGTTAAACCCTCACTATTTAGAATCTTCCTTTTGGGACTCTGACATCAGTATCAGGGAGATTCTTAAACAAACATTGTTTGCCAATATGGTATCAACTGACCCTAAGGAAGACGATGAGGATACACTTAAACTCTTTGAAGTAGAATCGAAGGCCCAATGCCTAGACGCACAATGGGATATACGGTTCAAACAGTGAGAACCTCTTACTGAGGATGAAGTCGTATAAATTGATCTGGGTGACGAATCCTTCCATAAACCTATATTCATCAGCAAGCTGTCCAATGAGGATTAGGAATTCTTGCTATAGCTTGTCAGGAAATAAATCAATGTCTTTTCCTGGAGTTATAAAGACATGCCAGAACTGGACTCCCAAATTACAGTCCATAAACTTAACATCTTGCCGAACGCTAAGTCGGTCGAGCAACATCAACGGCTGTTCCGGTCAGACATCATGAATGGCATCAAAGCTGAAGTCAATAAACTGATAGCTAGTGGTTTTGTCCGCGATGAACAATATCCGGATTGGGTAGCTAACATCATGC
Source organism: Iris macrosiphon (assembly GCA_036927795.1). Taxonomy (NCBI): domain Eukaryota; kingdom Viridiplantae; phylum Streptophyta; class Magnoliopsida; order Asparagales; family Iridaceae; genus Iris; species Iris macrosiphon. The sequence continues at coordinate 31,159,244 of JAYESA010000014.1, read as the reverse complement.
CTACCCTAAGGAAGAGTTTCCCCTTTCGGTCACAGATATAATGATCGACAACACTTCTGGCTTTGTGCGCATATGTTTCATGCATGAATTCTTAGGCTACAATCAAATTAACATATTTTTTAACAACAAAAATCATACATCGTTCCAAACACTGATAGGAGTATACTGCTACACAGTCATGCCCTTCGGTCTGAAAAACACATATGCTTTATACCAGCGAGCTATGAGCACCATCTTCCGTGAGCATCTACGCAAGATAGTAGAGTGTTATGTTGATGACATCGCTGTCAAGAGACGCTTTAAAGATGATTACCTCTTGACTTGAAGGCTGTGTTCGACCTTATACGTACGCACCACCTTAAGATGAATCCTATGAAGTCCTTCCTGAGAGTCTCCAGCGGCAAGTTTTTGGGTTTTATTATAACTTTGAAGGGCATCCACGTAGACCCCGATAAGACTAAAGCAATCATTGAAATGTGTCCACCGAAGAACCTCAGAGAACTTCATGGCCTTCAAGGAAGACCGACATACATCAGAAGGTTTATATCAAACCTATCTAGATATTGTCTACCGTTCACTCATCTTATAAAGAAGGGAGTATCCTTTGTCTGGAATAAAGAATGCTAGCGTGCCTTTGATGACATCAAGTAGTATCTTATGAATCCTCCATTATTGGTGGCCCCTATTGTGGGAAGACCCTTCTTACTATTTGTGCGGATAATGGATCACTCCCTCGGGGCTCTGCTAGCCCAGACAAGCGATGCAGGTCACGAATATGACATTTATTATCTTAGTAGAAAGATGGCCGACGTAGAGCATAGGTACAACCCCATCAAGAAGGAGTGCCTCACTCTAGTCTTCCCAATTCAGAAGACTTGATATTATGTGGCAAGATAGACCATCCATGTGATTTTGTGAGTTAATCCTCTCAGGGTCCTTATGACTAAACCCGGAACGCTAAACTCTCGCCTGGCCATATGGACAATACTGCTGTCACCATACAACATGGTATTTGTTCCACAAAAGGCGATCAAAGGCCAAGCATTGGCAGATTTCCTTGTAGCTCACCCTATACAAAAAATCTCAAAGCTCTATGAGGAGATCCCAGATGCATTAGCGGACTCCAACATGACCATAAAGGCAGAAGCCATTTGGCGAATGTTCTTCGATGGTGCTTCAACAACAGGGCCCAAAGGCGATATTGTCGCTGGCGTCGGGATAGTACCAATTTCCCCACATAATCTGGTCATCAATCGTACTTACTCTCTCCCAGAGTCACGGTCCAACAATGTGGCAGAGTATAATGCTCTCATTATTAGGTTCCAACTTGCTAAACATGTGGATGTTGCCTATTTAGAAGCCTACGTCGACTCCAAATTGATAGTCAATCAAGTCCGATGTTAGTACAAAGTACAAAATAAAGACTTGATTCCTTACCACCAAGCCGCGCTTGGTATTATCTCCATCTTTGAGGGATTATTTATAGAGCACGTCCCTCGACTGCAAAATATTAAGGCTAATGTCCTGGCTGGCCTCGCAGCCTCTTTAGCGGTTCCAGTCTATACTCATGAACTGATCACCTTGGTCGGTCAAGAGCTGGTCTGCCCAAAGAACAACCTCTGTCTTTGCCTGAGATACTCAGTAGAGATAAGCACCGACTCCCAAGATTAGAGACTCCCATTCATCGACTAGGCAGTCTATAGAATTATTCCCGAGAACCCAAAGGAAGATACTTCCATCAGAAGACGTTCCCTCCTGTTTTATTACGATACAACTACCAAAATACTTTATCGCCGTTCCTACGACGGTCTTCTGCTATGATGCCTATCGAATACATAAGTGAATTAGGCTCTCCACGAGGCTCACGATGGGGTATGCGGTATCCATCAGCCCGGACCTAAGCTACAAGACCATCTACGGAGAATGAGTTACTATTGGCCGATAATGGTAGTGGAGGCCGTTGATTATGCGAGAAAGTGCCAAGCGTGCCAAATCCACACTGACTTTATCCACCAACCCTCAAAATTTCTACACCCAATGGTAGCATTTTGGCCGTTTGAAGCATGGATAATGGACATTATAAGGCCAATTAGTCTACCTTCTTCTAAGGAACATCGACTTATCTTGGCTATCACCAACTACTTCTCTAAATGGGCGTAAGCTATTCCACTCACTGATGCAATACCTCAGATGTGATTAGCTTTGTCAAGCATTATTTCATATACCGCTTCGACTTGCCACGAAAGATCATCCATGACAATGGTCCATAGTTTACAAGTCATAATTTTTATCAGTTTTGTGACAAAAACTGAATCCAAAATGTAGCCTTAATTGCCTACAATCCAACAGCAAATGGTCTGGTAGAAGCATTCAAAAAGCTATCATAAATCTACTCAAAAAGTTTATATCATCAAATAAATATGACTGGAATGAGAAACTGGGTCAATGTCTCTGGGCTTATCGAACAACGGTCCGGATGTCGACTGGCAGCACGCCATTCTCTTTGGTCTACAGGAGCAAAGCGGTCCTCCCACTCGAGTTCCAAATTCTCTCACTCCGAGTGGCTCTCTCCAACTAGCTAACCATTACCGACAATCACCACCGATGGCTACAAGAGTTAGGTCCGAGGCGGAACGTGGATTCTCCAGGACCCGGGTTTCCTGTCCCATCAAGTTTCCTGAAGGGCCAATGACGAAAATGAGACGGTAAATATCAACCTTGATCTTGAACAGGTCCTCAGCTTGAATATGGGCCTGGTAGTCTTCCTTCAAAGACGGGGAAGGATTGGACGCCAAAAGGCGTGTATGTCAGCATTAGTATATTCGACTATATTCGGCTCATCACCACCAACCGATTATCTCTAATCACCAGTATCCCAGAGTTCTCGATGATGAATGTAATCATTGCTAGCGTAGACAACAACTAGTACCCAAGCAGGCCAGGCCTGTCAAGAGGGGTGACATAGAGCATTATAACCTGCCTGTCCTTATAGATAAGTTAAAAATTACCAAAAGGAAGGTCACATTGTGTCCTTGAACCGATAACCATCTTTCGGTAAGCACTCGACGAGAAATGCCTCTTACCTCAACATCTTATTGAGCTGTACCAAGTGCGCCTCTCAGGAGCCTTCAATAAACGAGTTAAGAAGATGACCAACCAAGTGGGTGACCTCGGCTTAACAGTAAGAAGGCCAATGGTTATGACCCACAAGACGGCCGACAAGTTCCAACCCAAATGGGAAGGCCCATTCGTCGTAGAATCTGTATTCTCCAACGGCTTCTACCGACTGGCAAAACCTAATGGCAACTTACTTATGATGCCAATCAACGACAACTTCATAAAAAGTACTATGTCTAAGGCTAGGCTTGTACTTATCTCTATTCCCATCAGGACAACAAGAATATACAGGGTTAATATTTTTTTTGTTCATCCCCAGCGAGTGCTTATGCAAGATATTACCCTTCCTCAACAAGTCATTATCGGTATTCAGGAGTCCTAGATACCCAATAGATAATAGATCCTTAAAAGCTCTCAATCGGAGTAGTCCCTAGTTCCATCTGCACACTTCCGCAGGGACCACCCAAAAAAAACACAGTCTCATTAGATGCTAGTTTATGCCCATATTACCTCTGAGCTATCGGCCAAACAATCTTCCCAGCTGCGTAACCCTCAGGTCTATCTATATTTATGGATAGACCACACTCGTCAAACCACTACTTGATAAGTTTCTCGGATATTGGTTCACGTCCATATTACCTCTGAACTACTGCCCTAATATTTTTCTCCAGCCGAGTTTGCCATATCTATATTACCTCTGAGCAAAACTTTCAGGTTTGGATATCGATTATCATGTCCATATTTACCTCTGATATCATTTTTATCTCAAGTTATCACCCTTAACTCTAAGTACGCTAGCGGTGTTAAGTCCATAAAATCTGCCATATTCATATTACCTCTGGCAGGTCTTGTCTTGAACATATTACTTATACTCAGGTGCATAAGAAGTAATGGGTCGACAAAATCTATCACGTCCATATTACCTCTGATAGGGTTTCATCTCGAACTTATTGATTGCACTCTCGTGCGCAAGAGGTAATAGGTTTACTAGAGATCCCCTAGTGGGATATCCTCGATGGAAGAAAATAGTTCAAGTCCATATTACCTCTAAATTATGAGCTACCCATGATTACCCATCGAAAGAAAATAGCCACGTCCATATTACCTCTGGCTCATTTCTTTTTTTTTACCATAAAAATACCAGAATTGTACCTAACCTCTCGGTATGACTGTCGATTAGCTCATGTCTACGTTACCTCTGAGCTATCATCCTCACATCCTCCCTAGTAGGGTTTTCCATGTCCTTCTTACTCTAAACAAAATCTTTCGATTTGACTATCGATTATCACGTTCATATTACCTCTGATATCGGTCGTCATCTAAACTTAGCACCCGTACTTAACTCTAAGTACGCTAGCAATGTTAAGTCCACAAAACTTGCCACGTCCATATCACCTCTGGAAAGGCTCATTTTGAACATATTACTTGCACTCAGGTGCATAAGAAGTAATGGGTCCACAAAATCTATCACGTCTATATTACCTCTGATAGGGTCTCATCTCGAATCTATTACCTACACCCAAGTATGCAAAAGGTAATAGGTCCATCGAAGATCCCCTAGTGGGATGTCCTTAACAAACTAGGGTGTTGTGCTATATCTATATTACCTCTAGTACAATATTCAAAGTCCACAACATGTAAAAAGATAAATACAAAGAGGAAATTCTGGAAAAAGAGAGACTTTATTCATTAATATTTAAGATCATAAGTAGATATAATGGAAATCTATTTTCTCATTAGTATTCATGGTCATGAGTACATATGATAGAAATCTATTTTTTAGGGTTTCCATGAAGTCTTGTTGATACAAACCTTTTCCATTAGAAGTGCCCCTTTGTGTTGTTGTGGCTACCAACACAAGTAGAGCCAGAAGCAGAGCTCAATGCTTTATGGATCATCCCTCTACAGTGCAAACCTCAGTATATGGAAAAGAATCTATGCTGATAGATAACAAGGGAGGAGTAGGAACATGTGCTCTACAACCATACGGGAAGACCGAAGACACGAATGCCAATTAATCCAAATTATGTCATCGATGACGCAGGTCCCCGGCCGGTAGCAAGCCAAATAGCTGCATAAATAGGGACAACTCCACGCATGATGCAGGATGTCCATCCTCGTCTCCTAGATCAGTTCTTGGTGAACCGTCCTCGTCTCCTGGATCAGTTCATGATGAGAAAATATCGCATAAGGTTGGCGTTCTCTTCGAATGACGGATTCTATGATATCCTTCTATGCTCCATCTTTGGTACCACGAAAGGTGGTAGACCTGCATAAAGAGAACATACATCAGTCTCAAACTAAGATTACAAAAATGTACAATGGTCGTATGCCACTTCCAAGTCGCATCCACGCAAGAGGGGACACCTCAAGATAGCCAAGTATGTATGCATGAGCGAGAAAAATTCTCAGCCATGCAGCCAAGCCACGGATGGACCAATTCCTTATCCATGCAACCAAGCCACAAATAGGATCTGTGCGCATGTTATGGATGACTGCGCAGCTATACAGCAGAACTTCATGGGGGAGGGGCCTGTGCGTATTCTAGATAATTTCCCATCCACGCTGCAAGGCCATGTACTTGTGTCTGTGTGTCCCTGCCATCATGACATACCTTCTTACCTACAAAGAGAATGCCAGCATCAGGGGACCATAGATCGATGTCGCTCCTAGAAAACTCCTCAACAATATAAACAGTAGCCATAGGCATCTTCTTTCACAAAAAGAGGGGGAAGTCGAGAGACAAAAATTATCTCTTCTTCTCCATAACCTGCCTATTTATAGGCTCCTGGGGAGCGTAAAAAGATCCAAGCGATAAACCAGGCAGTTATAAGGATGAACCTGATGCCTCGATTTATGTGATCAATAGTTATCTCCTCAAAAATGATCGTTGACTCAGAATTCCCAAGAAGATCCACTCAGAAGATCGAGCCAAATCTTGGTATTTAATAATCTGACAACCTGGCGGAAGTGCCTTCGCGGCAACGTACATATACGACATGTCACTCAAATGCGGCCCAAGGTCCTCTCATCCATGCTTCTTTTTCAAAGTATTCAAACTTATCATTTTGAAAACTTTGAATAGGGTCTTATAGAAGCATAAAAAATCTGGATCCATGCATCCAATAAACATGTGCCCAAAGTTGACTAAAAAGAAATCAGGCCGTATAATGACCATGTAGCCAAGAAAAAGTAGCATCTATGCGCCCCAAATATTGGTCGCATAAAGGCCCGACACCAAGATTATGTCTGATAGAGAATCCTGACAAAAATGATTTTTGAACGCCTCAAAAGATGTGAGCACACTAAGCGACAAGAAACTCTCGTCAGACTAATAATTACTTCTGACAAGCGTGCAACGCCACGTATACGAGGCCCATATGTCCTAGACTATATGCACTCCATGCGAATCTGGCCCTATGCGTTCCAGACTCTATGCTTCTATGCGTTCCAGACTCTATGCGTCCCATGTGTCACTGGCCCCATACGTTCTAGACGTCATGTATCCCATGCATCTCTGACTCCATGCGTCAAATGTGGCAAGGTTCCCTGAGATAAAACTTTTTGTTGCGACTGAAGTAATTATCTCCAACTAAATGTGGGCTACGTATCAAGTTGACCAAGTCACACAAACAGAAGACGAGAACCTTCAAGATCTCCAGCAACAGCAAATTCCAACAAATCATCCATATGACAGCTTGCACTGGCTTAATTACCTACACTAGTATTATGTGAGAATTTTTATTTTAAAATACTACGACTAGTTTTATGATGATAATATCATAACATTAGGCTTCATGGGGCTCATAGAGACTCATACTAATAATTAGAATAATGTTTAGGCTATTTTAGAATTTTAAGATTTTTTCAGGAATTTCTAGATTATTAAAACCTAAGAAATATTTTTTCTATAGCTTGTAGAAATTACTGTGGAACCATACATAACTATTTTTCCACTAAAAATTATTTTAGGGTTAGGAGGGTTAAATATATATTTTGTAATTTATTTCAATTTTTTCAAAATTATTCAATATTTATTTGAATTTATTTGGATATATATACTCTTAATATTAGATAGATGTTAATTTACTGTTAATAGATATAAATATGATTAGATATAAATTATTGGTATTATCTTTAATTATATTTAAGATTATAAATTATTTAGATAAATTCAAACTATATTTTAAATTAATCCTAATCCTAAGTCTATTAGGAAAGCAACTTTATTCATATTATATCCTTATTTGAACTGATCCTAATCCTATCCAAATTAGGCAATCATAGCCGTATTCAAATTAAGTAATATCCACCCATTATATATACCTACTAAAATTATGGAATAAACTCATCTTTCATACTTTTTTTCCAAATTCCTCTCTTTTTTGTCCAAAAATAGTCAAATTTTTTCATAAATTCATCCTCATTTTCTAATAGTTATGAGGACTTGAAAAGACCATATCTCCTAGCTCTGGACTCCAAATGTGTCCCCGTTTCTTGCGTTTGAACCATCTTGAGTTAGATTACAGAATATTAATTTTTTTCATTAATTTTGAACCTAGATTTCTGGAAAATTCGTAGAGTGTACTCCAAAATCTGATGGGTTTCGGTATTTTTGAGATTTTGGTAGATTTCAAATTCAAAATCATGAGCCGTTTAAAGTTTCAAAAAGCTGACACAATGAAGTATAACATATATTTTTTTAGAATTAAATATTCTAGTTTACTATTCTGGAAAATTTATAAAACCTAGTAACTAAAATATTATCGAAAACTGTCATCAATGTACCATATTGGCGATAATTCTTTACTGGTTTGAGATTCAAGAAAATTATTGATTCCATCATTCTTATAGCACTGAAATATAGAAGATTTCACACACAAATCAATGATTAGAGTAAGTTTACTTTTTGGTCAACGTAATGCCTCGATTTATGTGCTACGAATCCCGAATTTATAAAATTGGTTTCCTTTAGCCAAAAATTTAGGTTTAAACTTAAAATTAGAAATAATAGGATTAAAAAGAATTTTAGATAATTTTATCCAGAATTAAAATAGAATAATTAGGAAAAATCTAGTTAGACACTTTTTTATGGCTTTAAGTCTAACTTGTGTTAATTTATGCGACGAAGTTCGTGGGATGATAGTATGGTTGGATAGCTGATAGGACAAAGTTTATATTGTCTTCAACTTATGATATAAATACATCCAAAAATTTAGACAAGTACTTTTTTAATGCTTTCATGTGTAATTTCTTTATATTGTTGTACATTATCTATGCATCTTACCTTCCGTGTCTTAACTGTTTACACACATGAGAGAAGAGTGGCCTATTTATATTCTTGATTACTTTTTCCGTATATTGTCATCGTGATCGTGTTTTATTACCATAATCGTGATTGTATTATCGTGATCGTGAGATGTGGGATTAAGGGAAGTACAATGAGTAGGCATGTTGGCTTCCTTCGTGTGACGTGCTTATGAACTTGAGAACGTATTATTTCGTGTAACATAAAAATATATTATAACTTGTGTGATGTTCTCAAGGACTCATAAGTACGTATTAGCCAATTACCTATATTAGCCTGCCTACGTCTTGAAAGTTGTACTTCTAAAGACACATGAGTATACACACTATTTTATCTTGAGTTCTACCAAAAATTTTTGCTAGTTATTACTGCTATTAGTATTTTCCCTATCACATGATTTACTTGCGTGCACTTTCTATGTTACTGCTGATCATATGGTTCTCATGTTTAGAGTTTTATTGCTTTATATTGTATTTGTTTTATGTTGGCTTAGACTTGTACTTTGCTCCAATTCTGACTGGATATGTTGACAATTTTAGGCGACGATATTTGTCCGAAGATCTATGGTGAGTATGTTGTTGATGCAGATGTCACTGATGTACCAATTTTATCCTTAGATGCGGAGTAGGATATTCTCTTTCTTATATTTTTGTATTATTCTTAGCTAGTAGGCTTAGTGGACTTTAGTTCTAGTTTTACTTATTTTATTCTATCGGATTTGTTTCCGAGTACATCTTGAGTTGTAGTGGATATTTCTTTAAATAAATTATTGAGAATATTAAGTTTAAATTCCTTATTATGACTTAGTTTATAGATAATATGCGTATCTTGTTCTTTGTTATGGACCATTGATAATCATAGACAACGTACTATCATCGATACTACGACGTAGGCTAGACTTGGCCACGTATTCGTATTCCAAAAGTTGGATGGGGTCGTGACAGCACAATAAACCTTACATTACTACAATTTCAATAATCCTCATACCTCATCCAAAATTCTCACTTGGTATCAATAATACCAACACTCACTGTCACTGTATAATCTACAGTTTTCCCTACTTACCTGACTGAACATGGGAGCCCCTTCCCACTACCTACAACTGATACTTGCATCATCTATCCAGACTTGAGAACTACTCAAAATAGTGCATCACCACTACTTGAACACCATCATGAACCCCCCTCTCACCATGAACACTCAAGCCTAAGTTCCTTACTGCCTAACCTAGATTTGCACACTTGTTAACACTCACACTAACTCACTTCTTAAACCTGTTACCCACTGATATAGTTAATAACCACACCCCACACTAAGGTGTACTCTAGCATACACCTTACTCTCTAACCCACATTGATACTAACACCCTACTCAAACAATGCCTAACCACCAATACTCAAACATGGACACATATACCTACCCCACTAGAACCTATACAAAATCTTACTCGCTTGGATATCTCACTGCAATCTACTATCTATGTACTGATATTCACAGATTTTACTAGTACACTTACATTGACCCACTATTCTCCTTGCTCACTGAACTAGACAAAGGTCTCACTCGACTGCATTAGTTGCTAAGTTGCAGCATGCAACTGTATTGCCAGTTGCTGTATGCAGCACAACAGTAAGTGTTGATGACCTACTCATTCGATGCTCCCCAACTACATACTGGACTGCAAACCACATCTGAACCCTTCATTGCCTAGACACTACTATTCCATTATACTGAACTGGAATCCTTACTCACTTGGCCTGCTAAAGGGTGCCTCTCTACCACTACACTTAACTGTAATCTAACTAATACTGCAACCCACTGCAGTCCTCATAGACTCACATACACCCCCCTTACATCTGTGTATACCCATACATGTACATATATATTTATGTATACACACACACTCACACAAACCCAGAATACAACAAAATGCACTATCCATCAACATCCCTCTCACACTAACACCTATACATAAATACTCCCACACTATACACAATAATCTCTAACAACACCAATATTAACCAACATACACACCAAGTATCAAACACTGGGCATGCACACTTAGTATCACACTAGGATATACTATGATACACCAATGTATACCTTCCAATACTAACACAATAACTCATGAGCATAATTTATATACTTAATATCGTGTGAATACAACTAGAAATACCATTTTAATACAATTTAAGGAAATTAGACTATTGTAACACAATACAAAAAAAAAATATACACCCCCGTATCATGTCGTATCATGATACGACCTACTCGTATCCAATTGTGGACACATAAATCCCTAATATACATAAATCAAAGCTTCTAATATTCATTAGACCTAGTATCAAACACTTGGTGCCCCAAATTTGGAGTTTTTTGATTTGGCTACAAAATCCTATGTAACTTTCAAAAGAAAGCTTATTAGGACCTAATTCCTCTTCCTAATGGCAGTCCTTAGCCATGAAAGGGTCCCTATAGTTTATTACATCAATTATAATAGAATTTGATAGGGAAATAAAATTTTATCGATTGGAAGATGGATTCCTAATATATTACCACCAAATAAACACAAATGAAGGTTGGACACAATCCCTAGCCAAATGCTTCTCTCCAAAGCTTCCTCTAGCAATGATAATCTCCTTAGCCTCCTTTGAATAAAAATAAGAGATATAAGATTTGGGAATGGGTGGATTAGGGTTTGCTTTCAATTTGGTGATGTACTAATTAGGGAGACAAATGGAGGCTATTAATGAATAAAGAGTCTTATATAGCCTCCTAATAGGGTTAGGGTTAGATTTAGGAATAGATAATAAGAATTAAAATCTCCTCTTCATGTCATGAATATAATCTATTTTATTAAAGAAGACATCTCTACAACTAGTGGAAATATTCTATTCATTTAACTAAGGAAATAACTAATTAACTAGTCTAATCATGACTATTCTAATTAATTGAACAAATGGGTCAAATCAAGTCTAGTTGGGTCCACTTAGGCTCACCAACACTAAGTCTAATTAATATAAGCTAGTCCACTAGTCAACAATATATATAATATAATAATTATTCATAATAATTAAATAATATGGAAATGACAAAAATGCTCCTTCCGAAATTAGGAAGTTACAGGCTTTAAGATCTACATCAACGCATCTGGAAAGGGACTATGATACATTTTGATGCAGCACGACAAAGTAATTTCGTATGCATCGAGATAGTTGTGAATACTTGAGAAGAATTATTCGACGCATGGCTTGGAACTTTCAGCAGTTAAATTTTCCTTGAAGCTTTAAAGACATTACTTATATGGGGAATGGGTGGAGATTTATATAGACCACAAGAGCTTCAAGTATGTCTTCACGCAGAAGGAGTTGAATTTGAGGCAAAGAAGATAGCTTGAGTTGATGAAGGACTTCGAGATTGAGCTACATTATCACCCAAGCAAGGCTAACGTTGTAGCAGACGCAATGATCCATAAGCCTTTGTTGTTCTTTCTAACGATGCAGATGAAAATATTAGAGGGCTTACAGGAGCTTGGTGTAGAGGTTGTACTACTAGGAGTAGATGGTATGCTAGCCAACTTGTAAATACAATCATCGCTAATAGAGATGATCAGAGCAGCTCTACCTACGGATGCTAGATTTTAGAGGTTGAGGGAGAGGACCGAGGCAGAAGAAAAAACAAGATTGCACATTCATGCTGATGACAAATTGAGATATGGTGATCGACTATGTGTGCCTAATGGAGAGATTCAGCAGAAGTTGATGGCGGAAGCTCATAGCTTGATATATTCTATTCATCTTGGAGATACCAAGATATATCAAGACTTAAGACAACACTTTTGGTGGCATGGAATAAAAATAGAAATAGCTTATTTCATAGCCAAATGCTTGGTATGTCAGCAGGTCAAGGATAAGCATCAGAGATCAGCAGGGTTACTGCAACCACTTTTGATTTCTGAATGGAAGTAAGAGCACATCACTATTGACTTTATCATAGGCTTTTTGAGGAGTCCAAGTGGACGAGATACTTTATGGGTGATCATAGATCTTCATATTAAGTTCGCGCACTTCTTTTCTTTTAGAATTGGTCAATCTACAGAAGCTTTTGCTGACTAATATATGAGACAGATTGTACAATTGTACGACGTTCCAGTTAGCATTATGTCTGATCGGGACTCATGATTCATATCTCACTTTTGAAGTAGCATACAAGAGAGCCTTGGAACTCGTCTAAAGTTTAGTACGTTCTATCATTCGCAGATGGACGCATAATCAAAATGTACTATTCCGACACTAGAGGATATGTTGAGGGCATGCATTAACTTTGGAGGATTACCTATATCTTGTGGAGTTTTCTTAAAATAATACCTATCAAGCAAGCATCCAAATGGCTCCGTTTGAAGCATTGTATGGTAGGAGGTGTAGGTCTCATGTATATTAGAGTAACGTAGGAGAACGTCATATTGGGTCTAAAGTAGGTTGTTAGCACAGTAGAGAAGGTAAAAATGATACTAGGGCACTTGCGAGCAATGCAAGATAGGCAGAAGCAGTAGGCAGATCTTCATCGTCAACCTTTAGAGTATAAGGAAGGCGACCATATTTTTTTGAGGATATCACCAAATAGAGGTACCATCCGCTTTAGTGGACATGGCAAACTTAATCCAAGGTATATTGGATCGTTTGACGTGTTAGAGAGGATTAGAGAGGTTGCTTATTGATTGACACTCCCACCTTCACTTGAGAAAGTGCATGATGTATTCCACGTATCACAGCTGAGAAGATATGTAAAAATAATAGTCACATCTTGGATCACTCTGAGATCACCATCGAACTGAGCCTATCATACCAATAGCAGCCTGTGGAGATTCTATATTATAGATTGAAGGTTTTTGCAGAATCAATTCATTCCCTTAGTTCATGTGTCATGGAAGCATCCCTCGACAGGAAAATCCATATGGAAGCGCGAGGATGACATACGCAACCATTTCCCCATTCTGTTCGAAAATTAAGGTATAATTTTTATCTTGTTCTTTCTACCACAATCATTCTCAACCCTTTATCATACCCTAGTTTTTTTTAATTTTGAGGATTTTTTTATAAGTTGGGTAGGATGTAAAATCTCTCAAAATTATAAATATATTTTTCTAAATAATAAATAAATAATAATAATTTTTAATAACTTAAGTGGTAGAATAAACAAAGGAAAATATTATTCTAATTTTTATAGGAATTATAGAAAATAAATATAATTATTAAAGAGATAATATAATTTAAGGAGAAAATAATAATAAATAATAATAATAATAAATAAGTAACAAAATAATGTGATAAAAATAATCATAGTAAAAACTACAAATGAATATATGAAAGAATTAGAAAGAAATTAAGAAAAGAAAAGAAAAGATAAAACCAACATAAAACTAAAAAAAAACTAATAATAATAAATATTAATAATAGATAAAATAATAAACAAGTGACAAAATAATGTGATAAAAATGATCACAATAAACACTACAAATGAATTTATGAAAGAATTAGAAAGGAACTAAGAAAAGAAAGTAAAAAACATAAAACCAATATCTCGCGAGATATTGATCATCTCGCGAGATGAAAATTCCCCACAGACCCTACCCCTTCAGACCGCTGAACCCAAAAAAATAGGGGAAAACCGTATGTTCAACTAGACCTAAACCCTATAAACCAAGTCCAAATTGGATGAAATAAAATTCTATGCGACCCTAGTTTTATTCTCATCTAGATGGAACCAAACCCAACAAAATCCTAATCTAAATTAGGAAGAAAATCCAAGTACAAATCAAAGGAAAACCAAGGTATATAAACCGAAACCAAAACCCAATTTCTCCTCCCCACAGCCGTATACACCTCCATATTCGAAACTCCAAGTTCCTGGAGATTCCCTGATGTCCCACGCACCTAAAAACTACCTACATCGCCAGAAAGCTGCCGGAGTGGGCACAACAACCACGAGAATCCCATTCGGTTCAGCCGCCAAAGCAGCTAGGTACTCTTATTCACTGTCCTGTTTCTCTCATTATAATTAATCATTTTTTGATCCGTCAAATTTTATGCGTAGTCTACTAACCCTCTTTAGGAATATCTAATTTTTGGGAATAATATGATGTTTTAATCGATGAAATCCTAGGTGCAAAACTAAAAAACCTGATTGAAACATCCTTATTATAATGACATTTTTTATACTTAAAACCCAAAGTTGGGCCGATGATTCCCGATAGAATAATTGGTATTTTAGAAATCGAATTGAAAAGACTTGTAGAAAACATTGATATATTATTTGCTAATTATTGAACATTAATTCTGCAGTAAAACTCACGTAGCAAATCACAAAAAACTACTTTTGAAACACAATGAAAACCCCGATACGGAGTTGGTCTTAACAAACCGGACTACCCCGTCACATACTGATTACATCAAAAGGTACGTACCATAAACGTGGATGTGTGATCTTTGACGAATTTCGAATTGATTGCGTGTGTGCTACGAATTCGACCCATATCCGTCGAAAGTCTCGGTATCGGTACTTATATAAATTGTCCAATTAGTTTGTACTCTCTATTCGAATCTTAATGAAAATTATGGCACTGGATTCAAAAATTTTGACTTATCATGTGACCCAAGTTTTGTTCGATTAGGAGACAGTCGCCGAATGGCCATTTTATGGGTTTTACGATTTGACTTGATTAGCGATTTTGTGACCGGCCCACCAAAATCCAAAAAATGGACATACCGTTGAGTTCGTATCGCATTTTAGAATTTTTTGACTTATAAAATACTGAATTTAGAAACTTTAGTTCTGATACGCTTTTTGGTGCAAAGTAGACTATATGTGGACCCCGCTTTGACCCAAAATTACTATTTTTGTCCTTGTGTCTAAATTTGACGAAAGCGTATTATTTTTTGACTAACTCACTAATTCCAAAAACACTATTAATGTCTATTTCAGCATCCGGGAACTTCTGTTTCACTTTTACATCGTCTGCTTTTCCGTGTGTGTCGTCTTGACGTTGTTTACCACCGAACTGCTTCCAAGAAAGTATACCTTGCCTTCATTACTATCTTTCATATCTATTTCAGCATGATATATTTATTTTCTTACTTTATTATTATTTATGATATTAAACTATGCGTCCAAGAAAGACTTGGGTGCAACGATGTAATGTGTCGTCTATTGTTCTTGTTTACTATGCATGTTGACATAAAGTTATAAGACTACCTTATGATTGTGAGGTATCCTTATATCTCCTCTGACCATGACACTTGCTTGATAAGAGTTGTGATTTCCATTTAGGACACCGACAAGCGTATTCGACTGGCCGTCGGTACGTGCGGGACGTTCGACGGTTAGGACGTGACTGCTATTAGTAGATTGTGTTTGTGACCATAGCAGTTACGGGCTGGACGAGTGGTGGATATGACTTGAAAGGTTTTATGGGGTGGAAAGGACAACTATTAGCATATGGTCTACTATTTATTTACTTTTCCTCTAGATGCCTTTAGTGTCTCAGATGAGCACTAGTACATCGTGCATTTATTTTTGTTAGGAGAGCCCCTGCGTGAAAGGTCATCCTCAACTGCATTCACATAGACGGTTAGGAGACCTCATGTATCATGATTGCAGTATGTGACATATTTTTCTGTATCTTGTTACGTCCCACCGAGGACCTGGTGATCTCTCCAGGTATAGCTGAGCCATAATATCCTGAGGAGTACGGACCTGGACCAGACATTACTCTTGGCGATGATTGTAGTGCCTCAAATTCTGATCCGACCGGGACGAGCACTATATAATTGGGCTTGTGGCTAGTCCGTCTGAGTCGTAACTTAGATCTCGGCATCTTCTAGCCACGGACGAAATGTGATGATCCTTTCCAACTCATGGAAAGACCTCTATTGAAACGAGTCCAATAGTTTTCGTGTTTTGGTTGCTTGGTTTTCTTGATTGCCGCTTTGAGATTTTGATTTGGTGTTGCTTTCAATTTGCTTGGTTTTCGCTGCTCGTTTTATCGTTTGGAGCTTGGATTTTAGGGAGTTCGGCAAGAAAGGATAGGCAAGAATTCTAACTCGGTGTTCGTGCTGTTGCGGGTCCGCGTAACTGACATTTGATCGTCGCTAAGCGGGATTCCTTGTTTCAGCCTCTTTTCCCTTAACCAGCGAGTGGTTTTGACCCTTCTTTCTTACTTCTTCACGCTAATATCTCTAATGTTTCAAACGTTCACTCGATGATGCCCGGTTGTACGCCTAGAAAATCCTTAGCCACAAGGCATGCCAGCCACTAAGAAAGGAACATGGGAATTGTAGACTAATTTTACCATATGCTTGCACACATTATAAACTTGAGTAGTTTGTAAAGGAAAGTTGGTTGTTGGTTGCGGCCTGGTGCCTCGGATAGAGTTTGGACCTATGGGATACCAAAATTGGAACACCGCTTGAGAAAATATGAACTGTTCCATAAGATATATGTTGCTACTTTACTTCTTCTGTTTATTTTGATGCATTGTATAAGATATAAATTGTTCATGCATTTGCATGGTCCGGGACAACTTGTGCACAAGGTTTGGCATTTTCTCGAAACGGCTTTCCGGGGCACTGGAACCGTATCGATCCGGAGAAAAATATTTGATTCGTGATAGTCACGATGCATTGCGGGACCTCCAGCAGGGCTTGCTACCCGGGCTGATAGGGCGCGCCGCTAATGCTTGGAATATGTCCCTAAGGTATCGATCACACCAATAACCGCATAGAATAGAACACATGCTAACTTATTATCTTGTGCAGATGGTGAGTATACTTGTGTTTCGTTACAGGAAAGGCGTGCATCGGTTGAGTAAGCAATCGGTGTACTGGTTGGATTCGATGCTATTTTCATTTCTATAAAAACATGCAACTGATATGAATTGATTTCACTTGCTTCCTTGTAGATGACTATCTTAATCCATGCTTGCCCCTAATAAGCTAGTGTCGATTTAGTCGAGTAGGTTCATCCCGCTCACCAGTACAAGTTGAGTATTGACCCACGTTGTGGGCAACTATTTTAGGCACTCAGATGGTGCAATGCTAGTGCATAGCAAGGAGGCGTTAGGAGCACCTCTATTTTGAAGTATAGCTGGAGTCAGTTCATTTTGGAGGCATGGACTTCAATCTATACAAGGGCGTAATATACAAACGACGGGGACTATCTGATGGAGCGCGACCTGCATTTTGAGTTATCTTTTATAATGCATTCAAATAGCCGAGAAGGCGCATCAATGTAAACTCTATGTAAATTACTCTGAATTATCAATAAAAAAGTATGTTTCTTCCTGCACTTATGTTCAAATCTCTGTGAATATGTTTTATAAATTGTATTTCAAAATGGGTTCCTATAACTGCAAGTTCTTGCCTTCTGCGAGAGCAACTCCAGGCTCGCACGGCATCACGCCCTAGCGAGGACGAATCGGTTCCGTAAAGGATCCGACGAGGACGAATGACCCTTTCAGGATAGGGGCGTGACATATTGGTATTAGAGCACGGCTGTACTTCCTTGGGATTTCAAGAGATTATAAAGGAGTTTAATGCGCCTCTCAATTGAGTTGCGTTCGGCGTCCGCTGCAGGAGATGAGTCGCCTATACAATGAGCCTATAGATATAAAATCTATCAATTTTGGGGTGTTAACAAGCTACTCTCTTTCGTAGCAATGGCTAAGAAAAATACTGCCGCTGCAAGCAGTGCTCAGCCTATCCAGAGCGATCCGACAAGTTCTGGAGAATCCGGAGGAGCGGGTTCAAACGGGATGTCTGAACGGCTAATGCACCTCATGGAGGCGCAGCAGCAACAAGCCGTTACTCAACATGCGCATATACAAGCTCAGTTTATGGCTCAACAAAAGCAGATGGATACTATGATACAACTGATTGCATCATTGGTACCCAGCAACGGAGGAGCTACAGCAACGCCGTCGGCTGTGGCGGTAGAGGATAAGTCGGAAGAAACTCAGCCTCCAGCTAGGAACACCTGCCGTGCAGCAGAGTTCAGTAAAATGCATCCACCAACGTTCAACGGACGAGCAGAACCGGACGTGGTGATGTGATGGATTGCAAAGCTGGAGGGACTCTTCAATCTGGTTGGCATCCGGGGATCCAAGCGAGTGGCTTGTGCATCGGTTCAACTGGAACTGCGTGCGCATGATTGGTGGGAGGTAACTATGCAAGGGATTTATGATGCCAATCCCAACTGCAAAATCACTTGGAAAATATTCAAATCTGCCTTCATTGAACAATATATTTCTCGGGTCGTGCGTCAACAGAAGGAAGACGACTTCAGCAATCTGGTGCAAGGAAGTTTGTCTGTTGATGATTATGACTCAGTGTTTGCTAAACTGGCTAAGTTTGCTGGGCACTTCTTGCCTAACCAGCAGGCGTGGTGCTATCATTTTCAGAAAGGTTTGAATGACGAGTTGCGTAGGGACGTCATCAACCAGAAATGTCAAACCTAAAGGGAATGTTACGAAGCTGCCCTGAATAGCAAGCGGATCTTTGGGCGCTATCCTCCAAAGGTCGAGGTGCAAACCCCCCGTACCAACAACAATAAGCGACCTCAGGAAACGGGAGGGCCTGGAGCACAAAAGTGTTCGCACACATCAGAATACAGGGGTCCATCCCAGGCACCGTACTGCAACAGGTACGGCAAATCAGGGCATCGAGTGGACGAATGTCGAGTTACTGGATGTTTTAAATGTGGTCGTCTCGGCCACAAACAATTTAACTGTCGGGAGGGTAAACCGAATCAGAGCAACGGGAATCAGAACAACGGAACTCGGAACAACGGGAATCGGAACAATGGAAATCAGAACAGGGGACCTCCAGCAAGCGATGCCAATGCTATGCCAGTGAATCCACAACGCCAAGGTGCTCAAGGCCGAGTCTATGCACTGACTCGGGATGAGGCATCCGTCTCTGAACTGTAGTGACATGTACTTTACTTTTTAAAGAATTGCTCGCTAGAGTCTTATTCGATTCAGGTGCTACGCATAGTTTCATATCTGCTGATTTTACTGTTGAGCATAAATTAGCTTCTACTCCCTTAACTATGAACCTTTGCGCGAGCACACCTTCGGTAGTCGACATGCCCGCCCATGCGATCTGTAGGGATAGTTATATTTGCATCAGAGGAAGAAAGCTTTCCTTAGATGTCATTGTACTAGACATTAAGGATTACGATATTATTCTCGGGATGGATTGGTTGGGTGCTTGCCATGCAACAATCGAGTGCGCGGAGAAGCGAGTCATATTTCGTCTACCCGGTGAGGCAGACTTCTACTATTCGTGTAGCGCTGCACCGAAGACGGCAATGGTGATATCAGCAATTTTGGCTAGGCGTATGTTGCATTCGGGTTATGAAGGGTACTTAGCTTCTGTTCGAGACACCCGGCAGGAAAGTACAAATACAGGTCAGGCTGATGTCATAGCAGATTTCCTCGATGTGTTCCCGGATGAGCTGCCTGGAATGCCTCCTGATCGTCAGATCGAATTCAGCATTGACACATTTCCGGATTCGCGATCGATATCAAAGGCACCTTATCGAATGGCCCCAGCAGAGCTGAAAGAACTTAAGGTTCAGTTACAAGATCTGTTGGATCGAGGATACATTCGTCCAAGCGTTTCTCCGTGGGGCGCTCCGGTACTGTTCGTAAAGAAAAAGGATGGATCCATGCGGCTGTGTATTGACTACCAAGAACTGAATAAGGCGACCGTGCGAAATCAGTACCCATTGCCAAGAATAGATGACTTATTTGATCAGCTACAAGGTGCAACAGTTTTCTCTAAAGTTGATCTCAGGTCAGGGTATCACCAGCTGAAAATCAAATCTGATGATATTCAAAAATCTGCATTCAGGACCCGTTATGGACACTATGAATTTCTCGTGATGTCGTTCGGCTTGATGAACGCTCGTACAGCTTTTATGGATCTGATGAACCTCGTGTTTCGGCCGTATGTGGACAAGTTTATCATCGTATTCATCGGCGATATACTAATATATTCCAAGAACGAGGCAGAACACAAGGAACACCTGAAGACCGTGCTACAGACATTACGAGAGCATCAGTTGTTCGCTAAGCTCAACAAGTGTGAGTTCTGGTTGAACAGCGTGGCGTTCCTTGGTCATGTCGTCTCGGCAGAAGGCGTCGCCGTAGACCCGAAGAAAATAGAGGCGGTGGTGGACTGGAAGCAACCTACGTCAGCCAGCAAAATACGAAGCTTTCTGGGCCTAGCGGGATACTACTGTAGGTTCGTGAAAGATTTCTCTAAACTGGCCTCACCTTTGACTCGCCTTACTCAGAAAGGGATTGTATACAAATGGAGTGATGACTGCGAAGCCAGCTTTCGAGAACTTAAGCGACATCTTGTTTCAGCTCCGATTCTTGCACTTCCGGATGGGGTAGAGGAGTTTCAGATATACGGTGACGCTTCAGGACTCAGCTTGGGATGTGTACTCATGCAAAGGGACAAGGTAATATCGTACGCCTCCAGGCAACTGAAGCCGCACGAGAAAAACTACCCGATACACGATTTAGAATTGGCGGCGATTGTATTTGCAATAAAGTTGTGGAGGCATTATCTTTATGGTGTTGCTTGCAAAATTTTCACAGATCACAAGAGCCTCAAGTATCTATTCATCCAACGAGAACTAAACCTCCGGCAGCGGCGTTTGCTAGAACTTATTAAGGACTATGATCAAACGATCACTTATATACCGGGCAAGGGAAACGTCATTGCTGATGCTCTGAGTCGAAAGCACGTGGGATCGTTATCCATAAACAACCGTTTACTTCAAGATCTAGAGGCGATGGGTATCGAGTTTCGAGTTCGGCATCAAGGAGTGCAGCTGGCACCACTCCATCTTGAACCGAGTTTACGTAATAGAATCAAATCAGCTCAGGAGGGCGATCAGTTCCTAGCGAAGGTACGCGGACTGGTCTTGGCGGAGAAGACGTCTGACTTTATGGCAGGCGAAGATGGGGCCTTACAGATGAAAGGAAGGCTATGTGTCCCTAGCGACCCAAAACTCCGAAGGGAAATTATGGCAGAAGCACACTATGCGAAGTATTCGTCGCATCCGGGGAGCACTAAGATGTACATGGACTTACGCAGAACCTTCTGGTGGCAAGGTATAAAGCGGGATGTGACAACCTTTGTGTCACAGTGCATGGCCTGTCAACAGGTGAAAGCTGAACATCAGAGGCCCGGCGGGGAGCTGCAGAACCTCGCTATTCCCGAGTGGAAATGGGACAACATCACTATAGATTTCATTGTGGGATTTTTGAAGACGCCGCGGGGGCATGATGCAATTTGGGTCATAGTTGATCGTTTGACCAAATCAGTCCACTTTCTGACTATAAAAGTTGCTTGGAGCGTCGATCGGTTAGCACAGATTTACATAGACGAGATTGTTCGATTACACGGAGTGCCTGCCTCAATCGTCTCTGACCGTGACGGACGTTTCTTATCTCATTTTTGGACTAACCTACAGTCTGCTTTGGGTACCAAGCTACAGTTCAGTACCGCATACCACCCCCAGACTGATGGCCAAACAGAAAGGACAAATCAGATACTTGAAGATATATTACGGCTGTGTACAATCGATTTAAAGACTAGTTGGGACACGCACCTTCCGTTGGCGGAGTTCGCGTACAACAACAGCTACCAATCGAGCATCCAGATGGCACCGTACGAAGCACTTTATGGGCGCAAGTGTCGATCTCCAATCTGTTGGGACGAAGTCGGCGAGCGGTAGGTACTCGGGCCAGGGCTGGTGGAGCAGACAGTTGAGAAAGTTTGCTTGATTCGGGAAAGACTCCGCACTGCGCAGAGCCGACAGAAAAGCTATGCCGATGCTCATCGTAGGCCTTTGGAGTTCATGGTCGGGGATCATATCTTCTTGAAAGTGACGCCGATGCGTGGGGTGATGCATTTCGGCGTGAAGGGCAAACTGAGTCCCAGGTTTGTCGGCCCCTTTGAGATATTAGAACGGGTGGCAGTTATGGCATATCGGATTGCACTACCTTTCGCCTTGGCTGGAGCATATGACGTATTCCATGTTTCTGAACTTCGAAAGTATGTGCATGACCCTAGTCATGTGGTTAGCTTTGAACAATTGAAAATGCGCACGGATTTGTCATACTCAGAGGAGCCGGCGCAGATTTTGGATCATAAAAAAAAAGTACTTCGCAATCGTACGATGTCCTTGGTTCACGTGCTTTGGTGGAACCATACAGTTGGGGAATCAACTTGGGAAATGGAATCGGAGATGAAGGAGAAGTATCCTTCATTATTCATTTAGTCGGAGGTAGGGCCTTGTTCTTAAGTTTCGGGTCGAAACTTTTTCTTAGTGGTATATTATGTAGTGCCTTAAATCCCGATCCGATCGGGACGAGCACTATGTAATTGGGCATATGGCTAGTCCGTCTGAGTCGTAACTTAGATCTCGACATCTTCTTGCCACGGACGAAATACGATGATCCTTTCCAACTCATGGAAAGGCCTCTATTGAAACGAGTCCAATAGTTTTCTTGTTTTGGTTGCTTGGTTTTCATGATTGCCGCTTTGGGATTTTGATTTGGTGTTGCTTTCGATTTGCTTGGTTTTCGCTGCTGGTTTTATCGTTTGGAGCTTAAATTTTGGGGAGTTCAGCAAGGAAGGATAGGCAACAATTCTAACTCGGTGCTCGTGATGTTGCAGGTCCACGTAACTGACGTTTGATCGTCGCTAAGCGGGATTCCTTGTTTCAGCCTCTTTTCCCTTAACCAGTGAGTGGTTTGGACCCTTCTTTCCTACTTCTTCACGCCAACATCTCTAATGTTTCAAACGTTCACTCGATGATGTCCGGTTGGACGCCTAGGAAATCCTTAGCCACAAGGCATGCCAGCCACTAAGAAAGGAACATGGGAATTATAGACTAATTTTACCATATGCTTGCACACATTATAAACTTGAGTAGTTTGTAAAGGAAAGTTGGTTGTTGGTTGCGGCCTGGTACCTCGGATAGAGGTTGGACCTATGGGATACCAAAATCGGAACACCGCTTGAGAAAATATGAATTGTTGCATAAGATATATGTTGCTGCTTTACTTCTTCTGTTTATTTCGATGCATTGTATGAGATATAAATTGTTCATGCATTTGCATGGTCTGGGACAACTTGTGCATAAGGTTTGGCATTTCCTCGAAACGGCTTTCTGAGGCTCTGGAACGTTATCGATCCGAAGGAATATATTTGATTCGTGCTAGTCACGATGCATTGTGGGACCTCCATTAGGGCTTGCTACCCGGGCTGATAGGGCGCGCCGCTAATGCTTGGAATATGTCCCTAAGGTGTCGATCACACCAATGACCACATAGAATAGAACACATGCTAACTTATTGTCTTGTGCAGATGGTAAGTATACTTGTGTTTCGTTGCAGGGAAGGCGTGCATCGGTTGAGTAAGCAATTGGTGTACTGGTTGGATTCGATGCTATTTTTATTCCTATCAAAACATGCAACTGATATGAATTGATTTCACTTGCTTCCTTATAGAAGACTATCTTAATGCATGCTCGCCCCTAATAAGCTAGTGTCGATTTAGTCGAGTGGGTTCATCCCACTCACCAGTACAAGTTGAGTACTGACCCACGTTGTGGGCAACTATTTCAGGCACTCAGACGGTGCAACGCTAGTGCATAGCGAGGAGGCGTTAGGAGCACCTCTATTTTGAAGTATAGCTGGAGTCAGTTCATTTTGGAGGTATGGACTTCAATCTATACAAGGGCGTAATGTACAAACGACGTGGACTATCTGATGGAGCGCGCCCTGCATTTTGAGTTATCTTTTGTAATGCAATTCAAATAGCCGAGAAGGCGCATCAATGTAAACTCTATGTAAATTACTCTGAATTATCAATGAAAAAGCATGTTTCTTCCTGCACTTGTGTTCAAATCTCTGTGAATGTGTTTTATAAATTGTGTTTCAAAATGGGTTCCTATAACTGCAAGTTCTTGCCTTGTGCGAGTGCAACTCCAGGCTCGCACGGCATCACGCCCCAGCGAGAACGAATCGGTTCTGTAAAGGATCCGGCGAGGACGAATGACCCTTTCGGGATCGGGGCGTGACAATGATAGTCTGCACTACCAGTGTTTATTCGATTTCACCTTTAATTAATTTATTTTCAAACTATTTTATATTGGAGGTCGGACTCCACTCTCTTTTTAGTTCTGATATAGTTATTTGGCAGTGGATTTGTCTCCACCAAATTAATTATTCCTTTAGATTATTTCAGACTTGATCCTTTCGATCTTTTGATTAATTGCTTTTATTTAATATCTGTGGATGAGATATACTTTGACCATGACCATGACCATGATATATATTACTATTGTGACCTATATCATTATACAACGTACGTATGTATTATGGTTTTCATATATTAGAGTTTTCATATACATACCAGCTGGCATGATTGTTTAACCTGGTCCTACGTATTTGGGAATGGAGCATGATAATAACAAACACAACACAAAGCCAACTCACAAAGAGTCCTCTCTCAAAGGCAAATCTTTACTTAGCCATCCTATCTCTAATCCCTTTGCAGGCACTTTTTCAAGCTTAGGTCCCCCCTTCTTACCGCATCCCATCCCCACACTAGATGTCCCCCTTTCTCGAGGAGATATATGTACCAGCTTCTCCTAAATTCTCGTTTCTTCACCCACAACCAGTAGTGCTATCCCATCCCCATCCCCATCCCCATCCCCATCCCCTCCCTTCCCTGGCGCCTTCATCAACGGTCAGATCATCCCTTTCAAGCATCCCCTTGGAGAAGTTCCTACTGTTTGAGTATCAGATACTCACCTTCCTGAAAATGCAGTGACAACTATCACATTGGCAACGACCACCGGGACACCCATCGAAGCAGAGATAGACTTCTCTATTTCTAATTTATGGTCCACTGTGGCCGACCTCCCCAGCGACCAGGAAGAGTAAGCAACTGGACAGATCATTCCATATCTCCCTCAGCCGGGCTGCCATGCCTTAAAGCAAACTCCATCTAGATAAAGAGGAATAATAGAGCAGCTCCCACAAGAAGAAAAGTAAAATGAAAAGAAAGGAACATACTCCATCAAACCCTTCATTGACTCTGAGGTCGGTGTCAAAAGCCGAGCGCTCCTCCCCCGTCGTTCTAATGATTATTTTCCTCATTTGGAACTTGAGGGGGAGGGGGGGGGTTTGGTCGTAGCATACGCTCTATCAACTGAATACAAGCCCTACGAAAGATTCACAATATCACGATGCTTGTATTGATTGAAACCAAGGAATCAAAAATAAAAAATAAAAAATTACAAGCTAAAGCTGGGATTCAACCAAGCTTTCGCGAGCGAAAAAGATATTTGGATTTTTTGTATCAATGATTACTCATTCAGCTGGGTAGAAGAAACTGATCAAGCGCTCTCTATTCTATTCAAGCACCAATAGATTTGACAGAAGTCTCTTCTTAAAATTGTCCACAGAGGCACCAACAAGATACTCCGCTGCCTATTATGGGATCATCTCCTTCTACTCCACGACAAATCCCCTTGGATTTTTGCCGGCGACTTCAACGCCATTGCTTCCTTATTGGAGAAGTCCGACGGCCTCTCTCTATCAACGAGCTCAATGTTCGAGTGCAATCAATTTGAATTCGATGCACAGTTGGACACCCTCCCATTATCTGGAATGTATTCACGTGGTCTAGATTGAGAGAGGGGACGGAACAACAATAGTCTAGACTTAACCAAGTATTCATCAACCACCATTGGTCGAATAAGGTATACAACTCCTTCGTGACACACCTCAATCGCTTGGAATCAGATCACACTCCCATCCTCCTCGACATCAATCCCATGACCCTATTCTCACACAAGATCTTCAAATTTCTCTCCCTATGGACTGTACACCATGAATTTTAGGAAGATGTTAGCAGAGCTTGGGTATCTGTATCGTACTCCAACCCCCTAGTTTGTGTCACAGGGTGTTTGAAGGCTACTGTCACGTCCCAGTACCGGAATATGGAGACGGACATAGCCAGCTACCCCGTACAAGGTACTATACGTCATACGTCGATTACGGCTATAATAAGACAAGGGGGTGCATGCTACAATCAAGTCACTTAGGGTTACACAAACATCTATGTCTCAATAAATCAAACAAAAAACAGTAAACATAGAGCATATATGATAAAGCAATAAGGCGTCCCAAACGCTTTCTCAAAATATTCTGAAGACCAACTGTGCAAAATAAGAAGCTGAAAAAGTAGCAACAGTACATGAAAGTGATTAGCTACAGTCTGATTTAATACAATCATGTAAGGAGACTAATGTCCAGACGCAGGCTAACAGGTGCCGGTGGCTAAACGTCCAAAAGAAGCAAATGTACAATGACGAGCAAGGAAGAAGAAAACCCACTCATTATTCGTACGTCCCAAGAATTAGGGGAAAGTAGGTTGGATCCTCCGGTGCTGGCTCAAAACCTGGCTATGCAAAACTAGTGTGGTTAGACCCCAAATAGCAAGTACCACAAAAGAGCACGAAATGGAGAAAAAAAACCCAAACATATAGATATATAAAATATATAAGTTCTGTGTCGAAGTTTAGGTCCACGACATATCCTAGCACAAAGGCCTAACCCTACAACCAAATAAGGACAATGGTTGAACCGTCATACTAAGATAGTCCATGACCCTAGACTACTAACAGAATAATACAATCACAACCAAGTCCATTTTCTTTATATCGGCCAATCACTTTTACGACTTGCTATTTATGGAGTCTGAGGTTATCTCAGAAATATTGTGTCACTACCACATTTTAGGAAAAAGGGTATTTTAGTAATTTTCTATTTAAATAAATATTGTGCATGGTAAATAATTTTTGTTGTATTATTTAATTGTTGTTGGATATTATTTAATTATTTTGGACTTATTTTAGTGGACCCAACTAGTGTAGTTTGGACCCATGGACCAACATGAATTAAATAGTTAAACTTGGCCCATTTAGAAAGCCCATAGTTAAGGAGATGGATTAAATTAATTAAGTGATTAGACTAGAAGCTTCCTTCCTTAATTATTTCTTCATGAAAGGCCCCAAGGGGTACATTGGACATTTTACAATTGCTTGGGAGAGGGGCAAGGCCGGCCTATTAAAAGAGGGGAAAATTTCTCTCTCCTCTCATTCTCATTCCAAATATAGATCTAGAATTTTCCACTCCCAAATTCCTTCCATTTCTATTCCAATTCTCCACCAAATTCATCCCAAATTCTTTCCAATTCACCATTAGAAAGTTGAAAAGCAAGGATCTAGAAGGAGGAAGCAAGGATCTACAAAGAGGAGCAAGGATCTATAATTTGGAAGCAAGTTCATCTCAATTGGAGGTTTTATTGAGAATCCATCTCCCAATAGGTATAATTCAGTTTTTTCCATTAAAATAGCTTCTAAATCTGAGATTTAATCATGTAAAATTAACCTATATATATGTACTATCCATAGGACTTTGTTTTGTGTTCATAGGAGACCCATGGAGAAAGTTATGGTGCTTTTTGTGTCAATTTTGTTGGAATTCCGAATTTACATTTTGTTGTGTGTGTCAATTGATCCTATAGATCAATTGGGCATGTTCTTATGTGTTTGGGGCTTGTGTCGTGTCCATATTTGGGTACATGTGGTTCGTATTCCAACTATTTGTTGATACGTGTCATTTTGGGGGTTTTTCCTCCGACATGGGACTTTGAACATGTCGTATTTTGACACGGACACATAAATCTACTTTTGACACTTTGATTTGTTCATAAATATTAATTGTGACTTGTTTGTGTCCTTCGGGGTACAATTGGTTGTGTGTTGGACTCGTGTCACATGCGTATCCTAGATCTAGTGGGATACGGTGTAAAACTTTCCAATTTGGTGTGTTTATGTGTAGATCTAATTAATTATGCTTTAAATTCTTCATTTATAATTAGTAGATATATATAGATATTATATATTATTTTAGAGTATTTATTATGGTATTTATTGTAGCATAGATCTATAGATATTTCTATGTGTTCTAATGTGGTGTGTAAATATATGTATGTAGCTTTCTTGCATGCAAATATATATGTACTTATGTTAATAACATAAATTATACATAAATATTTTATAAAATATATTTATGTGTTTAAATATGTAATTATATTATTTATAATTATTATATATTTAATTGTTAATTTAATGAATGTATTTTTATGTGTGCTTCTAGCCATGTAAAATACGTACATATGTGCATGTGTTTGGTATTTTAATTTTGTAAGTTTATATGTATGTATATATAAGTATATAGTTATTAAATTGTTTATATATATATATATATATATGCATTTTGATTTATATATTGTATATATATATATATATATATTTATATTTTCTGTTTGGTGACAGTGGTTTAATGACAGTTGAAAACTGTCATTATTCGGTCTGTCACAGCAGCCGCTGTAACAGTGGTTCAGCATTAATGACAGATCTGTCATTAATGCTGCGGGCAGTTTTGAGCAGCAAACCCTTCAGCGACGGTTTCTGTGACAGTTTGAAACTGTCATCAAACGATATCAGCAGTGGTTTATATATATATAGTTTCTGTGACAGAATTTCTGTGACAGTTGAGACTGTCACTATAAGCTATTTTATTTAAATCCTTGTTTTAGCTCACTGTTTTCAGTGACAATTTGGCAGATTTAATTTATATATTACATATTATATTTGTATATATATATATATGTATATATATAGGTGTTTTGTGAGGTATAATACTAATAATAATATATTATTCTATTTAGTTTGTATATACATTATTTAGAGTGTGCATTATTTGTATTATTAGTATTCTTGTGTGGGTAGCTTTTGGGATCTAATTTTGATTTCCTAAATTGTTGTATTTTATTTCCATATTATTTTATATAGAGGTTTTGTGAGGATGACCTTGGTTTGACCATGTTTGACTTTAGTTGACTTTAGAGTTGACCATAGTTGACTTTTAACTTAGAATTGATTTATTGACCTAGAAGTTGACTAGTTTGACTTGTTCTCTTTCCGGGACCTTGTATTAATGTGGTATTCTATATCTAGGTCTTCAAGGTACCGAATCAGACATCTGTGAGACTGTTCTTTGGACTTCAGGCGAGTACATTCTCTGATAGTTTCTCATTTATGATATCCTCTATGTTCGTTGTATCTAGTATAGATTTACATGTTTCTCTCGACACTATGGTTACACGGATTGGTATATCCGGATCTCGTCATGAGATGTTATTCCTTGGTATATGGCGTATATGGTACAAGTATTGTTTCATTGGTTATCTTGTACATGTACAGACACCGATTTTCGGGAGGAGTCGCTCTCTTCTTGGGAAATCTAGTGCCATAGCATACCGTGGTTGGATCTATTATACCAGTTGGGGGTGGGGAGTATTAGTATAGATATGTGATCAAATCCCTATTAAATAAAGTATTGGTAAGCGAATAGTGTTGATCATGCACCGCACGTATGATTAGCCAGGCCGCATTGTATCTTGCCCAAGCCGATCACATGTTAAGCTAGTACTCACACACTTAGTCATTAGTATTATTGTTTCATTGGCATATTATTCATTATTGTATTTCTTTCCAATATTTCCTTATTGTCTATATATCTCTTGTATCTATTTTGTGCATCTTGTTTATCCACAGCTATTTACTGTTACATAGTTTTTATCATGGATTAGAACTGCTGTTAGAGATGTACTCTGCTCCTTTCCTGACTGGATATATTTTTCCAGATGACACTGAGGAGTACCCTACCTATTATGGAACCCAGGATGTTGTGGGTTTAGATTCGGAGATCCTGGCTCAAGAGGGACTTATCCCAACTGAGACAGTTGACCCTGGAGTGTAGCTTTGTAGTATGATAGTATTCTTTTGTACTGGATTTGTCTCCAGCTTATTTTTGTTACTCTTCAGACTCATTGATGTATTATTTTAAACTCATGAGTTGTATGATAACTATTCTATTCTTATCTGATTCGTGCTCATTCTATCTTAGTTCTGTGATTGAGTATTCTATTATTATTGGTGGTTCATTACTTTAGATAGACTATCTAGACAGCGTTCTACCGCCGATTCTGCGGCGTAGGCTGGGCATTGTTTCCGACTATTATCCTTACAGCGGGTACGGGTCGTGACACGTTTTTGGTGGTGGTCCATGCAGGTCTAGCTTCACAAGTATGTGATGTCGTGGTAGTGCGACAACTTAGTTGTACTACTGCGAGCCTGCGATAGGATATAGGATATAGGCTGAGATACTCAATCACATCTAGGAAAATTCTTTTGATTCAACTATTCTCCTTTGACATTGATACTTGAACCCTTAACCCTTAAACTGTCCTTTCCTTGATGTCTTACATCTTGTGCCATATTGATTCTTTCTTTCGCTTTGTCTCAGGATGCCGCCTAAGACTAGATCACAACAGGGGAGAGCAGCTTCTGAGAGGTCTGCGACATCCCGAGGGCCTGCACCAGTCACTTCTTCGGTGATTGGAGTGTCAGCTGCTTTCGGAGGTCCAACACCTACTCAGAGGACTATGCCAGCTGTATCTGAGGGGCTTCCACCTCCACCTCCTGTGCCAGCAGAGGCGTCACAGATATTTACACTATTTCGTGAGATGCTCGAGGCACAGAGGGCTCAGTCAGAGGCACATCAGAGGCAGACCGACGTCCTACGGCAGGGCATCGAGAGTGCTCATCAGCTTGCTCGTGCTATAGTTGAGAGAGGAGTTCCGATCCAGCAGCAGGTTGTTCCTCAAGTTGCTCAGCTTTGGCCAGGCAACATTCAGGACTTCAAGAAACTGGAGCCTAGGGTTTTCAAAGGGACGGAGGGCATCGTCTATGCTGATGATTGGCTCGAGGACATTGAGCGTCTTATGAGGGTGTCCCGTCTTTCTGAAGATCTGAAGGTTGAGGCGGTAGGGCTTCAACTGTTCGACGTCGCTCACACTTGGTTCAGGAATGAGCCAGTTCTGGTTGACGTAGGACAATCTTGGGAGGTATTCAAGGACCTTTTTAAGAAGAAGTTTTTTGCTCGGATAGACAGGCTTGACTTGGGGAGACAATTTGAGAGTCTCATTCAGGGGAGCATATCTGTGGAGGAATACGCTGCGGAGTTCGGTAGGTTGAGCCGATTTGCAGAGTACTTGGTGAGGGAGCCGGAGGTTCGAGCTATTCGTTTCCGAGAGGGTCTAAACTGAGAAGTAAAGATTCTCATTCCGTCTTTTTATGAGACATACTCGGAGATAGTTGCGGAGGCACGCAAGGTTGAGCGGGATATGGGTTTGAAGACCAAGAGAGACCGTGATTCTTTTCTGGGGGCCAACGGCAGTGCAGTATCTGCCAAACGTCCTCATTTCCAGTCCAGGCCTTTCCAGCAGCCACAGCAGAACCAGACTCCAGCTAGAGCGCCTTTTCACCAGGCACCTCAGCAGCAGAGACAGTTACAATAAGCTCCATGCAACTTTTACAAGAAGCCCAGCCACATCTGGAAAGTTTGTAGGAGGAGGCTAGGAGTTTGTTTGTATTGTGGTACTGAAGGGCATCAATCAAGGGAGTGTCCTCGTCGTGCAGTTCTGGGAGCAGCTCAAGCTCCGAGGACACAGACGAGGCCACCTGCAGCACAGCCGAGGGGACCGCTTCCGACACAGCAGCAGCGTTTTGTCCAGCATCAACAGCAGGAAGGTGCTCGACAGGGATGAGCGTTTGCTATGACCGTCGGAGAGGAGGAACCCACCGGAGATGTCATCGCAGGTTCTATTCTTCTTGATTCCATTCCAGCTTTAGCTTTGTTTGATAGTGGTGCATCCCATAGTTTTGTATCTGTTTCTTTTGCTCTGAAGCATGGTTTGGTAGCTGAGTCTTTGCTTAGGACTTGTAAGATCATGACCGGGGGAGGCATTATCCTGGTTAATGATATTTGCAAGGATCGGAGAGTTACTCTAAGAGGCCGAAAGTTGAGTGCGTGTCTACTTGTAATGCCACTTTCGAGCTACGACATTGTACTTGGGATAGATTGGTTGAGTAGGCACCGTGCTAGCATAGACTGTAGAGGAGGTAGAGTTTTGTTTGGTTCGCCAGGAGAGCCAGAGTTCGAGTTTGCTAGAGGAGCTGCAGAGCAGGAAGAAGGCATTATTTGTGGATCTATGGTGGAAGACAAGGAGTTGCCGCATCCGTTGATAGCAGAATTCTTGGATGTGTTTCCTGAGAAATTGCCAGGATTGCCACCAGATCGAGATGTTGAATTTTTTATAGACTTGGTGCCAGGTGCAGAACCAATTTCGCAACATATCTATAGAGTAAACAACAGCGAGCTGGTCGAGTTGAAGAAGCAGGTGGACGAATTGCAGGATAAGGGGTTTATCAGATCGAGTTCTTCACCATGGGGAGCCCCGGTGTTGTTTGTACCAAAGAAGGATGGATCGGTGCGTATGTGCATTGATTACAGGGCTTTGAATAATCTCACTATCAAGAATAAGTATCCTTTGCCATGGATTGATGATCTGTTAGATCAGTTGAGTGGTGCGAAGGTATTTTCTAAAATAGATTTGAGATCAGGCTACCATCAGGTGAAGGTGAAGCCGGAGGACATACCGAAGACCGCTTTTAGAACTCGGTATGGTCAGTTCGAGTTTATGGTGATGCCGTTTGGTTTGACTAATGCACCGGCTGTATTTATGAACTTGATGAACAAGGTGTTCCACCAGTACCTTGACAAGTTCGTGGTGGTGTTCATCGACGACATACTCATATACTCGAGGACACCGGAGGAGCATGAGGAGCATTTGAGGATTGTGTTGGATGTGTTGAGGAAGGAGAAGCTTTATGGAAAGTTGTCCAAGTGTGAGTTTTTCCTGGACAAGGTGGAGTTCTTGGGGCATGTTGTGACTGGTGATGGTATTTCAGTGGATCCGCAGAAGATTTCAGCAGTGGAATCTTGGAAGACTCCGAGTTCGGTAGCAGAGATCAGGAGTTTCTTGGGATTGGCAGGCTACTACAGGAAGTTTGTGCAAGATTTTTTGAGGATTGCCGAGCCGATGACCAGACTCACAAGGAAGGATGTGGAGTTTGTTTGGACGGAGGATTGCCAGGTTGATTTTGAAGAGTTGAAGAAGAGGTTGACGTCTGCTCCTATTTTGACATTGCCATCAGGGTCCGGAGGTTTCACTATTTATAGTGATGCATCGGGGAAGGATTTAGGTTGTGTTCTTCAGCAACATGGGAAAGTGATTGCCTATGCATCCAGGTAATTGCGTCCTCATGAAAAGAACTATCCTACCCAGATTTGGAGTTGGCAGCTGTCATATTCGCCCTGAAGTTGTGGAAACATTATTTGTATGGAGAGCATGTGGAGATCTTCACAGACCACAAAAGCTTGAAGTACGTTTTCACGCAGAAGGAGTTGAACATGAGGCAGCGTCGGTGGTTGAAACTGATGAAGGATTTTGATATCTCTTTACAATATCATCCTGGGAAAGCAATGTAGTTGCCAATGCTTTGAGCAGGTATCCGATAGCTATGTTCTTGACGCAGGATCGATATTTGTTGGAGGACTTGGAGAGCTTGGGCATTGAGGTGATTTTTCCTGGCGGTGCTATACAGATATGGGGATTGCAGATACACTCAGATTTGATGGACAGGATCAAGACAGCACAGTATGATGATGTATCTTTGAGGAGTATCAGAGCTCAAGTGAGAGCAGGATTGGAGGATAATTTCACTATTTCAGAGGATGGATCTTTGAGGCATGGAGTTAGATTGTGTGTGCCTAGTGGGGAGTTGCGAGAGGAGGTGTTGCAGGAAGCGCATCGCTCTCAGTATTCCATACATCCAGGTGCTAACAAGATGTATCGGGATATGCGAGAGAGTGTGTGGTGGTATGGCATGAAGAGGGAAGTGACACAGTTTGTATCCAGATGCTTAGTGTGCCAGCAGGTGAAAGCCGAGAGGCAGAGGCCAGGAGGGTTACTTCAGCCATTACCCATTCCAGAGTGGAAGTGGGAACACATTACTATAGATTTTGTGTCCGGACTTCCACGATCTCCAGGAGGAAAAGACGCAATTTGGGTCATTGTTGATAGGTTGACCAAGTCGGCCCACTTTTTGCCTTTCAAGGTGGGTTTGTCTACGGAGAAGCTGGCAGCAATGTATGTGAGGCAGATCGTTAGGATACATGGAGTTCCCGTCAGCATAGTCTCAGATCGGGATAGTCGTTTTACTTCTCATTTCTGGAGGAGTTTGCAGGAGAGTTTGGGCACTCAGCTCAAATTCAGTACTGCATATCATCCCCAGACAGATGGGCAGTCTGAGCGGACTATCCAGACTCTCAAGGATATGTTGCGCACTTGTGTACTAGATTTCGGAGGTTCTTGGGAGGACCATCTCCATTTGGTAGAGTTTGCTTACAACAACAGTTACCAGGACAGTATAGAGATGTCACCTTTTGAAGCTCTATATGGTCGGAGGTGTCGTACTCCTTTGTCTTGGGACGATGTTGGAGAGAGAGTTTTGCTTGGGCCAGAGATGGTTGTGGATGCAGCGGAGAAGGTTCAGTTGATCAGAGACAGACTTCGAGTGGCGCAGGACAGACAGCGGCATTGGGCCGATAGCCATCGGAGACCTTTGAAGTTTGAGGTATAGTTTAGATTTTGTTTTTGCTTGTTCTTGTTTGTTATAGATTAAGTTCTTAAGGTGGTGTTTTGTTCTAGGTGGATGGTTTGGTATTTCTGAGGATTTCTCCGACACAAGGCACGATTCGCTTCGGTGGAGGCGGAAAGCTTAGTCCGCGATTCATCGGACCTTTCACTATTCTAGAGAGGGTCGGTGCAGTTGCTTATAGACTAGACTTGCCACCTGCATTGGAAGGAGTGCACAACGTGTTTCATGTATCGCAGTTGAGACGATACGTGGCAGATCCTAGTCATGTATTGGATCACTCAGAGATAGTGGTGGGCCCTACTCTTAGCTATCCAAAGCAGCCAGTTGAGATTCTGGATCGAAGAGAGAAGGTGCTGAGGAACCAGACTATTCCTTTGGTACGCGTCGCATGGAGGCATCACTCTCCGGGGAGTCTACCTGGGAGAGAGAGGATGACATGCGAGAGCGTTATCCATATTTGTTTGTACCTTGAGGTATGTTATTTTCTAGTTATGTTCTGTTCATTAGTTAATTGTGATTCTTTAGTTCTGTTCTGTGATTTTTCTGGGGGTAGTTTTCATCTTTAAATTTTGAGGACGAAATTATTTTAAGGAGGGTAGACTTGTCACTACCACATTTTAGGAAAAGGGTATTTTAGTAATTTTCTATTTAAATAAATATTGTGCATGGTAAATAATTTTTGTTGTATTATTTAATTGTTGTTGGATGTTATTTAATTATTTTAGACTTATTTTAGTGGACCCAACTAGTGTAGTTTGGACCCATGGACCAACATGAATTAAATAGTTAGACTTGGCCCATTTAGAAAGCCCATAGTTAAGGAGATGGATTAAATTAATTAAGTGATTAGACTAGAAGCTTCCTTCCTTAATTATTTCTTCATGAGAGGTCCCAAGGGGTACATTGGACATTTTATAATTGCTTGGGAGAGGGGCAAGGCCGGCCTATTAAAAGAGGGGGAAAATTTCTCTCTCCTCTCATTCTTATTCCAAATCTAGATATAGAATTTCCCACTCCCAAATTCCTTCCATTTCTATTCCAATTCTTCACCAAATTCATCCCAAATTCTTCCGAATTCACCATTAGAAAGTTGAGAAGCAAGGATCTAGAAGGAGGAAGCAAGGATCTACAAAGAGGAGGAAGGATCTACAATTTGGAAGCAAGTTCATCTCAATTGGAGGTTTCATTGAGAATCCATCTTCCAATAGGTATAATTCAGTTTTTCCCATTAAAATAGCTTCTAAATCTAAGATTTAATCATGTAAAATTAACCTATATGTATGTACTATTCATAGGACTTTGTTTTGTGTTCATAGGAGACCCATGGAGAAAGTTATGGTGCTTTTTGTGTCAATTTTGTTGGAATTCCGAATTTATATTTTGTTGTGTGTGTCAATTGATCCTATAGATCAATTGGGCATGTGCTTATGTGTTTGGGGCTTGTGTCATGTCCATATTTGGGTACATGTGGTTCGTATCCCAACTATTTGGTGATACGTGTTATTTTGGGGGTTTTCCCTCCGACACGGGACTTTGAACATGTCGTATTTTGATACGGACACATAGATCTACTTTTGACACTTTGATTTGTTCATAAATATTAATTGTGACTTGTTTGTGTCCTTCGGAATGCAATTGGTTGTGTGTTGGACTCGTGTCACATGCGTATCCTAGATCTAGTGGGATACGGTGTAAAACTTTCCAATTTGGTGTGTTTATGTGTAGATCTAATTAATTATGCTTTAAATTCTTCATTTATAATTAGTAGATATATATAGATATTATATATTATTTTAGAGTATTTATTATGGTATTTATTGTAGCATAGATCTATAGATATTTCTATGTGTTCTAATGTGGTGTGTAAATATATGTATGTAGCTTTCTTGCATGCAAATATATATGTACTTATGTTAATAACATAAATTATACATAAATGTTTTATAAAATATATTTATGTGTTTAAATATGTAATTATATTATTTATAATTATTATATATTTAATTGTTAATTTAATGAATGTATTTTTATGTGTGCTTCTAGCCATGTAAAATACGTACATATGTGCATGTGTTTGGTATTTTAATTTTGTAAGTTTATATGTATGTATATATAAGTATATAGTTATTAAATTGTTTATATATATATATATAGATTTTGATTTATATATTGTATATATATATATATATATATATATATATATATATATATATATATATATATATATTTATATTTATATTTTTTGTTTGGTGACAGTGGTTTAATGACAGTTGAAAACTGTCATTATTCGGTCTGTCACAGCAGCCGCTGTAACAGTGGTTCAGCATTAATGACAGATCTGTCATTAATGCTGCGGGCAGTTTTGAGTAGCAA
Organism: Iris macrosiphon; assembly: GCA_036927795.1. Classification (NCBI taxonomy): domain Eukaryota; kingdom Viridiplantae; phylum Streptophyta; class Magnoliopsida; order Asparagales; family Iridaceae; genus Iris; species Iris macrosiphon. The sequence continues at coordinate 31,121,659 of JAYESA010000014.1, read as the reverse complement.
ACCCTTCAGCGACGGTTTCTGTGACAGTTTGAAATTGTCATCAAACGGTATCAGCAGTGGTTTATATATATATAGTTTCTGTGACAGAATTTCTGTGACAGTTGAGACTGTCACTATAATCTATTTTATTTAAATCCTTGTTTTAGCTCACTGTTTTCAGTGACGATTTGGCAGATTTAATTTATATATTACATATTATATTTGTATATATATATATATGTATATATATAGGTGTTTTGTGAGGTATAATACTAATAATAATATATTATTCTATTTGGTTTGTATATACATTATTTAGAGTGTGCATTATTTGTATTATTAGTATTCTTGTGTGGGTAGCTTTTGGGATCTAATTTTGATTTCCTAAATTGTTGTATTTTATTTCCATATTATTTTATATAGAGGTTTTGTGAGGATGACCTTGGTTTGACCATGTTTGACTTTAGTTGACTTTAGAGTTGACCATAGTTGACTTTTAACTTAGAATTGATTTATTGACCTAGAAGTTGACTAGTTTGACTTGTTCTTTTTCCGGGACCTTGTATTAATATGGTATTCTATATCTAGGTCTTCAAGGTACCGAATCAGACATCTGTGAGACTGTTCTTTGGACTTCAGGCGAGTACATTCTCTGATAGTTTCTCATTTATGATATCCTCTATGTTCGTTGTATCTAGTGTAGATTTACATGTTTCTCTCGACACTATGGTTACACGGATTGGTATATCCGGATCTCGTCATGAGATGTTATTCCTTGGTATATGGTGTATATGGTGCAAGTATTGTTTCATTGGTTATCTTGTACATGTACATACACCGATTTTCGGGAGGAGTCGCTCTCTTCTTGGGGAATCTAGTGCCATAGCATACCGTGGTTGGATCTATTATACCAGTTGGGGGTGGGGAGTATTAGTATAGATATGTGATCAAATCCCTATTGAATAAAGTATTGGTAAGCGAATAGTGTTGATCATGCACCGCACGTATGATTATCTAGGCCGCATTGTATCTTGCCCAAGCCGATCACATGTTAAGCTAGTACTCACACACTTAGTCATTAGTATTATTGTTTCATTGGCATATTATTCATTATTGTATTTCTTTCCAGTATTTCCTTATTATCTATATATCTCTTATATCTATTTTGTGCATCTTGTTTATCCACAGCTATTTACTGTTACATAGTTTTTATCATGGATTAGAACTGCTGTTAGAGATGTACTCTGCTCCTTTCCTAACTGGATATATTTTTCCAGATGACACTGAGGGGTACCCTACCTATTATGGAACCCAGGATGTTGTGGGTTTAGGTTCGGAGATCCTGGCTCAAGAGGGACTTATCCCAACTGAGACAGTTGACCCTGGAGTGTAGCTTTGTAGTATGATAGTATTCTTTTGTACTGGATTTGTCCCCAGCTTATTTTTGTTACTCTTCAGACTAATTGATGTATTATTTTAAACTCATGAGTTGTATGATGACTATTCTATTTTTATCTGATTCGTGCTCATTCTATCTTAGTTCTGTGATTGAGTATTCTATTATTATTGGTGGTTCATTACTTTAGATAGACTATCTAGACAGCGTTCTACCGCCGATTCTGCGGCGTAGGCTGGGCGTTGTTTCCAACTAGTATCCTTACAGCGGGTACGGGTCATGACATATTGCATAATAGGTATCCTCAGATCACGCCATTGCCGAATATAAGCTAACCGAGCCAAATAAGGAATATATATGCATTTCAGGAGTGCACCAGATCCCCGTAGGGCCAGTGCGCTAAAACACAGTATTAGCGGTTCTAGTGCTCCTATAGGGAGACAATGACTCGAAATTATTTATAATAGGTCAAATACTACACTCCACTAAGGCAGATGATATACATTATCTGTGGTGGCCAACCCGCAACGCACATAGGATGAATCTCTGTGGGAAGGTTTGTTGGCATAATCTCGGGATACCGTTCCCTCCAAATGTTACTACCACTTTTAATTACCTAATTAGCCCTATATTGTGTTCGAAATATCAATAAGTGGTCACATAAGAATTTCTCTTAAGATGTCGTACAAAGTACAAGTACGCTAGATACGAATCCACAAAATTTTAATTTGGATTTCAATCAATCAATATCCTAGCCACGCTTTTGTACTTGACTCGCATATCATGTCCATGCTGGGGAAAAATATATATAATATCACGCATTCAAGAATTTGGAGGCATTCTCGATGTACAACCCAAATATAGATCACTTAACACGTGACATGGTATATCGTACCTCAGTGCACATCCGATCATATACACATTCAGGCAATAATTTGTATCAGCACAGATACAATATTCGAGTCCAATTACCAATTACACATTGGGTCATATGAATCAAGATTACATTATAACACGAAGCTTATGTCATGCACATAGTTGGTTAGTCACTTATTAGTTAGTTCATACTAAAATCTCAGTCCAATCACCTAGTCATTCTATGTACATGCCAATCTTAGCTTATGGTCATGTCTAACATGAGGCCTGATTACTAAATCCATTCTTCCTTAGAATCACAATCACAAGCAATACTAGGATCAACCACATGATGGATGATAAGAAATATTCCAAATAAAATAAATGAACGCATTATGAAATACTTCGTGCACGCATGAAGTCACTACGAAAAATATGCACATGAAAATATACGCATGAAGCTCAGGCTCATAAACCAAACAAGCACATGCTCAGAGTGTCGCATGAAGTCAGGGCACTTAAGGTCTCATATGGTGGCCCATCCGGTCTCAGTCAACTTGATTTTGATAGTTAGCTAAACCATGCATTGATATGTCACATCTGAAGCCTCAACACTGCTACTGCATGTCGTCTGTATTGCGTCTATTTAAATGTAATCTTTATTTATTTGAGTCTAGGACTGATGTACGCTGAGTCTCACTGGTAAAACCAAGAACCTATAAACCAGATACCTAGTCCACTCAAATAAACCAAAGAACCTATCAACCAAATTAGGCCACATTCATTTACAAAGTCTACCATACTAGGAGACCGAACTCGGGCCGAACTCGTGTCGAACTCGGACTGAACTCAGTTACCCTTTTGGTATGAAATCAACCAGTTCATTAGCTCCTGATTTCTTGGCCCAACGATTGGAAATTTGAATTAAACCCTGACTGAATTATGATCGAATTCTATTTTCCTACAACCTATAAATAGGATTGGAATTCTCATTCTTACTCACTCAACCAACTCAACTATTCTTAAGTCTTCTATCCCATTGTAAGCAAACCCCTAAGCCTTAACCATCCCATCTAAAGAGCAACGACCTAGCCTTCCTAGTTCCAAGTGGGATATCGATCTAGAAGTCTTCTGAGTTATAAAGAGCTTTGTTCGATCAGTTACTCTCTCTCTCCCTCTCTCTCTCTCTCTCTCTCAAGCTGTGAAGTTACGAGACTTCAAATCTAAACTCGTGGTGTAAAGAAGTGGCAAGCCTTCGGATCAAAGCTTGTGATTCACTATTGGTGATTATAGTGGAGAAACTTCGAGCTTGAGTTCTCCGGACTGGACTAGTCCTCTCAGAGGGAAACCAATATACATATTGGTATTTGCGTTTGCTTTCTCTCTCTACTTTACTGCTTTACTTTACTGTCTTTATATACATTATTAGTTAGCAACTGCCTTCATTCTGATAATCAAAATTAGGTAGATTATTCCGCTGTACTCTATTTACCCCCTAGAGTTGCCTCATGGTCCTTCAATTGGTATCAGAGCTAGTTCTCTTGATATTTGGCTTAACATCCTAAGAGACTTATGGCAACTGTTAGATCTATCCACACCAACAATGGTGAAGGCGAGTCCACAAATAGGCCACCCATATTTGACGGTACTAACTACACATACTAGAAGACACGTATGAGCTTCTATCTAAAGTTACTTGATTTTGACCTTTGGGCTGTAGTAGAAGAAGGATACAAGAAGCCACCTAGAATAGTCATAGATGGTAACCTTGTAGAGGAGCCTCATGATAAGTACACATACATCAAAAAAAAAGAAGCTAGTCTTGATGCTAAAGTTATTAACGCTCTATTTTGTACTGTAGACAGAATTGAATTTAACAGGGTGTCCACTTGCAGAACATCGCACAAAGTATGAAAACTTCTTGAGGTCACTCATGAAGGAACCTTCCAATTAAAATAATAAAAAATAAGTCATCTAATACAAGAGTATGAATCATTCAAGATGAAGCAAAATGAGACGATCACTCAAATGTTCACGAGATTCCTTGACATCGGCAACCCTCTATTATCATTCGACAAGGAGTACAGCAATCACGAGAAGATTTATAAGGTACTCAGGAGACTCACCAAGAACTAAAATCCCAAGGCCACCGCAATCATAGAACAGAATGATCTTACCACGATGACCCTCAAGATGCTCATGGGCAAGTTGATGACTCATGAGCTGGATCTCAAGGAATTTGAAGAACCCACTCCCAAGGAGAAGACGATTGCTCTTAAGGCGCATAAAAAAAAGTCACCAACTACAACTTCGATGACAATGAGTCTCAAGATGAGGAAGTTGCCCTGACCACAAAAACTTCAAGAAATTTCTAAATATTTAGAAATCAAAGAAGAAGGAGCCAACTGACAACAGTGATGAATAGCCTATATGCTACAACTTTAAGAAGACAGGACAAATAAAGAAAGATTGTTCAACCCTAAGAAAAGAAAATTGCCACAATTACTCATCCATAAGAACATCATCACAAAAATATGCAAATACTAGTATTTGGCACAAAAGTGAAGCTAATAAATCTGAAGAAGTGAATCCTTGAGAAGCAGACCTATGCTTTATGGCGTTAGCTGATCAGGTAACTGATAATGACTCTTATGATGATTTTACTTTTGATGAACTATGTAATACTTTTAGTGATTTTCTTGATGATTTTAGAAAACTTAGAAATAAGATCAAATATGCTAAGAAAGATGTTCAAGAATAACAAACTGAAATAGAGAGATTAACATCTCTACTAAGTAAAGTAAAGGATACCCCAAACAATTCAGACGAGAATTCTAGACTTAAGCTTAACCTCCACGAGGCACTTTCCAATCTTGACAAGGGCTCTTAGGAGAACGCTAAACTTAAAGAAGAACTCGAATATGAAAATAAGAAGTATTCCATTGTTGCACGTAGAATAGATGCTCTTACTGCTAATTATGATGAAGTATATGCTACCTCTAAAAGGTTAAAGATTAGATTGGATAAATAGGTCAAAAAAACCTCCACCCAATCTAACACGAGATTCGTAGCAAGACAAAAGAACACTCACAACTATGATCCTACCTACATGCATAACATTTCATGCAATCATCATGCACAAAGAAATTTTAAACACAATCATGCATTCTATTATAGATATCCATGAAGACTACAAAAAAAATGCCAAACATAATCATGCATTCTATCCATATAGACCACAAGGAACTGCTTCAAACAATCATATCTATCATGCTGCACCAAGCATCAATCACACAGCTATATGTCACTACTGTGGTAAGAAATAACATATATCTAGATTTTGTAGAACAAAGAAATTAGTAGATATAAATGTTTATGCATGGGTACCAAAAACTAACACAACAGGACCCTCAAAGAAATGGGTACCAAAGGTTACATCTATAACTCATTTTATAGGTAGACCAACCCTCTTATGCTAGAAGCAAGTGGATTCTCGATAGTGGTTGCTCACGACATATGACTAGTGATGCTAACCTATTTGCAACACTATCGATGAAGATAGAAGGTTATGTCTCCTTCGGCAATAACCTCAGAGGATACATTATTGGTAATGGTAATATAGGTGTTCCTCCCTATCCTGTCATAAAAGATGTTTGTCTAGTAACGAAATTAAAATATAACCTATCCAGCATCAGTCATCTAGCTGACCATGGTTATGGTATTAACTTCGTTAAAAATAAATATTCTATTTATGAAAGATCCACTGGTAATATTATCTTTGAAGGGATCCAAGAAGACAATATATATATTTTCTATCTTGCAAAAGATACTGACAATGCAGACAAATGTCTATACACCAATAAAGATGATAGTTGGCTATGGCATATGTGTCTAGGACACACAAACATGGACACTATTGCAAGACTATCTTCAAAGAAACTCGTAAGAGGTTTACCAGAGATTACTTTCAAGAAAGATATAGTATGTGTTGACTGTGAAAAAGAATAAAGCTACTAAATCTTCTTTTAAATCAATCAACTCTGTAAGTACCTCTAGACCTCTACAACTCTTGCATATGGACTTGTTTGGACCCAGTAGAGTCGCCAGTCTTGGCTGTAAGCTTTATGCTTATGTTATTGTTGATGATTTTTCTAGATACACATGTGTTTATTTTCTTACAAATAAAAATGAAGTATTTTTTGAATTTGTCACTTTTTGCAAAAAGGTTCAAAATAAAAAATATTTTATGATTACTCGTATCCGAAGTGATCATGGAGGCAAATTCGAAAATAGTGATTTTTTGTCCTAGAACTCCATAACAAAATGGTGTTGTTGAGCGAAAGAATAGAACTCTTGGTCATATGGATAGAGTCATGTTAAATCAGTATAACCTTCCGAAATACTTTTGTGCTGAAGCTATAGTACTTCATGCCATATTTTGAATATGGTGCTTATTCGACTTATAACGAAAAAAACTCCCTATGAATTTTGGTTTGGTAAAATCCCCACAATTAGTTATTTTAAAGTTTTTGGCTGCAAATGTTTTATTCTTAATACTAAAGATAATCTAGGAAAATTTGACTCCAAGGTCGATGAAGGTATTTTTCTAGGTTATGCCGCCAAAAGTAAAGGATTCAGAGTATTCAACAAAACCTTATTGACTGTTGAAGAATCAATCAATGTTATATTTGATGAATACAATACTCAAGCACTAAACGAAAGCGACGATGAAGGTAGTCTACCCACAACCAACAAGATATCAAAAGATACAAACAGTACAAGTTATCCAAAATTTTTGCCAAGGAGACTAAAGTTCTCTACATATCATCCTAAGGACTTGGTAATAGGTGATGTATCGAAATATGTAAGTATATATTCCTAAACCTAATGATTATCCGATCATTGGTACTAAATGATTATGCAAGAGGAACTCAACTAATTTAAACGCAATCAAGTTTTGGAACTTATTCCTAAACCTAATGATTATCCGATCATTGGTACTAAATGGGTTTTTCAAAATAAATTAAATGAGGATGGTTCAGTTGCACGTAATAAAGCACGTCTCGTAGCTCAATGATACAATCAAGAGGAAGGTATTGACTATGATGAGACTTATGCTCCTGTTGCTAAACTTGAATCTATCCGAATGCTTTGCGCTTTTGCTAGTTTTCATAACTTCAAACTTTTTCAAATAGATGTGAAAAGTATTTTTCTAAATGGTGTTATCAAAGAAGATATTTTTGTTAAACAACCCCTTGGTTTTGAAGATTTCAAACCCCTGACCACGTATTCAAGTTACAAAAGGCTCTATAAGGACTCAAACAAGCCCCTCGTGCTTGGTATGAACATCTTAGTTTCTTTCTACTTGGAAATGGCTTTTCAAAAATAAAAATTTATACTACCCTTTTTATAAAATGTTCTGCTGATTCTTTGTTATTAGTGCAAATATATGTTGATGATATCATATTTGGATCTACTAATGATATGCTATGTAATGAGTTTGCTAAGTGTATGCAGAGTGAATTTGAAATGAGGATGATGGAAGAATTGACTTTCTTCCTAGGATTGCAAATCAAGCAAGATTCACAAGGAACTTTTATCCATCAGGCTAAGTACACGAAGGATTTGCTCAAAAAGTTTGACATGGACAATGCAAAGCCTATCGGAACTCCAATGGCAATATCCACTAAGCTTGACCTTGATAAAAGTAGTAAACCAACAGACATACGTAAGTATCGAGGTAAGATTGGTAGTTTGTTATATCTAACTGCTAGTCGCCGAGACATTATTTTTACTGTATGTCTTTGTGCTAGATATCAGGCTAATCCTAAGGAATCATATTTGTGTGCAGTTAAGCGTATCCTTAGATACCTTAAAGGAACTTTGTCAGCAGGCTTATGGTATTCCAAAACTACGTCCTTTGACCTTGCAGCTTAATCGGATGCTGATTTTGCTGGATGCAAAGTCAATCGTAAAAGCACCAGCGACACGTGTCATTTTCTAGGAAAGTCTCTAGTCTCCTGGTTTAGCAAAAAATAAAATTTTGTTGTATTATCAACAACTGAGGCAGAGTATATCGCCGTAGGACGTTGTTGTGCTCAAATTTTATGGATGAAGCAAACCCTAGAAGACTTCAATCTGCACTATAAGAACATTTCTATTTTCTGTGATAACACTAGCACCATTAATCTCACCAAAAATCCAGTATGCCATTCATGCACTAAGCACATAAAAAACTGCCATTATTTTTTAAGGGATCATCAATCACATAGAGATATTTGTTTAGAGTATGTGGACACAAAACATCAACTAGCAGACATCTTTACTAAACCTTTAGCTGAAGATCGATTCAACTTTATCCGTCGAGAATTAGGTCTTTTAGATTCTAATAAAATATAAGAATCATAAGATGCTTTACAAATTTTTTGTCGCACTTTTTAAAAGTTTTGAAAATTTTGGATACAAGCCAAAAGGGCCATTCTGCCAACAAGGTGTAAATAACCTTGAGCGACACAGTATTTAAGTGTCTTCGGACCACCGCTAGCTGGGGTTCGGCCTCTACAGCTACCCCAGATGATTTAAACTCTTGAAAAACATACGATTTAAGTTCAACACTTATTATTCTGTATTTATATTAAGTCAAGAAATGCATAATATCTATTAAAGTTACATTGAGATTCTAGATATAAATTCCAACAGAATTTTGACCAAACTCGGGCCGAGCTCGGTTAGTTTAATTCCAGATTATGCTATGTCATTTAATTCTCTTCCTAATTTAGATTTTTGCTACTTTATATATTGATCAATTCGTTGCTCATTGATTCAGACCAACAAAAATTATTCCTCCTCCACAAATAACCTTAGTTTTTCCTCCTACATCCTCTCCCAATGACCCCTAAAAGGAAACAAGATTTCTTTTCCAACTCTCTTTTCTGTCCCATTATGCCAAACATAGGTGATTTCGACGGTTTCACTTTTTGAAGCCTCGAAATTTCAAATGATTGGTTTAATGATTTCTCCAAAAGACACATCTGTTTTGGCCATCCTATTAATTTTACTTCTCAATACAAAGCCTATCTACCTACTTTTTTAGAAACATCAACTTGAAGAATTTGTTCCAACCTGTACCAACATTTACACCAATGCTATTCAAATATTCTATTGTAACTTAACATATGAACATGACACTATTTGATCTAGAGTTTATGGCATTCCAATTAAATTCGATGCAGATGGACAACCCTTAGTCAACATCACGCAAGTTCAATTTGATTACGACTTAACCCTAGATTCTTTCAAGAATAACCATTGTCACCGTCTTGAATGTCCACCTAGTAAATTTTATGCTAGATATTTGAATGATCACTTCTTTGAAATGTATCGCATTATCTTTTCCACTTTTCTACCTAAGAAGACTTACTTTGATGATGTCTCTTATCTAGAAATGTTAGCTTTATATCGCTTTCATTTCTGCATTAACTTTAATGTTCCATATACCATCTTATCTCAAATGGTTCAATGTCGCAAGAAAGGGCATCCACTACTATACGCCATGTACTTGCCAACCATTTTTAGCTATTTTGATACTCCTTTGGATACTTGTCCAAATCTTGAGGAACCTTTATATCTCAATCGAATTCGGAGAATTGAACCAACTATGCTTTTACCTTATAACTCATCATCAAACTCCAGCACTCATCCTGCTGATTCTGTCCCTCCTGTTGATGACCAACCACAAACCTTAGAGTCTATTTTACTCTTTTGCGTGATTGCTTCCACCAAGAAGATATACGCAATCGTGCTACTGATCATCGCCAAACTCTTCAGACTCAGACTCTTGGCAACACTTTGATAGACATTCAGTACACCGTATTGAATCACCTAGTCGGACCTTTTTCGATTCTCTGGAATCCAAATCAACAAGGATTTCGTATTAATCACCCATATATCAGCGATATTTGAATCCAGCTGATGCCTTCTTTGATCCAAACATAATACTTGAACCAGATGATGAAGATGAAGAAAATGACAATTAGTTACTCAATAGATTTGAATGTTAAACAGTTAACTTTAAGATGTTCTACTATAATGCTTCCATTACACATCCACTTTTGTATGTTTTCTTTTAAATGAATAAAAGTTTAAATGCAATTTTTTTGCTTTTTTCATTATTTGTATTATCTTATATACTGTTTACTCTCTTATTTTTTTGTCATCTCACAAATTTTGGGGGAGCATGCCATTTCAATCAAATGACAACGAGGGAGAAAGAATACATGATACTAGCATACAAGATGATACTTGACAGACGTTGTCTTTAGCATATCAACTGCTCCACAGTTACGGGGGAGCCTTGTATATCAAAGACTTGCAGTATCATTCATAGTTTGTCAATTATCAAAATGGAAAAAAATGTTGGCCCATCCGGTCTCAGTCAACTTGATTTTAATAGTTAGCTAAACCATGCATTGATATGTCGCATCTGAAGCCTCAATACTGCTACTGCATGTCGTCTGTATTGCGTCTATTCAAATATAATCTTTATTTATTTAAGTCTAGGACTGATGTACGCTGAGTCACACTGGCAAAATCAAGAACCTATAAACCAGATACCTAGTCCACTCAAATAAGCCGAAGAACCTATCCACCAAATTAGGCCACATTCATTTACAAAGTCTACCATACTAGGAGACCGAACTAGGGCCGAACTCATGCCGAACTCGGACCAAACTCGGACCAAACTCGGTTACCTATTTGGTATAAAATCAACCAGTTCATTAGCTTCTGATTTCTTGGCCCAATGGTTGGAAATTTGAATTAAACCCTGACTGAATTCTTACCAAATTCTGTTTGCCTACAACCTATAAATAGAATTGGAATTCTCATTCTTACTCACTCAACCAACTCAACTATTCTTAAGTCTTCTATCCTATTGTGAGCAAACCCCTAAGCCTTAACATTCCCATCTAAAGAGCAACTCCCTAGTGCCAAGTACGATCTCGGTCTAGAAGTCTTCTGAGTTATAAAGAGCTTTGTTCGATCAGTTACTCTGTCTCTCTCAAGCTGTGAAGTTGCGAGACTTTAGATCAAAACTCGTGGTGTAAAGAAGTGGCAAGCCTTCGGATTAAAGCTTGTGATTTACTATTGGTGATTATAGTGGAGAAACTCCGAGCTTGAGTTCTCGGGACTGGACTAGTCCTCTCAGAGGGAAACCAGTATATATCTTGGTGTTTGCATTTACTTTCTCTCTCTACTTTACTGCTTTATTTTACTGTCTTTATATACACTGTTAGTTAACAACTACCTTCATTCTGATAATCAAAATTGGGTAGATTATTCCGCTGTACTCTATTCACCCCCCTTGAGTTGCCTCACGGTCCTTTATCATAAAGTCAGGGGCGCATGAATCAAATCGGCCGTATGCTCCTCCAAGCCGCATGCTTGGGCAAAAGTCCACTACTTAGACAAGTGCCAAAAAGGCGGGCAATAAATGAAACATCAGTGAAGTGACATAAATAGATGATGTGACAGTAGGGACAAGCCATAAAGTGTGTCAGAGAGAAAAGACAAAAGCATAAGGTCGGTGCAAAGACACAAAATTTGTGTAGAGACATGCGTCCAAAAGAAGAGACGCATGGCTCGTGGCCGCATAATCTTCTGGAAGCATGGACTCTGGGTGCATAAAGTCAGGCCTTAGTGATTTTTAATGCGCTCAAGGTACTATGTGTCCGACTTTTCAAAGCATGCACAAGAAGACATGCGTCCAACAAGATTGGCGCATGTTGGAGGGGACACATATTGCTAGCCCGCATGGCACTCCATCATCCCAAAACAGCAAGATCGGCCATAAAAAAACTCCAAGAATCCGAAAAGACTAGATCTTCCATAAATCCTTATCTCAACTCCAAATCAAGTGAACCAAAGCCAAAATGCTCGAAATAAAGTGCTCCATCGCACAGAAAAATAAGTTTTTGAAAAATATAAGTTTTAAAGATCAAAACCAAGAAAAACTTAAGAACATCCACACTCATTATAAAATCTAGATCTACACCAATCTATCTACCAAATCCAAAAATACCATGTTCTAAACATGCTTAAAATCACATAATAAACATAATAAACTAATAATCGCGGCATTGCTCCGTCAGGCTTTCGCCCATTGCAGAAAATTCCCCACTGCTGCCTCCCGTAGGAGTCTGAGGCCAAACAAAAGATCCAACAAGGGTTTCTCCATTTTGCATGCAAGATGCACTTTCCTAAGACTTAGAGGAAGAAAACTTAAGAGAGAGAAAGAAAATAAAATAATAAAGATAGAGAGAGAGAAGGAGAGGTTTGGTTATATAGCTGGGGTTTGAGGTTTAGAACATAGGTTCAACTCATGATTAAACTAACCCAATAATTAAACAATAAACTATCATAAACCAAAGAATGGGTCTAGTCTCATGCAACATACTAAACATACAAGCAAAATAATAATTATATGCTCCAAATACGTATAATTGGGAATAGGGAGTGACATCTCTATCCACCTTAGAAAAATTCTGACCTCGGAATTCGAATCCAAGTATGCTAGAGAATTCAGGACAAGCACGATATAATTCTATTAGCAAAACTACACATGCAAGCAGTAATATCATAACACATAGATCACGGAATCTAGATACGAAGGCATAAGGTAGAATATACCTTCCGAATCGAACATGTGCAGGTACCGAGATCGAATATCGTCCTTGCACTCCCACATCGATTCTCCAAGAGTGTGATAGCCCCAGGCAACTCGGATAAGAGAAATAGCCCAGTTCTTGAGTATCTTCTCTCTTTGATCCAGAATGGATACGGGTTGCTCCTCGTAAGATAAGTTGGTACCAACGAATAATTCAGAGTGGTCGAGGATATAACTTAGATCCGGGATATACCTACGCAACTGAGACACATTAAGTGTACCTCACATAGCAAAGGTGGAAGGGCAAGACGATAAGACACATCGCCTACCCTATCGAGAATGTCAAACGGCCCAACGTATTGCGGACTAAGCTTCCCGCAAATCCCGAATCTAATAACCCCAAGGGTAGGCAAAATCCATAAAAATATGTGGTCGCCGACACAAAACTTTAAAGGCCTACGATGTTGATCTGTCCAGTGGCAATGCCGATCTTGCGCAACCCAAATCCGCTCTCTGATCTTCCTGACAACTTCTACTATCTGTGTGATCATTTCGGGGCCTAACATCTTCCGCTCACCAATATCGTCCCAAACCAATGATGATCTATACTTCCTGTCGTACAGTACTTTGAAATGAGCCATCTAAATTCTGGCCTAATAACTATTGTTGTACAAAAATTCCATAAAGTGAAGGTGATTCTCCCAAGATCTACCAAGGTTTAAGGTACATGCTCATAGCATAACCTCCAAGGTCTGGATAGTTCTCTCCGATTGTCCGTCTGTCTGGGGTAATAAGCTGTGATGAATCTTAACTTTGTACCCAACCTCTCATGCAAGCTTCTCCATAAATACGAACTGAACCTTGTATCTCAGTCTGATACTATGCTTACTAGTACTCCATGTTGTCTTATAATCTGTCGCATATATAAATCTGCCAACTGCTCGATAGACTGTCCCACTCTAAAGGGGAGAAAATATGTTACTTTCATGAACTGATCCACTATTACCCAAACTGTATATCGACTAGTCGATGATCTCGGTAAATCGATCACAAAGTCTATCGTTATGTGTTCCCACTTCTACCCTAGAATAGGGAGCGGCTACAATAATCCCGCCGATCTCTGTTGTTCTTCCTTTACTTGCTGACATATCAGACATCGCGATACGAAGCATGCTATTTTTCTCTTCATTCCGTTCCACCAAAAATATTGCTTGATATCTTGATACATCTTCGTGCCTCCCGGATGAATATAATAGTGGGAACTGTGTGCTTCAGTCATAACTTCTTGCAGAATATCTTCGCTTGGTATGCATAGATGATTTCCAAACTTTAGCGTTCCATCCTCATGTATTGTCAACTCCTTCTGAATATCAGACTCGCATCCTTCTCGTAGATTTTGAATCTTCTGGTCCTTTGTCTGAGCTAGCTTGATTCTATCTACTAAAGTTGACTGAATCTATAGGTAGGCCTGAACTCCTGTACTCTGTGGAAATACTACCTCGATACCCATCCCTTATAAGTCTTCTAGAATTTACTTTTGAGTGGTCAACATAAATTCTCCACCTCTATTTCTAAGTGCATCAGCTACTACATTAGCCTTGCCTGGATGGTACTGAAGTTTCACGTCGTAATCCTTCAACAACTCTAACCACCTCCTCTGCCTCATGTTTAGGTCCTTCTGCATGAACACATACTTTAAACTCTTATAATTTATGAATATTTCTACCCGATCACCATATAAGTAATGCCTCCATAGCTTAAGTGCAAACACTATTGCTGCTAGCTCCAAATCGTGAGTGGGATAGTTCTTCTCGTGATCCCGGAGCTGCCGAGAAGCATACGCTATCACTATCCCTTGTTTCATTAAAACATATCCAATTCCTTTGCTAGATGCATCATAATACACTGTGAATCCTCTGGAGCCTGCTGGAAGAGTAAGTATAGGTGCAGAGATTAACTTCTTCTTTAACTCTTTAAAGGCTATCTCACATTCCGCTAACCACACAAATTTAACTTCTTTGTGCGACAACCGAGTCAAAGGTGGAGAGATCTTAGCAAAGTCTGACATAAATCTTCTGTAGTATCCTGCCAAGCACAGAAAACTATGCACCTCTGCCACTGTCCTTGAAACTGGCTTGTTCTCTACTGCATCTACTCTTTTGGGATCCACTGACACTCCTGTTCCAGAAATAATGTGCCCAAAAAAGATACGTGGTCCAGCTAAAACTCACACTTACTAAGCTTCACAAAAAACTGATGCTCCCTCAAAGTCTGCAGTACTATCCTGAGATGTTCATCATGCTCCTCCTCATTACGAGAATATACAAAGATGTCATCGATGAATACTACCACAAATTATTCTAAGTATGGCATGAAGACATAGTTCATCTAATCCATAAATACCGTTGGAGGATTAGTCTGTCTGAATGACATATATTAGAATTCGTAATGCCCATATCATGTCCTAAATACTGTCTTCGGTATATCTTGCTCCTAGACTCGCACCTGATGATATCCTGATCATAAATCTATCTTGGAGAAGACTCTTGCTCCGCTTAATTGGTCAAATAAATCATCAATCCTTGGTATTGGGTACTTATTCTTCACTGTCACCGTATTCAACCGTCTGTAATCCATACACAACCACATCGATCCATTATTCTTCTTCACCAATACCGCTAGTGTTCCCCACGGTGATCCACTGGTCTGAATAAACTTCTTTGCCTTCAGTTCTTCCATGCATTGATATAAATAATCAAGATCTGATGGTAATATTGGGTATACCTTGCATCAATTTTATACAGAACTCTACTTCTCTAACTGGGGGCAATCCGGGAATCTTGTCCGGAAAGACATCCATAAATTCTTCAACTATCTTGGGTACCGGGTCTCCTTCCTTTGCTACTGTCATGAATCCTCCTTTATGCTGGTCTCTTACTATTCTTCTAAGGACAAACTCTTCTATACTGGAAATTATAAACATTGTATCGAAGCAAGAGACAAAATCAGCTTTGATGATCGTCTGTAACGCCCCCCAGGCCTTTCTATTGGGATTTTCAAAAAAGCAGCCTAGATTAGAAAGGACGACACCTTAACCTTGCTTGACGAGCAAAAACCACCTTGCATGACTGTCTTTCAACCAGTCCATGCCTAAGATAACGTCAAAGTTACCCATAAGGAACTCGGTCAACTTTGCAAGTAATAAATGCCCACATACTACGACTGGACATGCTAGGCATACCCTATTAACTTCTACGATCCTACTTCTAGTGAGTATATTCAGCCTCTCTGGCAATACCTTAAACTTTAATCCAATATATGTCTCATATTATGTAGATATAAATGAGTGCGAAGCTCCAGAATCAATTAAAGCTATGGCAGGAAAGGTTGTAACAAAAATATTACCTGTCACTATGTCGTCCGACGCCATAGCTTCTTCCAAAGATAAGGTAAACGCCTGCCCTTAGCCTTGTCGAGATCCTTGCTACTGTCTTCCTTACTGCCATTGTTGTGGTCCCTGCAGATTTTGCCGTTATTGCTTTCTATAAAGCTGGGCCTGCATCGGCAATGGACGATGAGCTAAAGGCTTCACTTCTACTGCTGGTCCTCCTTGCTGCACTTTTCTTGGAGCTGGAAATACAGAAAACTGTTGTACTGGTCCTCCTGGCCTCTGTATTAATAGGCATGGGGCAATCTTATGATCGGGGCTCCCACATCTCAAACATAGTTTGTTAGCTGCCCGATAAATATCTCGGGTTTGACCTCCTTTGCCATAATAGGTACAACCTGTCGGTGCTCTCCATCGTTGTTGCTGCCGTTGCTGCTGTTAGCTCGGCTACTGCTGTAGAGTTGGTGCTATCACTTTCGAGGTCACTAGCCTCCTCTGTGTCACGTCATGGATGTGAATGCCATGGGATGGTATTGACTTTCGCGGTACGGGTCCTCCTTCATTGCTCTGTCCATGAGGCCTCTTTCGATCTACTCTTCTTGATGCCATCCTCTGGAAAGTAGGCTCGACCCTCTTGGCTACTATCAATATTGCCTCAAATGTCTGGTAGTCATGCACCTCTACCATATGTAAGATTTTTAAGTAAAGTCCCGGTTGGAACCTCATTTCTCTCTCCAACTCTGTTGCCACCATGGTTGGAGCAAATCTACTTAGTCGACAAAACTCCACTGCATAGTCGTCTACTGTCTTTCCAGCCAGCTTGAAGTTAGTGAACCTTTGCTGTAACTCATACTGAGACACAATCCCAAAATACTTCTTTCTTAACCGGGTCCTGAATTCATCCCACAAAATAGGATGCCTCAACCCTACCTCCATCGTGGCCCACCAATCCCTTGCCAGATCCTGGAGCTATAAGCGAACCAGGTCAACCTATTCCTCGACCAAAACTTTAACTACTGCAAAAATGGTCTCAATATCTTAGAGCCAATTATCTGCCGTGATTGCATCCTTCACACCATCGAAATATCTGGGGTTCAGTCTGCAAAATCTAACAAATGCCCCAAAATTCGTTCTCCTGCCTCATTCTAGGGTCGTCTGCAACCCTTGGTTCAACAAGATATTCTATTCTTGCTGTTGAAGCTGCTGTTGTTGTTATTGCACCACCATCTGGTATTGTTGGGCAGCCAATAATCTACGGATAATCTCTAGCAAGGCCAGGGTATCCAATATTGCTAGCACGACGGGAGGTACAGAACACCTAGAGCCTGCTGCTCTGTCCAATTTATTATGGGCTTAACTCGGGTCCTTGGCTGGGGTTCTACTGGATCTTGTTCCACTAGCATCTCCGCCTTTATTGTTACTGCAAAATTGAAAGAAAGAGAAGCCCTAAGAAAAATTACAAGAAACAATCAAGTACAGGACGAGAAGGAAAAAAAAACAATCTGGAAGAATTCAAGCTGAGTATCGAAGAGGACGAATTCAGAATTTTAAGAAGGATCATGTTTGATTGAGACTCCTATGACCATGATACCCCACAAGTTTGAGGAACAGACCTGCATGGGCCATAACTAAAACTTTGTCACACCCCAGTACCAGAATACGGAGACGGACATGGACAGATATCCTGTACAAGGTACTATACATCGTACGATGATCACGGCTATAATAAGATAAGGGGGTGCATGTTATAATCAAGTCACTTAGGGTCATACGAACATCTGTCTTAATCAATCAAACAAAAAATAATAAACATAGAGCATATATGATAAAGTAATAAGGCATCCCAAACGCTTTTTTAAAATATTCTAGAGACCAGCTATGGAAAATAAGAAGCAAGAAGAGTAGCAAAAGTATATGACAATAATCAACTACAGTATGATAATACAATAATGTTAGGAGACTAATGTCCAAACATGCCGGCTAACAGGTACCGGTGGCTAAACGCCCAAAAGAAGAAAATGTACAATGACGAGTAGGAAAGAAGAAAATCTACTCGTTATCCTCTACGACCATGTTCCTGGTATGCGCCATGAGTCGGGGGAATATATGCTGGATCCTTAGGTGCTGGCTCAAAATCTGGCCATGCAAAACTAGTGGGGTTAGACCACAAATAGCAAGTATCATAAAGGAGCACAAAATTGAGAAACATAACCCAAACATATAGATATATAAAATATATAGATTATGTGTCGAAGTTAGGTCCACGGCATATCCTAGCACAAAGGCCCAACCCTACAACCAAACAAGAACAAGGGTTGAACCGTCACACTATGGTAGTCCATGACCATAGACTACAAACAGAATAATACAATCACAACCAAGTCCATTTTCTTTATATCGGCCAATCACTTATACGGCTTGCTATTTGTGGAGTATGAGGTTATCTCAGAAATAATGCATAATAGTTATCATCAAATCACGCTATTACCGAACATGAGCTAACCGAGCCAAATAGAGAATATACAAGCATTTCAGGAGTGCACCAGTTCCCCGTAGGGCCCTGTGCTAAAATACGGTATTAGCGGTTTCAGTGCTCCTATAGGGAGACAATGGCTCAGCGTTATTTATAATAGGTCAGATACTGCACTCCACTAAGGAGGATGATATACGGTATTTGTGGTGGCCAACCCACAGCGCACATAGAAAAAATTTCTATGGGAAGGTTCATTGGCATGATCTCGGGATATCGTTCCCGCCAAATATTACTACCACTTTAGTTACCTAATTAGCACTATATTTTATTCAAAATCTCAAGGCGTGGTCACATGAGAATCCATGGAAGTTTAATCTGAATTCACTCGAACGTGTTTGCAACATTCAATCAATCAATATCCTAGCCACGCTTTGGTACTTGACTCACATATTATGTACGTGCTGGAAAAAAAAATATCACGCATTCAGAAATTTGGAGGCATTCTCGATGCACAACCCAAATATAGATTGTTGACACAAAGTGGTCACAGTCAACCTGATTCTGATAATCGTTAAACATCAGATGAATCAGATCCATAACACAAATGAAGAAGTTACTCGATGCAAAGCATATCAACTCAGTCAGTACCAAAGTTAGACTCTGCAAAAGCTATTGGATTCATATTCAAATATAATCTTTCATTTATTTGAGTCTAGGACTGATGTAAGCTGAGTCGTACTAGCAAATCCCAAGTACCTATATTCAGATACTTAGTCCACTCAAATGAACCAAAGAACCTATCTACCAAATCAGGCAACATACATTTACAAAGTCTACCATACTAAGAGACCGAACTCGGTTACCCTTTTGGTATGAAATCAACTAGTTCAATAGCTCCTGATTTCTTGGCCCAACGGTTGGAAACTTGAATTAAACCCCATCCGAATTCTGACCGAATTCTGTTTGTCCTATAAATAGGATTGGAATTCTTATTCTTACAAACTCACTATTCTTAAGTCTTCTATCATATTGTGAGAAAACCTCTAAGCCTTAACTTTTCCATCTCAAAGAGCAACTCCTTAGCCTTCCTAGTGCCAATTGTGATCTCGGTCTAGAAGTCTTCTCAGTTGTAAAGAGCTTTGTTCCAACAGTTACTCTCTCTATCAAGCTGTGAAGTTGCGAGACTTCAGATCAAAACTCGTGGTGTAAAAAGTGGCAAGCCTTCAGATCAAAGCTTGTGATTCACTATTGGTGATTATAGTGGAGAAACTCTGACCTTGAGTTTACGGGACTGGACTAGTCCTCTGTCACTACCACATTCCGGAAACAGGAGTATTTTCGACTTTTTATAATATTTAATATTATGGTAGTTACAATTAATTAATTGCATGATAGTATATTTGATTTTAAATAAATGTGTGATGTGTAATTTAAATATAATATTATATACAGTGTTCATTTGTGTTGAGCTAGTAGACTTGACCTAGAAGCCCAGTAGGTGAACACCTGTCGGAATTATGAAATTTTTGTATTTAATTATTTTATCTAGAATTTATTTATTGGAGATTTTAATTAATTACCGTATTTTATTTAATTATTGCGCATTGCCTTTACTTCGATATTTGGAGCACTACCCTATCTTTTGTCTCCAAACAAATTTTACAATCTTGCCCTAGACATGCCCACCTTCCATTCTGCTATTTTTGCAACTCATAATTATGATTTCTGTGCATTATTTCTGGCCGCACAAAAATCGTCGCGAACGCTATTTATTAAATTCCTATTTTGTATCGTTGTGCGCTCCAATCGAAATTGGAGACAATCTTGACCTATTTTTCGTGTGGCCCAAATTAGGGTAATATCCTGTTCTGAGTCTACTTCATTATTGGTATTGATGACCTGACCTGATTTTGGCCCCATGTACTCCTAATTAATTTTAGAACACAACTTGTATTTATTTCTAATTAAATTGAGGATACTATTTTAACCAATTCCATAAATCCCAATTTAATTCTAGTGCCCTGCTATTTGAGCCCATACCAAACTTACAGCGCCCCTGACCCTACAAAACACCGGACCACGAATCGCCCGCCAAATTTTTGTCATTTCATACGTCTGTGCAAATACCCAAATTTAAGGGGGTTAATTTGCAAATTTGCATTTTTGTCAACACCCATTTGTTTAAACCAATGAGGAATCCCTAATATTTTAATCATCACCCTCATTCCCACATGAGAAAATCCTCATGTCAAATCTGGACCCCACATTTAATAGGTCAATCTCCACCTTTGATTTCACAACACCCTCTTACTATTTAAAGCCCCAACAACACCTTTCCATAGAAAACCCTAATCCCCAAGCAAGCCCCCGCCTCTCTCTATCCTCCATACTAAATCCCAACGTAGGAAATTTCTTCTCTTTTCTTCTTCTCCTTCTTCCTTTCTCCTTCTCTTTCTTCTTCTTCTTCTTCTTCTTCTTTTACTTGTCTTTTTGAATTCAAATTCAAATAGTTAGGGGGGGAACACTGTTCCCTGCTGTGTACTCCGGCGGCCTGTCTCCGGTCGTACCCCGACGGCCAACCCCTTCCTCCTTGCTGCTCCTCCCCTGTGTACATTCTCCGGCGGCCGCTGATCCCGAGCCCCCGGCCGGCAAGCCCGACTCCCCCTGCGCACTCTGGCCTGTCTCCGGCCAGGCGACCCGGCGGAGTCCTCCCCACTCCCTACAGCCGGCCGACATCCCTCCATCGCCATTCAACTCCACCACCTATCACCACCACTACTATCATCACCACCACCAACAGCGACTCCGGCGCTGGCTGCCCCGACCATCCGGCGGACTCCATCTCCTCCTCCCTGCTGTGTTTCCACCACCTCCATCATCTTCTACCACCATCACCACTCCTCCCCATCCTCCCTACAGTTGGCCCACTGCTCGGCCGACTCCCTCTGGTCGAGCTCCTCCTCCCTGTACTCCGGCTGTACTCCGGCCGACCCACCACTGTAAGTCTCTTTCTCATCTTCCTTCTTCTTTCTTCCTGTATATATATATATATATGTATATAAATAGTATTATTTAATTAGTGCTTTAAATACATGAAATGTGTATAGCATATAAAGAAACTGGTAATGTATAATTTATTAATGTGAATGTATATTATTTATTTAAATTATGTTTAATACATGTATATGTATAGTATTTATTTAGTTAATACTATATACATATATGTATAGTATTTATTTAATTCATGTTTAATATGTATAAGTATAGTATATATATATACTTAAGTATAATGTAATGTATGTATTAATGTATAAATATTGTGTATTAGTATATAAAGTATATTTTAAAATTAGTATATGTATATGTATAGCATTTAATTGATTAATGTTTAATATGCATATATATATATAAATATGTATACGTGTATTTGTGTGTGGATATGTGTACATATCTATATCTATGAATATATAGTGTATTTTCTCTAATTGTATATAGTGTACGTACTATTTGGTAAATGTACAAACATATATATGTATGTATTTGGTATAATTATATATTGGTAGAGTATATATTAAATTAATATATTTGGTATAAATATGTGTACCTATATATATATACATGTATAAATATATTTTTGGTATGTAAAAATATATAGTATATATATATAACTATATTGATATCTATGTACTTGTAAAACATATTTTGGTATAATTACCTGTATATAGTATTGTATTATTTTGGTATGTATGCATTTATACATATATATATAATATAAGTTAATATGTATTTTGGTACATGTATATTAGTTTATATATATGAGTGATGTATAATTTTTACATAAATAAAATATATTTCCACTTATGTACATACAGTTATACCTATTTTGTATATACTTTGGAATAAAAATATATAGGTATTATGTTTAATTATTAACAATATGTTTAATTGATGAATATACTAGATGACCCTAGTTGACTAGTGCCCTGCCTGGCATGGCCCTGAGGCCAGTGTTTTGACTGTGTGTTAGCGTAGCTTCTGATGCAAATGTTATATTGTGTTATGTCTATAGGACTGTTGGTTTACCCAGGGGATACTCTGGAACAGGACATCCATAATTACCAGCTAAGGACCCAAGGCAAGTACATTCTCTGATAATTTCCAATTTCTTGATAATTTTTATAAATTTAATAATCTTGAAATGTTACAACTGAATCCTTGACACTGTGTTACACGGACTAGTATAGCTTGAATCTGCAGTCATGAGATGTTACATTGATTATCGTATTGACATTTTACACGACATGTATATTAGACATCGTACATGATAGATTGGACTTGCTCGTGTATCGTGACGTGTCATGGTTGGATCCACAGTACTAGTTGGGGGCGGGGAAGTAGTTAGTAAGAAATATGATCATAACCTCTTATTGTAGTATAGAACAATGTAAGTGTTAATCATGCTCTTCACCCATGATTAGCCAGGCCCTGTAGCTATCGTACATGTTCCCAAGCCGATCACATTTTTAAACTACTATTTCAAACACTTAGAATAGATTACAGTTCCCTACTTAAATCATATACTACATCACCCGTATGTGATACTGTTCCTTGTTCTTTTCATTTTCATACATGCACTGACTGTATCATATTGCCTATTGCCTGTCTCTTTACATTGCCTGTCTCTCTTTAATTGCCATTGCATTTATTTCACTATCTTCTCAGTAGCTAGCATTACATGTTTATTGTTTATAGTCCTTATCAATTAAATGGAACTGTTATTTGAGATTTGTACTTTGCTCCTTCCTGACTGGAAACATTTTTTCCAGACTATGCCTTAGAGGACCGGTGTCCGACACTTTATGGACCATATGGTGAGTAGCTGCAGACTTGATAGTTTAGTTGTGATTCTGGGAGGTCTAGCCGGAATCACTAATCTTCTAGTTAGTTCTTTCAGTAGACTATTTGATACCGGATTTGTCTCCGGCGTTTTGAGACTTGGATACTGTTGAGTTAAGTTATTACTTTTTGACTTGTGTTTTAGTTAATTCTGTTTGATATCTTATCGTGCTGTAATCCTGTGATTGAGTATGTGCTCATTTTATTTGTGTCATCCGTGCCTCCTTATGGAGATTGGATGCTTGTGTGAGATTGGCTAGATAGTATCAAGACCTTGACAGCGTTCTACCGCCGATGTTGCGGCGTAGGCTGGACGTACCCACGTACTCGTGCCCCTAAACCGGGTGCGGGTCGTGACACGTTTTTAGTGGTGGCCCATGCAGGTCAGACTTCGCGAGTTATGCGATATCGTAGTAGTGTGGCATCTTTGTTACACTATTGCGTGCCTGCGATAGGATCTAGGACATAGGATACTAGGACGAGAGCGAATACTCAATCACAATTCCTTGAGAGGTTCCTGGGATGACCCTTGAGAATCTTATTATAAATTCTAATTTTAAATCCTTCGCCTTGTTTCCATCTGTTCTCGCTCATTGATATTGAATTTGATTATTGTTGATCAATTATTAAAATTAAAATCTTGGTATCATTGTTGAGTTTGATTCTTGTTGACCAGTTGTTAAATTTAATTCTTGGTATCGTTGTTGAGTTTTGATTTCATATCGAGATAAATTTTACGGACTGAACTTTACGGTATTATCTGATGACATATGTTGATGATGACAGTGAGAAGGGTAAAACGTTTACTTTGGTTATGGAACCTAGAGTTTATCGCAGCCATATTAGCTGTCATGACGAGAACGTAGGAACCTGACTTGGATGTACATACTTTAAGTTATGAAATTTAGAATTTCTCGCAGCCATATTGGTTGGCGTGGCAAAGATTCTAGATGACATAATTATAGAGTGGCATACCTTAGTTACGGAACCTGTCGTTTATCGCATCTATGCTTACTGGCGTGACGAGGATTCTGAGTGTCATAATTTCTGATAGACGTGTATGATTATCAGGTTGTATCTTAAATTGGTTCTTAAAGTATCATCTCAAGACTTATCTATTTCTGTTATTCCAGGACTTTGTTCCATCGCTTCTTTTCTTCACTAGCAGTAAAGATACCTTCAGTCCTTGATCCAGTTCTTTTTTGAGCTTATTTTCTTTGAGGATTCCTTGTTAGTATGATAATTAGTGACTTACAATTTTGGTTGTGTCTTGTATTAGTTTGACTAAGTGTGACTTGTGAGTTTGTAAGTGTTCTTAGTTGGACATGTGAGCAGTAGGCACTAATCTAGAGATACCCATAGCATAGTACCTTGTAGCAATAGTTCTACGATAGGTGTTATTATAATTAGTATTGGTATTATATAAAGAGGAGTAAGATGTCAGTGAGGGTTCTAAGAGTAAGTATCAGAATCAATATGCTAGTCCTTGATAGTCATTAGATTATGTAATTGGATGATCTATATAACTAATTAAGTATCAAGAAATTGTGTTAAAGATTAATGGAGCATGATGTTCAATTTGATGATTGATACTGGGTGTATTTGAGTGCACCTTTAGTATTAGAGACTGTGAGTATTATATGTATACTTGTGGATTTAAATTTATAATTTGAAGAGTAGAAATGAATTTTAATTTTTAAAGTTTTTGAGGAGTTGAGATTTTATGTTATTAAAGTTTTTGAGGATTAAAATTCAATTCAATAACCATAGTCAAAGCTATGAAGATTTTTGGAAGTGATTAAAATTTTATTTCAATGTTGAATTTTTGAATTTTGAGAAGTTGAGATATTGTCATTAAAACTTTTCGAGGATTTAGATTCGATTCAATGAACCTAGACAAGCTGTAAGGATTTTTAAGTGATTAAGTTTCATTTCAGCATTTAAATAATTGACTTTGAGGAAGGTATGTGCATTATACTTTAAATTTTTTGAGTTAGTTCCGAGAACCTTATTTGGAGGATAAAATCGTATAGTGAGAGAGATATATTAGTAAATAGTAGATGAGGTGCATATGTAAGGATTTGTTGGCTTGAGCATGATTGCAATTTCACTGCAAACTGACTTGTGTGTTCATCTAGGGTTGTATTAGAGAGTGCAGTACTTAGTATGGTGTGTTGCATTTGATATGCACTTGAGTGACAAGGATAACCAGTATCAGCAATTGTAGTAGGTAAGAGAGCTAGCAGAGGACGTGCTGGTAGTAGAAATAGTGGTTTCTAAAAGGATAAGGGTATCAAACTTTGGATGCATCATTAAACCTATGGTTGTGTTAGAAGGCTATGTTCTGTTGTTTTCTCATATTCCTTTTTCATCTGTTTATTTGATTGATTGATTCCTTAGTACCATAGCTTGTATAAAAAAAAAAATTCTTGTTAGAATGTAGTTAGTAGTACACCCTGATACAGAGACTGCAATACCATGACAAAAGACACCATGACCGTACATATTCCCCTTAGATTGCATGTTGTATAAATGTAGGAAGGTTTTCTTAGACTATGACTATTGGGGTTTGACCATGACGAAGATTCATAAAGGAGTTATGACTTGACAGGAGAGACAAAATGATTAACAAGATGATTAAAAAAAAATTCGAGGATAAACATCGATTTAAATAAAGGGCCAAGAATTTAACATGGCAGAATTTATGATTTATTAATTCCAGGAAGATTATGACATGATTAAATTGGTTATTAAAATTTAGAAATTTGGGAGATTTATCAATATATTTATTTGATTGCAAGTTATGAATTTTAAAATTTTATAGTTGGATGTCGCATTTGGGGAAT
Organism: Iris macrosiphon; assembly: GCA_036927795.1. Lineage (NCBI taxonomy): Eukaryota > Viridiplantae > Streptophyta > Magnoliopsida > Asparagales > Iridaceae > Iris > Iris macrosiphon. The sequence goes on along the minus strand of JAYESA010000014.1, from coordinate 31,095,163 downwards.
CCTTAAGTATCGTATTGTTGAGTATTTTGAGGAAGAGAAAATTGAAAAAAAAAAAAATTTTTTGGATAAATGTGTAAATTCAAATTTATGAGACGAGATTACATTTTATAATTGTGCATTGATAAAAATCAAATTTGAGGAGTGGATATTAAATCTCGAGTATTGAATTATTAACTAAAATTTCGGGAAATTTTGATAAAAATGGACTTTGATTCTATTTCGAGGATTTTTTTTTTCAGGTTATGCAATAATCCCAGAATTTTTAGAAAATTTTGAATAGACATTGTGAATTATTACCGGATTTCATGGATGACGAATTTAAAATTTGAGGGAAATAATAATGTGTATGATTAAACACTACTTTGAGGATTTTGAATTTCGAGGACGAAATTCTTTTAAGGAGGGTAGACTTGTCACTACCACATTCCGGAAACAGGAGTATTTTCGACTTTTTATAATATTTAATATTATGGTAGTTACAATTAATTAATTGCATGATAGTATATTTGATTTTAAATAAATGTGTGATGTGTAATTTAAATATAATATTATATACAGTGTTCGTTTGTGTTGAGCTAGTAGACTTGACCTAGAAGCCCAGTAGGTGAACACCTGTCGAAATTATGGAATTTTTGTATTTAATTATTTTATCTAGAATTTATTTATTGGAGATTTTAATTAATTATCGTATTTTATTTAATTATTGCGCATTGCCTTTGCTTCGATATTTGGAGCACTACCCTATCTTTTGTCTCCAAACAAATTTTACAATCTTGCCCTAGACAGGCCCACCTTCCATTCTGCTATTTTTGTAACTCATAATTATTCTTTCTGTGCATTATTTCTGGCCGCACAAAAATCGTCGCGGACGCTATTTAATAAATCCCTATTTTGTATCGTTGTGCGCTCCAATCGAAATTGGAGACAATCTTGACCTATTTTTTGTGCGGCCCAAATTAGGGTAATATCCTGTTCTGAGTCTACTTCATTATTGGTATTGATGACCTGACCTGATTTTGGCCCCATGTACTCCTAATTAATTTTAGAACACAACTTGCATTTATTTCTAATTAAATTGAGGATACTATTTTAACCAATTCCGTAAATTCTAATTTAATTCCAGTGCCCTGCTATTTGAGCCCATACCAAACTTACAGCGCCCCTGACCCTACAAAACACCGGACCCCGAATCGCCCGCCAAATTTTCGTCATTTCATGCGTCTGTGCAAATACCCAAATTTAAGGGGGTTAATTTGCAAATTTGCATTTTTGTCAACACCCATTTGTTTAAACCAATGAGGAATCCCTAATATTTTAATCATCACCCTCATTCTCACATGAGAAAATCCTCATGTCAAATCTGGACCCCACATTTAATGGGTCAATCTCCACCTTTGATTTCACAACACCCTCTTACTATTTAAAGCCCCAACAACACCTTTCCCTAGAAAACCCTAATCCCCAAGCAAGCCCCCACCTCTCTCTCTCCTCCATCCTAAATCCCAACGTAGGAAATTTCTTCCCCTCTTCTTCTCTTTTCTTCTTCTCCTTCTCTTTCTTCTTCTTCTTCTTCTTTTACTTGTCTTTTTGAATTCAAATTCAAATAGTTAGGGGTGGGAACACTGTTCCCTGCTGTGTACTCCGGCGGCCTGTCTCCGGCCGTACCCCGGCGGCCAACCCCTTCCTCCATGCTGCTCCTCCCCTGTGTACATCCTCCGGCGATCGCTGATCCCGAGCCCCCGGCCGGCAAGCCCGACTCCCCCTACGCACCCCGGCCTGTCTCCGGCCAGGCGACCCGGCGGAGTCCTCCCCTCTCCCTACAGCCGGCCGACATCCCTCCATCGCCATTCAACTCCATCACCTATCACCACCACTACTATCATCACCACCACCAACAGCGACTCCGGCGCGGGCTGCCCCGACCATCCGGCGGACTCCATCTCCTCCTCCCTGCTGTGTTTCCACCACCTCCATCATCTTCCACCACCATCACCACTCCTCCCCATCCTCCCTACAGCCGGCCCACTGCTTGGCCGACTCCTTCTGGTCGAGCTCCTCCTCCCTGTACTCCGGCTGTACTCCGGCCGACCCACCACTGTAAGTCTCCTTCTCATCTTCCTTCTTCTTTCTTCCTGTATATATATATATATATGTATATAAATAGTATTATTTAATTAGTGCTTTAAATACATGAAATGTGTATAGCATATAAAGAAACTGGTAATGTATAATTTATTAATGTGAATGTATATTATTTATTTAAATTATGTTTAATACATGTATATGTATAATATTTATTTAGTTAATACTATATACATATATGTATAGTATTTATTTAATTCATATTTAATATGTATAAGTATAGTATATATATATACTTAAGTATAATGTAATGTATGTATTAATATATAAATATTGTGTATTAGTATATATAGTATATTTTAAAATTAGTATATGTATATGTATAGCATTTAATTGATTAATGTTTAATATGCATATATATATATATATAAATACGTATACGTGTATTTGTGTGTGGATATGTGTACATATCTATATCTATAAATATATAGTGTATTTTCTCTAATTGTATATAGTGTACGTACTATTTGGTAAATGTACAAACATATATATGTATGTATTTGGTATAATTATATATTGTTAGAGTATATATTAAATTAATATATTTGGTATAAATATGTGTACCTATATATATATACATGTATAAACATATTTTTGGTATGTAAAAATATATATTATATATATATAACTATATTGATATCTATGTACTTGTAAAACATATTTTGGTATAATTACCTGTATATAGTATTGTATTATTTTGGTATGTATGCATTTATATATATATATAATATAAGTTAATATGTATTTTGGTACATGTATATTAGTTTATATATATGAGTGATGTATAATTTTTACATAAATAAAATATATTTCCACTTATGTACATACAGTTATACCTATTTTGTATATACTTTGGAATAACAATATATAGGTATTATGTTTAATTATTAACAATATGTTTAATTGATGAATATACTAGATGACCCTAGTTGACTAGTGCCCTACCTGGCATGGCCCTGAGGCCAGTGTTTTGACTGTGTGTTAGCGTAGCTTCTGATGCAAATGTTATATTGTGTTATGTCTATAGGACTGTTGGTTTACCCAGGGGATACTCTGGAACAGGACATCCATAATTACCAGCTAAGGACCCAAGGCAAGTACATTCTCTGATAATTTCTATAAATTCAATAATCTTGAAATATTACAACTGAATCCTTGACACTGTGTTACACGGACTAGTATAGCTTGGATCTGCAGTCATGAGATGTTACATTGATTATCGTATTGATATTTTACACGACATATATATTAGACATCGTACATGATAGATTGGACTTGCTCGTGTATCGTGACGTGTCATGGTTGGATCCACAGTACTAGTTGGGGCGGAAAAGTAGTTAGTAAGAAATGTGATCATAACCTCTTATTGTAGTATAGAATAATGTAAGTGTTAATCATGCTCTTCACCCATGATTAGCCAGGCCCTGTAGCTATCGTACATGTTCCCAAGCCAATCACATTTTTAAACTACTATTTCAAACACTTAGAATAGATTACAGTTCCCTACTTAAATTATATACTACATCACCCGTATGTGATACTGTTCCTTGTTCTTTTCATTTTTATACATGCACTGACTGTATCATATTGCCTATTGCCTGTCTCTTTACATTGCCTGTCTCTCTTTAATTGCCATTGTATTTATTTCACTATCTTCTCAGTAGCTAGCATTACATGTTTATTGTTTATAGTCCTTATCAATTAAATGGAACTGTTATTTGAGATTTGTACTTTGCTCCTTCCTGACTGGAAACATTTTTTCCAGACTATGCCTTAGAGAACCGGTGTCCGACACTTTATGGACCATATGGTGAGTAGCTACAGACTTGATAGTTTAGTTGTGATTCCGGGAGGTCTAGCCGGAATCACTAATCTTCTAGTTAGTTCTTTCAGTAGACTATTTGGTACCGGATTTATCTCCGGCGTTTTGAGACTTGGATACTGTTGAGTTAAGTTATTACTTTTTGACTTGTGTTGTAGTTAATTCTGTTTGATATCTTATCGTGCTGTAATCCTGTGATTGAGTATGTGCTCATTTTATTTGTGTCATCCGTGCCTCCTTATGGAGATTGGATGCTTTTGTGAGATTGGCTAGATAGTATCAAGACCTTGACAGCGTTCTACCGCCGATGCTGCGGCGTAGGCTGGACGTACCCACGTACTCGTGCCCCTAAACCGGGTGCGGGTCGTGACATCCTCTCAGAGGGAAACCGATATACATCTTGGTGTTTGCATTTACTTTCTCTCTTCTCTATTGGATATATTCATAATACTGCAAGTTGTATTCTTACATATGAGATATATTCTAACTGTTAGTAGTTGATCACCATTGCATGCCATAGAATTATATTTTAACCGGTAATTTTATTTCGTTGCATACATAAACTCTATTCACCAATCCCTCTAGAGTTGCCATACACAGTCCTACAATTGGTATCAGAGCAGGTACTCTTATAGTAGAACTTTTACTAATACCATTTGCTTCTACAACTGGTATCAGAATATGTAGTATCTTATTTAGTTTCTGATCCCAATTGCTCCTACAATTGGTATCAGAGCGGTTACTCTTCGTATTATAACTTTTACTTTTATATAGGAACTTTTGCTTATACTAATTGCTCCTACAATTAGTATCAGAGTAGGTACTCTTACATTAAAACTATTACTGACATCAATTGCTCCACAAATGGTATTAGAACAAATAGTCTCTTAATTAGTTTCTGATCCCAACTACTCTTTCAATTAGTATCAGAACATGTGCTCTCTTTATATAGATATTACTGATATTATTTGTTCCTCAATTGGAATCAGAACTGGTACTCTTTATATAAAGAACCACTGCAAGTTCTCTTAATTATCGGATTAACATCCAAAGAGTATAACATATGACAACAACAATATCACTATTTCCCATCAATGGTGAAAGCCAACATCTTGATAAGCCACCTATTTTTAACATCACTAATTATTTATTTTGGAAAATACATATGAGTGCTTTTCTGACATCTCTTGGCTTTAACTTATGGACTTACGTTACTAATGGTTACAAAAGAGTTAACAAAGCAGATAATGAATATACCGAAGATGGAAAGAAAGCAGCAAGCGATGATGCAAAGGCAATGTACATGCTCTACTGTACTGTAGGAAAAGATGAATTCAAACTTATCTCCAAGTGCAAAATATCATATAAGATATGGAGAATGTTGGAAACAACTTATGGAGACAAAGAAGAAATTAAAGAAGAACCTCATAATGTTGCAAGCTTATACCAAAATAAAGAAGCTACAAGTACAAAGAAAGATGCAGACATTCAATGCAACAATGATGACAGCAAGAAAAAAGATGTTGCAAACTTATGCCCAAGTGAAAGTCTAGTAATCGATGCAAGCATCCAGTACTAGAATGACAAAAACCTTCTATATATGATAGACTTGTGCTTAATGGTAAGCGAGATAAAAGATGACTCACTAACAAAAGATATTTCGTATGACGAATTATCTGATGCTTTTAATGATTTATTTGAAGACTATAATAAGCTTAGAAATAACTATAAGCAAGCTCGAAAAGATATCAAATCTTATCAACTTAAGAATGATAAGCTTATTTGCTTACTTAAGGAAGCTAGAGAAAACTCTTCTTCTGACGAATCTATTAAAATCTCCAAACTTGAGCTTAGCCTACAATAAGCTCTTGACTGCTATGATGAAAGCAATCAAGAAAATGCTAAACTTAAGGAGGACTTAAAACAGAAAAAGAAGAAGTACTATAATGTCTCACTTAAGATAGATGCTCTTACTGCTAAATATGATGATCTATATGCCACCTCTAAAAAATTAGAGATTAGATTGGGAAAGCAGGTCATACAACCTACTACTCAGTCTAACACAAGACACATGGCTAAACAAAATATCACTCACAACAAGACACCAGCAAGCAAACCAAATACTCTATACTATCATGCATGTAGAACACAACATACTTCACATAATCATTTATTCTATTACAAATATCCATGCAAGACACGTTATACCACTTCACATACTCATCCTTCTATGCCAACACAAATTCTTATGCTATATGTCATTATTGTGGTTTAAAAGGACACATTACACATCAGTGTAAGGATAAAAATTAGTTGATATGAATATGTATAAGTGGATTCCTAAAGCTAACAAATACGGATCCAAATACTAGATACCAAAGTCTTGTTCTAATCATATAGGTGGAACAATTTGCCGCAAGACGTAATGGTAAAGGAGAAAGTTGGTGATTGCAAAAAGCCAAATGGATATTCTTATGGCAATTGCACCAACAAAAAATATGACTATTAAGTCATTATGGTAACACAAATTTCATATTTGTAGTAGTATAATATACTCATTAAATATGGTCGTTTAATTATTCTTAAATGTGTATGAAGAAAACTTTTGCTAAATAATTCTTTAATATTATGCTCTAAAGGAATAGAAAGTATTGTTAAATAGCCTAAATGGCCCTTCTGCCAATAAGGTGTTAACAGCCTTAAGCGACAGGGTATTTAAGTGTCTTCAGACCACCGCTAGCTGGGAACCGGCCCCTACAGCTAATTAATAATAACAAAAAACCCACACTGAGTAATAATATACAAAGAGCTATTTACAAAATAATTCCTAAATACAATTATTCATTCATTCGGTAATTGATTGCTATAAATTCTGTTAAAAGACTTGTCTAAATACAATGACTGATAGATAGTCTGTCATATTTATAGACTTATTTTATACTTGTCATTTATATATTTTTATAGCTTTTATAAGCATACTAAAAAACTTATTTTTTAAAATCCTGAGCCATCAGAACTCGGACAGAGTTCGGTCCAAACTCGGTTCGAATTCGGTTCAAGTATTTTTATATAACTGCAGCAGCCACGAATTTGATCTCATTACTTCAGCCTCTTAAAACCCTTCTTCTCAAAATCGAGAATCAAACCCTTCCTCCAAAACCCTAGTTTTGTAATCCCCTACCTCAAGTCTTATTCTCTCTCAACTTGAGATCTAAGGCTCTTGGTGAGATTCTCCTTCATCCCCTTCAATATTTTTAAGGTACAATCTTCACATTCGCAAACCCTTATCCATGGCTCCTAAATTTAGGAAAAAGAAGAGAAGCAAATGAAGCTTCATCTTCTCAACCCTCTATTGATGATGCTACATATTCCTTATTTTCTCTAAATATTCCAAATCAAGGAGAGTATGATGATTTTATTTTTTACTTCTATTGATACTTCAAACCTATGGTTCAAGAATTTTCTGCAAAGAAATATTTGCCAGGGCAATCCTATTAACTTTACTACTTTTCATGACCAAAAATCTAAACTTGTAGAATTCCATCATCATCGTCTAGTCAAAACTAGAAAATTCGTATATTTGAATGCCATTCGCATATTTTACTGCAATCTATCTGATGATCAATGGTCTATCTCTTCGAGAGTGGGTGAAATCGATATTGAATTTGATGATACAACTTTGGGTAAAAATTTTGAAATCCCTAATGAAGGAGATGCCCTAGTTGAGATCGACAAACTCAATCTCAGAGATGACATCACTCTTGACTCTTTCAGGGACATACTTTGTGCCCCACATCCTTGTCCTGACAGAAAGTTTCATGCTCGTTATTTAACCAATACTTTTACGAACTTCACCGTATCATATACTCTGCTATCATTCCCAAGAAAACCTCCAAAGATGATGTGACCTATAGGGAGATGTCTGCTTTATATCACTTCTATATATCCACTCCCTTTAGCCTTCCTAAAACCATTTTTCAACAGATGATTGACTGTTGTAAACACAAACGTCAACTTTCTTATGTCATGTATCTACCACTCATCTTTGAGCACTTCCACATTCCTATGGAAGAACCCACTTATCTATCTGAGCCAGCCTACCTGACCAAAGCCAGCAAGATTCAACCTATTTCTCTCATTCTTGATGAAGATGACTCATCTGATTCTGATGCACCGGTTGATCCAGTCCCAGCTCCTCCTGCTCCAACTCCTACTCCTTCATCCTCTGCACAAACTACTACTTTGGACTCTATCCAGGAGATGTTCTGAAAGTAATTCAGGTTAAAGAATGAGATGATAGCTGCTCAACAGCAAAAGCAAAACACTATGATTATAACTCGGCTTCACGACAGTCTTATCGCACCACTCTTTAGGCTCACACATTAGCCAACTCCCTAGTAGATCTTTAGTATCACCTAGCCCAACATCCTACTGCACCTCACCCAGTGTCTCGTGATCCTTCCCGCCCAGGCTACAAGATCGATGATCCATTTGTTCAGCAGTACTTCGACCCTACCGGAGCATACTTTGACGATCACCCGCCTGTTGATGCTGCTGCTGATGATTTGTGATAATATTTTATATTTCTTATGTCTATATGGATATATTAGTTTTTTTTTAATTTTCACTGTACTAGAAACATTTGCTTAAAATATTCAAACATTTATGCTATTTTCCTAGTGCCAGTCTTGTTATTTATTCTGATTAAAATATTGTATGTTATTATTTTTGGTTAATTTATTAAACAAATGCATGCTACTTTTATCTGGTTATTATGTCTATTTCTTCAAATTTTCATAATCACTCATTACGGGGGAATTATTATTTCCCACTCTGATATTTTGACAAATGAGAAGAAATAACAAAATATGTGATGATTATAGTTGATGTTGTATAGTTGATGACATATAACTGTGATATATTTATATCTATTTTGTTGACATATCTGCACCTAATTTTGCTATAAAGAAATATCAAGTTAAAGGTCTTTTAAATGCTCCCGTTCAAAGGAAAGATCTACTTACGGGAGAGCTTTTTCTAAAAAGCTAGTTTTTTAAGGAAAGATCTACATTCAAAGAAACTTCATCTATGTTTCAACTATTTGCATCAAAGGCTACATCAGACTCACCGTATGTGTATTTTGGCATAGTTTGTCAATTATCACAATGTGGGAGATTGTTGACACAAAGTGGTCACAGTCAACCTGATTCTGATAATTGTTAAACATCAGATGTGTCAGATTAAGAACACAGATGAAGCAGATACTCGATGCAAAGCATATCAACTAAGTCAGTACCTGTCACTACCATATTTTCTAGGAAAGGATATTTTTGTTATTTTATAATTAATTAAATATTATGCATGTTGTATATTTATTTATTATACTATTTATTTATTATTAGATGTTAGTTTATTGTTTTGGACTTGTATTAGTAGACCTAACTAGTTTAGATTAGATCCATGGACCAACATTTAAATCTAGTTAGAATTAAGCCAAATTAGAAGCCTATTCATTAGGAGGATGATTAGTTAAGTTAAACCCAATAGACTAGAACCTTCCTTCCTTAATTATTTCTTCATGAGAGGCCCCAAGGGGTAGTTTAGACTTTACATAGTAGCTTGGAGAGGGTGTTAAGTGGCCAACCATGTAAATAGGGAGGGATAATTTCTCTTTCTTTATTTTTATTTTCAAATCTAGATCTTAATTTTTTTTCAAATTTCTTCATTCCCATATCAAATTCCATCCAAATTTCTTTTCAATTCCTTTCCAAATTATTATTGGAGGCTATTGAAGCAAGGATCTACAAGGAGGAGCAATGATCTACAAGTTGAAGGCTCTTTTCACTCAAATTGAAAATTTTATTGGGAATCCATCTCCAGTAGGTATAATTCAGTTTTTTCCCTTTAATTAGACTATAAATTTGTGTTTTAATCATTAGGAACCACCCCATATGCTAAGTCTATCCAAAGTTATGGGTTGTTTTGTGTCAATTTTGGGAGAATTTCGAGATTGACACATCTTGTGTTTATCAATTGGTCAATTAGACCAAATTGATATGTGCTTGGTTGTGTGTGGCTAGTATCATATCCATAATTAGATACGTGTAGGCTGTATCCCGATAATTTGGAGAAACGGGTTATTTTGGGGTTTTTTCTTCCGATACGGGAGTTTGAGTATGTCATATTTTGACACGGACATGTAGATGTGTAATTAGCTCTTCGTATTATTCATAATTATTATTTTAGACTTGCTTGTGTCCTTCGGGGTACGGTTGGTGGTGTGGTGGACTCGTATCGCAAGCGTATCATAGATCTAGTGTGATACGGGTGCGATGCACTCAACGTGTTTGTTTTCTTGCATTTCAATATACTTGTTTATAGCTATTAGAGTATTATAATTGTATGTTTATGTATATATATCTATAGTATTATATATATATATATATATATATATGATGATGATTTGTGTGTATATGTATATATATCTCTATTGTATATATAGATATGTATATATATATATATATGTATATGTATCTCTATTGTATATATAGATATGTATATATATAGATACGTATATATATCTCTATTGTATATATATATATATATATATATATATATATATATATATATATATATATATATATATATATATATACATACTTGTATGTATATGTGTGTGCATAGAGTGTGAGTGTGTGTGAGTGAGTATATGCAGTGAAGAGGGGGGGGTCGAGCAACTACAGCAGCAACTGCAAGCAAGCACAACAGCTGGAGCCAAGCATAGCAGTGAGCAGCAGCATCTCGAGGAGAAGCATAGAGCAGCAATAGCATGCAGCAGCATGTAGCAGCAACTGCAGTGGCATGCAGCAGCAGCATTAGCCAGCAACATTAGCCAACAGCAATGCAGCAACAACAGTAATGCAGCAACAACAGCAAATCACAGCACCAGCAACAACAAGAAAAGTGGGCAGCAAGGTAAGTAGGTAGTTAGTTAGTTCACTGATAGTTAGTTAGTTTTATAAATAGTTAGCTAGTTAGTTATATATATATATATATATATATATATATATATATATATATATATATATATATATATATATATATATATATATATATGGTAAGTTAGAAGGTAGTTAGTATAGTATAGTATAAGTAGCTAATGTATGTTAGTTATAGTTTAGAGTATTGGGTAGTTAATTATATGTTAGAATTGAATTACCTTGAGATTAGAATTGAATTACCTTGAGATACCAAGGTAATGTCAAGGTATTAGGTTTTTATCCAAGGTATTGGGTTTGAACATCAAGATGGGTGTGTAGGTGGTGAGATACTGTATTGGTTCAAAACCAAGGTATCCACTTTGCAGTAGTTAGCTAAAAGTACTATATATATTGTCTTGTATATATATATTATAGTATTTTCCTATCTAATAAATTACGTATCTTAGGATATGGTATCTTGTTGGTTTTCTAGTATCTTAGCATAGCTAGTGTGGCCTAGTTACATAGTGTATTGACCGAATATTTTAGAGATTGGCTCATACAACCTAGAAATAACTAGTTTGACCAAGTTTGACTAGTTTGACCTAGAGTTGATCTAGTTTGACTGTTTTGACTTAAAAATGGCTTTATGATCTAGTAGTTGACTAGTTTAACTTATTTTTATTCTAAATCCTTGTATTTATGTAATATTCCATATTTAGGTCTTCAAGGTACCGTACCGAACATCTTTGATATTGTTCACCAGATTTCAAGCAAGTATATTCTCTGATAGTTTCTCATTTATGATATCCTCTGTCTCTTGTATCTAGTGTAGATAGCCTTGATTTTTTGACATGATGGTTACATAGATTGGTATATACGGATCTCGTCATGAGATATTATTCCTTGGTATGTATGGTGTATCTTGTGCAAGCTTTGTTTCCTTGTTCTTCTTGTACATGTACAGACATTGATTCTTGGGGAGACTAGCTACCTACCCAGTGAATCCCTTGTCATAACGTACCATGGTTGGATCCACTATACCAGTCGGGGGCGGAGAGTATGTAGTATAGATATGTGATCATACCCTCCTTGTATCTTGTCTTGTTCCTTGAATATTGTTAATCATACACCGCACGTATGATTAACCAGGCCATAATTCTTGTATCAATTTTCCAAGCCGATCATATGTTAAAGCTGGTACTCACTCACTTAGTTATTTGTATTTCTTGTTCATTTCTATATTGCTCATTCTCATATTTATTTCCATTATTTCCTTTATTGCATATCTCTTGTATCTGTATATTGCATCTTGTATATTCATATCTATTTATTGTTACATAATTTATATTATTTATTAGAATTGTTGTTAGAGATGTACTCTGCTCCATTCTTGACTGAATATATTTTTCCCAGATGACAATACGGAGTGGTACCCCACTCACTACGAGCCTCAGGACATGGTTGGCTTAGAACCAGAAACCTTGGCTCAGGAGGGTCTCATCCCGACTGAGATAGATGATCCATGACTCGTAGCTTAGTAGTTAGTTTCCTTTTTGTACTGGATTTGTCTCTATCTCAGTTATTAGTATTTTTCTGACCCATTGGATATTATTTTTGTCTAATGAGTTATATTTGTGACTCTTCTATTCTTTTATCATATTCGTGCTTATTCCATCTATAGATCTGTGATTGAGTATATTCATTTACATTAGTGGTATATTATGTCTTGATTGGTATATAGATAGTTTACCCAAACAGCGTTCTACCGCCGATGCTGTGGCATAGACTGGACGTTGTTCACTACTTGAATCCCTACACTGGGTGCGGATTATGACACATTTTTAGTGGTAGCCTATGCAGGTCTTGAGGTCACAATTAGTGCGATTCGAAGTGGTGCTCTAAATTTAGTGCTATTACGAGCCTGTTTCAGGGTATAGGATATAGACTATAGGCTGAGAATACTCAATCACATCTAGGAAAAACTCTATTGATTCATTTCAACTGTTCTTCTTTGATATTAATATTTGATCTTTAACTGTCCTTCTTTGAGTGCATTATATCATATGCCATATTGATTCTTTCCTTTCTCTTTGTCTCAGGATGCCACCTAACACTAGATCACAGTAGGGGGTGCTATTTCTTAGAGATCTGCGACTTTCCGAGGGCCTGCACTAGTCACTTATCTGGTGATTGGTATATCAGCTGCTTTCGGGGGTCCAGCTCCAACTCAGAGGACTGTTCTGGCTATATCTGAGGGACTTCTACCCCCATCTTCCATGCCGACAGATGTGACTCAGGTGTTCACACTATTTTGCGAGAGGTTGGAGGTTTAGAGGGCTCAGTCTGAGGCACACCAGAGGCAGAATGACGTGTTACGACAGGGCATTGAGAGTGCACATCATCTTATCATTGTCATTGTAGAGAGAGGAGTTCAGGACCAGCAGTAGGTTGCTCCGTAGGTTACCCAGCTTCGGCCAGGCAATATTCAGGACTTCAAGAAGCTGGAATCTTGGGTCTTCAAGGGGACGGAGGGCATCGTCTACGCTGATGATTGGCTCGAGGATATTGAGCGTCTCATGAGGGTGTCCCATCTTACTCAGAATCTGAAGGTTGAGGCAGTAGGACTTCAGTTGTTCGACATCGCCCGTACTTGGTTCAGGAATGAGCCACTTCTTGTTGATGTAGGGTACTCTTGGGAGGTGTTCAAGGACTTCTTTAAGAGAAAGTTCTTTGCTCGGGCAGACATGTTAGACTTGGGGAGGTAGTTTGAGAGCCTTACTCAGGGGAGCATATCTGTGGAGGAGTACGCTGCAAATTTTGGTAGGCTGAGCCATTTTACGGAGTATTTGGTGAGGGAGCCGGAGGTTCGAGCTATCCATTTCCATGAGGGTCTAAACTGGGAAGTGAAGATCCTCATTCCATCTTTCTATGAGACCTATTCAGAGATACTTGCGGAGGCACGCAAGGTTGAGCGGGAGTTGGGTTTGAAACCCAAGAGAGATCGCGATTCTTTTTTGGGGGCTAACATCAGCACAATAACTGCTAAGCGTCCTCATTTCCAGTCTAGGCCTTTTTAGAAGTCGCAACAGCACCAGACTCCAGCTGGGGTACCGTTTCACCAGGCACCGCAGCAGCATAGACAGTCACAACAAGCTTTCTGCCACTAGTGCAAGAAGCTCGGGTATATCTAAAAAGTTTGCAGGAGGAGGTTGAGAGTTTGTCTGTATTGTGGTACCGAAGGGCATCAGCTGAGAGAGTGTCCTTCCAATCCTCATCGTGTAGTTCAGGGAGCAGCTCCAGCATAGAGGACACAGGCGAGACCACCTGTAGTATGCCGAGGGGACCGTCGATTCTAACCCAGCAACAACGTTATGCCCAGCACCAGCTTCAGGGAGGTATACGTCAGGGACGAGCGTTTGCTATGACAGTCGAGGAGGTAGAGCCCACCAGAGATGTCTTTGCAGGTTCTGTTCTTCTTGATTTCATTTTATTTCAGCTTTAGCTTTGTTTGATAGTGGTGCTTCCCATAGTTTTATATCAGTTTTTTTTGCTCTAAAGCATTTTCTGGTAGCTGAGTCTTTGCTTAGGACTTGCAAGATCATGACCGGGGGAGGCACTATCCTCGTTAGTGATATTTGCAAGGAACGAAGAGTTACTCTTGGAGGCCGAAAGCTAAGTGCGTATCTACTTGTAATGTCACTTCCGAGCTACGACATTGTACTTGGGATGGATTGGTTGAGTAGGCACCAAGCTTGTATAGATTATAGAAGAGGTAGAGTTTTGTTTAGCCTGCCAGGAGAGCCAGAGTTTGAGTTTGCTAGAGGAGCTACAGAGAAGGGAGAAGGCATTATCTGTGGAGCTGTGGTGGAAGACAGGGAGTTACCACATCCGTTGATAAAAGAGTTCATGGATGTGTTTTCTGAGAAATTGTCAAGATTGTCGCCAGATCAAGATGTTGAATTCTCTCTCTCTCTCTATATATATATGTATAGTGATATTATGTTTATATGTGTATGTGTGTGTGTGTGTATATATATATATATATATGTATCCCTATTGTATATCTATCAGGTGTTTCAGATATTCTCGATGCGATGCAATGACTCGTACGCGGGTTGCCGCTAAGCGAGGATGACTTATCCATATAAACAAGGGTCGCTGGCATAGCCATAAAGGACGGGTTATAGTCTGAAGACGAGAACGATATGCAACGCAGGTAGCGGGCCCTGCTACATAACATTTCGTCCATAACAAATGACTATACAGATTGTTCTATCCGTATCGGATCGGCCCAGTACCCCTACGACCGTCCGCAGGAACCAGAAACCTTATGCACAAGTTATCCCGACATGCAAGTCTTGGGTTATTCCGGATTCATAACTATAATTCTTGATTCTTTTTTTGAACGAGCGTTGCTCTACGAGCTATGATTCATTGCTTTACTTAACACGATTCTCGTTCAGTGTTCAACTTGACTTGATGCAATCTAAGGCAATATGAGCATGAGACAATCACATAGCATGATATGTCTTTTCATAGTCTCCTTGAGCCGTTAGATTGAGTATAAGACGAGTATCATTATTTTTTGAGGCATTGTGATGTTATCTTGCTTAACTGTCTATTGATGCAGTTTCCTAGTTCAAAAAATGCCTTGGCGACATAACGGTCCCAAATACTTTCAATGTTCATACTTGCACGGAAAGACTATTAGATAGTCTTCCGGTGGTTTGGATGAATGTAAGGCAAGATAATGTCTACTTGATAATGGCATAAATTTTATGTGGCAAGCATTGGAACGAGGCAACATGTACAAGTTAGCATATAAGCAGGCAAGCATGCATTTAAGTTGAAACTTAAGCATTCATGTTGTCACGGTCTAGGGTAAAGCGACGAGTGAAACCGTAAAAGAACATACCAAGAGGCATAATCTAGGGATTTGCAGTGTAAACAAGTGAACAATGCACAACGAAGTGTATAATATTCTACTCAAGGCATAACGGGGTCTACTTGCATAAGACAAAGGTAGCATACGAGGGTCCATATATGAGCAAAGTTTTATTTTTATGTTCTAACACAAGCAATACAAATTGGGATTATTTCCTTAGGTAGGTGCGTTGTATTCTTTATTAGAATGCAGGTGGTGATTCACCTAGCGATTAGCATGTATCATCCATATTTTAAGTGTGCTGGCTAAGCAAAGACAAGTTCATCGTAGCCACCCACCTTAGCGATAATTTGCCTCGGTCGAGAGATACTCCGAGCGAGCCTCTGAAAGCCTAAGCCAGAACTCCTGAAGGACCAGATAAGGGAAATCCTTTGCCTCATCGAGTCTTTTCGCTGAGCAAAGCTTATCATGTTTTAGATTCAATATCTGAATCATCAGCTATGGAAGAATTTCCATCAATTGCTGCAGCCATATTTTTATTGTTGGATTCAATATCTGAATCTGCGACTATGGAAGAATTTCTATCAAGTAATGCAAGAGTATTTTTATGTTTAGTGGAAGAATTTCCACTTAAAGTAGTAGCTTGAAGCTTCTCAATTAAGCTTTTAATTTCTTTTTATGTGACTTCCGGAGAGGATAACTTAAAACTACTAGTATCACTAGCTGGTTTTATTGGTATGTTATTAGTTCTTACTTCTTTAGAAGTAGAAGCCTTTGGCGTAGGTTTAGGTAATTTTAGGATATAGTTGACCTTGTGAAGAACTTTATCAAGGGGAGTTTCCATTCTTACCAATTGAGAACCAATGGTCTGAATTAAAGCATTGGTATAGTTATTTTGCTTCACAAGTTTGTGAAGCTCTTTTATTTGTTCTTCCTTATGATCGATAATTCGAATAAAGAAAATAACATCCATCTTTTCAGAATTAACCTGAATCTTTAAAGGTTCATTGGGAGGATATAAAGAACGAATTCGTTTACCCGTGTCTGTTATCCAATTTTTATAACCTTCTTCTAGCATATTAATACTAGTGAGTTCTTGGTTGATATAGTTCTCAATAAACCATTTATCAAACCATTTAATTTTATTTATCTCTTTGAGATGAGCATAGTATTGGTCTTTGAATATATATTGTTGATCAACGGTATAATTCTTTTTAAACCAAGATTTGAATTCAACTTCTTCTTCATAAGCCTCTACAATAAATTTTTGAATATTTTTATCCTGAGTAAAGTCCCAATAATTTGGATCTTTAGAAGGATCATCTTTATTACTAGTTAAAGTAATAACATTTAGAGAATAAGTACCAAAACTGGCATCAGAATGATGAACAGTATCAGTAGGATCAACCTATTCTGATTTATATTCTGGTTTGGCAATGTTATTCTTAATTTTCACATATTTAATTTCTTCTTCCTTCTCAGAGTTCTGAGAAGAGTTTTCTCCCTTTTTATGAATAGAAGATGATCGAAAACTGGAAGCTAAAATTCTTGCTTTTATTTGTGGAGTAAATCTTACTTCCACATCTCCATTTGGAGTTTGGATTATCTGATCAAATTCAGTATTCATAATGGGTTTAGGCGAAATCGCCTGGTTAAGAACCATCTTTCAGGGAATTGAATTTTATTCCATTTGATAATTTTATTAGCAAAGACTTGATGTTAACAGATTTTTTCAATCAAAGTCGTCTTACCAGGTTTAGTAAGATATCTAGCTTTAAGAGCCAAAGTTGACAATATTTTAAAGTGAATACGATAGAGAATAGCAATGATTTATGAAACTTGCTTAAACTTATAACCGTATGTCTTAAGATTAAAAGTTACGGCATCCACTAAATTAGTATCTGTAAGAGATAGGCTTAAATTGGGATAAACGTTAAAGTAGATTGGTCCATGGCAAAGAATAGTCTGCATAACTCCCATAAGAGAAGGTTGTCAATCTAAACATCTGCCATCTCTTAAAAAGGATATAAATGAAGCATTTAACCCTTGAAGAGTAAGGTTTTAATGCAACCTGAATTAATCCAATATGGTTAAAATTATAAGCATCATTCACTATATAGGGTTCAAGGTCTTCTTCAGAAAGAAATCTAAAACAATAGAGAAACAAAAGATACTGTTGTGACCTTGATCAACACTATCTGTGATCACTTTACTGGTTTAGTTTCTGATAACGGTGAACGTATCAGGACTCTACTCCAAAATCTTCATTGCCCTACTCTCACTCATTTTTGGATCATTGTTAATCTCTTGAGCAGAAAACAGATATTGCTAATGCTGTCAAAATTGAAAATAATAGAGAAACAGAAGATAGTGTTATGACCTTCATCAGCACTATGTCTGATCACTTTACTGGTTTAGTTTCTGATAACGGTGAACGTATTAGGACTCTACTCCAAAATCTCTGTTGCCCTACTCTCACTTATTTTAGATGGTCTAAGGATACCTTTCTAAATAGAGTAATGTAATTAAGTGATACAAATTCTGCTCACTAGAAATCAAAATTCAATGATGGTCTTCCAAATCTGTTTGCAGAAAAGGTTAGACAATAAATGTGCAACAATAATGATGTGATCATACCATAAAGTAATTTTACTTATGGTAATTTGGTCAATGCTAGCATTCAAGAGGGGATATCCCTTTGCAATAATTTAAAATTAAAAAATCAATTAAAATCTCATTAGTTATCTGAGAGAAAACAATTAGGAGAATTCTGTAGCCAGTTTGCTATAAAATCTATTAAACCTCCTCCTTATGCTAAGAGAAAATTATCAAAAGAAAAATCTTACAGAAAGAAGAGTTATTCTTCTAAAAGGAATTATCCTAATGATTTTTCAAATGAAAGAAAGAGATTTCCTACGAGAATTTTTTTTCTCAAAACATACTAGTTCAAATTAAAAGGACAAGTGTTTCAAATGTGGAAAACTAGGCCATTATTCGAACAAATGCAATACCTAGCAAAAGATTGATAGGATCGAAGATGAAGGGTTGAAAAAGACTCTATTAAAGATCATGATCAATTTCTGATTATGAATCTGATTCATCCAGTGCTGAGTCATCTTTAAATTATGATACTAACTGTGGTACGGATTGCGATTGCAAAACATATACCATTAACAGTAAGGCTGACTATTATAAGTCTATTATCAAAATGAATGGTCTTTCTATTAATGTATTGACCAGTCAAGATACAAAAAAAATCTCGAATCACTTTTGACTAATGAACTTAGCCAAAATGTGAAAGCAAAAATCATTAGGATTTTGCAAGATGAAACTAAAGAAACCTCTTCTAGTTTCACTCCTTATACTATAACATAAGTCATAGCCCAAAAAAAAGGAAAAATCCAAAGACAGTCTCTATAAACGATCTTCAAAGAGAATTAAAAACTTTTAAGAATAAAATGAAAGAGTTAAAGTCTAATGATGAAATAACTCAGCAAAGACTTGCTCTCATTGAACAAGAGTTAAATCCTACAATAATATTATTCTCAATAAAGAAATGAATGGATATTCTCAACTTGTCAACAGTGATAACGAGAATGAAGATAACATTTAAGATCAACAGGTTCAATCTGTTGTTATAAAAGAAAAAGGAAAATCTATGGATCATTCTTTTCTATCAAAAATAGATCTTTTTATTACCCACAAATGGTATATAAAAATTAATCTAATTATAAACAATGAATCATTAATTTATAACCTTATTGCTCTTGTTGATAGCGGTGTTGATTTGAACTGTGTCAAAGAAGGAATTATTCCATTAAAGTATTATGAATGCACTACTCAAACCTTGAGTGCTGTTAATAACAAAGCTCTTACAACACCTTTTAAGGTTACAGATGTTCATATCTATAAAAATGATGCTTGTATTCCCTTATACTTCATTATTGTAAAAGAAATATCACAACATATTTTCTAAGAACGCCTTTTCTAGAAAAACTTATGTTTATAAAGAAAATTAGTAAACAAGGGATTTTTACTTGTTACAAGGGAAAAAATATTACTTTTGAATTTATCACAAATCCTGTGGTAAAAATTCTCAATGAAATAAAAGAAGTTGATCTAAAGAAAAATTAGATAAATTTTATAAAAGAAGAAATTTTCCAGCTATCTATTATTGATCAGCTCAAAAAATTTGAAATAAAGAATAAAATAAAACAAGTTGAAGGCGAGTTCATACGTCAAACTTGTAGCAATATCCCAAATACCTTTTGGGATAGAAAACAATATATTGTTTCTCTTCCTTATGAAGAATCCTTCAATGAAAGAGATATTCTGACTAAGGCTCATCCTTGTCAAATGAACACTAATTACCTTAAGTTATGCAAAAAAGAGATCAATGATCTTTTTAATAAAAAACTTATTCGAAAATTCTCTTAGTAAAGTTGATCAATGATCTTCTAATAACAAAGCTCTTACAACACCTTTTAAGGTTACAGATATTCATATCTCCATGGTGTTGTACATCATTTTATGTTAATAATAATCCTAAAAAGGAAAGAGGTGTTCCACAGTTAGTTATTAACTATAAACCTCTTAATAAAGTCCTTAAATGGATAAGATATCCTATTCCTAATAAAAGGGATTTGCTTAACATAGTTGTTAATGCAAAGATCTTTTCTAAATTTAATCTAAAGTCAGGTTACTGACAGATTCAAATTGAAGAAAAAGATAAATACAAAACTACATTCATAGTTCCATTCGGACACTATGAATGGAATGTTATGCCATTTGGTTTAAAAAATACTCCTTCTGAATTCCAGAATGTTATGAATGAGATATTTATTCAATATTCTCCTTTTATACTCTCATATATTGATGACATATTGATATTCTCGGATACCATTGAAGAACATTTTAATCATCTAAATGTCTTCAAATATTTGGCTATTAAAAATGGTCTTGTTATTTCTGCTCCTAAAATAAAGTTATTTCAGACAGAAATAAGATTTCTAGGACATAACATTATTAATAACACTATTGTACCCATTGATAGGAGTATCAAATTTGCTTCAAAATTTCCTGATAAAATTATTGATATCAAGCAACTCCAGAGATTTTTGGGTGCTCTTAATTATGTCACAGATTTTTATAAAAATATTGCTATAGATACAATAATCTTGTATCAATGATTGAAGAAAAACCCTAATCCTTGGAGTATCAATCATACTAAAGCTGTTAAGCTTATCAAGCAAAAGGTTAAATGCCTATCTTGCTTATATCTCGCCAATCCTGACTGGTTTAAAATTGTTGAGACTGATGCGAGCAATATCGGATATGGTGGTATTCTCAAACAGATAGATCCCAATAACAAAGATTATGCTATCCTTGTTAGATACTATTCTAGTAAATGGGATAATCAAATGCATTCATAAATTTTAGGAGCAGAAATGGGATAATCAAATGCATTCATAGATACTATTCTAGTAAATGGGATAATCAATTACTCTATGATAAAGAAAGAACTTCTTTATATTATCAAATGCATTCATAAATTTTAAGATGATTTATTAAATAAGAAATTCTTACTCAAAATAGATTTCAATTGTGCTAAATCTATTTTACAAAAGAAGTGAAAAATCTTGCTTCTAAGCAAATTTTTGCTAGATGGGAAACTGAGTTAGCTATATTCGATTTTGCTATTGAATTTATTGATGGCAAAAATAATTCTCTTCCTGATTTTCTAACTCGTGAATTTTTGCAACAAGATGACCAGCCATGCTAGGGGACGAGGCAAGTCTAAGGGGACGTTACATCCTCCAGACTCTTTTGGATTTCAAAAGGTTATCGGCAATAAGCCGCATACTGAAGCTGGATCCAGCTCCAGTACCAAGGGAAAGCAACCAGCATTTTTTGTTGATGCCAATACTATCTCCTATAAAGAAGCAATGGAAATTGAGTCAATCTTCTTTGAAAAATCTAATTATGAGGAAATTATTAAACTTGATAAAAGTGATATTCCTCTTATGAAGGATCATTGGAAACTTCATAAAAGATATCTTGAAGGCAGCTTCATTCCAGCTATGGGAAAACCTGTCAATATCTATGAAGGTATTTTGATTAGTACCAAATCTATCACAGTTGAACATTCTGCAAAACCACAATCTTTCGAGGTGGCTTACAGAAAAGTAATTATTAAGAATATCCTTACACCTCAGCCTTGGGGACTGCATCCTAACAGAGAACAACAGCTCTCCAAGGATAAGGTAGTTTACAGCTACAATTACTGGGATTATATTCAGGCATTTTATAACTTTCTATATTATGAGAATTTCCAAAGAACCCATTCGTGGTTTATTCGTATTTGTCCTGAAATTCTTCAGAAAGAAATACCCTCTTAGTTTTTTGACTGGTGGTTAAAACTAGGAGCTACCCTGGATATTATTCCCAATCCAATTCAGGAACAATTCTCTAAATGGATATTATCCTATCCAAAATGCCAAGATGGTCATCTTTTTGGAGGGAAAGAGTACACTATATTTCTTTGTACAATTCCATATTCCATATATTTTCCGTTGGACAGTTGATTGCAAAATTAATTCCAACAATATCCCCATCCTGTCACAAAAATTGTGAGTATATCGGTCCCTTCGATGCTTATTACAGAGAGCAGGAGATACGACACCAAAAGACTCCACCAAAGACACCGTATTTCAATGGTGTAGCGGAGCAGATGAACATAACGCTAATGGAGAGGGTGTGGTATTTGTTGTTAGAAGCAAAATTACAAGACAGCTATTGGGGTAAGACACTTTATACAACTGCTTATGTTATTAATTTATCTTCTAGTGCTCCTTTGTAGGATGATGTGCCTGACAAAGTATGGTACGACAAAGAGACATCATACAATCACCTGCAAGTATTTGGTTGTAAGGCCTTCGTACATGTACCAAAGGACGAGAGACTAAACTTGAGCCAAAGACGAGACGGTGCATCTTTGTCGGCTACGGGATGAGTTTGACTATAGACTCTACAATCTAGTGGGAAAAAAGCTCTATAGAAGCAGGGATACGGTATTCATTGAGGATCAGACCATGACCAACACTCAGGATTCTGAGATGCCTTCTTAGGCTGAGGAATTGCCTGAGTTAGAGTCATTTTGCTTCGAGCAGTTTCCAGACGATATCGCAGAGGATCCAGTTATAGGGGAGCCAGTACATGGAGTTGCTCCCAACCTTGATCATCAGCCTACTGATGGTGGTCAGGGTGACCCTCAGGAGGATGAGAATGCCAAGGAGGCAGTTCTTGGTGGGTAGAAGACTGTAGATATACAACCAACACCAGTAGTTTCGTTGAGGAGGAGCGATAGAGAGCGTCAACCATCTACTAGATACTCACCGGGTGAGTATGTGCTACTAACTGACGGGGGAGAACTCGAAAGTTTTGCAAAGTCTATGGAAAAAGAACACAGACAGGAGTGGATAGAGGCCATGCAGGAGAAGATGAGTTCCTTGGAGGCCAACTCTACTTATGATCTGGTACGGTTGCCAAAGGGCAAGAAGGCTTTGAAGATTATAACAAATCCAATTGTTAAAATTCTTAATAAAGTTAATTTGAAAGAAAATCAGATTAATTTCTTAAAAGAAGAACTTTCTCAGGTTACTATAACTCAGTAGTTAAAATAATTGGAAATCCAACAAAAAATTAAACAAGTCGAAGAAGACTTCAAGCTACACACTTGTAGTAATATTCATAATACTTTCTGGGATAGAAAACAACATATAGTTTTCCTTCCTTATGAAGAATCCTTTAATGAAAATGATATTCCGACAAAGGCAAGACCTTGTCAAATGAATCAAAAATAACTTGAATTATGTAAAAAAAATCCAAGATTTATTGGATAAAAAATTAATTCACAAATCTTACGACTGAACACAAAGTAGCTTCTTACCCGTCTCCCTTTCAACAGAGGCCTGAAACTCCTTGAAAGTGGGCAACAACTGATCCTTGGTCTATAAGATATAGACCCAAACCTTCCTAGAACAGTCATCAATAAATGTTACAAAATAAGAAGCATCACCAATGGATTTTACCTTCATAGGACCGGAGACATCCGAGTGAATCAACTCGAGCAACGCCGGCTTCCTTGAACTTGGATGACTTTGGAAAGATACCCTATTTTGCTTCCCCGCCAAATAGTGTGTGCACTTCTCCAACTTTGTAGACTTTATCCCTGGAATCACCTTCTTGTTCACAAAGTAGCTCATCCCCTTCTCGCTGATATGGCTGAGCCACCTGTGCCAATTCAGTAGACGCATCCGTAGCTGCGTTAACCTCATGTGCCCCCTGTGTGCTCCCTTCCATATATAGAGTCTGGACCTCTTACTTCCTTTTGTCAATCACCATCGAACCTCTAGAAAGCTTTCACTAATTGTTCCCGAAGAGACTGAGAAAACTCTCATCATCCAACCTTCCAACCGACCCCACGAACATCTTTGAGAATAAGAACCGCACATGTCTTTGTCCTCAAATGCACATCTCCAATGGCAACGACCTTCAACACATCTCCATTGCACATCTTCAACACTCTACAGTCGTCTGTTGTGTATATAGCAAATAGTGCCCTATTATGAGATACTTACGTTAAAGCACCTGAATCCACCAGCCAATAGTTATCATCGCTGGAGAGGTTCATAACTATCTCATCACCTACAATGATTACGTCGCCTCTATGTGTCGAGGTCGCCGTTGTAGTATTCTCACTTTGCTTTCCCTTGTCGCCCTTCTTATCTCTCTTCCAACTGAAACTGTTCTGCTTGATGTGGCCCTTCTTGCCACAATGGTAACACTCTGAGTCCTCATATCGACCCTTGGACTTTCCCCTACTTTTGTCTCTGCCACCGCCTGGACCCCTGCTTTTACCCCTTCAGTGGTTCTCTGAAACAAGCACCTCCGAGTGGGATATGGATGAAGTTCTTTGAGAACGTATCCATATCTTTTCATTCAGTACCCCGCTCTTGTCAAACTCCAGACTGACCACGCCTTCCGGAGTAGAAGCGATCATAGACACACGTACGGTCTCCCACGAGTCTGACAATGTACACAACTGCCATAGTCCCTGAACCTCGTCGTCGAACTTGACTCTCATCGAGGATAGCTAGTCAACCACACCCTGGAACTCACTCAAGTGATCCAGAATAGACTCCCCATCTTTGTACCGCAGACCCATCATTATTTGGATCAGGAATAATTTGTTTACTCCGATCTTCTTCGCATACAAAGATTCCAGCTTATCCCGCAGCGTCCTCACGTGCTCAATACTGGCAATGTGGTTGTACAAGTTCTTGTCAACGAACTGCCTGATGTACCTACACACCTGTATATACTCAAAATTCCAGTCCTCTTCAGATTTGTCACTGGGTCTCTAGAAAGCAAATACCGACGGATGCAACTTCTTAACAAATAGCAGATCCTTCATCTTGCTCCTCCAGTAATGATAGTTGGTACCGTTCAGGTTTACCATGTGCACCGACTTCGTGTCCATCTCTCCTCCATGGTTTGCCTGTCAACTCCTAACACCCTTTTAAAATTCCAGAACCTGGCTATAATACCACTTTTTTGGGAACAGAAGTGCGGAAACCATTCTCCAAACTAGAGAGTACCTGTGAGAGAACCGAGCAAAACACACAAACCAAAAATGCTAAACACAAATCGCAGACACAGAGATTTTTGACGTAAAAAATCCTTGTCGAAAAAACTATGGGATGATCAGAGTCCAACCCTGAAAAGCCTCCAATATTAGAATAAGAAATACACAGACTCCTTACAAACTTCTCACCGATCCAAACGGATCACCACAACTCTTTTGGAACAGAATATAGATTATAACCACGAAGAAGAAAGACAACAAAAAATACCCAAAACTGATCTTCTTCTTCGAAACGGCCTCCAATCCTTTTTTCTTCTCTCCAATGTTGCAATGGCACTCTTGTCTCATTTTCTCTCCTTGTTGCTATGTTTTATTTTTTTAGAGAGAGAGATAGATTTTAGGGCTAGGAGACACCTATATATATAGCCTCAAACCCACAACTAGCATTCCTATTATAGATAGGAATATCCAATCCAATCCAAATCCAAATTCATTGACATATTCCTATTATATGTAGGAATATCCAATCCAAATTCAATGAGATATTCTTATTATATTTAGGGATATTCAATCCAAATAAATTAATGTATTCCTATTATATGTAAAAATACTCAATCCTACTTCGGGGAATTTTTTCACATAGGTTGGAAATCCCACCCACTCCAACAAAAAGGAGGTACAAAATCTTCACCTTCAAATGATGTAAAGAAACTGTCATCCATTGAATATCTACGAATTAAATTGTGTAGTCGACAACATGTATTAACCATCAAAACTTGTCTTGTTGGCTTGTAATATGTCGTGAACTTAAAAATTGAAAATCTCTTCTTGGACACCTTAAATGTCCTCTCAATTACATTTCTAAGCCTTGCGTGCCTCCGGTTAAACAATTCTCTTTCATGAATTGGCTCATTACCCACCCCATCAAAATCGTGCAAGTGGTATCGCTTCCCACGATATGGGGCCAAAAATCTAGGCAAGTTTGAATATCCACAGTCCACCAAATAATATTTATCTACCAAAAAGTAAAAAAATAATTATTGCGTAAAAAATTAACAACTTTCGGCTTATCAATGAAACACACGTACCATCCGGCGGTCGCTTAAATATTCCACTTTGCAAGGCTTCAAGGATTATGCGAGAGTCATTAGCACTGCCTTTCCACCCAGAGTAGACAAATGTGAACATCATATTAAAATCATAAGCACCAAGCACATTTTGAGTTATGTTTCATAACCCAATAAGTGTGCACTTGACCAAACTAAGCTCAACTGCTGCATTGCAGCTCTTTAGAACTAACAAACTCAGCCAAATTGAAGCTTAAATATCCAAATTAAATACTTATGTTGTAAGCTAATGATGCAGGTAGGGGACTCATCAGAAATTCCATGTTCGACATAATATAGGTGTGAACTAAAAGACCAAAAAAAAAGAAAAAAAAAGAAGAAGCTTAGAACAATGACTAAAGATAGCTTCTAAGAAGTTGACCAATCTGAAAGCATGCATGTATATATGCTACCCCAGATTCAAATTAATTGTTTACAGATTTGACTTCTATATGCCATTCGTTGACCTCCTCACACAAAGCTTGCACATCTTGCTCAAACCTTAGATGTATTATCACCTAGGTACTCTCCATACACTGCCATACTTGAGCTCACTTTCAGTTTAAGTCATAATATATCCGGTCATCAGCAAGTAACACTAATAACTGGCATGTTATTCATATGCCACATAATGTGGGGACTAAATACTGATCATAACAATCAAAATCTCTTTCCCAACCCTAACAATCAATCTTTCAAAACATAGAACAATATATTTGCTACAAAGAGCACTTAAAATCATCTAAAATTACCACTGTACACAAAAACAAATTCACCAAACATCAATTTTTCTCAAAACACTCAAAATGTATCTTACCTAATCCTAAAATCAATTTATTTTATCTATACACAACAATAAATTGTAACAACGAGCACTTTAAAATTACCAATGTACAAGATATAGGCATATGAAGCAAAAAATATGACAACCAACATGCAGACAAGATATCCCAAAATAGCAATATATTGCTAGGAGTAGATAAACTAAAGTTCAATACGAGGACTTGTACTAAATTATATCACCATTACAAGCAAGAGTTTACTACCAGAACCATTGCAAACTACAGTTCAATATCATTACAATAACCAACATGCATAAACAACTAAAATGCATTCTAGTTCGATGACCCCAAAGACCTTAGAACTGTTTGCCATTAAATCAAAAGCACTAAAAGAATTTTATTTGATTAACAAACTAAAGAAAGTATAGACAAGTCCTAGAAGACAATCTAAGTACAAATTTATTTTCTGGGGATGACGATGGAGGGTTAGGAGTGTAGCAACTCTCTTTATTCCGTAGATGATCTGATGCAGAAGCTCTTATGTCTCACATAAGTGTAGGTTCGCAGATAGCCAGCCAGCCCTTTATATAGGTATGGTACCTTGATATTTATAGCCGTCCTGTGGACGTGCTATGGATGCCACATATATTCCTGCTTGGTGGCATCATAGGGCTACTGCAACAGCATGAGGTTGTAATTGTGGCCGCATGTCACAGGGAATCTGCGACATGAGTTCGGTTCTGACATGTTCTTGATGAGATATCAGGGTTGTTATCAACCCGTAGTGGGCGTGACTTGCTCAGCTGGACACGTAGTCAGCCCCAACTGTGTGACAATCTCTGCAGTTATAACGGAAAGATCTTATGAGCTGGAGGTCGCATAACAACTTGGCCACATAATGGTGAGGCCGTATGGGTCTTGTAGCTGCATACGTGCTCTCGTTTGGGCCTTGGTCGAATGGACATTCTGGCCGCATATTGGCGAGGCTGCATATGTGCTCTCGTCCGCCTTTGGTCTGACGAACACTTTAGCTGCATGAGGATGAGGACGCATAGAGTGGAGGCCGCATGTATGCTCTCGTCCGCGGTCTCTCCAAAAAAGGGGGCTCTAGGAACGTCCAAGTTCTTCCTATTTATATCTATTATGTTGATGGTTACAACTGTGGACGCATATCACGAGTGGACTGCCACGTAGCCTCGGTTGGGATATGCGGTTGATAAAATCTTGGGGTTATTCTTAACCCGTTATGTGCGTGACTTGGTCAACTGGACACATAGTTAATACTGATTGTGTGAAGATCTTTTCGGTTGTAATGACACGATCTTGCAAACTAACTGTCTCATAAGGCCATTGCAGCATACGTGCTCTCGTTTGGCCTTGGTCGAATGGACACTGTGGCCGCATGATGACGTGGTTGCATGGGTACGTAGCCGCATATGTGCTCTAATTTGTCCTTGGTCATATGGACATTGTGGCCGCATAATGACGAGGTCGCATAGAGTCGAGGGCGAATATGACGCATAAAATCTGGGATGCATGGGGCGCATGGAGTCTGGTCCTCGTAGAGCGCTTGACGCATAGATCTTGTCTGTATGCGACTTATAGTCTGGCCACATAGATGCATTTGCAGACTTGCTTTGGGGATCTAGATGGGTGCCTTGGCCGCATAGCTTCTCTTCAGCATCACTAGAGGCAGGCTTTGAGGTTATATCTTTTGTCGTATGGACTCAAATTTTCTTTGCTTCTACAAGACCCCCTTCAAAGTTTTTAAAACTTGAACACGCTTTGAAATACTTTAAAAAAGAAGCATGGAAGAGAGTTTTGACTTGGTTAAGGAGGCAAACATTCTACTAGAGGTAATGTGGGCGTAGTAGGATATTGCATTCTCTCGAGACATCCCACTAGGGAATTTTGGTAGACTTATTACCCATGACGTACCTAAGACTGGGTACAAATAATAAGTTAAAATGACTCACACTATCAGGGGTCTAAAATAACGTGATAGCAGACGGTTTAGAGGGATGTTTGCTCAGAGATAACATGGATGTGGCAAACTTAGAATTCTGTTAGAGGTATCTTACTGCCGGATTAACATTCTACTAGAGGTCTTGTGGGAGTGATGGCACGTACTAGCATCACCATATCCTAGTCCTCCGTGAGTACTGTTGTAATAACTGCCGGATTGTAAAGGAGTACGCCGTCCTTTACCAAAGTTTATACCTTCAGCTTTTTGGAGGTCATAGCCCATCTTCTATATGAGACAGAGTGATCGTTGGTTGTAATGATGGAACTGTGGTAGCTTATCATTTACCATATTGAGTACTATTGATGACTTAGCTTGTGAAGAATAAGAAGCTTTGTGCACAGGAACACTGCCACGTATACATGAGAGAGTTGCCTGAGTTGGGCATGTAGGATCACTTCTGCATGTGCGTGATTATCTACCACGCTGAGGACCACCGCTTGCCTCGTGTTTTTGTATATCGCGATATAGAACACTGCATGTTGCCAATAAGGATTTGTTACGCAAAGAATTACTATCGTATGCGCATGAAGTGTGATACGTCCTTGCGTTGAAGACTTTTTCGGATGCGTACAATAGAACGCTGCCCATTATGTTCCATTGCTGATGAGTCATGCGAGAATTTTCTTTTGTGCACATGGAGACTTGTTGAGCTGCACAGAGCATCCAAAGTCTACAATTTATGTTTTCTAAGGAAAGGATCATGCGTCCTGGCCTGCATTGCTTTCCCTTTGACCAGGTCGTTGAAGGTGCTATTTGTTGTGCCAGTTTTTTAGTAATGACCTCACCTCTTGGGGTTGTGAGCGATACCAAGTTTGCTACTCGTTTGCAAGCTGGCGGGAGGTTGACGACCTCCCTGGTTGCTTGGGCTTCCGTCACTGGGAAGTCGCCTAATTGGAGGGACACTATGTTCGCAAGGATAGTCTTATCCTCGAAGTTGAGGGTGAGCTCATTAGCATCGATTAATTGCTAGATACGTCTCTTCAACACAGAGCAGTATCTGTTTGGATGATGAATGCACCAATAAAAGAGACAATATTTTGGGTCATCAACCTTGACAGCCTCTCCAGGACATCTGATGTTGGTTAGCCAAAGTTTATTTTCCTTCATCAGTATGTTGAAGATTTCAATGATGTTATCATCATCGAAGGAGAAATTCCCATTTAGCTTTGGGGCTTCCGATTCCTGAGTCGTACGGTCCTCAGGAAAGACCGATAATTTTGTATCGTTTTTGGACTCGGATGAAATTCTATCCCCAACCTTGAATGCTACTCTATCTTGTCGAGGGAGACTACCCCTAGACATGTCATTGTCTAGTTCTTAGGAATTACTGTCCTCACGGTATGACGGGTTGGTATAGATTATCGGGAGATTGCTACTCCCGGCTTGCAGACTTACTGCTGGCCTTGAGGGTGGAAAGACAATATTCGCCTTGATCACCAGTATTGCCTGGGCCAGAGTCTATATTATGGCACTCATGGTGTGCATTATTTTCTCAAGAGCATCAAGACATTGGCGATCATTGAGCCCTTCCGCCTTTGGTTCCTGAGTTGCACTGTCCTCAGGGAAGACGGACATCGTTGCATCATCTTCAGACTCAAAGAAGATGCTACTCCCATCTTTAGATGATGTTTTGACTATTCGAGGGTAACTTCCCCCCAGCATGACATTGTCTGTTCCTTAGGAGTTATAGTCTTCAAGGGAGGTAGGCATTATCGCACCATCTTTCAATTCCTGAGGATTGCTACCCTCAGCCTTAGATGCTGCATTATACCTAATAATGTTGCTGTCAGCTTCCTCAAAATTGATGTCCATAGGGAAAACTAAAAGTGCTACATCTTCTTCAGAATCGAAGGGAATGCTACCCCTAGCTTTGGAAGCTGCATCTTCTTGATGAGGGTGATTACCCTAAGAGAACTCGGCATCTGTCCCTTGAGATTCACTGTCTTTATGGAACGCTGGGTTGTTGTATAGGCCCGGGGGATTACTATCCCCAGATTGTGTAACCCCCATGGGTTCTGACGAAGAGATACCCCTAACAGCTAATGGCTTCTTCTTCGAGCGGGTGCCCTGGAAAACACCTTTCGTAGGTCCTGCTGCTGGTCCTTCTGGTAATTGCCTTCTCAATGTGCTAGTTGAGAGTGATGGATGTTTACCATTAAATCAAAAGGAAAACTAAAAGAACTTAATTTGATTAACAAACTAAAAAAAAAGTACATAGAAGTCCTAGGAGACAATCTAAGTACAAATTTGTTTTCTGGGGGTGACGATGGAGAGTTAGGAGTATAGCAACTCTCTTTACTCCGTGGATAATCCAATGCAGAAGTTCTTCTCTCTTACTCGAGTGTAAGTTTGCCAATAGCCAGCCTGATGCCTTGTATGGGTGTGGTACCTTGCTATTTATAGCCTCCCTGTAGACGTGCTATGGATGCCGCATATGGTCCTGCTTGGTGGCCGCATAGGACTACTTCAACAGCATGAGGTTGTAACTATGGCCGTATGTCATGGGAAAGGTGCCACGTGAGTTCGATTCAGATATGTTGTTGACAAGATCTCGGGTTGTTATCAATCCGTTGTGGGCATGACTTGCTCCGCTGGACGCGTAGTTAGCACCAACTATGCGAAGATCTCTACAGTTGTAACAGAAAGATCATGTGGATCAGATGCTGCATAGTCCTTTGGCTGCATGTGTGTTCTGGTCGTTTATGAGCTTTTATCTAAATGAGGTCGCATATCATCGAGGATGCATGTGTGCTCTAGTCCGCCTTGGTCTGATGGACACTCTGGCTTTATGAGGATGAGGACGCATAAAGTCGAGACCGCATATGTGCCCTCATCTGCCTTTGGTTTGATGGACACTTTGGCTTCATGAAGACGAGGATGCGTAGATTCGAGGCCGCATATGTGCTCTCGTCCGCTATTGGTCTGATGGACACTTTGGTTTTATGAGGACGAGGACGCACAAAGTCAATACCGCATATGTTCTCTCGTCCGGCCTTCGGTCTGATGGACACTTTGGCTTCATGAGGACGAGGACGCATAATATCTTGGCCACATATGATGCAAGAAATCTAGGGCACATAGGGCACATGGAGTCTGGTCCTCATTGAGAGTGTCACTACCATATTTTATAGGAAAAGATATTTTAGTTATTTGGTAATTAATTAAATATTATGCAGGTTGAATATTTATTTATTGTTAGCATATTAGATTTATCTTTGGACTTGTGTTAGTGGACCTAACTAGTTTAGATTAGATCCATGGACCAATATTTAATTCTGATTAGAATTGAGCCCAATAATAAGTGTAAACCCCTTCACCAAATATTTAGATTTACTTGGCATAAATAGAGGAATTAGGGCTAGTTTAATCCCAATTAGAATTTCGAACACGGTATTTGATTTAACTGTACATTATTTTATTGTGTAGTGCACCATACCGTTGCTTCGTTAATTAGAGCACAACGCTAGCCATTGCCTATCTGCAAATTTCACAACATTGTTCTAGACGTGTCCGCCTACCTTTTTGACCTTTGTATAATTTATAATCATGCTTTCTGGTACAACATTTTAGTCGCATAATAAGCGTCGCGGATGTTATTTCGTACTTCTAAATAAATCCTATCTTTGTACCCATGTGCGTCCCAATCGAAATCGGGAACACAATCTTGACCGTTTTGTGCGACCTGAATTTTTTTAATATTTTATACTGTACCCTCTACGTCCCTGACACTTGTGGCCTACCTAATTTTATCTCTATGTACCCCTAATTAAATCCAGAACACCGTACACGGTAATTTTAATTTAATTAAATCCAATTTTCATTTTTGCATAATTTTTGCAATTGTTGGGCACTTTTATGCAAAAACGTATTGGGGTGCCCCTACCATTGGACAATACGTGAAGAAATCCAATTTTTTCTTCACGTGAATTTTTTGTAATTTTTTGGAATATGCAACGCGCGCACATCTCTCCGTATATTCAATCTACCCTTGCATTTAATTAATGCAAATTCTAGCCCTCCCAACATCCTCATGTGAGCCCAAAGCCCAAACTTCCTAGGTCAAACCTAAACCTAAACTTCTACATGTATAAATATCTCATTCTCCCTTATTTATTCCCAAAATCCCAAAACCTACCTTCTGTGCAATTTTCTAATTGTTGGGGACTTAATTGCAAAAGTGCAGTGAGGTGTCACCATCATATTGGTTTAAATCAAATGAAGAACCAAACCCCCTCCCTTTGACCGTTCCACTCATCCCCTCTCTCCTCCTTTGGTTGGATATTCCCCTCATGTTGAATCTAGACCACACATTCAATTGGAGCCATCTCCACCACTCAATACCTTCACCTAGGTATATATATATATATATATATATATATATATATATACCTCATAGTCCCCCTCCCAATGCAAACCCCATCCCTATGTGTACTTGGCCGGCCCTAAACCCTATGCTACCATCATCCTCATCCCCCACATGCAAAACTAACTCCTCCTCCATTAATTTCCTTCATCACCATCACCTCCTCATTCAACTCCAACCGAAACCCTAACCCAACCCTATTTTTCACCCTCAATTCTGGCCACCCTCACCGGAGCAGCCGTAACCCCTCCACCACTGCCGGCAGCACCGCTGTCGTCCCCATTAATACCACCACAATCTCCTTCTTCAACCTCCGGTGAACCCGACCTCATCCACGTGTCCCGAGCTGCTGCACCGAACCCCTCGACACCGTGCACGAACCCTCCCTCCTCACCGAGCCGAGGATTATCGAGAGCCGCCGTCCTGACCCCGGCCACCTGAAGCCTCCACCTCGTCGACCTCTCCTCCCTGCTGACTCCCCGCCGCCGAGGTCGAGCAGCAGCCGCCCTTCGACAGCTCCCTCTCTTCCTCTTCTCCACCTCACTGTCATCCCCTCCGGCAACCCGACCCTGACTCCCCGCTCCCGGAGTCGATAGCACCACCACCACCATTGTCATCCTCACCTCCTCCTCCTCTTCCTCATTCCTGTCCCTGCCTCCTCCTTCGACTGGCCGAACTCCGGCAGCAGTCACCACCACCATGTACAATATCACCACCACCACCTACATTATCACCACCACCACAATTAACCCCAACCACGGCCGCCAACGTCTTCCTCCGATACCACCGTCTAGCAGCCTCTCCTCGCCGTTCCCTTCTCCCGGTAGATCCTCCGCCTGAATTCAATCGAGCACCCTCCCCCTGGCCGGAGTTCAGTCACCACCATTATCATCGTAGTCGTCTCCATCATCGCCATCGTCGTTATCATCACCTCCATAGTCCTCGTCGTTATCATCGTCATCACCATATTTATCATCATTAACACCAACCCTAATAACTGGTTCATCATCCACATCATCATCATCCTCATCAGCGTCATCACTAACAACGTCGTCCTCATCACCCTTAGTCATCGTCAACACCATCGCCATTGTCGCCGACATCGCCATCATCCCAATCATCAATATTATCATTATCCCTATCATCCTCAACATTGTCCTCACCATCATCTCGAACCATCATCATCATCTTTCATTCTCATCACGTAAACCCTAACCATCATCCCCATCATCGTGTTTATCGTGGACCGTCACCCTTGCCAGACAACACACAACAGTTACCCCGCTTCCCGTACATGTGCACGCTGACCCCGAAGATCTGTTGGATTTATCTGCACGACTTCCGGAGCTGGTTATTGGGACTACACAGCCGCTTGTCATGCAAGTATACCTTTCCTTGTTGTACTATTTAAATTCTGTATTATTAGCTGCATATTTATTATTTAATTATGCGCGTCCGAGAGAGACTCGGGTGCAGTCAATAGAGGCGTTGACGTTAGGACTTGTGCCTGACCTAGTGTCTAGTAGGCCCACCTAAAGTTGTGGAGTTATCGGTATGACTCCCAGGCCTTGACACATTTCGTACACGTATTGCGAGTCTCATGTAGGGCATGGTCCTGCGTATGTGGTTGGCCACCTATACGTGTAGGCGTGCGACGGGTAGGGTATAACTGCTAATAGTGATGCATGTTAGAAGACTTAGCAGTTATTAGTAGGCGGAGCATAGACTGTCGTGATACGATGGTCCGATCATTGTCCTTGTTTGGTTGTAAGGATGGACCCTTGCTCTAACGATAGTCTATGAGCCATAGTTATGACGCCGAGGCATAGTAGCTGACGCGTGTTGTGGATACAACATGCTTAGATCATTGGGAGGGGAGGACGACTAGTAGCTGTATGGGACACCCACCTCTTTTATACAGATACCGCACTCAACGGAGTGATACGGACGTATATATTTTGTAGATACCATGATCTTTAGAGTGTTGGGCGTCACTTGTTATTTTTGCAGATACCATGCTCTAAAGAACGTTAGACATTATACTATTCAGATACCATGCTCCTCGGAGATGGACGTTATCAAAGTGCCCATGGTCTGGGGGCATATGTGGCATATACTAGTCGGTTGTCATGATTGGTGAATTGCGTCAGCATATGTCTAGCCTACACATTCCCATACACTCAAGTTTTCCTCAAGTCGCATTTCACTTAGATGGTTAGGTCACCTCGGAGTTATTTATTCAGTATTTACTTTATGGCATACTTTTATGTATCTTGCTATGTCCCTCTGAGGACCTGGTACCTTTTCAGGTGTATTGTTCATGAGTATTTACAGGAGCGCAATTCTGGACTGGTTACCTATACTTCGCATAGGTCCTCTCTTCGAGTCTTAGTAGTTGGCAGTTGTTGTACTTATATGGTATTTATCTCGTTATTCTTTCTTCTAGTTCGGCAGTGGATTTATTTCCATCCGACTGTCACTTTTAGATACTTTTCATAGAGATCTAGTTTCATGGCTGCTGGTCATTTATTTATATTGATTTTATGGATGAGATCTAGATTATACCATATGACTTGCGTTAGATTTATACCACTTATGGATTTTGTTATTCATATACAGTGTATGTGTGTTAAGGTTTCCATATAATGGAGTGCCATACTCATACGGCTGACATGCTTACGTATCCTTGTCCTACGTATTTTGGGACTGGGGCTTGACATATTTTTAGTGGTGGCCCATGCAGGTCAGAGCATATTGTCTCGGTTACGTTACTGTACCGAGCAAGCCTGCAAATAGGATTAGAGTATATGATCTCATCCACATCTGACTATGACTCATCCTCCTTCCAATCTGTTCTATTTTGAATAGTTGCATCCTACTTGATTCATGTGCTTCCCTAATAGTTCCTAGAAGTATAGCCTTCCCCTAGAGTATAGAAGTCCCTGTTGTTAGATATAAGTAGGGTAACCTTCCTATTAAGAGTAACTAGAACCCTGACATGTCACTATGTTTAGAATATTTAAGTAAACTCTAGTATCCTTATCTAAAGAATGGCTTACTATTATTTCTTGACACAATTATGAATGACCAAAGAGTAGTATAGGCACACTAGAGCTAGTTAGAGATTTGACCCTAATGTTTGACCCTAGTATTGAGGAACCAATAGAAAATCCGAGATCGAATGTAGGGACTAAACCTAATTTGCATAGTGAGATAGTGTTAGAGAACTATAAATATAGATCCTTGTCTTGATATTAGCAGACAGTACCTCAGGAAGCCCAGAGCAACGAGTATGACATTCCCCTCGATCATTCCTCAAACACAGAGTTTAGCACACTACCTTCCCCTTAGGAAACCATGATATTATCTTGAGTCCCTCTATTTTAATTTCATATCTTGTTCCTCCAAAACCTTAGCGTTCGCTAATTGTGAGACGATTAAAGTATGATTCTTCTTTTCTCCATCTTTTAACCCGTGCCACATAACTCAGATGGTTGAAGGCCAAGTGATCTTATTCTCTGATAGTTTGTTAGGGTTATAGTCTGGTAATTTGAACTTTTAATTATGTGCTTGGTAGTTGGAGCTTGATAGTTGAGTTGTTCCCTTAGATTGTGATCCGATTATTCTTAGCCTTAAATCACATGATTTGTATCCGTAACTCGATACGATTTATATTTCCTTTTCTCTTAAAGGACATTAACACTTCCATTCTTACTAATGACACCTGTATTCTATGAGCTATATGATTAAGACTTAAGATGGCCATTACCTATATGATACCATAGGAGACCCTAATAAGTGCTAAGATCTGTTCCTCATATAGCCCTGTAAGAATTTGTACTTTATTTATAAGAACCTTATTAATTTGTAGGATCCCCTCAAGACTGTCACAGTATTAGTTATTATTTTTAAGTTGGGTAGTATGCCTCACAACATAGTATCACATAGCCCTATAGACCCATCGATGAAGTATAATATGATGGCACAACTATAGACTTGCATAAGAAGATAGTGTTTATTCAGACTGTAGAAATTATAGGCCCAAACCCCTATTGGGTCGACTAACGACTTAGATAAGGAGTGAGTATGACAACTGTAGGGATTGTAGAATCTTAATTTTGTATCTTGTTTGGTTTTGTGAACTTAAATTATTTTTTGTACCTCCTTTCATCATAATCTAGCGTACTTATGTTTTTGTACTACCTCGACTTATGCTGTTGTTATAGCCTAGTTTTGCAAGCTCAGTCTTTTATCAAGCTTGTTCATGACATATGTATTATTGGACGCATACACTAATACATTTCAGAATTAGAGTACTACGGTCTGATCAACCATAGTGCGCTTGGTTCGTCCTTCGCATAACTATTTTACGTGGATTGAGATATATAGTGATTAGTAGACGAAGGTACTTGCCCTCTAGTAATGTCTGAGCATATCGTATTCGTTACAGAGCTTTACTGATGCGAGCATGTGAATAAGAATTACCAAAATAGGATTTCAATCCACAACTACCTTGACAATTCTCATTGAATTCTTTAAACGCCTTGATCCCCATACTCCTAATATATTACCTCCCCCTTGAACTTTCTATTATTGTTTTCCGTCTTCCCTTATTTCGAAAAGACGAAACCTCGTACTTAGCATAAGTTGATACACAAATAGTATTAGATATACCCTATAGGCCAATTACATTATTTGATGATTATTTTGTAACCAAGGGTATATCACATGTAATATATTTGGTGTTAAAATTTTTGAGGATTGAGTAACAGGATTAAGTAAAATTAGAGGAATGAGATTTCTGAAATATAAGAGCCTTATGTTATTGATGGGTAAACTCTAACTTGGGTAGCAGTTGCATTTATCATCTTGAGAGGAATTTCTTTAGATTGTGATAAAAAAACAAAAATTGGCTGTAGGGGTTCAAGTCATTTTAAAATTGAGAATTCTAGAAGAATGATTAATATGATAAATGATTGATTTTAAAAATTAGGATATGGCAAACCAAATACCGATACGTGAGCATATGATTTAAAATTTTAATATTGAGGGTTGAATCAACGATTTAAATCTCGAGGAAAATAAATAGAACCCTAAACATGGACATGGACGGATTAAATTTCAAATTTGAAGATTAAATTAAAAGAAATTTTTGATGGAAGGATTACCTATTTGAACTATTGAGGATATAAATTGAATTTAAATTGGAAGAGTACAAAAGTTCATAAGTTAAAAAATAGGAGGAAAAATATTGTTTAGTTTATTTCTAAAAGAGATTTTTGTTAGTTGAAGATCGCGATATAAAGTTTGATATGCGAAGATGTTATACGGATTAAAATTAAAACTGGATGTTGGTAAGGAAGCATGATAGGTTAAAATTTTTGGACAGTGACCATCTTAATTTTGAAGTGATTAAGAGGGATGGATTAAAATTTTAATTATCGCAAGGATATCGCGATTGACTTACCTTATGTATGCAAAGGGATAACAAACTATGCCTTATTTTAATTTCGAGGACGAAATTATTTTTAAGTTGGGTAGATTGTAAACCCCCTCACCAAAAATTTAGGTTTACTTGGCATAAATAGAGGAATTAGGGCTAGTTTGATCCCAATTAGAATTTAGAACACGGCATTTGATTTAACTGTACATTATTTTATCATGTAGCGCACCATACCATTGCTTCGTTAATTGGAGCACTACGCTAGCCATTGCCTATCTGCAAATTTTACAACATTGTCCTAGACGTGCCCGCCTACTTTTCTGACCTTTGTGTAATTTATAATCATGCTTTCTGGTATAACATTTTAGTCGCACAATAAATATCGTGGACGTTATTTCGTACTTCTAAATAAATCCCGTCTTTGTACCCATGTGCGTCCCAATCGAAATCGGGAACACAATCTTGACCGTTTTGTGCGACCTGAATTTTATTAATATTTTATACTGTACCCTCTACGTCCCTGACACTTGTGGCCCACCTAATTTTATCTCCATGTACCGCTAATTAAATCC
The DNA here is from genome assembly GCA_036927795.1 of Iris macrosiphon. NCBI lineage: Eukaryota > Viridiplantae > Streptophyta > Magnoliopsida > Asparagales > Iridaceae > Iris > Iris macrosiphon. The sequence continues at coordinate 31,055,393 of JAYESA010000014.1, read as the reverse complement.
AGAACACCGTGCGCGGTAATTTTAATTTAATTAAATCCAATTTCCGTCTTTGTGCAATTTTTTCAATTGTTGGGCACTTTTATGCAAAAATGTATTGAGGTGCCCCCACCATTGGACAATACGTGTAGAAACCCAATTTTTCCTTCACGTGGATTTTCCATAATTTTTTGGGATGTACAACGCGCGCACATCGCCCCATATATTAAATCAACCCTTGCATTTAATTAATACAAACTATAGCCCTCCCAACATCCTCATGTGAGCCCAAAGCCCAAACTTCCTAGGTCAAACCCAAACCTAAACTTCAACATGTATAAATATCTCATTCTCCCTTATTTATTCCCAAAATCCCAAAACCAACCTCCTATACAATTTTCTAATTATTGGGGACTTAATTGCAAAAGTGCAGTGAGGTGTCACCATCCTATTGGTTTAAATCAAATGAAGAACCAAACCCCCTCCCTTTGACCGTTCCACTCATCCCCTCTCTCCTCCTTTGGTTGGATATTCCCCTCATGTTGAATCTAGACCACACATTCAAATGGAGCCATCTCCACCACTCAATACCTTCACCTAGGTATATATATATATATATATATATATATTCCTCATAGCCCCCCTCCCAATGCAAACCCCATCCCCATGTGTACTTGGCCGGCCCTAAACCCTATGCTACCATCATCCTCATCCCCCACATGCAAAACCAACTCCTTCTCTATTAATTTCCTTCATCACCATCACCCTCCTCCTTCAACTCCAACCGAAACCCTAACCCAACCCTATTCTTTACCCTCAATTCCGGCCACCCTCACCGGAGCAGCCATAACCCCTCCACCATTACCGACAGCACCACTGTCGTCTCCATTAATACAACCACCATCTCCTTCTTTAACCTCCGGTGAACCCGACCTCATCCCCGGTGTCCCGAGTTGCTGCACCGAACCCCTCGACGCCGTGCACGAACCACCCCTCCTCACCGAGCCGAGGATTGTCGGGAGACGCCGTCCCGACCCCTACCACCTGTAGCCTCCACCTCATCGACCTCTCCTCCCTGCTGACTCCCCGCCGCCGAGGTCGAGCAGCAGCCGCCCCTCGACAGCTCCCTCTCTTCCTCTTCTCCACCTCACTATCATCCCCTCCGTCAACACGACCCTGACTCCCCGCCGCCGGAGTCGACAACACCACCACCACCATTGTCATCCTCACCTCCTCCTTCTCTTCCTCCTTCCTGTCCCCACCTCCTCCTTCGACTGGCCGGACTCCGGCAGCTGTAACCTCCGTATCCTGAAATTCGTGCTTAAATGTTGTTATTAGGTTAAATTGGGGCTATTGGGATTTTTTCCATAATTTTTTGTTAATTAAAAACTAGTAACCCTAATTTCCTAGGACTTTTAAGAATTTATTTTAGAGATAAACTTAATTAAAAATATCCCAAACTTTTATTTTAGGTTCTAAATAATAAAATATATTTTCTAGAATTTTTTGAGAATTTTCTGATTATTTTTAGCATTTATTTTGGGTTAATTATAAAAACTGAATTAAAAACTAATTTCTGAAAAAGAAAACCCAAAAAAATAATTAATTCTGCCCAGTTAGCAAACAGGGGGCCCACCTGTCAGCCTCCCACAGCGAACAATGTCGGGCACGCTTGTCAGTGACCGTGGGGTGGGTGCGAGCCAAGCCGAGCCGACCTCGAGCCGAGCCGAGTCAGAGTTCGACTCGGACTCAGCTGAGCCGAGCCGCGTCAGATTCGGACCGTCCGATCTGAGCGGAGAGCCTTGGATGGCTGCCATGTGGCAGACTCCGAGCCGCGGCTGCTTTCTCTCTCCTCTATATATATATAATAGTTTAGTTATTTTCTAGGGTTTTTCTTGAGCCGATTTTTGGAGAATTGCCATCTAGGGTTCCTTCATCTTCCAGAACCCATTGCGCACAGCTCCGGACTCCAAACGAGGCCTAGTTTCTTGCGTTAGAAAGATATTGAGTTTAGATTTCTAATTATATAATTTTTTTCTAAATTATGAGTATTAAATTCTGGAAAATTCGTAGAGCACAGCATGTCCGAAAATAGATGTGTTTGGATGTTTTTGCGATTTCGGGAGAACCAGGTATCAGAATCATGAACCGTTTGAAGTTTCAGAAAGATAATATCGAGATCATTGACATATTTTTTTTCCAGAATTTAATTCGAAGTATTTACATACTGTTAATTCTGTAGAACTTCTAGGTTAGAATTTAACCATCGGTGCACGATACGAAAGTTGTATGTGCCATAATTCCCAAACGAATTTGAATTCGGATGAGTCATAAATTCTAGCATATTTTTGACGCTGAAATATATAGAAAATTATGCATGAAAGTTGAGTTTGTATCGGTTGACTTTTTGGTCAACAGATTGCCTCGATTTGCGTGCCATAAGCCTCGAGTTGATAAAATTTAGTTCCTTTGGACAAAATTTAGGAATTAACATAAAAATCAGAATAATAAGATTAAAATAAGATTTTAGAGTAATTATTCTAGAATTAAATAAATTAAAATAAATTATCTTTTGACGTGATAAATTTGTAATACATAGGCTATTTGGACTGTGACTTGGACTCTGATTCATACCAGCAGCAGGACCCCAGGCGAGTACATTCTCTGATAGTTTCCATTATGTTGATTATCTCTATAACTCTTGTTATATAGCGTACATGACCCTGACACTGTTCTTTACACGAGTTGGCATCATTGAGACCTATCACGAGGAGTCGTGATTGGAATCCATCGTGCTAGCTGGGGAAAATGGGGAAATATTAGTTGCTTATGTGATCATACCCAACTTTACATGCATCATAGCTCACCAACACATCACGTCGGTACAGCTTGACCATTACATGCCTCATAGCCGGTTACATGTGATTAGCCTGACTATTGCTCGCATCATAGCTATCCGGATGGTTAGCCTGACCCTACATGAATCATAGCTAATCATATGTAACAGGCCTGATCAGTCCCAAGCCGATCACATGATATACTAATGTTTTACACACTTAGTTAGATGATTCTTGACATGTATCTCTAGTATATGGATCTAGCATCTCCACATGTTCTAGTTATTGTTTTTGTACACACTTATATACCAGTTCATTGTTCTTGCGTGTACTTGTATTTTTATTTTATTGCTAGATGTACATTGATGATGACATGCTCCAGTATTCTATTTATTCCAGTATTTCTTTATTCCAGCATTCCCTCATTCTAGTATTTCTCATTGCCAGTTTTCATATTTGTCTTTTATTTTTTTACACTGTGTTATAGTTTTTGTCAATATATGTGGAACTACTGTTAGAGGTGTATTTTGTTCCATTCCTGACTGGATATTTTTCCAGAATGTGACATAGAGGACTTGTTTCCCAGCATACTTGGAGACTTTGATGTTATTGATTGCAGGTTAGACTATTTATTATTGTTTAGACTTGTCTTGTATTTTATTGCTTGCTTCGATATCTCATCGTGCTTTAACTTATGTGATTTAGTATATTCTATATTATATTGATATCTGTGTCTCCTTATGGAGTTAGATATTCATGTGAGAGTGATTAGCTAGTATTATGACCTAGACAGCGTTCTACCGCCGATGCTGCGGCGTAGGCTGGAAGTACCCACGTACTCGTGCCCCTATACTGGGTGCGGGTCGTGACACGTTTTTAGTGGTGGCCCATGCAGGTCAGACTTTGTAAGATGTGCGATATCGCGGTAGTATGACGTCTTAGTTGTACTACTGCTTGCCTACTATAGAATATAGGACATAGGATACTAGGATGAGAGAGGATACTCAATCACAAAAATTCTTGAGAGATTCCTGGGATGACCCCTTGAGAATCTTATTATAATTTCTAATTTAAATCATTTTCCTTGTTTCCGTCCGCTCTTGCTTGTTGTTATTGAACTTGATTCTTGTTGATCAGTTATTAAATTAAAATCTTGGTATCATTGTTGAGTTTAATTCTTGTTGACCAGTTGTTAATTTTTGGTATCGTTGTTGAGTTGATTTCATATCGAGATAAATTTTACGGGCTAAAATTTATGGTATCATCTGACGACATATATTGATGAGGACAGTGAGAAAGGTAAAATGTCTACTTTGGTTATGGGGCCTAGAGTTTATCGCAGCCACATTAGCTATCTTGACGAGAACGTAGGAACCTGACTTGGATGTACATACTTTAGTTATGAAATTTAGAATTTCTCGCAGCCATACAGGTTGGCGTGGCAAGGGTTCTAGATGACATGATTATCGAGTTGCATACCTTACTTACGGAACTTGTCGTTTATCGCATATATGTTTACTGGCGTGGCGAGGATTCTGAGTGTCATGATTTCTGACAGACGTGTATGATTATCAGGTTGTATCTTAAATTAGTTCTTAAAGTATCATCTCAAAACTTATCTATTTCTGTTATTCCAGGACTTTGTTCCATCGCTTCTTTTCTTTACTAGCAGTAAAGATACCTTCAGTCCTTGATCCAGTTCCTTTTTGAGTTTATTTTCGTTGAGGATTCCTTATTAGTATGATAATTAGTGACTTGCAATTTTGGTTGTCTTGTATTAGTTTAACTGAGTGTGACTTGTGAGTTTGTAAGTGTTTCTTAGTTGGACATGGGAGCAATAGGCATTAATCTAGAGATACCCATAGCATAGTACCTTGTAGCAATAGTTCTATGATAGGTGTTATTATAATTAGTATTGGTATTATAGAAAGGAGAGTGTAGAGTATCAGTAATAGTTCCAAGGGTTAGTATCAGAGCCAGCATACCCGTCTTGGATAGTCATAAAATTATGTAATTGGATGATCTATGTAAATAATTAAGTATCAAGGAATTATGTTAAAGATTAATGGAGCATAATGTTCAATTTGATGATTGATATCGGGTGTGTTAAGAGTAAAAGAATGTATATGCATAAAGGGTTTAATGAGATGTCATAAGTAGAGAAATATCAGGATTAGTAATGAAAGTTGTGAAGTGTATCACAAATTAGTTTAATAGGCTGTAAAAGGATTAAGAGATATGCTTATACATCAATCGAGATATGGAACCATATGCCTGCCATTGAGAGTGAAGTAAAACATGGGTGTTATAACTAGTGCGAATAATCAGGAGTTCTAATAAGCTTGATGAGGTGATCTAATGATGGAGCTAGTGTTACCATATCAATAGTGCTAATGTTTCTATATCGAGGATTAGTTGAGCAAGGTGCTAATAACAGTAAGTACTACGTGTGATAATAATTAGATTGGTGTATCAATTAATATAGATAAAAAATTATTGGAGAAAATATGTGTGATGATAACTTTGATTATTGGAAGTAATATTGCAAGTAATCCGGGCAGTACAAATTTCAGAACACAGTTAAGAATTGTAGACAATTGGTGTATTGTGTGCACCTTGAGTATTAGAGACTGTGAGTATTATATGTATACATGTAGATTTAAATTTATAATTTGAAGAGTGGGAATGAATTTTAATTTTTAAAGAATTTTTGAGGAGTTAAGATTTTATGTTATTAAAATTTTTGAGGATTCAAAATCAAATTCAATAAACATAGCCAAAGCTATAAAGGATTTTTGGAAGTAATTAAAATTTCATTCGATATTGGAATATTTGACTTTTGAGGAAAGTATATACATTTTATTTTAAATTTTTGAGAAGTTAAATTTTGAGGATTTTATTTTGAGAATAAAATTTTATTGTGGGTAAGAAATGTATATTAGTATATGAGTAGTTGATATGCATGTGAAAGGATCTATTGGTTTGAGAATGCTTGAGATGGCACTGCAAACAGACTTGGGTGTCCATCTAGAGTTGTATTAGATTGAGTAGTACTTAGTGTGGTGTGTTGCACTTGGTGTGCACTTAAGTAATAAGAAAAAAATATATAGTATAAACAATTATAGTAGGTAAGAGAGCTAGCAATGAGTATGCTTGTAGTAAAAACAGTGGTATCTAAAGGGATACAAGTATCAAACTTTGGATGCATTATTAAACTATGGTTGTGTTAGAGATTCTTGGTATCATATCTAGGTATCAATAGACAGGTGTATGCAATGAGGATGTATTCATGGATGTTGTGAACTAATGATTAGTTGGTATGGATATCAGTATATAGAGATTGGAATTAGTGAGTGAATGTGCCAGAGTTAAGTATATATTAGAGGATTAAGATGTCCAAGTAATGGGTTAGAAGACTATGTTATATTCTTTCCTCATATTCCTTTTCCATCTGTTTGTTTGATTGATTGATTCCTTAGTACCATAGCTTGTATCAATAATTTTCTTGTTAAAATATAGTTAGTAGTACACCCTAGCAGAGACTGCAATACCATGACAAAGGAGACCATAACCATGTATGTTTTCTCTAGATTGCATGTTGTGTGACTATAGGTAGGATTTTCTTAGACCTTGATTGTTGGAGGTTTGACCGTAGTAAAGATTTATGAAGAGGATATGACTTGACAAAGAGAGACAAGGTGCTTTAAATATCGAGGATAAACATTAATTTAAACAAAGAGTTGAGAACTTAATATGACAGGATTGACGATCTTGTTAAAATGTTGATTTTATGAAGATTATGAAATGATTGAATTTGTCATTAAATTTTGAGGAAATTAAGAAGATTATCATTGTATTTATTTGACTGCAAGATATAGATTTATTTTGAATATTGCAATTGAAGATTTTTGTGACTATTATATTATTTGAGTATTGTGTAGAAAAATAATCGAGGAGTAAGATCATTGATGGATTAGTGTTTGAATTCAAATTTTTGGGATAAGAATTTAAATTTTATAAATATGCATTGAGGGAATTTTAATTAAAGGATTGGATAGTAAATTTTGTATTTAGTAATTTACTCAAAATTTGAGGAGTAAGATGATTAATGGGTTAGTAGTTGAATACAAACTTTTTGGATGAAATTTTAACTTTTATAAATGTGCATTGATTGAATTTAAATTAGAGGATTGGATATTAAATTTTTGAGTATTTAATTATTAACACCAAATTTTGAGGAGGTTGTGATACGAATGGAATTCGATTTTTAAATTTGAGGATTTTTCAGAAATATGATATCTATAGAATTATGAAAATTTGTGAAATAACAATATGAATTTGCTTCATGATTATATGGTTTGATGAATTAAATTTTTGATGGAGAAATAATGTAAATAAATAAATAAAATAATTGAGAATTTTAAATTTCGAGGACGAAATTTTTTTTAAGGTAGGTAGACTTGTAACCTCCGTATCCTGAAATTCGTGCTTAAATGTTGTTATTAGGTTAAATTGGGGCTATTGAGATTTTTTCCATAATTTTTTGTTAATTAAAAACTAGTAACCCTAATTTTCTAAGACTTTTAAGAATTTATTTTAGAGACAAACTTAATTAAAAATATCCCAAACCTTTTATTTTAGGTTCTAAATAATCAAATATATTTTCTAGAATTTTTTGAGAATTTTTTGATTATTTTTAGCATTTATTTTGAGTTAATTATGAAAAACTGAATTAAAAACTAATTTCTGAAAAAGAAAATCCAAAAAATAATTAATTCTGCCCAGTCAGCAAACAAGGGGCCCACCTGTCAGCCTCCCGCAGCGAACAGTGTCGGGCCCGCCTGTCAGTGACCACGGGGTGGGTGCGAGCCGAGCCGAGTCATAGTTTGACTCGGACTCAGCTGAGCCGAGCCGCGTCAGATTCGGACAGTCCAATCTGAGCGGAGAGCCATGGATGGCTGCCACATGGCTGACTCCGAGCCGCAGCTTCTTTCTCTCTCCTATATATATATATATATAATAGTTTAGTTATTTTCTAGGGTTTTTCTTGAGCCAATTTTTGGAGAATTGCCATCTAGGATTCCTTCATCTTCCAGAAGCCATTGTGCACAGATCCGGACTCCAAACGAGGCCTAGTTTCTTGAGTTAGAAAGATATTGAGGTTAGATTTCTGATTATATAATTTTTTTTCGAAATTATGAGTATTAAATTCTGAAAAATTCGTAGAGCACAGCATGTCCGAAAATAGACGTGTTTCGATGTTTTCATAATTTCGGGAGAACCAGGAATCAGAATCATGAACCGTTTGAAGTTTCGGATATCTAATGTCGAGATCATTGACATATGTTTTTCCCAGAATTTAATTCGAAGTATTTATATACTGTTAATTCTATAGAACTTCTAGGTTAGAATTTAAACGTCGGTGCACGATACGAAAGTTGTATGTGCCATAATTCCCAAACAAATTTGAATTCGGACGAGCCGTAAATTCCAACATGTTTTTGATGCTGAAATATACAGGAAATCATGCAAGAAAGTTGAGTTTATGTTGGTTAACTTTTTGGTCAACAGATCGCCTCGATTTGCGTGCCATGAGCCTCGAGTTGATAAAATTCAGTTCCTTTGGACAAAATTTAGGAATTAACATAAAAATCAGAATAATAAGATTAAAATAGAATTTTAGAGTAATTATTCTAGAATTAAATAAATTAAAATAAATTATCTTTTGACGTGATAAATTTGTAATACATAGGCTATTTGGACTGTGACTTGGACTCTGATTCATACCAGCAGCAGGACCCTAGGCGAGTACATTCTCTGACAGTTTCCATTATATTGATTATCTCTATAACTCTTGTTGTATAGCGTACATGACCCTGACACTGTTCTTTACACGAGTTGGCATCATTGAGACCTGTCACGAGGAGTCGTGATTAGAATCCATCGTGCTAGCTGGGGAAAATAGGGAAATATTAGTAGCTTATGTGATCATACCCAACTTTATATGCATCATAGCTCACCCACACATCACGTCGGTACAGCCTGATCTTTACATGCCTCATAGCCTGTTACATGTGATTAGCCTGACTATTGCTCGCATCATAGCTATCCGGATGGTTAGCCTGACCCTACATGAATCATAGCTAATAATATGTAACAAGCCTGATCAGTCCCAAGCCGATCACATGATATACTAATGTTTCACACACTTAGTTAGATGATTCTTGACATGCATCTCTAGTATATGGATCTAGCATCTCCACATGTTCTAGTTATTGTTCTTGTACACACTTACATACCAGTTCATTGTTCTTGCGTGTACTTGTATTTCTATTTTATTGCTAGATGTACATTGATGATGACATGCTCCAGTATTCTATTTATTCTAGTATTTCTTTATTCCAGCATTCCCTTATTCTAGTATTTCTCATTGCCAGTTTTCATATCTGTATTGTATTTCTTTACACTGTGTTATAGTTATTGTCAATATATGTGGAACTGCTGTTAGAGGTGTATTTTTTCTAATCCTGACTGGATATTTTTTCAGACTGTGACATAGAGGACTTGTTTCCCAGCATACTTGGAGACTTGGATGTTATTGATTGCAGGTTAGACTATTTATTGTTGTTTAGACTTGTCTTGTATTTCATTGCTTGCTTCGATATCTCATCGTGCTTTAACTTATGTGATTGAGTATATTCCATATTATATTGATATCTGTGTCTCCTTATGGAGTTAGATATTCATGATGACGACGATAGAGATGACTACGATGATGGAGGTGTTAAAGCCTCTCCTCGCCGTTCTCTTCTCCCGGTCGATCCTCCGCCTGAATTCAATCGAGCACCCTCCCCGTGGCCGGAGTTCAGTCACCTCCATCATCATCGTAGTCGTCTCTATCGTCGTCATCATCGTTATTATCACCTCCATAGTCCTCGTCGTTATCATCGTCATCAACATCATCATCATCATTAACACCAACCCTAATAACTGGTTCATCATCCACATCATCATCATCCTCGTTAGCGTCATCACTAACAACGTCGTCCTCATCACCCTTAGTCATCGTCCTCATCGTCAGCACCATCGCCATCGTCGCCGACATCGCTATCATCCCAATCATCAATATTATCATCATTCGTATCATCCTCAACATTGTCCTCACCATCATCTCGAACCATCATCATCATCTTTCATTCTCATGACATAAACCCTAACTATCATCCCCATCATCATGTTTATCGTGGACCGTCACCCTTGCCAGACAACACATAGCAGTCACCCCGCTTCCCGTACCTGTGCACGCTGACCCCGAAGATTTGTCGAATTTATCTACGCGACTTCCGGAGCTGGTTATTGGGACTACACAACCGCTTGCCAGGCAAGTATACCTTGCCTTGTTGTATTGTTTAAATTCTGTATTATTAGCTGCATATTTATTATTTAATTGTGCGCATCCGAGAGAGACTCGGGTGCAGTCAACAGAGGCGTTGACGTTAGGACTTGTGTCTGACCTAGTGTCTAGTAGACTCACCTAAAGTTGTGGAGTTATCAGTATGACTCCCAGGCCTTGACACATTTCGTACACATGTTGTGAGTCTCATGTAAGGCATGGTCCTGCGTATGTGGTTGGCCACCTGTACGTATAGGCGTGCGACGGGTAGGGTATAACTGCTAATAGTGATACATGTTAGAAGACTTAGCAGTTATTAGTAGGCGGAGCATAGACTGTCACGATACGATGGTCCGATCCTTGTCCTTGTTTGGTTGTAAGGATGGACCCTTGCTCTAACAATAGTCTATGAGCCTGAGTTATGACGCCGAGGCGTAGTAGCTGACACGTGTTATGGATACAACATGCTTAGATCATTGGGCGGGGAGGACGACTAGTAGCTGTATGGGACACCCACCTCCTTTATACAGATACCGCACTCGACGGAGTGATACGGACGTATATATATTGCAGATACCACGTTCTTTAGAGTATTGGGCGTCACTTGTTATTTTTGTAGATACCATGCTTTAAAGAATGTTGGACGTTATACTATTTCAGATACCATGCTCCTCGGAGATGGACGTTATCAAAGTGCCCATGGTCTGGGGGCATATGTGGCATATACTAGCCGGTTGTCACGATTGGTGAATTACGTCAGCATATGTCTAGCCTACACATTCCCATACACTCAAGTTTTCCCCAAGTTGCATTTCACTTAGATGGTTAGGTCACCTCGGAGTTATTTATTCAGTATTTACTTTATGGCATGCTTTTATGTATCTTGCTATGTCCCTCTGAGGACCTAGTACCTTTCCAGGTGTATTATTCATGAGTATTTGCAGGGGCATGATTTCGGACTGGTTACCTATACTTCGCGTAGGTCCTCTCTTCAAGTCTCAGCAGTTGGCAGTTGTTGTACTTATATGGTATTTATCTCGTTATTCTTTCTTCTAGTTCGGCAGTGGATTTGTATCCATCCGACTGTCACTTTTAGATACTTTTCATAGAGATCTAGTTTCATAGCTGCTGGTCATTTATTTATATTGATTTTATGGATGAGATCTAGATTATACCATATGAACTGTGTTGGATTTATACCACTTGTGGATTTTGTTATTCATATACAGCGTACGTGTGTTAAGGTTTCCATATATTGGAGTGCCATACTCATACGGCTGACATGCTTACGTATCCTGGTCCTACGTATTTTGGGACTGGGGCATGACAATAAGCTCATTCATTAGGAGGATGATTAATTAAGTTAAACTCATTAGACTAGAACCTTCGCTCCTTAATTAATTTCTTTATGAGAGGCCCCAAGGGGTATTTTAGATTTTATATAGTAGCTTGAGGGAGGGGACAAGAGAGGCCTATTTAAAGGGGGTAAAAACTTTCTCTCTCTTTATTTTTTAATCCAAATATAGATCTAGAATTTTTCTCAACCAAATTCCTTCATCCCTACACCAAATTTCTCCCCAAATCACCATTGGAGGCTAGTAGAGAAAGGATCAACAAGGAGGAAGCAAGTATCTATAAAGAGAAAAAATGATATATAAGTTGAAGGCTCATTTTACCTAATTTGGAGGTTGCATTGGGAATCCATCTCCCAATAGGTATAATTCAATTTTTCCTCTTTAATTAGGTTCTCAATATGTGATTTAACCATAAGAAACCACCCCATATGCTCAGTCTATCCATAGGAATTATAATTAGGTTCGTAGGAGGTCTAGGGAGAAGGTTATGTATTTTGTGTCAATTTTGGGAGAATTCCAAGATTGGCACATATTGTGTTTGTTAATTGGTCAATTAGACCAAATTGATATGTGTTTGCGTGTGTGTGACTAGTGTCGTGTCCACAATTGGATACGTATAAGTCGTATCCCGATAATTTGGTGATACGGGTTGATTTGGGGGACTTTCCTCTGACACGAGGCTTTGTGTATGTCACATCTTGACACAGACACGTAGTTTAGTAGTTAATTCTTTGTATCATTCATAATTAGTATTTTAGACTTGCTCGTGTCCTTCGGGATGCGTTTGGTTGTGAGGTGGAGCCGTATCGCAAGCGTATCATAGAATAAGTATGATACGGGTGCTGTGTACTCCACGTGTTTGTTTCATTGCTCCTTAATTCAATGTGACTTGTGTATATATATTAGTATGATATATTATGTAAGTTATATGTATATATGTATATTGAATATATATATGTATATATGTATGTGATGTTATATCTATATGTTTATATGTGTGTTTGTATATATATATATATATATATATATATATATATATATTGAGAGAGAGCGAGAGAGAGTTGTATCTATATATGTATAAACTTGAGAGTGTATATATATAGGTTGATATCTATGTATCTATGTGTTTGTGAGTGTGCATAGTGAGTGAGTGTGTGAGTAAGAGGGAATCGAGGCAATGGACCTCAATGCAACAGCAACAAGTATCAGCAGAGAGCATCCTGCAACAGAGGAGCTACTGCAGTGTGCAACCATCAGCAAGCCAGGCACATCACAGTGTAGTAGCACAACAGAGAACCATTTTAGTGCAGCTTGTGCACAGTGCACTACAACAGTTTACAACTGCAGGGATCCAGCATTGAGCAGCTCATGCACTAAGCAGCAAGCAACATGTTGCTGCATCCAGCAATGTGCAGTGCAATAACCCTGAACAGAAGGATATTAGCACAGTAGAAATGCAACATCACATAGCAAACTGAGAAGCACAACAGCTTCTTTACAATAAGAGCCAAGGCATGGACTGTAGCAATGTTATGCCCCAGTCCCAAAATATATAGGACTAGGAATACGTAAGTATGCCAGCCATAAGTATATGACAACTCCAATATATGGATACCATCATACATACGTACGCTGTAATATGAATATTAACTCACATGTGGTATATATATAGTCACAAGTCACAAAAATACTAATCTCGTCCACACAACAAGTCACAGAAATGAAATAACTAAACTAGAATAATAAGTTTGAATAATCAAAAATAATAGTCGGGTGGAGACAAATCCACTACCAATGACTATACCAATACTAAAATGAGAGAGAAGGGTAATCTCCAATATAAAATAAAATGATGATATAAAGGTATCAGCGAAGCGATCCATCGCTAGAGATAATCAACGATGCTCAGAAGGTAAGACCTCCTCGGAAGAGATAAGTAGTAAGTCCTGATCCGTGCTCCTTCGAATAGTCAAGATCGTCTACACCTGGAAAGGGACCAGGTCCTCAGAGGGACGTAACAAGATACATAGAAGCATGCCAATTTAAATACAGTAAACATGCATAATAGGTAGAAAATACGTAAGTACGCTGTACAATACAATCTATATGAATGCATAATGAGGATAACTTTTCGACGTATGGGCATGGGTAGGCTACTCGTCTAATTTCACAACTCACACACACGTCAGGGACATCAGAAATCGATATACCTCGGGGGTAGCGACCAGCGCGACACCAAAAATTGACATACCTCGGGGGTAACGACCAACGCGACATACTACCGTAGTGCGTGCTAGATACTACAGTTTACTAGAGTGGTTATATCCCATATGCCTAATGATTGTCCTTCCCTCCCATGATACTATGTGTCAAGTGTGTGTAAATATATATACAATATATAATTATGACTGAAAGAAAAATACACATGCAATGAACATATAAAAATATAATAAGCATGTAAAGTACTGTAAGCAATTTGGCAAGGTTTCTTACCTGGCAAGGAAGCTGTCCAAACGTCAGGCATAATGGATCAGAAACTGCGACCTCCGAATAAATATCTCCGGATGCTGAAATAAACAACACCAACATTTTCAGAATAAGCGAGATAGCTAGAAAATACTATCCTTTCGTCCAATTTGGACACAGGGGCAAAACGGTAATTTTGGGTCAAAGTGGGGTCCACAATGGCCCACTTTCTCCCAAAAAGTGTGCCAGGGGTAAAGGTCTCTAAATGGGACAAATTATAGGTCAAACAAACTCTAAATGTCAGTACGAACTTGACGGTATGTCCAATTTTGGATTCCGGTGAGCCGAACACAAATTTGCCCAAAAAGTCGACCATGGGGCCAGCAAATAGGCAGTTTGGTCAACTGTCTCAGAATCGCGTAAAACTTCTGTCGTAGGACCAGGGTGATACCACGAGTCCAATAGCGCAAGTTTCGTCGCATTCTGACGAACGTACACTAAATGGTGTGAGTTTTGCAAAAGTCGCAATATTGGGACTTTTCGTGGATATAGGTTGATTCCGACGCGCACACGCATCCGAATCAGTTTCCGTGAAAGCCCACACGTCTGGATATACCATACGTGCCTTTCGGTGTAGTTGGAATGCGACGGGGCGGTCCCGTTTGGCGGGGCGCTCTCCGTATCACAAATTTTTGTATTCCAAAAACAAGTTTTTATGGGTTTTTAACCTAATTAAATTCTGTATTTAATACGAATTAAAATAATATAATTAACAGAAAATAATCTCTATTATATGGCCTTCACATAGCAAAATTAATTTATAAGTTTGGATCTCTGTGGTGGGAGATATGAGTCCTTGAACATGGGTCATCGAAACAGATTTTAGTAGTTTAAAAATATGGTTTTTCCTAAACTTGGCGTCAATTTTTACCTAGGGTTTAGCATTGTAGGATGGAAACAAATTAATGGAATTTAGAGAGGGATAAGTGGTGATCGTACCAGCGAAGACGAATCCGAATTTGGTTGAGCGAGGAGGCAGAAATCTACGCGGGAAGGGAGGTTCGTCTTTATGATCTGCTGCTGCTGCGTACGCGGGTAACGCGCGAGCGTGCGGCCGGCCGACGGTGGTTGCGGCGGCTGCGGTGCTCCGGCGGCGGCGGGTTGGCATCGTGGAGGTCGTGAGCGGCTAGGGTATAGGTTTAGGGTTAGGGTTTAGGAATAAATTATTTTATATAGAGAGGGAGAGGGCAGCGGGAACAAGGAATCGCGGGCCGCATCCGGGGCTGGGCGCGCGGGTCATAGCCGCAGGGGTGAGAGGGGGGTTTAGGATTTATTTTTTTTATTATTCTTATTCTTATTCTTTTTCTTTTCTCTTTCTTTTCTCTTTCTTATTCTCTTTTTTTATTTTTTTTCTTTTTATTTTCTATTTTAATTTTATTACTACTATTTATTAACACTATAATTAATACTACTATTATTAATATTACTAACACTTATTATTATTATTATTATTATTATTACACTATTTATTATTATTATTATTACTAATATTATGATTATTATTACTACTATATATTATTTCATATATATTTAAGGTATATATAAAAATACATTTGCACCCAAATAAATTCTAAAAAATTTATCCCTCTTCTGTAAATATTCCTAAAATAAAATAATAGGACTTTGTGCAACAATTCTAAATGATTAATTATCTAGGTACTAAAATCAATAAATCATATTTCTAATTAACAAAAAAAATATAAATAAATTCAATAACTAATTAATTAAATAATATTAAAAATATGGGGTTTTACAAGCAAACAGAGGGCAGTGCAACTGCACTGAAGAACAACAGCTGCAGTAAGCATTCAGTAACAAAAAGGTTAGGATTCATCTAGTTGGGTATGGGTTTAGTAGTTTAACTAGTAGTTATCAGTTAGTTAATGGTTAGTAGTTCAGTTGGTTTAGTTGTTAAGATATAGCTTGATCGTGTATTAGTTAAGTGTTACTATAATAGTTAGTTATATACCTTGTTGGCTAGTAGTTAGATAGATATATTCATACTTGTTAGATAGGTAGTATTGTATTGATATATATCATATGTTAGTAGTTAGTAGTATTTAATAGTTAGTTAATGATTGATATATAGTTTAGTATATGGGGGTTAGCTATATATTAGCTATACACTAGGATTGACTTACTTTGGGATACCAAGGTAATATCAAGGTATTGGTCGATACTCAAGGTATTGGGTTTGAGTATCAAGATGGGTGTGTAGGTAGTAAGATACACATTAGTTCAAAGCCAAGGTATCCAGTTTGCATTAGTTAGCTTAGATACTATATGTATTATCTTGTATATATATAAATTAGTATTTTTCATATCAAAAACTTGTGTATCCTATGATACGATATTTTGGTTGTATCATAGTATCTTAGTTTAACTAGTGTGGCCTAGTGCATAGTGTATGGACCTAATATCCTAGAGATGGACTCATACCACCTAGAAATAGGTAGTTTAACCAAGTTTGACCAGTTAGACTTAGAATTAAACTAGTTTGACTTTTTTGACTTAGAAATGGCTTTATGACCTAGAGTTGACTAATTTAACTCATTTTTATTCCAAACCTTGTATTAATGCAATATTTTATATATAGGTCTGTGTGACACCAGTTCGAACACCGTTTGTATTATTTTCTTTGGACCGCAGGCGATACATTCTCTGATAGTTTCTATTATTTGATTACTACTATAATTCTAGTATTTAAAAATGTTACTTATGATTCTTGACACGATGGCACACGAATTGGTATTATTATTGGATCGTCATTCATGAGATGTTACCTTGATTATTGAGATGGTATCAGATATTGTCCTTGTTGGTATTGGATAACATTGAATATTATAGGTTAAATATTAGATAAATTGGCTAGTAACCTGTCATGATTTGATCCATCGTATCAGTCGGGGCAGAGAAAATACCAATTAAATATGTGATCAAGAACTATCGGCTAGTAGTGTAATAATTGGCTACTAACTAATCATGCAATTCGCGTATGCTTGAGTTAGCTCCTTAGTGTAATAATTGAATCTCCCAGGCCGATCATATATTTAGTTAGTATCTCAAACACATAGTATATTATAGACTCCATTTTTAGTTTATTGATTACCTTGTTCTATTTCAGACATTATAGTTCTTTCCCTTCATTCTTGTACGCATTGATTTATATTCTGTTGCTAGTATTGTCTATTTCTTTATTATTGTTGATCATCAGTTATATTCTCATCATAGATAGCATCCTCTATTTTATTGCTTTATAGATTTGTCAATTAATTGGAACTGCTATTGGGTTATACTTCGCTCCATTCCTAACTGGAAAATATTTTTCAGAGGATCCGGGAGATTGGTGTCCGACATACTACGGACCTCGACCTATAGATGGTGCAAACATGGACCCACTAGTTCTGGAGTGACTGCCGAGAGATTTAGCCGGATTCACTAGTTAGTATAGTTAGTTCTCTTTAGCATTTTGGTACCGGATTTATTTTCGGCATATAGTTTGAGATTTGGATATTATTTCTATTATTGTTGTTATATATATTTGTGACTGTATAGTTATGTTAGACTTCTTTGATATCTTATCGTGCTATAATTTTGTGGTTGAGTATTGTGTAGCGTTGCTCTTTTCTTGGAGTTGAGATACTATTGGCAGATTATACATGATTGTGAGATAATTAGTTAGTATAGTTGACCTAGACAGCATTCTACCGCCGATGCTGCAGCGTAGGCTGGATATACCCACATACTCGTGCCCTTTCACCGGGTGTGGATTGTAACACATTTTTTTGGTAGCCTATGTAGGTCAGGCTTCACAAGTTGTGCGATATCGTGGTAGAGCGACGTCTTAGTTGTACTACTGCAAACCTACGATAGGATATAGGATATAAGGATGAGAGGATACTCAATCACAAATTTCTTGAGAGATTCCTTGGATGATCCTTGAGAATCTTATTATAAATTCTAATTTTCTTTTCCCTTATTTCCATTCGCTCTCACTTGTTGTTATTAAATTTGATTCTTGGTAACTCAATTATTAAATTTAATTTGTGGTATCGTTGTTGAGTTTGATTTTATATCGAGATAAATTTTATTAACTAAATTACGGTATCTTCTTATGACATATGGTAATGAGGACAGTAAGAAAGGTAAAACGTCTGCTTTGGTTATGGAGCCTAGAGTTTATTGCAGCCATATTAGCTGGCGTGGCAGAAACATAAGAACCTGACTTCGGATGTACATATCTCAGTTATGAAATTTACAGTTTTGCGCAGCCATACCGGTTAGCGTGGTGAGGATTATAGAGAATATGATTATAAAGTTGCATATCTTAGGTATGGAATCTATCGTTTATCTCAGCTATGCTTACTGGCGTGGCGAGGATTCTGAGTGCCATAATTTTGGACAGATGTGTATGATTATCAGGTGTATCTTAAATTGATTCTTAAAGTATCATCTCAATACTTATCCACTCCTGTTATTATAGGATTTTTGTCCCATCATTCTTTAGCTTAGAAGTGGAGCCTTAATGTGAGTAGATAGGAATGTACCAGTATATGACTAGTGATGGATATATCACCTGATATTGAGGTTACTGATGTTTTGGAAGCAATAGGTGGAAGAGTATCTAGAAATTATGTGCAAAATGCACAGTGGGTGATGAGTCTCAGTGTGAAAGTTCAAGAGTATCAGAAAGTAGAAGCCTGAGTATTAGAAATTCCAATAGTGTGTCATGGGTTAAGAAATATCAAGATTGGTCATAGAAGATATGTAGTGTATTACTAATTAGGGTATCAGTCTGTAAAAGGTTTAAGGCAAGATACATATACATCAATAGCGATATGGAACCATGTGCCTGCCTTTGAGAGTGAAGCGAAACATGTGTATTATAGAAGTTAATAACTAGAGCATTGGATGCAAGTGATCATGAGTTCTAGTGAGTGTGATGAGGTGATCTAATGATAAGCTAGTGTCCTAGAATATTAAGGGCATATATTGTGTAGTTAGGAAGCTAGTTGTCACGACCCATACCCGGATATTTGGACACGAGTACGTGGTTACGCCCAGCCTATGCCACAACATCGACGGTAGAATATTGTTTGGGTTATTTCTAACTATCTAACATCTCAACAATATAATATGGTACATGTCAATCATCTCGACTCCAAACGGAGGAGCAATATGGTATATCACAAGTATAGCTAATCTCAATCACAAACAAACTAAGAAAGATAAAGCACGAATGGAAAAGCGAAGGAAAGAATAAAGATACAATCCACAATCTGAAATAATATACATGCCACGAATCTCCACAAAGAGTCTAATACAAGGTCAAAACAAAAATAAAATAACCCTCCTCAGACTCTATAACTAAGTCCTCCTGGTCTATAGGAGTATCCTCTAAAGGTACGCCGTCCTGCGGCCCGTATAATGTGGGGCACTGCCCTATAAGCCAATCATCTGAAAAAAATATACAGTCATGATTGGAGCAAAGTACAACCCAAAAGCAGTTCCAATTAATTGACAAAGACTATGAACAGTTATAGTAAGTAATACTTGATGAGCATAAAAGAGAATGAATCAAAGACTGAAATAAGCAACATCTATATAAAGAGAAATAAAAGTAAATATGGTGAGCCGGAGAGCATGGCAATAATGACTGTAAATAGAGAAGAACTAAACTAAACAATTATGATGTGAGTCCAGCAAGTGTAATATAAAGCCAGCAAGAATGTACTAAACTAGTGTGTTTTGAAATACCGCCTCGACATGTAAATGGTTAGGGGTAAGTACGGCTCACCGCACACTTGGTGTGTGGCTTCTATCATTCCAGATTAGACCAAAGAAGGTGATTCCAGTTTTTGGGAATATTTACATGTCTACTCCAGTTTTTTCCCGTCCCGACTAGTATAAATGAATCCAATCCCGACACATAAATCAAATATGAGTCCAGCCCGATACAATAGGTGATTCCAGTAGGTAAGTATGTGATGCCAGTAATGAGTCCTAAAGTAGAGGCTAGACAATTATAATGTACGTGTCACAAGAAAGTGAATCCATGTAATATTCATTCGTGTATCCAAGTGTCGAGGAATCAGGTAAAATAATGCTATAAACCAGAATCATAGTAGATATCAAATAAAAGAAACTATCAGAGAATGTACTCGCCTGAAGTCCTGAATAAGGTGTGTCTCTCGATGCCCAAGCTGGTGTCACACAACCTATATATGGTATGTTGCATCAATACAAGGTTCAAAAATAAAAATAATTTAAAGTTGATGCAATTCTAGGTCAATAAATTATTTCTAGGTTAAACCGATGAAATCTATGTTGCAAGAGTCTAACACTAGCTCACTAAGTAGATACACCATAAAGCTATGCTATACTAGCTAAAGTAGGATACTATAAAACACTCAAAAAGCCGTATCCTAAGATACGCAAGTTCATTTATATGAGAATAGCGGTTTATGTATAAATACAAGCCAATATATATAGTATATATACAAAACAATGAATATACGATACCTTGGCCTTGCACCAATGCGTATCGCACTACCACACTCCAATCTCGATACTCAAAACTAACACCTTGAGTATCGACCCAAAACCTTGATATTACCTTGGTATCTCGAGGTAATTCAAACCTTTGTCAATAGCTAATAAATATATATATATATATATATATATATATATATATATATATATATATATATATATATATATATATAAAATTCCCCAAATACCAACTATATTAACATATCTAGTTTACTATCATATATAATTATACTAATGTACATAGATACAACTACTAACATATATAATAGGTAGTATACAAAACTATCTAACTTAACCATCAACTTATATACATATATATATATATATATACATATATATATATATATATACATATATATATATATATATATACATATATATATATATATATATACTAATCTCTTAAACCAATAACCATTACCTTACTAACTAAACTAATAATTTACTAATAAGTACACTAAACTAACTGATACCTATCTAACATCCCTTCTTAACTAATGCTAACACTAACTAATTATTGCACCACTAATGACTAACACTTTAACAAACTAACACTTATCTATTAATCTAACTACTACATAAATACCACGCTACACATAACTAACTAATAACATAAACCAATACCCCCATAAACCTAACTCAAGTAAACAACTGAACAGAAATACCCAGGGGCTGAAACTGAACAGTGCATCCTCTCCTTGCTGTATGCACAGTTCACCAGTTGATGCCTGATACTGAGACCTGTATAAACTGATACTTAGAAATATGTGAACTGATACTGGGACCAAACTCATACTGTAACCAAACTGATACTGGAAGAAGCCAATACTGATACTGAACAGCTCTGTATCCCTTCATGTGCACAAGTTGCATCTCTTGCTACACACTGCTGAATTATTGGCTGCACACTGTAGCTACTGATACTTCTAAGGACTGCTCCCCTCCTTCTTGCTGCCAGTAGTAGATTACTGTAGAAGCATGAAAAATACGCCGGATGACTATACGCGACATATTGGTGCAGAGCGGCGTAAGCAGAGGCCTTAAGAGCCATCAAGCGTGCAACAGAGCTCTTTCTGCCAAGAACGCAGCGTGAAATATAAAAGCTCGAAGGACCATCCGCGTAAAGCAGTACGTTCAAGCCGCTTCAGCGTAAAACAGGGTGCTTCATCGCCTCATCCTCTTTCAGACGCAGCATTAAGGTGTACAAGAGACGCTTCGTATTCTCCGAGGTGAACCTGTCAGACCCTGCAATGAAGATCCTGCAATGAACCTGACGTTTGGACTTCTGACAAAGGGATACGGCTCGACTACCCAGGCGACGGCTATAATGATGGCACAGCACTGCGACCCAGGCTGTCAAATACCGCCATCCCCTTCACGTAAACTGCTTTTACAAGCACGAAGGGATACGCTGCCTTGTTTATACCGGTAAAACGTGATCTGTTTACGTTCTGCAGTAGACAAAACTGCCTGCCACACCAAAAGCTGCACTCCGTACGGGGTTCGAGGCACGTCTCTTCGTCTAATGCACAGAGCGGTGACAGTTTCTCAAGGCACGTCTCTGCGACTGGTGCGCAGAAAGGGTTGCAGACCGTCAAAGAACACGCCTCCATATTTAATGTACATCCATATTTAATACAAATGATGGTGGCAAATCTCAGCATTTAATGCAAGAGATTTGATTATATCTTCAAAAGTCGTAATTTCGGCTAAGACGCCCCCATCAGCACTCTGGCACGGTACGCAGCGGCTTCTACGCCCACGCAGCTCCTGTGCTCTCTCGGTCTCGATGACCACTCGGCTTCTACGCCTTTTCGGCTTCTACGCCCACCCAGCTCCTGTGCTCTCTCGGTCTCTATGACCACTCGGCTTCTACGCCCATTCGGCTTCTACGCCTGTTCGGCCTCTACGACCACTTGGCTTCTACGCCTGTTCGGCTTCTACGCCTGTTCGGCTTCTATGCCAGTTTGATAACTATTTGGCTTCTATGCCATGGTGACAGACATTTGGCTTCTATGCCAACCTCTTCTACACAATGGATACCTACCTACGTGGCTTTTACGCCATGATCTTCGTAGCGATTATACGCGTTGTGTCCCTTAGTTGGACCCGCGTCACACGCTCATTCAAAAGATTATCTATACGCTGGCATTGGTTACTTTAACCGTTGTGTAAAAGGGTGTTGTACTTTTGACTCCTCGGTTTCTACACCGACGGAGTGGTCACTGTCACTAAAACTCTATAAATAGAGACCTCTATCAATGAGGAACAAGGTCGACAAATTGGAGGGTCAAAGAAGTTAGGTTTGAAAACTGATCAAGAGATCCAGTACCAGATCCAACGGTGGAGAGAGAGAGAGAGAGAGAGAACCCGGAGCTCAGGCAGAGAGTAGGGATCGACGACTTTGGCATCGTGCAACCACCCTCTTTTACAACCTTCGAAGCTGCTTCCTGTCTTCTACGGCACTTCTTCGATATCGTGTGGTCCAAGGGCTAAAGTGATCGACTGCAGATCAGACACCTATAGCAATATTTATCCAGATTAAATAAATTGTACTCCCATATCCTCGTATAGGATCAAATTGTACAAGTTTATTTGTAAACAAAAGAAGGCGGGTTCCGTATAAACCCCATATTGAATACATTTTTATTCTTTCGTTTAATACCATAAACAAGATGGCGACTCTGCTGGGGACATCTTTCTCTTCTGATGAGGAAGCAATTGCTCAACACGATGCAGTATCCGTGGGATCCGTGAAGAAGACACTGGTCGTCCAATTCGACCAGTCTGCCTAAGAAGACATGCTTCGAACCTGGGGTAGCTCTCACTCTCTCTTCGTCCAAAACAACAGGAAGCTGCGCAAGGTCTGGATGCCCTAGACATCCTCTACCATTCCTGTGGACTCTCCGATCTCTCCGACCACTCCGACCAATAAGGTGGTAGCATTGCTCCCTCCGTGCCCTGTACGTAAAATTCAGTCTCCCGCTATGCGCGGTACAGACGAAACTTCGGGCAAAGCCTCAACGCTGACCCAGAAGTATCCACTGTGCTCTACGTATAGAAATCAGTCTCCCGCTACGCGCGATACAGACAAAACTTTGGGCAAAGTCTCAGCGCTAACCCAGAAGTATCCACTGTGCTCTATGCGCAGAAACCAGTCTCCTGCTACGCGCGGTACAGACCAAACTTCTGATGATGCCTCAGCGCCAAGTCAGAAGTACAAATCATGCTCCATGCGCAAGACAACATCTGACCTCTATGGGGAACCAGATGAGTGCCATGATTTCCGCAGGGGGAAGCAAGCGGCGTGGTACTCAACTTCTCGGCCGTTACGCCAGCAAAGAAGCAATCTACCTACCCTCCGGATTACGCGGAAAGCCAACGACCGACTGAGGACCTCTTCAGCTTTATGCCAGTCTGAGCAAATCTCCAAATTATGCTAGGCGAAGTCCCACGACGTAAAGCATGCTCAGGCTACGGGAAGGCACCCTTCCCGGGGATTATCCGCCATCCAGATGGCCAATCTGTTGTACACAGGTGGCACAGGAAAACCGGGGTGCCCAATATCCGCATGCCCAATGATGGGAACAGAAGAAACAAGCCTTCGTCTTCTTCCTCTACTCTTCCTGACCTGCGGGATTATCTAATGCAGAAACGCAAGAACGAGAGTCATAAACGGACTTTGGTTCCCCTAACAGTCAAACGTGGGGAAATTATATGGAAAGATACGTCAACATCTGATGTCGTCATGACAGGTGGACAACAGGAAGACTCCATCTTTATCATTCCACCAATCCATGACGATCAGCGTCCGATAATCTTCGGCAGCTGGCGGAACGCCCCAATCGTGCAAGAGGAATCACGCGAGTCTGAATCTGGCAGGATACAAACCCACAGATACAGCCCACAAGTATTAAATATTATGCAAAACATGGATTATGACTTAAAACTGAAACAAGGTCTCAACTATGGGAAAGGTAGGCGAACGCCGATGCGTAGTAATTCTCACTATCGAGAAGCTCATTTCGGGTTGGGATATACTGCATCTCTCACGAGACCCAAAATTTCAAAATCCAATCCTGTACAACCAGAGGCAGTTCTCGATGAATCAGTTTCTATGGCCAGAGACCACGGCATGTCCAGAGGTAACTTACCTCGACAGAACAAGGGGACATCCAGGGCCGGGGGTAGAATCCCCTCAAGATCCGAAGATGATGCAACAGCAACAATTTTCCTGCAAGACCGTAAAATTCAGGCATCAAGAGCCCGAAGACCAAAAGGGACTTTCTCCTTCAACGAAGATGACATCGTTGAAATCTTTGATATATTAATGAAAGAGCGCAAGGTCCAGCTACCCGACATCAGACATCCTGAGAGGGCTGGCGACGCGGATCACCCAGATTATTATCTCTTCCACCGATACACTCATCACCCCACAAAGGCGTGCTATGTACTAAAAAGGAAAATTCAGGAGACGATCGATGCCAAGGTCATCACTTTGAATCTGTGAACAAAGGGACGGTCCGTACCGATTGGATTTCCATTCTTTTCTTACATAACGATTTGCTCCTTTCAAAAGAAAATGTGTGTACTCGAGGAAGAGTCCCTAAATCTCTCCAGACAAAAGTTTGTCATGTTCATATTGTCGCTGAATAAAACTTTTGGCTACCAACTATCTTCTGATATAGGTGGCCATCTACACTTAACATCCGTACTTAACTCTAAGTTCGCCAGTGGTGTTAAGTCCACAAAAACTGCCATGTCCATATTACCTCTGAGCAGATGTGTGCCTCCATCCCCGATGGAAGTCACAATCACAAAGTTTATCATGTTCACATTACCTCTGGATAAACTTTCGACCGTCAATTGTCATGTCCATGTTACCTCTGATATCGATTGTCGTCTACACTTAACATCCGTACTTAACTCTAAGTACGCCAGTGGTGTTAAGTCTACAAAAACTGCCATGTCTATATTACCTCTGAGCAGATGTGTGCCTCCATCCCCGATGGAAGTCATAATAACAAAGTTTGTCATGTTCATATTACCTCTGAATAAACTTTCGACCGTCAATTGCCATGTCCATATTACCTCTGAGCAGATGTGTGCCTCCATCCCCGATGGAAGTCACAATAACAAAGTTTATCATGTTCATATTACCTCTGAATAAACTTTCGACCGTCAATTATCATGTCCATGTTACCTCTGATATCGATTGTCGTCTACACTTAATATCCGTACTTAACTCTAAGTACGCCAGTGGTGTTAAGTCCATAAAAACTGCCATGTCCATCTCACCTCTGAGCGAATATATACCATTCCCCGTGACGAGGTAGAACCCATAGCATAAAAATTATTGGAAGCTATAAACTCCTACCGTCCGTATGTCTGGAAAGTAGCGTCATCATCCAACGTCATCACAACGTATGGACCACATGAGGATTCTATCTTCATTGTCCCGCCTACCTGCAGCAGTCAGCGCCCAATATTCTTCGGCCGCATGCGCAATCAACCGACTGACCAGGAAGATCCTTTCGATGACGATGCTGAGAAACTGCAAGTTCACCGATACAGCCCGCAAGCGCTGAAGATCATGCAAAACATAGGCTACGACTTGAAGCGGAAGCCAGGCCTCAACTACGGAAGTGGCAGACGAACGCCGCCACGCGACGAGCCCCGCTATCGACAAACTCGTTTTGGGTTAGGGTATGCCACCTCCTTTACGACTTCTGAGTCAGACGAGGACATCTTTCCCTCCTCCCAGAACGGCTCATCGCCCCCCGACTCACCTGATGCTCTCGAACAAACACTATCAGTAAATATGGTAGTGACAGATCCCTCAGAAGCAGATGAACAGGATTCTGAGCCGTTTGAGAATGACTCTTGGGCTCAACAAATGGATACGCAGTGGGAATTCTGCTTCGAGCAAAGAGAACCTCCCACCAAGGACGAAGTTATCCAAATTGATGTTGGGGGTGAACTTTCGCCAAAACCGATATTCATCAGCAATAATCTTTCCCCAGCTGAACTGTCACGACCCGCACCCGGGGTAAGGGTACTAGTCGGAAACAACGCCCAGCCTACGCCGTAGAATCGGCGGTAGAACGCTGTCTAGAAAGTCTATCTAATATAATGAACCACCAAAAGATAGTGTACTCAATCACAGAACTAAGATAGAATGAACACGAATCAGATAAGAATAGAATAGTCATCAACTCATGAGTTTAAAATAATACATCAATGAGTCTGAAGAGTAACAAAAATAAGCTGGAGACAAATCCAGTACAAAAGAATACTATCATGCTACAAGCTACACTCCAGGGTCAACTGTCTCAGTTGGGATAAGTCCCTCTTGAGCCAGGGTCTCCGAATCTAAACCCACAACATCCTGGGGTCCATAATAGGTAGGGTACTCCTCAGTGTCATCTGGAAAAATATATCCAGTCTGGAAAGGAGCAGAGTACATCTCTAACAGCAGTTCTAATCCATGATAAAAACTATGTAACAGTAAATAGCTGTGGATAAACAAGATGCACAAAATAGATACAAGAGATATATAGATAATAAGAAAATACTGGAAAGAAATACAATAATGAATAATATGCCAATGAAACAATAATACTAATGACTAAGTGTGTGAGTACTAGCTTAACATGTGATCGGCTTGGGCAAGATACAATACGGCCTGGCTAATCATACGTGCGGTGCATGATCAATACTATTCGCTTACTAATACTTTATTCAATAGGGATTTGATTACATATCTATACTAATACTCCCCACCCCCAACTAGTATAATAGATCCAACCACGGTATGCTATGGCACTAGATTCCCCAAGAAGATAGCTAGTCTCCCCGAGAATCGGTGTCTGTACATGTACAAGATAACCAATGAAACAATACTTGCACCATATACACCATATACCAAGGAATAACATCTCATGACGAGATCCGGATATACCAATCCGTGTAACCATAGTGTCGAGAGAAACATTTAAATCTACACTAGATACAACAAACATAGAGGATATCATAAATGAGAAACTTTCAGAGAATGTACTCGCCTGAAATCCAAAGAACAGTCTCACAGATGTCTGAATCAGTGCCTCAAAGACCTAGATATGGAATACCACATTAAAACAAGGTCCCGGAAAGAGAATAAGTCAAACTAGTCAACTTCTAGGTAAATAAATCAATTCTAAGTTAAAAGTCAACTATGGTCAACTCTAAAGTTAACTAAAGTCAAACATGGTCAAACCAAGTTCAACCTCACAAGACATCTATATAAATAATATAGAATAGAAAATACAACAATTAGGAATCAAGGTTTGATCCCCATTGGTACCCCCACAAAGTATACTCAAGATACAATATTATACACTCTAATATAATGTATATACAAACCAATATTTATACAAATAAAATAATATATTACTACTAGTATTATACCTCACAAAAGCACATATATATATATACATATAAACTTACACAATTAAATACCAATAGTTACATAACACATGCACATATTAATGTACGTATTTTACATGGCTAGAAGCACACATAAAAATACATTCATTAATATAAATAATTATATAATAATTATAAATAATATAATTACACAATTAAACACATAAATATATTTTATAAAACATTTATGTATAATTTATACTATTAACATAAGTACATATATAATTACATGCAAGAAAGCTACATATTATGTTTGTACATCATATTAGCACACACAAAAATATATAGATCTATGCTACAATAATTACTATAATAAATACACAAAATAAATATATAATATCTATATATATTTACTAATTATAATTAAAGAATTTAAACCATACATAATTAGATCTATTCAAAAATCCACACAATTGGAGAGTATCACACCGTATCCCACTAGATCTAGGATACGCATGTGACACGAGTCCAACACACAACCAATTGTACCCCGAAGGATACAAACAAATCATAAATAATATTTATGAATAAATCAAAGTGTCAAAAGTAGATCTATGTGTCCGTGTCAAAATACGACATGTACAAAGTCCCGTGTCGGAGGAAAAATCCCCAAAATGACACGTATCACCAATCTATTGGGATACGACCTACACGTACCCAATTGTGGACACGACACTAGCCCCAAACACATAAGCACATGCCCAATTGATCTATAGGATCAATTGACACACACAACAAAATATAAATTCGGAATTCCAACAAAATTAACACAAAAAGCACCATAACTTTCTCCATGGGTCTCCTATGAACACAAAACAAAGTCCTATGGGTAGTAAATACATATAGGTTGATTTTACATGATTAAATCTCAGATTTAGAAGCTATTTAAATAGAAAAATTTGAATTATACCTATTGGGAGATGGATTCCCAATGAAACCTCCAATTGAGAAGAACTTGCTTCCAAATTGTAGATCCTTGCTCCTCTTTGTAGATCCTTGCTTCCTTCTTCTAGATCCTTGCTTCCTCCTTCTCTAATGGTGAATTAGAAAGAATTTGGAATGAATTTGGTAGAGAATTGGAATGGGAATAAAAGGAATTTGGGAGTGGAGAATTCTAGATCTAGATTTGGAAATGAGAATGAGAGGAGAGAGAAATTTCCCCCCTCTTTTAATAGGCCGGCCTTGCCCCTCTCCCAAGCAATTATAAAATGTCCAATGTACCCCTTGGGGCCTCTCATGAAGAAATAATTAAGGAAGGAAGCTTCTAGTCTAATCACTTAATTAATTTAATCCATCTCCTTAACTATGGGCTTTCTAAATGGGCCAAATCTAACTATTTAATTCATGTTGGTCCATGGGTCCAAACTACACTAGTTGGGTCCACTAAAATAAGTCCAAAATAATTAAATAACATCCAACAACAATTAAATAATATAACAAAAATTATTTACCATGCACAATATTTATTTAAATAGGAAATTACTAAAATACCCTTTTTCCGAAAATGTGGTAGTGACAAGTCTACCCTCCTTAAAATAATTTCGTCCTCGAAATTCAAAGACGAAAACTACCCCCAGAAAAACACAGAACAGAACTAAAGAATCACAACTAACTAATGAACAGAACATAACAATGAACAGAACATAACATAACTAGAAATAACATACCTCAAGGTACAAACAAATATGGATAACGCTCTCGCATGTCATCCTCTCTCTCCCAAGTAGACTCCCCCGGAGAGTGATGCCTCCATGCGACGCGCACCAAAGGAATAGTCTGGTTCCTCAGCACCTTCTCTCTCCGATCCAGAACCTCAACTGGCTGCTCTGGATAGCTAAGAGTAGGGCCCACCTCTATCTCCGAGTGATCCAATACATGACTAGGATCTGCCACGTATCGTCTCAACTGCGATACATGAAACACGTTGTGCACTCCCTCCAATGCAGGTGGCAAGTCTAGTCTATAAGCAACTGCACCGACCCTCTCTAGAATAGTGAAAGGTCCGATGAATCGCGGACTAAGCTTTCCGCCTCCACCGAAGCGAATCGTGCCTCGTATCGGAAAAATTCTCAGAAACACCAAACTACCCACCTCAAACTCCAAAGGTCTCCGAAGGCTATCGGCCCAATGCCGCTGTCTGTCCTGCGCCACTCGAAGTCTGTCTCTGATCAAATGAACCTTCTCCGCTGCATCCACAACCATCTCTGGCCCAAGCAAAATTCTCTCTCCAACATCATCCCAAGACAAAGGAGTACGACACCTCCGACCATATAGAGCTTCAAAAGGTGACATCTCTATACTGGCCTGGTAACTGTTGTTGTAAGCAAACTCTACCAAATGGAGATGGTCCTCCCAAGAACCCCCAAAATCTAGTACACAAGTGCGCAATATATCCTCGAGAGTCTGGATAGTCCTCTCTGACTGCCCATCTGTCTGGGGATGATATGCAGTACTGAACTTGAGCTGAGTGCCCAAACTCTCCTGCAAACTCCTCCAGAAATGAGAAGTGAAACGACTATCTCGATCTGAGACTATGCTGACGGGAACTCTGTGTATCCTAACGATCTGCCTCACATACATCTCTGCCAGCTTCTCCGTAGACAAACCCACTTTGAAAGGCAAAAAGTGGGCCGACTTGGTCAATCTATCAACAATGACCCAAATCGCGTCTTTTCCCCTTGGAGATCGTGGAATTTCGGACACAAAATCCATAGTAATATGTTTCCACTTCCACTCTGGAATGGGTAATGGCTGAAGTAACCCTCCTGACCTCTGCCTCTCGGCTTTCACCTGCTGGCACACTAAGCATCTGGATACAAACTGTGCCACTTCCCTCTTCATGCCATACCACCACATACTCTCTCGCATATCCCAATACATCTTGTTAGCACCTGGATGTATGGAATACTGAGAGCGATGCGCTTCCTGCAACACCTCCTCGTGCAACTCCCCACTAGGCACACACAATCTAACTCTATGCCTCAAGGATCCATCCTCTGCAATAGTAAAATCATCCTCCAATCCTGCTCTCACCTGAGCTCTAATACTCCTCAAAGATACATCATCATACTGTGCTGCCTTGATCCTGTCCATCAAATCTGAGTGTATCTGCAATCCCCACATCTGCATAGCACACCCAGGAACAATCACCTCAATGCCCAAGCTCTCCAAGTCCTCCAACAGATATCGATCCTGCGTCAAGAACATAGCTACCGGATACCTGCTCAAAGTATCGGCAACTACATTGGCTTTCCCAGGATGATATTGTAAAGAGATATCAAAATCCTTCATCAATTCCAACCACCGACGCTGCCTCATGTTCAACTCCTTCTGCATGATAACGTACTTCAAGCTTTTGTGGTCTGTGAAGATCTCCACACGCTCTCCGTACAAATAATGTTTCCACAACTTCAGGGCGAATATGACAGCTGCCAACTCCAAATCATGGGTAGGATAGTTCTTTTCATGAGGACGCAATTGCCTGGATGCATAGGCAATCACTTTCCCATGCTGCTGAAGAACACAACCTAAACCCTTCCCCGATGCATCACTATAAATAGTGAAACCTCCGGACCCTGATGGCAACGTCAAAATAGGAGCAGACGTCAACCTCTTCTTCAACTCCTCAAAAGCAACCTGATAATCCTCCGTCCAAACAAACTCCACATCCTTCCTTGTGAGTCTGGTCATCGGCTCGGCAATCCTCGAAAAATCTTGCACAAACTTCCTGTAATAGCCTGCCAATCCCAAGAAACTCCTGATCTCTGCTACTGAACTCAGAGTCTTCCAAGATTCCACTGCTGAAATCTTCTTTGGATCCACTGAAATACCATCACCAGTCATAACATGCCCCAAGAATTCTACTTTGTCCAAGAAAAACTCATATTTGGACAACTTCCCATACAGCTTCTCCTTCCTCGGCACATCCAACACAATCCTCAAATGCTCCTCATGCTCCTCCGTTGTCCTCGAGTATATGAGTATGTCGTCGATGAACACCACCACGAACTTGTCAAGGTACTGGTGGAATACCTTGTTCATCAAGTTCATAAATACCGCCGGTGCATTAGTCAAACCAAACGGTATCACCATAAACTCGTACTGACCATACCGAGTTCTAAAAGCAGTCTTTCGTATGTCCTCCGGCTTCACCTTCACTTGATGGTAGCCTGATCTCAAATCTATCTTAGAGAACACCTTCGCACCACTCAACTGATCAAACAGATCATCAATCCGTGGCAAAGGATACTTATTCTTGATAATGAGATTATTTAAAGCCCTGTAATCAATGCACATGCGCACCGATCCATCCTTCTTCGGTACAAACAATACCGGGGCTCCCCATGGTGAAGAACTCGATCTGATAAACCCCTTATCCTGTAATTCGTCCACCTGCTTCTTCAACTCGACCAGCTCGCTGTTGTTTACTCTATAGACATGCTGCAAAATTGGTTCTGCACCTGGCACCAAGTCTATAGAAAATTCAACATCTCGATCTGGCGGCAATCTTGGCAATTCCTCAGGAAACACATCAAAGAATTCTGCTATCAACGGATGTGGCAACTCCTTGTCTTTCACCATAGCTCCACAAATAATGCCTTCTTCCTGCTCTGCAGCTCCTCTAGCAAACTCGAACTCTGGCTCTCCTGGTGGACCAAACAAAACTCTACCTCCTCTACAATCTATGCTAGCACGGTGCCTACTCAACCAATCCATCCCGAGTACAATGTCGTAGCTCGGAAGTGGCATTACAAGTAGACACGCACTCAACTCCCGGCCTCCCAGAGTAACTCTCCGATCCTTGCAAATATCATTAACCAGGATAATGCCTCCCCCGGTCATGATCTTGCAAGTCCTAAGCAAAGACTCAGCTACCAAACCATGCTTTAGGGCAAAAGAAACAGATACAAAACTATGGGAAGCACCACTATCAAACAAAGCTAAAGCTGGAATGGAATCAAGAAGAATAGAACCTGCGATGACATCTCCGGTGGGTTCCTCCTCTTCGACGGTCATAGCAAACGCTCGTCCCTGCCGAGCACCTTCCTGCCGTTGATGCTGGACAAAACGCTGCTGCTGTGTTAGAAGCGGTCCCCTCGACTGTGCTGCAGGTGGTCTCGTCTGTGTCCTCGGAGCTGGAGCTGCTCCTTGAACTGTACGACGAGGACACTCCCTCGATTGATGCCCTTCAGTACCACAATACAAACAAACTCCTAGCCTCCTCCTGCAAACTTCCCAGATGTGGTCGGGCTTCTTGCAGAAGTTGCATGGAGCTTGCTGTAACTGTCTCTACTGCTGAGGTGCCTGGTGAAAAGGTGCTCTAGCTGGAGTCTGGTTCTGCTGTGGCTGCTGGAAAGGTCTGGACTGGAAATGAGGACGTTTGGCAGATACTGCACTGCCGTTGGCCCCCAGAAAAGAATCACGGTCTCTCTTGGTCTTCAAACCCAGATCCCGCTCAACCTTGCGTGCCTCCGCAAGTATCTCCGAGTATGTCTCATAAAAAGACGGAATGAGAATCTTCACCTCCCAATTTAGACCCTCTCGGAAACGAATAGCTCGAACCTCCGGTTCCCTCACCAAGTACTCTGTAAATCGGCTCAACCTACCGAACTCCGCAGCGTATTCCTCCACAGACATGCTTCCCTGAATGAGACTCTCAAATTGTCTCCCCAAGTCAAGCCTGTCTATCCGAGCGAAAAACTTCTTCTTGAAAAGGTCCTTGAATACCTCCCAAGATTGTCCTGCGTCAACTAGAACCGGCTCATTCCTGAACCAAGTGCGAGCGACATCGAACAGTTGAAGTCCTACCGCCTCAACCTTCAGATCTTCAGAAAGACGGGACACCCTCATAAGACGCTCAATGTCCTCGAGCCAATCATCAGCATAGACGATGCCCTCCATCCCTTTGAAAACCCTAGGCTCCAGTTTCTTGAAGTCCTGAATGTTGCCTGGCCGAAGCTGAGCAACTTGAGAAACAACCTGCTGCTGGATCGGAACTCCTCTCTCAACTACAGCACGAGCAAGCTGATGAGCACTCTCGATACCCTGCCGTAGAACGTCGGTCTGCCTCTGATGTGCCTCTGACTGAGCCCTCTGTGCCTCGAGCATCTCACGAAATAGTGTAAACATCTATGACGCCTCTGCTGGCACAGGAGGTGGAGGTGGAAGCCCCTCAGATACAGCTGGCACAGTCCTCTGAGTAGGTAGTGGACCTCCGAAAGCAGCTGACACTCCAATCACCGGAGAAGTGACTGGTGCAGGCCCTCGGGATGTCGCAGACCTCCCAGAAGTTGCTCTCCCCTGCTGTGATCTAGTCTTAGGCGGCATCCTGAGACAAAGCGAAAGAAAGAATCAATATGGCACAAGATGTAAGACATCAAGGAACGGACAGTTTAAGAGATCAAGTATCAATATCAAAGGAGAATAGTTGAATCAAAAGAATTTTCCTAGATGTGATTGAGTATCTCAGCCTATATCCTATATCCTATTGCAGGCTCGAAGTAGTACAACTAAATTGTCGTACTACCACGACATCACATACTTGTGAAGCTAGAACCTGCATGGGCCACCACCAAAAATGGGTCACGACCCACACCCGGGGTAAGGGTACTAGTCGAAAACAACGCCCAGCCTACGCCGCAGAATCGGCGGTAGAACGCTGTCTAGAAAGTCTATCTAATATAATGAACCACCAAAAGATAGTGTACTCAATCACAGAACTAAGATAGAATGAACACGAATCAGATAAGAATAGAATAGTCATCAACTCATGAGTTTAAAATAATACATCAATGAGTCTGAAGAGTAACAAAAATAAGCTGGAGACAAATCCAGTACAAAAGAATACTATCATGCTACAAGCTACACTCCAGGGTCAACTGTCTCAGTTGGGATAAGTCCCTCTTGAGCCAGGGTCTCCGAATCTAAACCCACAACATCCTGGGGTCCATAATAGGTAGGGTACTCCTCAGTGTCATCTGGAAAAATATATCCAGTCAGGAAAGAAGCAGAGTACATCTCTAACAGCAGTTCTAATCCATGATAAAAACTATGTAACAGTAAATAGCTGTGGATAAACAAGATGCACAAAATAGATACAAGAGATATATAGACAATAAGGAAATACTGGAAAGAAATACAATAATGAACAATATGCCAATAAAATAATAATACTAATGACTAAGTGTGTGAGTACTAGCTTAACATGTGATCGGCTTGGACAAGATACAATGCGGCCTGGCTAATCATACGTGCGGTGCATGATCAATACTATTCGCTTACCAATACTTTATTCAATAGGGATTTGATCACATATCTATACTAATACTCCCCACCCCCAACTGGTATAATAGATCCAACCACGGTATGCTATGGCACTGGATCCCCAAGAAGATAGCTAGTCTCCCCGAGAATCGGTGTCTGTACATGTACAAGATAACCAATGAAACAATACTTGCACCATATACACCATATACCAAGGAATAACATCTCATGACGAGATCCGGATATACCAATCCGTGTAACCATAGTGTCGAGAGAAACATGTAAATCTACACTAGATACAACGAACATAGAGGATATCATAAATGAAAAACTATCAGAGAATGTACTCGCCTGAAATCCAAAGAACAGTCTCACAGATGTCTGACTAGGTGCCTCAAAGACCTAGATATGGAATACCACATTAAAACAAGGTCCCGGAAAGAGAACAAGTCAAACTAGTCAACTCCTAGGTAAATAAATTAATTCTAAGTTAAAAGTCAACTATGGTCAACTCTAAAGTCAACTAAAGTCAAACATGGTCAAACCAAGGTCAACCTCACAAGACATCTATATAAATAATATAGAATAGAAAATACAATAATTAGGAATCAAGGTTTGATCCCCATTGGTACCCCCACAAAGTATACTCAAGATACAATATTATACACTCTAATATAATGTATATACAAACCAATATTTATACAAATAAAATAATATATTACTACTAGTATTATACCTCACAAAAGCACATATATATATACATATAAACTTACACAATTAAATACCAATAGTTACATAACACATGCACATATTAATGTACGTATTTTACATGGCTAGAAGCACACATAAAAATACATTCATTAATATAAATAATTATATAATAATTATAAATAATATAATTACACAATTAAACACATAAATATATTTTATAAAACATTTATGTATAATTTATACTATTAACATAAGTACATATATAATTATATGCAAGAAAGCTACATATTATATTTGTACATCATATTAGCACACACAAAAATATATAGATCTATGCTACAATAATTACTATAATAAATACACAAAATAAATATATATTATCTATATATATTTACTAATTATAATTGAAAAATTTAAACCATACATAATTAGATCTATTCAAAAATCCACACAATTGGAGAGTATCACACCGTATCCCACTAGATCTAGGATACGCATGTGACACGAGTCCAACACACAACCAATTGCACCCCGAAGGATACAAACAAATCACAAATAATATTTATGAATAAATAAAAGTGTCAAAAGTAGATCTATGTGTCC
The DNA here is from genome assembly GCA_036927795.1 of Iris macrosiphon. Classification (NCBI taxonomy): domain Eukaryota; kingdom Viridiplantae; phylum Streptophyta; class Magnoliopsida; order Asparagales; family Iridaceae; genus Iris; species Iris macrosiphon. Next base: position 31,018,710 of record JAYESA010000014.1, on the reverse strand, counting down.
GTGTCAAAATACGACATGTACAAAGTCCCGTGTCGGAGGAAAAATCCCCAAAATAACACGTATCACCAATCTGTTGGGATACGACCTACACGTACCCAATTGTGGACACGACACTAGCCCCAAATACATAAGCACATGCCCAATTGATCTATAGGATCAATTGACACACACAACAAAATGTAAATTTGGAATTCCAACAAAATTAACACAAAAAACACCATAACTTTCTCCATGGGTCTCCTATGAACACAAAACAAAGTCCTATGGGTAGTACATACATATAGGTTGATTTTACATGATTAAATCTCAGATTTAGAAGTTATTTAAATGGGAAAATCTGAATTATACCTATTGGAAGATGGATTCCCAATGAAACCTCCAATTGAGAAGATCTTGCTTCCAAATTGTAGATCCTTGCTCCTCTTTGTAGATCCTTGCTTCCTTCTTCTAGATCCTTGCTTCCTCCTTCTCTAATGGTGAATTGGGAAGAATTTGGAATGAATTTGGTAGGGAATTGGAATGGGAATGAAAGGAATTTGGGAGTGGAGATTTCTAGATCTAGATTTGGAAATGAGAATGAGAGGAGAGAGAAATTCCCCCCCTCTTTTAATAGGCCGGCCTTGCCCCTCTCCCAAGCAATTATAAAATGTCCAATATACCCCTTGGGGCCTCTCGTAAAGAAATAATTAAGGAAGGAAGCTTCTAGTCTAATCACTTAATTAATTTAATCCATCTCCTTAACTATGGGCTTTCTAAATGGGCCAAATCTAACTATTTAATTCATGTTGGTCCATGGGTCCAAACTACAATAGTTGGGTCCACTAAAACAAGTCCAAAATAATTAAATAACATCCAACAACAATTAAATAATACAACAAAAATTATTTACCATGCACAATATTTATTTAAATAGGAAATTACTAAAATACCATTTTTCCTAAAATGTGGTAGTGACATGAACGGAAAGAAGTTATCCAGCTGATAAAAGAATATATCGATGTCTTTGCGTGGAATTATGAGGATATGCCGGGCCTTGACCCGAAGGTGGCTACTCATAAGCTCAATATATTGACCGACTCGAAGCCTATGAAGCAACACCAACGCCGGTTCCGCTCGGACATGATGGACACCATCGAAGCTGAAGTCAAGAAGTTGATAGCCTGCGGTTTTATCCGGGAAGAATAACATCCCGACTGGGTCGCCAACGTTGTCCCAGTCATGAAAAAAAATGGGAAAATATGTATCTGCATCGATTACCGAGATCTGAATGCAGCCTGCCCCAAGGATGAGTTCCCTCTTCCCATCACGGACATCATGATCGACAACACCTGCGGTTTTGAACGCATGTCTTTCATGGACGGATTCTCCGGATACAATCAGATCAAGATGCACCTTGAAGACGAGAAGCACACTGCCTTCCGGACCCCGTTGGGAGTATATTGCTACACGGTCATGCCCTTCAGATTAAAGAACGCCGGGGCTACATACCAACGGGCTATGAGTAACATATTCCATAAGCATTTACGCAAAATAGTAGAATGTTACGTGGACGACATAGCCGTCAAGAGTCGCCTCAAAGACGATCACATTCGAGACTTGAGGACGGTATTCGAGTTAATGCGCCAACATCAACTCAAGATGAACCCTACGAAGTCCTTTTTGGGTGTATCCAGTGGCAAGTTCCTGGGATTTATCATTACCGCCAAAGGCATCCAAGTGGACCCTGACAAAGTTCAGGCCATCATAGAAATGCGACCGCCCCGTAATCTGAGGGACCTCCGGAGATTTCAAGGCCGTCTGGCCTATATCCGGAGATTCATATCCAACCTCTCGGGAAGATGTCAGCCCTTTTCGCATCTTATGAAGAAAGATGTATCCTTCGTATGGGACGAAACCTGCCAGCAAGCATTCGGGGATATCAAACGCTACCTTACCAGTCCGACAGTTCTGGTGCCTCCCATCATCGGAAGACCATTCTTGCTATTCGTTCGAGCGATGGATCATTCGCTAGGAGCTTTTCTCGCGCAGAAGAACGATGTGGGGCATGAACAGGCTATCTACTACCTCAGCAGGATGATGGTCGGAGCCGAACACCGGTACAACCCAGTGGAGAAAGAATATTTGGCTCTGATGTTCGCTATCCAAAAAATACGGCACTATGTCACCGGCCAGACTATCCATATCATCTCTAGGATCAACCCTCTTCAAGCACTAATGAGCAAGCCAAGTGTTCTTAATTCTCGGCTCACAACTTGGGCGATGCTGTTAACACCATATGACATGGTATACGTCCCGCAGAAGTCCATCAAAGGCCAAGCGCTGGCCGACTTCCTAGCTGCTCATCCGATCCCGGAGGCCTCCAAATTATACGAGGACATTCCCGACGAAGTTACAGAATGTAATTTTGCAATGGAAAGTGACGCATGGTAACTATTCTTCGACGGCGCCTCCAGGACTGGTCCCCAGGGAAACGTGGTTTCAGGGGTAGGAATCGTCCTGGTCACTCCTGATAAACTCATCATCTACTGAGCGTATTCTCTCAACGAACCATGCTCCAACAATATGGCGGATTACAACGCTCTGTTAATCGGGCTCCAAGTCGCTAAAGAGCTGGGGGTCGAGTCCCTGGAAGCTTTCGGCGATTCTCTGCTTATCGTCAATCAAGTCAGAGGAATATATGAAGTCCGGAATCCAGACCTCATCCCCTATCACCAAGCAACGGTCGAGATAGCCATTACATTCAAAGGGTTCTTCCTAGAGCATGTACCTCAATCTCAGAATCTAAAAGCTGATGCCCTAGCCAGTCTAGCTGCGGATTTAGCCACTCCTATAAGAAGGCAGGATTCGGTAATCCTTCTTAACAGAGATTTATTTTGCGTAAAGAACAACTTTCACATAGAACGCAGCTACGTCGTGAACACGAATCCCCCTAGAAGAGACTGGAGAAGTCCCTTCATAGATTTTGTCGCATACAGAATCTTGCCGGAGGACCCCAAAGAAGCAGTATCCATCAAAAGACGATCATTACGCTTATACTTCGATGCATCTTCGCAATGCCTATATCGCCGGACCTACGACGGACTGCTATTAAGATGTCTCTCTGATGACAAAGCACAGCAGATTATCCGGGAAGCTCACGATAACGTATGCGGAGCGCACCAGCCCGGTCCTAAGCTACAGGATCGTATCAGGAGAATGGGCAATTACTGGCCCACTATGATTACAGACGCGATCAACTATGCAAGATAATGCAGGGCCTGTCAGGTTCATGCAGACTTCATATACCAACCGTCTGAATATCTACATCCTACGGTTGCATCCTGGGCTTTCGAAACATGGGGTATGGATATCATTGGTCCTATTCACCCGTCTTCTTCCAGAGATCACCGGTTCATACTGGCCATCATAGATTATTTCTCCAAATGGGCAGAGGCGATCCCTCTTGCTGAGGTAAAGGCGTCTGACGTAATCAGCTTTATCAAGCATCATGTCATTTATCGCTTTGGGATTCCCCGAAGGATAATCCATGACAATGGGCCTCAGTTCATCAGCCAAGCGTTTCATCGATTTTGCGATAAAAATCGAATACATAATATTGCCTCTACGGCATATTATCCAGCTGCTAATGGTTTGGCGAAAGCTTTCAACAAAACCATTATCAAACTCTTGAAGAAGTTCGTCTCTTCAAACAAAAGAGACTGGAATGAGAAGCTGGGCGAATGTCTCTGGGTATACCGTACAACGGTACGGACACTGACAGGTTGTACCCTATTTTCACTGGTCTACGGGAGTAAAGCAGTTCTTCCCATTGAAATCCAGATCCCGTCGCTCAGGATAGCCGTGACTAATGAGCTGACTCAAGAAAAGAATGACCTGTTAAGGCTTCAAGAGCTGGAAGGATTAGATGAGAAATGCCTCCAAGCTCAACAGCGCATCGCGCTCTACCAAGCATGCATTTCCATAGCTTTCAATCATAAAGTAAAGGAAAGAGTGTTCAAAGTCAGCGAGCTAGTTTTAGCCGTAAGAAGGCCGATGATTCTTACTCACAGGAGTAAAGGGAAATTCCAGCCCAAGTGGGAAGGTCCCTATGTGATCGAGACAACATTCTCGAACGACGCTTACAGGTTAGCCCAACCTAATGGAGACCTGTTAATGGCTTCTATTAACGGTAAATTCCTAAAGAGGTACTATGCTTAACCTCCTCCGCTCAAGTGGAATATAGCGAGAATCTTAATTCTGACAAAACTACTTCCACAACGAAGCTAGTTAGGTCATATTCTATCATGTCCGTATGACCTCTGAATAGGTATGTCCTGCTAGAAGTTTATCGAGAGTTTATCACGTCCATACTACCTCTGATATCACTCTCACCTAAACCTGTCATTTACATTCCAAAATGATGGGTCCACAAAGTCAGAAAAGATTCGCTTTATTTATTCCCGAAAGGAGCAAAATTACATTGGGGAAGCGAAGAGAAGAAATGGTACATCATTATGGGGGAGCAGTCAGATCCCGAATCAGCTTCGCTAGTGCAGCCACCCTCTCGTCCCTGGAAACCAAGGCATCATCGCGGGCCTGTTCCAGCCGTGCCTCGCGATTGTTCGTGAAGGACAGTTCGGCCCTTGCCAGGAGAGAGCCAGCTCGGGCAGCTTCTGCACGCTCCAGGTCCTGTCGCGCGGTGCTCAGTCGACCAGTCGCTATGCCTAGACCTGCCAGCGACTGAGAAGCCCACTCCTCTACCAGAGAGAGTTTCTCCTTCAAATTGTGAACCCTCGCTGCGTTCCCTTCATGCTCGGATTGGCACTTCGTCTCAAGAGCAAAAGCCTCCTCCACGACAGCTTTTCATTTATCCACCTCCAGCTTATGTACTTCGATGGAATTATCTAATCTCTTCAGCTGTTTGGTAAGCCGCGCAGTCATGGAGTCGTTTCTGGCCTGGACTTCGGCTTCAAAACTGCCCCGAGTCAGCTGCAAGTATTCATTAATAGGTTACTCCAACCCATTAACCATCGCCTCCAGGGAGTCAGCTACCCCGGAATCGCCGAACTCTCTGACAGCCCCAATCGAAAACTGGGAAGCCTTCTTCAGATGCTCAAAATCCAGATTCTTGGCCAACACTATTGATATCAGCGTGTTCAAATTGGTGTAGAAGGTGCTGGTATACAGCTCGGTCAGCGCAACCAGATCTCGTTGGACGCCAGGAGTGGCCGCCATATTGGCGAGTTCCCCTCCAGGAATGATTGTGGACGAGGTGGCCACAGTCGCCACCTCGACAGGTGGTGCGACCAAAGAAGGCGCGACAATGACGGTCGAAGTCATCGGCATACTCGCAAGAGACGAGGTCACGATGACGGGTTCGTCCTCCTCTTGAGGTGACGAAACTACTTCGGGCGAGTTGGCCCCCGAAGCTATTTCCCCCTCGAAGTCGAACGCCTCTGTATCATCGTCGGGAGCCCGAGCAGATCCGGAATGTGCTTCAACACTATACTCCCCGTGGACGTTATCTCCTGAGAAGAGGACAAGAAAGTTGATATAAATATGATAGTAATTTTTCTAAGAGGAGACATAAAGATGACCTTTACCCGTAGCTAACGGTATATATGCCGCGTCTGCAGCCGATGTAGCTATATCACGCCTTAATGACGCAATACGAACTGTCATACCTGGGGAAGGAGGTGGGCCAACCGACATCGCCAGGAGCTCCACCAATCCTTCACCAAGACGCGGTCGAGGTTCGTCAGCTGGAACCTCGCTGGTTATGATCACGGACGCGGCAGGAGTTCCCTTCGTTGCTGGTCCAGGGGAAGATTCTCCCATTCGCCTCGGCCACGCAGGCGATTTTATTGCACTACCGGAGGTAGTGGCAACGACGGCAGCCTCAAGCAGGAGTCCTCCGGCACCGACAGCCGAAACTGAGGGTCCTTCTCCGAGAGGCGGGAAACCTCCAATCAAAGGGACATCCCCAACAAGAGGGGCAGCAGGTTCCTCTCTAGGAGCCTCAATGCCAAGAATCCGGAGAGGACGATCAACCGTCTTCTTCTTTCTCTTGCGAGGGGAAGTCTGCTTCGAAACAGGAGCCCTTTGCTTCCCAGAGATCGCCAAAGCCCCCGCAGGCGGAGGCACTTCGCACCTCGGTACCGACACCAGGGGCTCATCCGGAGTGACGGACTCCTCACCCTCGTTAGATGAAACCGAGGGGACTTCGATTCTTCCCCCAGGCTTGGAAGAAGGCACCCTGAAGCTTCCACGCGTGTCAAAATTGCGATGGAGGGTGTTGATCGCCACGTAGAACTGAGCGTACGAATGGAGGATCCGCAGCTCCGTAGAGAGGGTGGCGACCGGCACGATAAAGATTGCTCCCGTGCAGCCCATGATAAAGTACCGCCATCCCCTGGATCCATCAATGAGTCCGCCCCTGGACCTGAAGCTGGTGATGGCATTGCCCACGTGCAGCTGATCGTACCCAAACTGCCTGGCAAACCGGCTGGGCAAGTAAGCCTCGAAGAAGCAATGATCCTTGCTTCTGTACAGCAAATGGGAGGGTCTGATGCAGACCAACCAATTAAAAGCTTCCGAAGAAAGATTGGTCTTTTCTCCGCCTAAATCCTCAAGCCTAATCCCCGACTGATTGCGATATACAGAAAGGACAGTGCAGAGGAGCTTCCAGCAATGATCGAGGCTCAGCGGCAGCCGACAGTCCACGACTGTGTTCACGTTCCAGAGGGAGTCCTTGTAGCTCAGCAAAAAACTACCCCCCACGCTGCTACCAGGACCGGGAGACATCACCCGGGGGTTGTGGAGAATTAACCATCCCATCAAGTACAGGTATGGTAACTCTACCCGGGGAAAGCTATCACGTCAAGCTTCATCGACGAGCAGTCCGTCAGTCATGGCTCTCAGTCCAGCCTGTATACGGCACACCATGGCAGGGAGCAAGCCCAGCCTTGCCCCGAACACCAGACGGACGGTAGGCCACGGGATGTTCCGGTGAATGCGGTCTGCGGACGCGATACCGGGCACCACTACTCGACACAGCCATAGGAAGAGAAAGCCAGCCAGCTTGGCTTCCTCAGACAAAGGCCTGCGGCAGCGCCTCAAGTAACTATAGGCCTTAGTGCCTTCAGGGTACTTTCCTACCCCGTCATTGAGAAGCTGATCTGGAGCTTTAGCCTCCTCCATAAGATCCTCGACGACCTGGGCACTGAGCATGCCCAAGCAGTTCACGGGCTCATGCTTGTCCCCCGAAACCTTCACCGACTTGACGGCCCTGGCCCAGTGAAAGAAGAGGTAGGACATCCACTTGGTGGTATGAGCCAAGTCAGAAGGCTCATCATAAAAAGCAGTGCACGCGAAGTAGTGGCACATCAGCTCCTGATACACCTCCACAACCCGAGGGTCCGAGTCCTCCAAATCCTGGTTGGTGGAAACATACTCTTCATACGGAGTATCCCCCATCGGCAGTCTCGAGATCGCTGCCATTTCGTGAAGGGCCAACCCCAACTCCCCCAGTGGAGTGGCGAAGGTCCCGGTGAGCAAAATGTATCGCACCATCAGCGCCAGAAACAGGTTAGGGTTGGGAGGCAACCCGACACTCGTCACGCTCACGGCGGCATACAGTCCAATGACTTCCAACTCTCTCCGAAAATGCTTCAAGGCCCAGTCAACTAGGTAGGACCATCGGAGGTTTGTTGGGGTGATCCACCTATTGCACCGAGGATTCTCCTTGGGATATACCCCCCCTCGCACCATGAAGTCATTGCAAAAAGTCGGCAATTGGACCGGCTGGATCACTGAACTGTCTTCACTTGGGACGCTGCCCGGGCACAGTCCCCTGAACAACGTCATGACACCAGAAGGGCGGCTGACAAACGACCCCTGGTCAGCTCCTTTCAGGTGAAAGATCTTCCCCGGCTTCCCGTGAAGATCAGGAGTCAGCGTCCACGACATCCTCCTGCGATGTGTGGCATGGAAGAAAGCCGATATGGGATAATCTCTCAGCATCGTGGGCAGATACAAGACCACGCTCTCGGCAGGGAAAACCCAGGGTTCTCTCTTGGGCTTCGTCTGGGACTGCTTGTCTATCATGTCCCCAAAGAGAAAGGCCGGCTTGATGTACTGCTCCCCGTCTACGTACGTTAGGGGCTCCCCGTTGATCATGCTCAGCAGTATTCGCTCGCCCTGACCCGATATCAAGATCCCCCTTCCTTCAGGGTACTGGGGTCCGGAGATAGGAAATGTCACGTACGACAGATCCTCCAGGTAGTTCGAGTGCAGCATCCCGGCAGCAGAACCCATCACCTCAGCCAGTGGAAACTCTTGCAAGTTAGCTGCGAGAGTGCAAGAAAAATACGTCATTACGAACCTTGCAACCAAAAGACCAAGAGATGACAGTCTGTGCTTTACGCTCTGTGCTTTACGCCAAGACTGTACAAAATTTGGTCATTTTACGCCAGAAATCACATCCTGAAGCGTAATTGGCGGTATACGGTCCGTGCTTTATGCCAGACTACTAAAAATCTAGTTATCACGTCGGAGGTCCCATCCAAAGCATAAAACTAAAATTTTATAGTATACACCAAGTCTTCGGCTGCCAGAGCTTTTACGCTCATAACTGCAAAGACATGAAGTTTTTATGCTGACACATTAGAAATATGGGCGTAAAAGATAAAAACGTCTTCGTGCGTCATCTTCCTCGAAGAGGCTATCAGCACAGAAGACGACCTAGCGCGGTCATGTTCAACGTGTGCGAAGGATTTTTCGTCGTTCTTTGTTATTCCCAATGGCTATACCTCTAAGGCCGGGTGCACTACTCGTCGGCAGGATCCTTCGCTCAGAAGGAAGTTCACCTTGCCCGATCGAAGACTCTCTCGCTGGGACAGAAGAACGAGAGGAAGAGCCTATACTCTTTCCCTTAGTGGAGGGAGTTTGCTTCGATGCCATTTCTGGAAACTCGGAGTGCTCGGAGAAAGAACGAGGGGAAAAAACTCAAGCAATCAAAGCTCTCTTTCGCAGAAGACGGATAAAAAGTTTTTCTCTCAAAAGCTTGGGATATATATAGAGTTCGGGTCGACTCCTCGAATCCTCAGATGGGCTCCTCGAAACCCCAACCAAATCCCACAAAGTTAAATATTTGGTTATGATTGGGTACTACGTCAGTCCACTACTCTCGAAAGACGGACAGTCAGCAAATTCGAAGAGTTTTTTGTGCAAAAGCGGGTCAGCGGTTCCTATGCTAAGGAGCTTTCTATGCTCGCCACCAACAGATCTACGGTTTTTACACTCGTAAGCTATAAGTCTATGGTTTTACGCCCGGATGCCTTTGTGCTCGGTAGCTTTTATGCTCGAGAGGCTACAAACCTACGACTTTACTCTCAGCAGATACCAAATCGATGATCTCACGCTCGATGGCATTTAGTTTACGCTCGGAGGCAACAGATCCGTAACCTCTACGCACGGAAGATTTCTTTCATTCACAGGCTACAAATCTACAGTTCTACGCTAAGGAGCTTTCTACGCCCGACAGCAACAAATCTACGGTTTTACGCTCGCCAGCTATCAGTCTATGGTTTTATGCCCGGATGCCTTTGTGCTCGGCAGCTTTTACGTTCGAGAGGCTACAAACCTACGACTTCATACTTAGCAGCTCCGAATCTACGATCTCACGCTCGGTGGTTTTCTACGCTCAATAGACTACGAACTCAGGATTTTCAGCTCATCTACACTACGGATCTCTGACTTTCCGCATATTCGAACAGCAAGGCGGTCGATTACAGGAGTTCACACAGAAGATACTCCTTCTTGACCTTAACATATCCCAAGTACCCGAAGCATACAGAGTTCAAACATTGAGAAATTACTCTTCTCGGGTCAATTGGAGGTTCACCCAGACTCCAGTCTGAATATCTCATCTGTCAAGATGGCAACTCAGTTTGACAGCCATTTCTTGACCCTGTTCCAAGGGATTTTTCGAGAAGTCATTCTTGAAGACGAAGTCTGAACAAAAATTCTGTTCATCAGAAGTAAGAACTCTACGCGGTTCCTCAGTCCTAGCAGCAGAACAGTTTTAAACGTTTAAAATGCTCAACAGCGTTCTTTAGACTATTTGCTATGCGTAAAGGACAGGACCTAGCACTCTTTCTATACAGAGTCGGCGTAAAGAATCAAACGTGTCGAAGCTACACATATTCAGACTTCACAGCAACGTATGGCAAGACGATCATATGCAGAGAAGAAAGACAACTTTTATTAAAGATTAGAGTCATGATTACATGTGAGAGAAATCCTGTCTACAAGGGTTTATTTTTTATTTTTCATGGTTACATATGAGGAAAATCCCGTCTACAAAGCGGCCCCTCGTAATCGTCTAAAGACCACACCAAAAAGCCGCTCTGACAAGATCTCAAAGAAGATGACCCATCATCCCGTCTACAAAGGGTCTCGCGCTGGTGATGGTCTTCCTCTTCTTCCAAGAAGATGATCAGTGGCAGGAGGATACAAAACTGGGCAGATGACCCATCATCCAACAGAAGGAAAGCAGGGTATTTCTGCTTTCCTACAGACCACCGCCACTCTGGCCGGCCTGTCTGCCTCTCGTCACCAGAGGTAACTGGAGAGGGCGCCACTTGCAAGCAGCGTGGTGAAATACGATTCTTCGTCTCTCCCGAAGAACCACTACATAAAGTTGCTGATTATCCCGAGCAAGGGAGGCTAAGATATCCTTCCATGATCCATCGTTGTAGTGGACACTTGTTCGAAGACGCCATCTTTTTTGGCTCCTTACACGCTGGAAGAACATGATCTCCATCTTTCTCAGATCGACCCGACGAACTCCGGCGATCATCTCTGTGTGGTGATAGAAATGTGGGGAGAACAGGTTAACTCCCCCAGCCTTTTTATAGGAGAAAGAGGTCACACCGGTCCCCAATAAATCTGCCATAAAGACAGTATCGACCATTTTAACGCTCCATTCAGAAATGTTTTGAGTCACGAGGTGCGGTTCATGCTTCATTCAAAGCGTTCCAAATTCTGAGGAATTTGAAAGCTTTGAAGGGGGTCTTGTAGAAGCATAAAAAATACGCCGGATGACTATACGCGGCATATTGGTGCAGAGCGGCGTAAGCAGAGGCCTTAAGAGCCATCAAGCGTGCAACAGAGCTCTTTCCGCCAAGAACGCAGCATGAAATATAAAAGCTCGAAGGACCATCCGCGTAAAGCAGTACGTCCAAGCCGCTTCAGCGTAAAATAGGGTGCTTCATCACCTCATCCTCTTTCAGACGCAGCATTAAGGTGTACAAGAGATGCTTCGTATTCTCTGAGGTGAACCTGTCAGACCCTGCAATGAAGATCCTGCAATGAACCTGACGTCTGAACTTCTGAAAAAGGGATACGGCTCGACTACCCAGGCGACGACTATAATGATGGCACAACACTGTGACCCAGGCTGTCAAATACCGCCATCCCGTTCGCGTAAACTGCTTTTACAAGAACGAAGGGATACGCTGTCTTGTTTACACCGGCAAAACGCGAGCTGTTTATGTTCTGCAGTAGACAAAACTGCCTGCCACACCAAAAGCTGTACTCCGTACGGGGTTCGAGGCACGTCTCTTCGTCTAATGCACAGAGCGGTGACAGTTTCTCAAGGCACGTCTCTGCGACTGGTGCGCAGAAAGGGTTACAGACCGTCAAAGAAGATGCCTCCACATTTAATGCACAGGATGGTGGCAAATCTCAGCATTTAATACAAGAGATTTGATTATATCTTCAAAAGCCATAATTCCGGCTAAGACGTCCCCATCATCACTCTGGCACGGTACGCAACGGCTTCTACGCCCACCCAGCTCCTGTGCTCTCTCGGTCTCGATGACCACTCGGCTTCTACGCCTGTTCGGCTTCTACGCCCACCCAGCTCCTGTGCTCTCTCGGTCTCTATGACCACTCGACTTCTATGCCCATTCGGCTTCTACGCCTGTTCGGCCTCTACGACCACTCGGCTTCTACGCCTGTTCGGCTTCTACGCCTGTTTGGCTTCTATGCCGGTTTGATAACTATTTGGCTTCTATGCCATGGTGACAGACATTTGGCTTCTATGCCAACCTCTTCTACACAATGGATACCTACCTACGTGGCTTTTACGCTATGATCTTCGTAGCGATTATACGCGTTGTGTCCCTTAGTTGGGCCCGCGTCACACGCTCATTCAATAGATTATCTATACGCAGGCATTGGTTACTTTAACCATTGTGTAAAAGGGTGCTGTACTTTCCACTCCTCAGTTTCTATACCGACGGAGTGGTCACTGTCACTAAAACTCTATAAATAGAGACCTCTATCAATGAGGAACAAGGTTGACAAATTGGAGGGTCAAAGAAGTTAGGTCTGAAAACTGATCAAGAGATCCAGTACCAGATCCAACGGTGGAGAGAGAGAGAGAGAGAGAGAGAGAGAGAGAGAACCCGGAGCTCAGGCAGAGAGTAGGGATCGACGACTTAAGCATCGTGCATCCACCCTCTTTTACAACCTTTGAAGCTGCTTCCTGTCTTCTACGGGACTTCTTCGACATCGTGTGGTCCAAGGGCTAAAGTGATCGACTGTAGATCAGACACCTATAGCAATATTTACCCAGATTAAACAAATTGTACTCCCATATCCTCGTATATGATCAAATTGTACAAGTTTATTTATAAACAAAAGAAGGCGGATTCCGTGTAAATCCCATATTGAATACATTTTCATTCTTTCGTTTAATTCCATAAACAATTACATCCCCTTAAGTAAAACTGTCCCCTTCAGTGAAACTTTGTTGCACTGTTACTGCCTCTTCATTGCACGATGCATACCTCGGTGTGCTCCTTCATCGCCATCTCAGGCATACAATATTGTGTGCAGAGGTACTGAAAACTAATACATGCACCGTGATACACTGCCCGAGCCTCCATCAGTTGAACACTGATACACAAGGCATTGAACTGACTGTCATGCCCCCTTGATGCCACTGCATACATCTGAGGCACTTCATATTGAAATGCTACTACTCCTCTTTGGAAAACCTCTTAAGACACTTACTGTTGTTGCTGGGCTACATGATGATTGTTGTGCAGCAATACTGATACATGCACAACTAACTACTCTTTGCTGATATACTGCACAATTGGTCTATTGCACGATGCCACCCCTCTCTTCATTCATTTGCTGATCGTCCCGAGCCCTCATCCATGATGTGCTGCTGCTACTGACCTCTCCATGAACTTGTTGTGCACGACTGCTGCTGTGTGCACGAGCTACAGTATATAGTATGCACGAACTGTAGTGTACAGTATCTGCTCTCTGGTTGCTGTGATGTTTCTGCTAATGTGTGCATGATCTATTGGTGAAGGCCCTGCTATGCAGTGGTCACTGCACCCTACGGTTGGCTGCATACCTCTGCTGCTCTGAGCAGTTGCTCCATGCTGAACTGCATGAGCTGCTGGGCTGTTGGATGTTGATGTTGAAGCTGCTACTGCTATCATGTGTGCACAACCTCTGTACCATTCTACTTGCAGTTGTTATACACTTTCTAGTTGTCAGTCACTCGAGCAGTGGCTGCACTGCACGAGCTGTTGCTGTTGGCTGCCATTGCTCGATCCTGTTGAGCCTCAGTTGCTCAAGTAGATCCTCACATACATTCATACCACCATACAACAAAAGCACTTATACATAAACACATGTATACACATACACATATACCTATACAACCACTCCTCTATGTATATAAACACACCACTCTATCTATCTATCTATCTATCTATCTATATATATATATATATATATATATATATATATATACACTCTCACATACATAGATACAAATACGTATATACATATTAACACAAGTACACACACACACACACATATATATATATATATATATATATATATATATATATAACTAGACACACTAATATATACACAAACTTCATATACAGTACTATATACATATATATAGCACATAAATATCATCTAGATATATAAATACACATACACGTATAGGAATGAGAGCAAAACATCAAGCATGTGCAGTGCACCGCACTCGTATCCCACTAACTCTATGATACGCTTGCGATACGGCTCCACCACACAACCAAACATATCTCGGAGAACACAAGCAAGTCTAATACACTAATTATTAACAATATGTATAGTAATCAGATTAACTATGTGTCTGTGTCGCAATGTGATATGCACAAGGCCCCGTGTCGGAGGAAACCCCTAAAATCAACCGATTTTGTCAAATTGACGTGATACGGCCTACAGGTACCCATTTGTGGACACAACACTAGTCACAAACAAGCAATCATATGTCATAATGATCTAATTGATCAAATGACAAACACCACATGTGCTAATCTCAGAATTTCTCCAAAACCGATACCAAAATGCACGTAACTTCCATCGTAGGTCTCCGATGAGCGTAAAACTAATTTCTATGGGTATCCTATGCATATGGGTTAGTTTCTCATAGTTAAATATCAGATTTAGAGTCTATTTGAAGGAAAAAACTAAAATATACCAATTGGAAGATGGATTCCCAATGAAAAGTCCCCAAAATTGGAAAGTAGCTCCTCCTTAGATCTTGACCTCCTCCTTCTTGATTCTTACTTTCTTCTTTAGATCCTTGATGTAGTAGCCTCTATTGAAGATTAGGGACTGAAATTTGTGATTAATTTTTGGAGAATTGATGAGGGAATGAAGAAAATTGGAAGAGGGAAGAATGTAGATCTATTTGGAATGTGAAATAAAATGAGAGAGACACTCTCTCTCCTCCTCTAATGGCTGGTCATAACCCCTCTCCTAAATAATATAAAATTTCCAAAACACCCCTTGGGGCCTCTCATGAAGAAATAATTAATGAGGGAAGGTTCTTGTCATGACTAGCACCCTGGATTTGGGCATGAGTCAAGAGTACGCCCAGCCTACGCCGCAGTGTCGGCGGTAGAACGTTGTACAATAAGCCATAAGTATAAACTATAACTCACAACATATATACATCTCCATATTATACTCAATCATCGGCACTAGTTTAAATGAATACACCAAGATGATAATGAAATAATAGCCTTGATGCGGGTTCAAGGAATTTCCCCAAAAACTAAATATCCAAAGTACAATATTAAACTGTCGGAGAACAATCTGGTCCAAAATAACTAACAAAATTAACTACCACTAAACTACTCCATTATAGACTGTATCTGAGCTGCTAACTCTCCCTGATCCTCCGAAAGGGCAAGATCATGCTCTATTATGTCGCTAGCATATGGTCCATAATGTGTAGGGATTGCATCCTCATTGTAGTTACCTAAAATATTTATCCAGTCAGGAAAGGAATGAGTATATTATAGTAAAAATAGTTCCAACACATGGTAGAAGCTATAAGACAATAAATAATAAGGAATATATGATAGCAATAAACTAAACTCACAATAAAGCAACTAGAATAACCAATGCTGAAGTCCTATCATGGCAAACATATAGTATAATATCTCCAAGCCACAAAAGAAATAACTGCAAAGTATGAAAGAACAGATGGGAACAACTACTCTATGTAATTTGAAATACCTTGTTGACATGTGAACGACTAGGGAGTAATATCCGATAAACCACATGTGTCGTGCATGACAGCTATTATTCCAGAAAGTCTATGGGATGGAAAGGGTAGTTCACACGTCCACTAAGTATTTTACCTCCACACAAGTACACATGGATTCCAAACCAGTCACGAAAAAATAATAATAATCCAGAACAGTCACGTATCTCATAATAAGAATCTATCATACTAATCCGTGCAACAAGTGTTAAGAATCAAATAATCAATACTGAGCATGCATTATAGAGACTATCAAGCACTGAAAATAGTTACGGAAATGTACTCGCCTGGGGTCCTTAGCTGGTATGAATCAGAATCCAAGTCATAGTCCAAATAGCCTATATATTACAAATTTACCATGTCAAAAGATAATTTATTTTAATTTATTTAATTCTAGAATAATTATTCTAAAATCCTATTTTAATCTTATTATTCTGATTTTTAGGTTAATTCCTAAATTTTGTTCAAAGAAACTAAATTTTATCAACTCGAGACTAATGGCACGCAAATAGAGGCGATCTATTGACCAAAAAGTCAACCGATGTAAACTAGACTTTCATGCATGGTTCATGTAGATTTCAGCGTCAAAAATATATTAGAATTTATGGTTCGTCCGAATTCAAATTCGTTTGGGAATTATTGCAAATATCTAAAATTGCATTGTGCAACGGTAGTTGATTGTTAACCTAGAATTTCTACATAATTAACAACAAAGATATATTTCATATTAAATCCTGGGAAAAACATATGTCAATGATCTCAACATTAGATTTTCGAAACTTCAACAGTTCATGATTCTGATTCCTGGTTCTCCCAGAATCGTAAAAATACCGTGACGCATCTATTTTTGGACATGTTATTCTCTACAAATTTTTCAAAATTTAATATTCATAATTTCGTGAAACAATTTACATATTCAGAAAACTAACCTCAATACGGTTCTAATGCAAGAAACTGGTCCACATTTGTAGTCCGGAGCTAAGAGTAATGGCTTTTGGAAGATGAAGGAAACCCTAGATGACAATTCTCCAAAATCGGCTAAAAGAAAACCCTAGAATTTATAAACCAAATACTATATATATATATATATATATATATATATATATATATATATATATATATATATATATATATATATATAGGAGAGAGAGAGAGAGAGCAGCCACAACTAAAGGCATGCCATGTGGCATCCATCCGCTGCTACCCGCTCGGATCTAACGGCCAGCGTTCAAGCCGGTTTGGCTCGGCTGAGTCCAAGTCGGGTTAGGACTCGACTCGGCTCAGCTCGGCTTGGCTCGGACCGACTCCACTCGCCCCCACCCTCGCCCTCTCTCGCTGACAGCTGGGCATGCTGACTGGGTCGTGCTGGCTGACATGCGGGCCAGGCTGCTGCTGACTGGGCGGGTTGGTTTAATTAGGATTTTTTTTCTGGAAATTAGTTTTTAATTCAGTTTTTTTTAATTAACTCAAAATAAATGCTAAAAATAATCCAAAAATTTCCAAAAAATTCTAGAAAATATATATAATTATTTATAACCTAAAATAAAAGTTTGGGATATTTTTAATTATGTTTGACCCTAGCATAAATTCTTTCAAGTCCTAGAAATTTATTGTTATTAGTTTTTAATTAACCAAAAATTATGGAAAAAGTTCCACTAGTCCCAAATTAACCTAAAACAACATTTAAGCTAGAATTTCAAGATATGGAGGTTAAAGTTCTAGTCTAATTATTTCACTAATTAATTCACCCTCCTAATGAATGAGTCTAAACTTGGGACCAATCTAAACTAACATATAAATGTTGGGATCATACATCTAACTAAACAAATTAGGTCCACTACACAAGTCCAAAATAAATACTACATCTAAATAAACAATAAACAATACAACAAATAATTAATCATGCATGCACAATATTTAAATACAACACATCCTAAAATGTATATACCTGTGTTAATTACCAAACTACCCTTAATTAAAAATATGAGGGTGACAATCCTACCCACCTTAGAAAATTTTTGTCCTCAAAATTAAAGAAGATCGTAACCCCCTCTAGGTCAACCCAGTCTAAACTAAACATACAACATACAATTTAAAATAAATCACTAACTTTGGTCTTTGTCCATCATAGTTTTTGCAGTCTCCGTCATGGTATACTATCTACACAATAACACACAAGCAGTCTATAAGGTACTAGCTAAATACGCAAACAACAGATGGGAAGGAAATAAACAAAATAAGACAAACAAACTAACTTATCACCTAAAGTGCCGTCCTCTCCGACTGTCATTACAAATGCCCCACCCTGCTGGGGCATCTCCCTCTATCGGTGTGGGGCATGATGCTGTGCCACAGGTGGTCTAACTCCTTTCTGACGCCGTGCTCCACCAAAAGGAGGTACAATAGGGCAATCCCTCATATGGTATGTTGCGGATCCACAAAACAGGCACACCTTCAGCTTCCTCCTACAAACTTCCCATGTGTGTCCTGACCTCCTGCAGTAGGCACAAGTGGGCACTGGCTGAATCTGCCTCTGGGCCTGCTGCTGAACTGGAGCACGAACCAGCGCCTGAACCTGCTGCTGCTGGATATGGGGACGCTTAGCTGGTCCCGCACCACTACCAGCACCACCCGAAATATCTCTACCTCTCTTGGACTTGAGATCCAAGTCATTCTCTGCTCTTTGCGCATCCATCAGGATCTCCACAAAAGTAGCTGTACGGTGCCCCCTAGTGAGGGATTTGATCTCCATGATCAAACCCTTCCTGAATTTCTTGGCCTTTCTTTGGGGATTCTAACCCTCTACAAACCTGCTCAATCTGTAAAACTTTGCAGAGTACTCGTCCATTGTCATACTCCCTTGGATGAGGTATAGGAACTAGCTCTCTAAGATACCCAGAGCCACGTCCGGAAAGAACTTCTCCTTGAAACTCACTTTAAAAGCTTCCCAAGTCAATCCTGCCGCCGTGATCCTCGGGTTTATCCTGAACCATGTCAATGCTATATCGAACATCTGGCTGCCTGCTACCTCCACTCGTAGACCCTCAAGAATTTATTCCAGTCGCAAGTTCCTCTCCACGTCCTCGATCCAATCATCAACATATAATTTCATGCTCCGATCTTCCACAGGCTAAATCGGTCGTTCCTGCTAGGCGAGAATCACCGAGCCAGTGCTCCCGCGGAATTATCGCTTTGACCCATCCGGACGTGATGCCGCACGAGCGTGAGCCACGCCCGTACAAGGTCGTGGTTCATTGGCTGGCGGTAAGAGTTCTAAGCCACATAGTCGCACAGATTGTCTGAGTGCAGCGGAATTATGAATGCGTAGGCGATCGGTAACAAGTTCACTGAGTCGACAATATAGCGGAAGCATTGAATAACACAAGTAGAAGTAAAGCAACTCTTTTATTGATATAAACATGTGTTACAGGCGGCGCATAGCCGAGATTATAAGTCGCTCAAGTCTCTCTCTGAAACAGTAAAAGCGTGCCAAGTGGCTACAATTATGGAATAATTATACAAGCGATGTTCAGATGATGTTCCAACATTATGTCTTGTATATGTGCTTTAGTTCCGGATGCAACGCTGCTTCAGAGTGATCTCCACGCCTTAACACGCACGAAGGAGGCATCCACACCGAACGAGGTTCTCTCGTACCCCACAAACGATCTGGTGGGTTATCAGTACATTGAATGCACTGGTGGGGAGGCTACTCGCTCGCTCGACAAATCCAAACACGTAATATAGGTTCCGTGCACCAACTATTAGGTTGTCTTTCTAGTTTCCTTAGGATCAGTTTCATGGCAAAGATTGAATAGCCTAATTCGTGTGGCAGTGCACCATGCGATATAAGAGGAAACAGGGCGAGACTTACCAACTTACCGTTTGACCTTCCCTGTCCAAGGCAAACATTGTTAATTCAAGCACGAGCAGGTATAAACATTCAGGGGCTATAACATAAGCAAAATACAAGTGTTTAGATGCGAGATTTCATCTTCAGGTGCTCAGTTATTCTATGATGCGATACAATGAATCGTACGCGAATGGCCGCTAAGCGAGGATGACTTGTTTATTTACTTCATTTCACAAGCAAGCATACAAGGGTTAAATATACGTGGCGATCACTGGCGTATGCCATAATGGACGATATAGTCTTTGACGAGAATGGTATGCAATGGAAGTACAAGAGGCGCTGCAAGCCATTCCGCCAAGAACAAGAGACTAAATAATAGGCCTCGCCCAGACCAGATCGGTGGCAGTGTCCCAGCACCGTCCGCGAGACCGTGACCTTGTGCATAAGTTGTCCGTGATCAAACAACATCTGGGCTAAGTTATCCATTCAAGTCGTTGGGGCAACAAGAGTACAAGACAAGAGGCATTGTCTGATATAATCTGTAAGCCTTTCTGAACAATATTTTGTGTAACGGGATGTGTTCCATGCTTAGCATAAGACATATGAAACTAACTAGCATGGAAATCAGATAACGGTTCACAAGTTGATTATTTGACAATCAAAGCAGTGCATATCCATTATCGTACTACTCGAGGCATAGCGGGGTCTTGTTGCATAAGGCAGAGGTAGCATACGAGGGTTTGTATATAAGCAACATTTCAATTCCATGTTCTAACACAAGCAATGCAAGTTGAGATTATTCCCTTAGCTAGGTGCATTGTATTCTTATTAGCATGCATGGGGTGATTCACCTAGCGACTAGCATATATCGTTCCATATTTTATGTGTGCTGGCTAAGCAAAGACAAGTTCACCGTAGCCACCCACCTTAGCGATGATTCGCCTCGGTTGAGAGATACGTCAAGAGAGCCTCTGAAAGCCTAAGCCGGAATCCTATAGGGACAAGTCTGGATATCCTTTACCTCAAACGAGCATTCTCGCCTGAGCAAAGTGGGTCAGAACATTATACTTTTGCCATTTGAATCTGCAGTCCGCTAGAGCAGAACGGGGTGTTACATCCTACCAAACTCAGAAAAAGTCTCATCCTCGAGACTTACTGAGGACAAGTCGTACTAATGCATTATGAAATCTATCCCAAGCATGTCAATCTTGATTAACGATCTAGGCTGAGGCAAACCTATACAAGTCATTATACTTGTTCATTTGGATATTCACTTGCACAAGCATTCGAGATCAACATATCGCTAGTCTGGATCGTGCACATGTTCGAAGTGCACTTCTAGCATGATCACGCTAACCAACTTAGCGGTAGTGAAGTCTTAGCACTCGAGTTTCATATTTTTTTAAGTCTTCGATCGTGGACAAGTTCAAGGCATCCCTCAAACATATACATTCCACCAAAGTTAGAGATAGTAAAATTGGACAAGCTACTAGCGACAATCTCAAGGTTTGCACAGGTCGGCACAAAGGCCCTAGCATAGCAATTTAATACAAGCAATCATATTATTCTAATGCACTTTTTAAAATTATTTAGACTCATTGTTGGAATATTTTGTTTGAGGAATTGAGAGAGAGCGTACACATAACCCACGAACGAGCTTTTGAAACTGAGATATTTGAAACGAAATCCAAAGGCGTATAAGCCAGGCTCTGATACCAACATGTCACGTCCAGATCTCCCGCAGGCTAAATCAACCATTCCTGCTAGGCGAGAATCACCGTGCCAGCGCTCCCATGGAACGATCACTTTGACCTATCCGGGCGTGATGCCGCACGAGTGTGAGCCATGCCCGTGCAAGGTCGTGGTTCATTAGCTGGCGGTAAGAGTTCTAAGCCACAGAGTCGCACAGATTATTCGAGTGCAGTAGAATTATGAATGCGTAGGCGATCGGTAACAAGTTTACTGAGTCGACAATATAGCAGAAGCATTGAATAACACAAGTAGAAGTAAAGCGACTCTTTTATTGATATAAACATGTGTTACGGGTGATGCATAGCCGAAATTACAAGTCGCTCAAGTCCCTCTCTGTGAAACAGTAAAAGCATGCCAAGTGGCTACAATTATGGAATGATTGTACAGATGATGTTCAGATAATATTCCAATATTATGTCTTGTATATGTGCTTTAGTTCCGGATGCAACGCTGCTTAAGAGTGATCTCCACGCCTTAGTATCACTCCGCTCCTTAGCACGCAAGAAGGAGGCATCCGCACCGAACGAGGTTCTTCCGCACCCTACAAACGATTTGGTGGGTTATCAGTACATTGAATGCACTGGTGGGAGGCTACCCGCCCGTTCGACAAATCCAAACAAGTAATATAGGTTCCGTGCACCAACTATTATGTTATTTTTCTAGTTGCCTTAGGATTAGTTTCATGGAAAAGATTGAATAGCCTAAGTCGTATGGCAGTGCGCCGTACGATATAAGAGAAAACACGGCGAGACTTACCAACTTACCGTTTGACCTTCCCTGTCCAAGGCAAACATTGTTAATTCAAACAAGAGCAGGTATAAACATTCAGGGGATATAACATAAGCAAACTACAAGTGTTTTGATACGAGATTTTATGTTCGGGTGCTCAGTTATTCTATGATGCGATACAATAAATCGCACACGAATGGCCGCTAAGCGAGGATGACTTATTTATTTACTTTATTTCACAAGCAAGCATACAAGGGTTAAATATACGTGGCGATCACTAGCCGATGCCATAATGGATGATATAGTCTTTGACGAGAATGGTATGCAATGGAAGTACAAGAGGCATTGCAAGCCATTCCGCCAAGAACAAAAGACTAAACAATAGGCCTCGCCCAGACCAGATCGGTGCCAGTGCCCCAGCACCGTCTGCGAGACCGTGACCTTGTGCACAAGTTGTCCGTGATGAAACGACGTCTGGGCTAAGTTATCCATTCAAGTCATTGGGACAACAAGAGTACAAGACAAAAGGCATTGCCTGATACAATCTGCAAGCCTTTCTGAATAATATTTTGTGTAACGGGATGTGTTCCATGCTTAGCACAAGACGTATGGAACTAACTAGCATGGAAATCAGATAACGGTTCACAAGTTGATTATTTGACAAGCAAAGCAGTGCATATCCATTATCGTACTACTCGAGGCATAGCGGGGTCTTGTTGCATAAGGCAGAGGTAGCATATGAGGGTCTATATATAAGCAACATTTCAATTCCATGTTCTAACACAAGCAATGCAAGTTGGGATTATTCCCTTAGCTAGGTGCGTTGTATTCTTATTAGCATGCAGGGGGTAATTCACCTAACGACTAGCATGTATCGTTCCATATTTTATGTGTGCTGGCTAAGCAAAGACAAGTTTACCGTAGCCACCCACCTTAGCGATGATTCGCCTCGGTTGAGCGATACGTCAAGCGAGCCTCTGAAAGCCTAAGTCGGAATCCTGTAGGGACAAGTCTGGATATCCTTTGCCTCAAACGAGCATTCTCGCCTGAGCAAAGTGGGTTGGAATATTGCACTTTTTTCGTTTGAATTGGCAGTCCGCTAGAGAAGAACGGGGTGTTATATATAAGATCCATCCTCTTGAAGTCTATGATGGTACTCGGCCTTGGGAGATTGCACTTTCGTACCTTTGAAGTCTTTCAGCCCCATCCTCTTTAAGTCTATGATGGTAGCCGGCCTCGACTGATGCAGAATAAACTGAGCTGGTGCCATCTGTAGCTGGACCGTACTAGCTCTCTCAACTGCTGCAAGTGCGATCTGGTGAGCATTCTCCATGCTCTATCGCAGGACCTCAGACTATCGCTGTTGTGCCTTCATCATCTGCTGGAAGAGCGTGAACATCTTCGTCTGATCAACTGTAGGTGGTGGAGGCGAAAGATCCTCGAAAATTTCCTGTTTTGTCCTCGGTACTGGTGGTGGAGCACCTTTGAAATCTGCCTCCGATACGCCCACCTGGATCGGTGAAGCTGACCTCCTGAATGTAGGTGCTGGACCATCGTCTAAGGGTACTACCCTCAAGGGTGATGAAGTGACTGATCGTGCTGTCGCGGCACCTAATCGCTGGGAATACGTCTTCCGCGGCATCCTGAAGATAGATTGAAATACGGAATCAATATTGAATATGATACGATATCATCAAAGAAGTACAGAACTTTATTCAAAGCAAAGCAATATTCCATAGATAAGGATTTGCAAAACAGATTTTGGAATATTTCCTAGTTGTGATTGGGTAAACTCTCAGCTTAAATCATATTTCCTAAAGCAAGCTCGTAGTCGTACTCTAGACGAGCACAACTACGAAATCGCACTAATTGCGAATCGAGACCTGCATGGGCCACCACTAAAAACGTGTCATGACCCACACCTGGATATTCGGGCACGAGTATGTGGTTACGCCCAGCCTACGCCGCATCATCAGCGGTAGAACGCTATCTGGATTATTTCTAACAATCTTGCATCTCAACAATATAATATGGTACTTGTTAATCATTTCGTTCCAAATGGAGGAGCAATATGGTATCTCACAAGTATAGCTAATCTCAATCACAAACAAACTAAGGAAGATAAAGCACGAATGGAAAAAATGAAGGAAAGAATAAAGATACAATCCATAATCTGAAATAATATACATGCCATGAATCTTCACAAAGAGTCTAATACAAGGTCAACACACAAATAAACTAAATCTCCTCGGACTCTACAACTCAGTCCTCCTAGTCTATAGGAGTATCCTCTAAAGGTACGCCGTCCTGCGGCCCATAGAATATGGGACATTACCCTATAAGACAATCATCTGGAAAAATATATCCAGTCAGGATTGGAGCGAAGTACAACCCAATAGCAGTTCCAATTAATTGACAAAGACTATGAACAGTTATAGTAAGTAATACTTGATGAGCAGAAAAGAGAATGAATCATAGACTAAAATAAGCAAAGTCTATATAAAGAGCAATGAAAGTAAATGTAGTGAGCCAGAGAGCATGGCAATAATGACTGTAAATAGAGAAGTACTAAACTAAACAATTATGATGAGAGTCCAGCAAGTGTGATATGAGTCCAGCAAGTGTAATATAAAGCCAACAAGAATGCACTAAACTAGTGTGTTTTGAAATACCTCCTCGACATATAAATAGCTAGGGGTAAGTACGGCTCACCGCATACTTGGTGTGCGGCTGCTATCATTCCAAATTAAACCAGAGTAGGTAATTCCAGTTTTTGGGAATGTTTACATGTCTACTCCAGTATTTTCCCGTCCCAACTAGTATAATTGAATCTAATCCTGACACGCAAATCAAATATAAGTCCAATCAGATACAATAGGTGATTCCAGTAGGCGAGTCCTTATGTGATGCCAGTAATGAGTCCTGAAGTAGAGGCCAGACAAGTATAATGTACGTGTCGCAAGAAAGTAAATCCATGTAATACTAATCCGAGTATCCAAGTGTCGAGAAATAAGGTAAAACAATGCTATAAACCAGAATCATAGTAGATATCAAATAAAGGAAACTATCAGAGAATGTACTCGCCTGAAGTCCTGAGCAAGGTGTGTCTCTCAATGCCCAAGCTGGTGTCACACAACCTATATATGGTATGTTGCTTCAATACAAGGTTTGGAAATAAAAATAAGTTAAGTTGATGCAATTCTAGGTTAAACCGATAAAATCTAGGTTGTAAGAGTCTAACACTAGGTTACTAAGTCGATACACCATGAAGCTATGCTATACTAGCTAAATTAGGATACTATAAAACACTCAAAAAGCCGTATCCAAAGTTACATAAGTTCATTTATATAAAAATAGTGGTTTATGTATATATACAAGCCAATATATATAGTATCTATACAAAACAATGAATATACGATACCTTGGCCTTGTACCAATGCGTATCGTACTACCACACTCCAATCTCGATACTCAAAACCAATACATTAGATATCGACCCAAAACCTTGATATTACCTTGGTATCCCGAGGTAATTCAAACCTTTGTCAATAGCTAATATATATATATATATATATATATATATATATATATATATATATATATATATATATATATATAATTCCCCAAATACCAACTATATTAACATATCTAGTTTACTATCATATATACTTTACTAATGTACATAGATACAACTACTAACATATATAATAGATAGTATACATTACTATATAACTTAACCAATAACTTATATACATATATATATATATATATATATATATATATATATATATATATATATATATATATATATATATATATATATATATATATATATATAGTTACTATATACTAATCTCTTAAACTAATAACCATTACCTTAGTAACTAAACTAACTATTTACTAATAAGTATACTAAACTAACTGATACCTATCTAACATCCCTTCTTAACTAATGCTAACACTAAGTAATTAATGCACCACTAATGACTAATACTTTAACAAACTAACACTTATCTATTAATCTAACTACTACATAAATACCATGCTACACATAACTAACTAATAACATAAACCAATATCTCCATAAACCCAACTCAAGTAAACAACTGAACTGAAATACCCAGGGGCTAAAACTGAACAGTGCATCCTCTCTTTGCTGTATGCACAGTTCACCAGTTGATGCCTGATACTGAGACCTATGTGAACTGATACTGAGACCTGTGTGAACTGATACTGGGACCAAACTGATACTGGAACCAAACTGATATTGGAAGATACCAATATTGATACTAAACTGCTCTACATCCCTTCATGTGCACGAGTTGCAGCTCTTGCTGCCCATTACTGAATTGGTGGCTGCATACTGTAGCTACTGATATTTCTAAGGACTACTCCGCTCCTTCTTGCTGTGACAGTAGCTTATATCCCCTTCAGTGAAACTATCCCCTTCTGTGAAATTGTGTTGTACTGTTACTGCCTCTTCAATGCACGATGCATACCTCGCTGTGCTCCCTTACCGCCATCTCAGGCATACAATGCTGTGTGCAGAGGCACTGAAAACTAAAGCCTGCACAGTGATACACTACCCGAGCCTCCATCAGTTGAAAACTAATACACAAGGCATTGAACTGACTGTCATGCCCCCTTGATGCCACTGCACACATCTGAGGCACTTCATGTTGAAATGCTACTACTCCTCTTAGGAAAACCTCTTGTGACACTTACTGTTGTTTCTGGGCTACATGATGATTGTTGTACAACAATGCTGATACATGCACAACTTACTACTCTTTGCTGATATGCTGCACAGTTGGTCTACTACATGATGCCACCCCTTTCTTCATTCACTTGTTGATCTGCCCGAGCCCTCATCCATGTTGTGCTCCAGCTACTGAGCTCTCCATGAACTTTTTGTGCACGACTGCTGCTGTGTGCATGAGTTACGGTGTGCATGAGCTACAGTGTGCAGTATCTGCCTTCAGGTTGCTGTGCAGTATCTGCTACTGTATGCACGAGCTGTTGGTGAAGGCTCTGCTGTACAGTAGTCACTGCACAGTGCTCCTTATGGTTGGTTGCATACCTCTGCTGCTCTGAGCAGTTGCTCCATGCTGAACTGCACGAGCTGCTAGGCTGCTGAAGGTTGATGTTGAAGCTGCTGCTGCTATCATATGTGCACAAGCTCTGTACCTTGCTACCTGCAGTTGTTGTACACTTCCTAGCTGTCAATCACTCGAGCAGTGGCTGTACTATACGAGCTGCTGATGTTAAGTGCTGATACTCCCCTGCAGCTGAACACGGATACACTGATACCTGATATCTTTTTTTTGGCTATTGGCTGCCAATGCTCGATCCTGTTGAGCCTCAGTTTCTCGAGTAGATCTCACATATACTCACACCACCACACAACGCAATCACTTATACATAAACACATATACACTCATACACATATACCTATACAACCACTCATATATATATATATATATATATATATATATATATATATATATATATATATATATATATATATATATATATATATGTTTGTATATATACACTCTCACACACATAGATACAAACATGTATATACATATTAACACAAGTATACATATATATATATATATATATATATATATAACTAGATATACTAATATATACACAAACTTCATATAAACTACTATATACCTATATATAGCACATAAATATTATCTGGATATATAAATACACATGCACGTATAGGAATGAGTGCAAAACATCAAACACGTGGAGTGCACCGCACCCGTATTACACTAACTCTATGATACGCTTGCGATACAGCTCCACCACACAACCAAACGTATCACAGAGTACACGAGCAAGTCTAATACACTAATTATGAATAATATGTATAGTAATTAGATTAACTACATGTCTGTGTCGTAATGTGATATGCACAAGGCCCCGTGTCGGAGGAGACTCCCAAAATTAACCCGTTTCGTCAATTTGACGAGATACGACCTACACGTACCCAATTATGGATATGACACTAGTCACAAACAAGCAATCATATGTCATAATGATCTAATTGACCGAATGACAAACACCAAATGTGCCAATCTCGAAATTTCCCTATAATCGAAATCAAAATGTACGTAACTTCCACTGTAGGTCTCCGATGAACCTAAAACCAATTCCTATGGGTAGCCTATGCATGTGGGTTGGTTTCTCATGGTTAAATCTCAGATCTAGAGTCTATTTGAAGGGGAAAAACTAAAATATACCTATTGGAAGATGGATTCCTAATAAAAAGTCCCCAAAATTAGAAAGTAGCTCTTCCTTGTAGATCTTGGCCTCCTTCTTCTTGATTCTTGCTTCCTTCTTGTAGATCCTTGATGTAGTAGCCTCTATTAAAGAATATGGACTGAAATTTGTGAAAATTTTGTGGAGAATTGATGAGGGAATGAAGGAAATTGGAAGAGGAAAGAATGTAGATCTATTTGGAATGTGAAATAAAATGAGAGAGACACTCTCTCTCCTCCTCTAATGGCTGGTCATAACCCCTCTCCCAAGCAATATAAAATATCCAAAATACCCCTTGGGGCCTCTCATGAAGAAATAATTAATGAGGGAAGGTTCTAGTCTAATGGTTTCACTAATTAATTTATCCTCCTAATGAATGGGTCTAAACTTGGGTCCAATCTAAACTAACATATAAATGTCGGGTTCATGCATCTAACTAAACTAATTAGGTCCACTACACAAGTCCAAAATAAATACTATATCTAAACAAATAATAAATAATATAACTAATAATTAATCATGCATGCACAATATTTAAATATAACACATCCAAAAATTTAAATACTCGTGTCAATTACCAAACTACCCTTAATTAAAAATATGAGGGTGACACTAGTGTTACTATAGCAAGAATGTTGGTATTTCTATATCAGGGATTAGTTGAGTAATGTGCTAGTAACAGTAAGTACCTAAATTGGTGTATTAGTTAATATGGATAGAAATTTATTTGGAAGTAATAGTACAAGTAATCCGGGCAGTAGATGAGAGACATGAGTAACTTGGAGTAACTTGGTATGAGAATATCATCTAAAATACATATGAGAGATGGTGCTTTATGTAGACAGTAACAAGATTTGAGTATGCATCCTATTGGGAGCATTCAAGTTGGACAAGGGTGTGCTAATAAAATACATGATTAAAAAAGTATACAAGTGTTCCTTGCAAGAGAATAGTTGAGAAATTTTGTTAATTATAAGAACTGAAGTAGAACAAGGAGGTAGCGGTGTATTGTATAGTATCCTAGGTAGTAAGTGCTAGTGAGTTAAGCATGTCCATGACCTAGAACTATAGTATATCACTAGTAGTTGGTAATCCTCAGTATTAAAAATATCTTGACTAGGTTGATGATTAGTGAATGATATTTGTGTGATGGAATAGGCCACAGGTGGCATAGCAGATTACCCGTACCAGTAGAGGAAGATACCTCAACAGGGCAGAGATTGAAATTCGTGATAGTTAGAGAATATATCCAAGTATGGTTCCTCTTTCAAGAGAATGGTAGGATTGTATGTTATATGGTAGGACTATTTTAGACTGTGATTGATGAGGGTTGACCATAGTAAAATTTGTATGAATAGGTTGTGACTGGCCAAAGAGAGAGGGGTAAGATTTTTAATTTCGAGGACGAAATTCTTCTAAGGGGGGCAGACTTGTCACTACCACATTTTCTAGGAAAGGATATTTTAGTTATTTGATAATTAATTAAATATTATCCATATTAAATATTTATTTATTGTTAGCATGTTATATTTATCTTTGGACTAGTGTTACTGGACCTAACTAGTTTAGATTAGATCCATGGACCAACATTTAATTCTGGTTAGAATTGAGCCCAATAATAAGCTCATTCATTAGGAGGATGATTAATTAAGTTAAACCCATTAGACTAGAATATTTTCTACTTAATTAATTTATTCATGAGAGGCTCCAAGGGTATTTTAAACTTTACATAGTAGCTTGAGGGAGGGGGCAAAAGAGGTCTATATAAAGGGGGTGACAACTTTCTCTCTCTTTATTTTTTTATTCCAAATCTAGATCTAGAATTTTTTCAACCAAATTCCTTCATCCCTATACCAAATTTCTCCCCAATTTCTTCTTAAATCACCATTGGAGGCTAGTAGAGAAAGGATCTACAAGGAAGAAGCAAGGATCTATAAAGAGGTGCAAGGATCTACAAGTTGAAGGCTTATTTCACCCAATTTGGATGTTGCATTAGAAATCTATCTCCCAATAGGTAAAATTTAGTTTTCCTTTTTAATTAGGTTCTGAATATGTGATTTAACCATAAAAAACTATCACATATGCTCAGGCTACCCATGAGAATTGGAATTAGATTCATAGGAGGCCTATGAATAAATTTATGTGTATTTTTGTGTCAATTTTGGGAGAATTTCGAGATTGGCACATATTATGTTTGTCAATTAGTCAATTAGACCAAATTAACATGTGTTTACTTGTGTGTGACTAGTGTCATATCCATAATTGGATACGTGTAGGCCGTATCCCGATAATTTGGCGATACAGATTAATTTTGAGGGTTTTTTCTGACACGGGACTTTGTACATGTCACATCTTGACATGGACACGTAGTTGAGTAGTTAATTCTTCGTATCATTTATAATTTATATTTTAGACTTGCTTGTTTCCTTCGGGATACGTTTGGTAGTGTGGTGGCGTCGTATCGCAATTGTATCATAGAATGAGTGTGATACGGGTGCGGTGCACTCCACGTATTTGTTTTATTTCTCCTTAATTCAATGTGACTTGTGTATACATATTAGTATGATATATTATGTAGGTTATATGTATATATGTATGTTGAATATATATATGTATATATGTATGTGATGTTATATCTATATGTGTATATGTATGTTTGTATATATATATATATATATATAGAGAGAGAGAGAGAGAGAGAGAGAGAAAGAGAGAGAGAGAGAGAGAGTTAGGTCTATATATGTATAGAGTTGAGAGTGTATATATATAGGTTGATATCTATGTATCTATGTGTTTGTGAGTATGTGTGAGTGTGCATAGTGAGTGAGCAGTGTGAGTAAGAGGGAATCAAGGCAGTGGACCTCAATGCGACAGCAGTAAGTATCAGCAGAGAACATTCTGCAAGAGAGTAGCTACTGTAGTGTGCAACTATCAGCAAGCCAGGCACAGTACAATGTAGGAACACAACAGAGAACTATTTCAGTGCAGCTTGTGCACAATATACTGCAACAGTTTGCAACTGCAGGGAGCAAGAGCCAAGGCAGTTCAGTAATGCCTCTACTGCACAGTTGTTGTAACAAAAGAGCTGCAGTAGCAGTTACAACAGAAAGCAGTGGTAGTTGTAATAAGAGGGGATGAAGTGGTCAATGATCCAGCAATGATCCAGCATTGAGCAACTCGTGCACTAAGCAGTAAGCAACATGTTGCTGCATCCAGCAATGTGCAGTAAAGCAACCCTGAACAGAGGGATATGAGCACAGTAGCAATGCAACAGCAGATAGCAAACTGAAAAGCATAGCAGCTTCTCTACAGCAAGAGCCAAGGCATGGACTGTAGCAAATAGAGGGCAGTGCAACTGTACTGAAGAACAACAGCAGCAGGAAGCATTCAGTGACCGCAAGGTTAGGATTCATCTAGTTGGGTATGGGTTTAGTAGTTTAACTAGTAGTTATCAGTTAGTTAAGATGGTTAGTAGTTCAATTGGTTTAGTTGTTAAGATATAGCTTGATAGTGTTGTAGTTAAGTATTAGTATAATAGTTAGTTATATACTTGTTAGCTACTAGTTAGATAGATATATTTATACTTGTTTGATAGGTAGTATTGTATTGATATGTATCACATATTAGTAGTTAGTAGTATTTAATAGTTAGTTAATGATTGACATATAGTTTAGTATATGGGGGTTAGCTATATATTAGCTACACTATGATTGACTTAACTTGG
This sequence comes from Iris macrosiphon, assembly GCA_036927795.1. Classification (NCBI taxonomy): domain Eukaryota; kingdom Viridiplantae; phylum Streptophyta; class Magnoliopsida; order Asparagales; family Iridaceae; genus Iris; species Iris macrosiphon. The sequence goes on along the minus strand of JAYESA010000014.1, from coordinate 30,986,757 downwards.
GATACCAAGGTAATATCAAGGTATTGGTCGATATTCAAGGTATTGGATTTGAGTATCAAGATGGGTGTGTAGGTAGTGAGATACGCATTGGTTCAAAGCCAAGGTATCCATTTTGCATTAGTTAGCTTAGATATTATATGTATTGTCTTGTATATATATATATATATATATATTAGTATTTTTCAAATCAAAAACTTGTGTATCCTATGATACGGTGTTTTGGTTGTATCATAGTATCTTAGTTTAACTAGTGGGGCCTAGGAGCATAGTCTATGGACCTAATATCCTAGAGATGGACTCATACCACCTAGAAATAGGTAGTTTGACCAGTTTGACTTAGAGTTGACCTAGTTTGACTGTTTTGACTTAGAAATGGCTTATGACCTAGAAGTTGACTAGTTTAACTCATTTTCATTCCAAACCTTGTATTAATGCAATATTCTATATATAGGTCTGTGTGACACCAGTTTGGATATCGTTTGCATCATTTACTCTAGACCACAGGTGAGTACATTCTCTGATAGTTTCCATTATTTGATTACTACTAAAATTCAAGTATTTAGAAATATTACTTATGATTCATGACACGATGGTACACGGATTGGTATTGTTATTGGATCGTCAGTCATGAGATGTTACCTTGATTATTGAGATGGTATCGGATACTGTCCTTGTTAATATTGGATAACATTGAATATTGTAGGTTAAACATTGGATAAATTGCCTAGTAACGTGTCATGATTCGATCAATCGTATCAGTCGGGGCGGGGGAAATATTAATTAAATATGTGATCAAGAACTATCGGCTAATAGTGTAATCATTGGTTACTAACTAATCATACAATTTATGTATGGTTGAGTTAGCTCCTTAGTGTAATTATTGAATCTCCCAAGCCGATCACATATTTAGTTAGTATCTTAAACACATAGTATTTTGTAGACTCCATTTTCAGTTCATTGATTACCTTGTTCTATTTTAGACATTATAGTTCTTTCCCTTTATTCTTGTACGTATTAATTTATATTCTGTTGCTAGTATTGCCTATTCCTTCATTATTCTTGATCATCAGTTATATTCTCTTCATAGATAGCATCCTCTATTTTACTTTTTTTATAGTTTTTATCAATTAATTGGAACTGCTATTGGGTTGTACTTCGCTCCATTCCTAACTAAAAAATATTTTTCAGAGGATCCGGGAGATTGGTGTCCGACATACTACGAACCTCAACCTATAGATGGTGCAGACATGGACTCACTAGTTATGGAGTGACTTCTAGGAGATTTAGCCGGATTTACTAGTTAGTATAGTTAATTCTCTTTAGCATTTTGGTACCGGATTTGTTTCTGACATATAGTTTGAGATTTGGATATTGTTTCTATTGTTGTTGTTATATATATTTATGGCTGTATAGTTATGTTAGACTTCTTTGATATCTTATCATACTATAGTTTTGTGGTTGAGTATTATGTGGCATTGCTCTTTTCTTTGAGGTGAGATACTATTAGCAGATTATACATGATTGTGAGATAATTAGTTAGTATAGTTGACGTAGACAGTGTTCTACCGCCGATGCTGTGGTGTAGGCTGGACGTACCCATGTACTCGTGCCCCTTCACCGGGTGCGGGTCGTGACAGAGAGCTTGACGCATAGATCTTGTTTATATACGGTTGTAGTCTGGACGCATGGATGCACTTGCAGACTTGCTTTGGTGATCTAGACGAGTCCCTTGGCTACATAGCTTCGTTGTTGCATGATTAGAGGCAGGCTTTGAGGTCATATCTACTGGTGCATGGACTCGGATTTTCCATGCTTCTACAAGATCCCCTTCAAAAAATTTAAAACTTGAACAAGTTTTGAAAACTTTAAAAAAGAAGCTTGGGAGAGAGTTTTGACTTGGTGAAGAAGGCAAAAATTCTACAAGAGGTAATGTGGACGTAGTAAGACATTGCATTCTCTCGGGGCATTCTATTGCGAATTTGGGTAGACTTATTACCCATGACGTACCTAAGACTGGGTACAAATAATAAGTTTAAATGACTGACAATATCAGGGGTCTAGAATAATGTGATAACAGACTGTTTAGAGTGATGTTTGCTCAGAGATAACATGGACGTGGCAAACTTGGAATTCCATTAGAGGTATCTTACTTAGAGGTGATATGGACATGGTAAAATAAACTTCTATGGGACTCAAGTTTTTATGGAAAAATAATTCAGAGGTAAGATTGACATAATTGTTTTGAGATAATTCCACTATAAAATTTTTGTGGACTCATCATCATTGGCGTACCTAGGGTTTAGTACAGATGATAAGTTGGAACAATTGACACCATCAGAGGTATTATACGTGGTGGTAGAAAGTCATTGGGAAAGAATGTTTGCTCAAATATAATATGGTCATGGCAAACTCTTGGGATGTGGACTTATTACCCATGGCGTACCTTAAGTATGGATAATAAGCTGAAATGACTAGCACTATTAGGGGTTATGCGAACGTGATAGCAGAAAGTAGAAGAGAAAAACTTTACTCAGAGGTAATTTGGACATGGAAAATTTCTAAAAATAACTAACTCAGAGGTAATGTGGATGTGGTAAGATATTATCATGCCCCAGTTCCAAAATATGCAGGACCAGGAGTACGCGACACGCCAGTTACGCATTCGACCAGACTCTGGTCCGACTCGAATACGTATAAGCTGTAAACTACTGGTAACTATCTAAATAATCCAGTAAATATAAAGATCTATGTCTCAATCCACAATGAACAGAAATACACAAGAATGAGCTACATGTGCTACAGTCGGCCGCCTAGTAAACACACAAACTCGAATAGACTCGAGAATAGATGAGTCTACAAAACTAGGCTACAACAGCAGATGAATAAACAATAAGAATAAAGTAACCATAATACGGGTAGAAATGATATGAGTACTTGGTACCAATGCCCTCAAGACAAGCAACTCCATCAGCAACTCCAAATGCTCCATAAACGTCTATGCTGCAAAACTGGCAGGAAACCAGGTCCTCAGAGGGACGTAATAAGGTGCAAAAAAATAACATGCCAAAGTATGACAGAATGTACAAGTGCAACGACGGGGTAATCTAGCATAATCACCTAAGTGAGACACAGTTTGAAGACAATATTCGACGCGTGGGCTGTCCAAAATAAAACCATAGCTCCAGACACGGAAACACACGGGACGTACCGCAGCTCCGGGCAAAGAGTCACATGGGTGATACAACTACTCTAGATACAGGATCACTACAGAAATAATACATATACATATATAAGCGCGTGCAGAGGAGCCCAAACGTCTAGTAACTATCTTCCCCATCCCAAGCGGTCAACGATTGTGAGTTGAACCTGAACCTCTAAGGTCGTCCCAGTCTCCGGTCATGATGTTAGTATCAGGATACAGAAAATCTGGCATGATAACAGTGTATGGACGTATCTTAGGGTTATGATATACACAGGTACGTACATCAAGGTATTGAGATCATCTATCACTCATTACCAGACATTACGATGAACGTCTGCACTCAGTTGTGATCCGAACGCGAAGCAACAATCTTAATCAAACACGCGCACAATGTATATAAAGAAATAATAAATATCTAGAAACTGAAATACATGGTGGCAAGGTACACTTGCCTAGGTCCGGCTGCTGAAGATGGGAATCCGTTACAACGTCTAAGTCCGCAGGTCCCGTAGTACCTAGAGTCTAGATACAAGCTCAATCAATAAACTATCACAAGGTTGAAATAAGATGTGACACACGTCTAACATTTGCTCAAACTCAGCTACAACTCACATGGACATAAAGTTAGAGGGTGGACCAAGGTTGACCAAAGGAATGTTACATCTAATCTAATTAATCATCCGTACAATATCATCAAATAAATCCTCCATCCTACTATATTCATCATGGTGTTCATCAGTATTTCATGTATGATTGTTCCTCAGATTTCACCTCGGTGTGCACAGACGTTAACATATACATTCACTACCATCCTCGAAATAAATAATTTATTAATTTATTAAAACCCTCGAATATGTGCACTTACTATGATTTCAAAATAAAACTTTGCCTCAATCCAATTCACTATTGTAATTTATTTCTCAATAATCGACCAATCCTTAGGTATCACGACATACACTTAATCCACGACCAATATTTCATACAACATTACGTATAAAACCCTAACAATTCTCATTTGATATTTAAAACCCAACCTCAATATATATCACCTTTTTAACCAACACATGCATATATTTCAATTCATATTAAAGTCATAAATATTTAACTTAGCATTTCACCATTAATACATATAATACACTAAAATAAATCTATTTTATTTGCATCCATTCAAGCATATTATATGATAAAATAAACCCTAAAACTATCTAAGTTATATATAAACAATATTTCAGCACACAAGGGGTTGGGAGAGAGAGGCTACCTCGGCGGCGGAGGTGATCTTGCCGGTTTTGGCTCTGGTGGACGTCGACTGCGGGTGGGGTTTCTGGCAGTGGTGTTCTCGGTGGAGCTGCTGCCGTCGAGCTCGTCGATGACATGGAGGGGCTCCGGTCAGGAGCTGGTGCTGTCGAGCTCGTCGATGACACGGAGGGGCTCCGGTCAGGAGCTGGTGCTGTCGAGCTCGTCGATGACACGGAGGGGCTCGGTGTTCTCGGTGGTGGTAGAGATGATAATAATGATGATGATGATTACGACGATGACCGGAGGGGGAGGAGGTGATGGAGGAGGTGGTCGTGGCGGTCACGGTAGTCGTGGGGCGAGAACGGGTAGTTGTTAGCCGGAGTGGAGGAAGCTCGGTGGGATCGGGTGCAGTCGGCTCAAGGTAGTTGAAGTCGTAGATGGAGGTCGGTTGGCCGAAGTAGGGGAGTCCGGAGGTTGGACGCTCGGCTGTGGGGAGGTCAGTGATGGCGGTGGTGGCGGTAAAGAGTGGTGGCGCTGAGGGTGTGAGGTGATAGAGCTGGTGGTGAGTTATCGATGCTGGCATGCCGAAGAAGAGGTGGGCGGTCGAGGGGAACTGCTGTGGTCGCTGGAGGTGATGGCCGGAGACAGCGGGTGGTGGGAGTCGTCTGCAGTAGCAACGGTCGAGGCGTCGGAGGTGGTTGCTTGGCCGGAGAAGGTGGCAGCTCGGAGTTGGCAGTGTGGGTGGTGGTAAAGATGGAGTAATGTGGTCGAGGTGCTCGGCAGGCCGGAGTAGGGGGGGCGGCCGGGTTTGGTTTAGTTTGAGAAGTGAAGAAGAAGAAAAAGAAGAAGAAGAAGAAGAAGAAGAAGAAGAAAGGAAAAAGTGGTTGTGGGTTTTTTGTAAGGAGGGAGGAGAGAGAGAGGGGGTGGGGTTTTCAAGGTTTGGGGATTAGGGCCGGCATGGGGAAGAGTGAAGTGATGGAGATGTTTTATAGGGTGTTGTGTGAGGAATGTGTAGTGATGAGGAATCCTAATTTTGAATGAATGGCTTGGATTTACCATGAAGGAAGTTGTGTTCACACAAAGAAGAGGGAGGGGTGAGGTTGGACCGGTCAAAGGAGAGAGGGGTGCTTCTTCTTTAGTTTGAACCAATGAGGGGATGACACCTAATGCAACTTTTGCAAATTAGTCCCCTAAATTTGGATATTTGCACAGACATATGAAATGATGAAAAATTTATGGGAGAAATGGTGTTTGGTGTTTTATAGGGTGAGAGGGTATTGTGTGTTTTGCATGGGCTTAATTCATGCGGCATTAGGTTAAGTTGGGATTAAAATAGGATTAGTCAAAGTTGGTATCCCCAATTAAATTAAAATAAAATATCATGTGCTCTTAAAGTAAATGGGAGCACATGGGGTCTCAATTGGGAGTGACACAAAGGTCATGAACAGTGTAGGCTTGGTGTCAGTGTTGAACCCTTTAATTGGTCCGGCTCAACGGGTTGAGTTGGTGTCTCAAAAATTTATGGCAACGACACAGGTGCGCGACACAGGATTAAATAGTGGATTTTGGATAGGGGAAGTTGTGCAATTAAATTAGAGCATAAGTTATTATAATTTTGAGTGACGGAAAAGTCCAGCGCCTAAATTGGTGTGTCAAGTCTAGAATGCAATGACTTGTTAAAAATTATGGGCTAATGTTGGGCTCCGAATATTTCAACAACGGTAGGGCGCACCAAGGGTTTATGTAAAGTTACAGACATCTGAAATCCTTAAATCTAAACCTCAAACACCTATTGTTAAACTAATATTTTCTAACCCATAATCTGTCTATCTATAAAAATAAATGAGGGGGTTTACATCCTTCCCAACTTAAAAAAATTTTGTCCCCGAAATTAAAAGTAAAGCACGATAACAGCTACGAGAATTTAAGAACAAACTAGTAATCAAATGCGGTACGTAAATTCGTACTTTGCTCCTCAAATAAATACGAAAAATATTGTCGAATAGAATCCTCGCGCTCCCAGGTAGACTCGCTGGCAAATGATGCTTCCATGCAACTCTGACAAGTCGAATAGTCTGACCTCTCAAATTCTTTTCACTGTGATCGAGTATCTCCACTGGCTTCTCTACGTAAGATAAACAGGGCCCGACTGTAATCTCCGAATGATCAAGCACGTGGCTAGGGTCTGCCATGTATCTTCTCAACTGCGATACGTGAAATACGTCATGCACTCCTTCTAATGATGGAGGTAATGCAAGACGATAAGCCACTTTGCCAACTCGTTCCAAGATGTCAAAAGGTTCGATGTACCTCGGACTCAGCTTGCCTCTGCCTCTGAATCTGATGGTACCATGAGTAGGCGATATCTTCAAAAATACATGGTCACCTTCCTTGAACTCCAAAGGTCTGCGGTGTGCATCTGTCCAATGCTTGTCTGTCATATGCTGCACGCAGGTGGCTCTGAATCTGTTTTACTTTCTCCACTGTCTGTGTCACCAACTCTGGGCCAAGTATCTGACGCTCTCCTACGTCACTCTAACATACTGGTGACCTACACTTTCTGCCATACAATGCCTCATAAGGTTCCATCTGTATGCTGGCCTGGTAGCTGTTATTGTAGGAGAATTCCACCAAGTATAGATAGTCCTCCCTAGATCCTCTAAAGTCGATCTTGCACGCTCTCAACATATCCTCAAGTATCTGTATCGTGCGCTCTGACTGGCCATCAGTCTATCTATGATATGGAGTGCTGAACTTGAGATGAGTTCCTAAACTCTCCTGTATACTCCGCCAAAAATGTGACTTAAACCTAGAGTCATGATCCGATACAATGCTGACAGGCACTCCATGTAGTCGTACTATCTGCCTCATATATATGTCAGCTAATATCTCCGTGGGTTGTCCAACTCTGAAGGGCAAGAAATATGCAGACTTGGTGAGTCTATTTATGACAACCCAAACTGCATCCTTCCCGCTAGGGCTCCGCGGGAATCCTGTGACAAAGTCCATGATAATGTGTTCCCACTTCCACTCGGGAATGGGGAGCGGTTGCAATAGTCCTGCAGTCCTCTGATGTTCATCTTGACTTGCTGACAGACCAAACATCTTGCCACAAATCTTGTATTCTCTTTCTTCATCCCATGCCACTAGTAATGTTGTCTCAAATCTCGGTACATCTTTGTACCCCCGGGATGAATAAAATAAATCGAGCTATGAGCCTCGGTCATTAACTCCTGGCGTAGCTCACCACTCGAAACGTATAGGCGATCTCCATACCTCAATGTTCCACCTTCATGAATCCTGAGTCTCGTTTGCATGCCGGCCTCTGTCCTCTCCCACAATCATCGAAATCTCGTATCTGTAGGCAGGGCTACCCTGATTCTCTCAACCAATGTAGACTGAACCTCGAGACTGACCATCTGTCCATCTATGCCTGGCAATAAAATCTTTATCCCAAGATCCTGAAGATCCTCCAGTAATTGTCGCTGAGTCGTCAAAAAGTATGCCATGGGCTTCCTACTTAAGGCATCTGCTAGTACATTCGCCTTGCCAGGGTGGTACTGCAACTCTATATCATAGTCTGTCGTCAACTTTAGCCATCGCCTATGTCTCATGTTGAGCTCCTTCTGAGTGTAGACATACTATAGGCTCTTGTGATCTGTGTAAATCTTATCACGCTCTCCATAAAGGTAGTGTCGTCATAGCTTTAGTACAAATATCACTGCAGCTAGCTCTAGGTCGTGCGTCAGATAGTTTATCTCATGAACTCTCAGCTGTCTCGATGTGTAGGCTATCACTTTGCTGTGTTGCATCATTACACATTCTAATCCGCTCCCAGACGCATCACTGTACACTATAAATCCTTCTGATCCTGAATATAGTATCAAAATCGGTGCTGATGTCAGACGCTTCTTCAGCTTATCGAAAGCCATCTGACACTCTTCGGTCCAGATAAACTCCTTGCCTTTAGGCGTTAGTTACGTCATAGGTGCAGCGATCCTCGAGAAATTTTCCTTGAACCTCCGATAATATCCGACAAGTCCGAGGAAACTCCTAATCTCTATAACTGATGTAGGGGTTGACCATGTCTCAACTGCAGTTATCTTCTCCGGGTTAACTGATAGTCCATCTCCGGTGATTATGTGTCCCAGGAAGGATACTCTATCCAAGCAGAACTCGCATTTGCTGAGCTTGGCGTACAGCCTCTCCTGTCTCAATATCTCCAACACAATCCTGAGATGTCTCTTGTGCTCCTCCTGGCTCTTGGAATATACCAAGATGTCGTCGATAAATACCAACTCGAACTTATCTAAGTACTGGTGGACAACATTGTTCACCAGGCTTATAAATACTACTGGCGCGTTGGTTAAACCAAATGGCATGACTATAAATTCATAGTGTCCATACTTCGTCCGAAAAGTCATCTTCGGAATGTCCTCTCTCTGTACCTTGATCTGATGATAGTCGGATCTGAGATCGATCTTCATGAATACACATGCACCACTAAGATGATCAAATAAATTATCGATGCGCGACTGTGGATACTTGTTCTTTATCGTTACAGCATTTAACGCCCTGTAGTCGATACACAAGCGTACCGTCCCATCCTTCTTCGGCACAAATAAAATAGGTGCTTCCTATGGAGATACACTAGCCCGTATGAAACCCTTATCTAAGAGATCATCTACTTGGACTTTCAACTCAACCAACTCCTTCGATGCTAGTCTGTAAATAGAGAAATAACTGGCTCGGCTCTGGGAGTCAACTCTATCGCAAACTCTCTCTCTCTGTCAGGTGGCAGGCCTGGAAGATTCTCTAAAAACACATTCTCAAACTCTGATATAATACGTGGGTACACTGGTTCACCTTTTAGAATATGTGCCCCTAAGGTAGATGGGCCCCATGCTCTTGGGCTCCCCGAAGAAACTCAAACTCAGGGTAATCTGGTGGTCTACATATAGTGCAACCACGCTCAACCAATCCATGTCTAGGATAATGTCATAGTTTAGACTTATCCTCATAATAAATTTTCCAGTTCTATTTACAACACCAATCCTCCAAAAGAAAATTCTTCCTTCCCTAATGTATAGTTACTCTTCTCCTCAATGCCTAAAATTTTATTCCTCAAATTTCTTTCTTCCGTTATTTATTGCTCTGAGTCACATATCACCCAAGCCCACGCCAAGATTTTCTGCTATCTGATAATCCTCTGCCAGGTGAGAGCCTAAAATTTTATCTCCTCTAGTTCATATTTTCGTTCCTAGTATTGCTATCATAGACAACAATGAATTTCTAGCATCTGGCTATGCATTTCCATAAATTATTCTAGAGGGTTATGATCATCAATCTTTCTAGCTCCCAGTACTTCCCAAATTACTGCTATCTCAAGTACGGGTAGGGTACTACTGGGTCCAATTCTCTTGCTAACATTCTCCACTAGTTTTAGTCTCTAAAAAGAACCTATCAGCCTACCCTACTGAGGGTAACATTCTTCTCAGAGATTATTGCACAAATCATGTCTTTTGCCGTCTGAACTACGATCTTCTTCTGGAAGAAACCATCAGGCACAAGCATTCGTCCTTCCGAAATAATATGAGATGAGAAACAATGATAACAATATTGATGAAAAAAAATGAATACAATTTGGGAAGTCCAATGGCGATATTCAATTATGAAGGGAGTTTTTTTTTTAAAATCGATTATGGATTGAAAGCCTATTCAACAATAAATCATAATATCTATTCCTAATTTGCAAGCTTGCTTGGTACAATCAGGTGACCAAGACGATTTAAATCGGACCTGCATGGGCCACCACAAAAATATGTCATGCCCCAGTCCCAAAATACGTAGGACCAGGAGTACGCGATACGCCAGCTATGTATTCGACCAGACTCTGGTCCGACTCGAATACGTATAAGCTGTAAACTACTAGTAACTATCTAAATAATCCAGTAAATATAAAGATCTATGTCTCAATCCACAATAAACAGAAATACATAAGAATGTGCTACATGTGCTACAGTCGGCCGTCCAGTAAACACACAAACTCGAATAGACTCGAGAAGAGATGAGTCTACAAAACTAGGCTACAACAGCAGATGAATAAACAATAAGAATAAAGTAACCATAATGCCGGTAGAAATGATATGAGTACCTGGTACCAATGCCCTCAAGACAAGCAACTCCATCAGCAACTCCAAATGCTTCGTAAATATTTATGCTGTAAAACTGGCAGGGAACCAGGTCCTCAGAGGGACGTAACAAGGTACAAAAATATAGCATGCCAAAGTATGATAGAATGTACAAGTGCAACGACGGGGTAATCTAGCATAATCACTTTTGATGCGTGGGCTGTCCAAAATAAAATCGTAGCTCCGGACACGAAAACACACGGGACGTACCGCAGCTCCGGGAAAAGAGTCATACGGGTGATACAACTACTCTAGATACAGGATCACTACAGAAATAGTACATATACATATATAAGCGCATACAGAAGAGCCCAAACTTCTAGTAACTGTCTTCCCCATCCCAAGCGGTCAACAATTGTGCGTTGAACCTGAACCTCTATCTAACAGTCTTGTCACACATAAATAACTATCAACAGATGCGACCCTAAGGTCATCCCAGTCTCTGGTCATGATATCAGTATCAGGATATAGGAAATCTGGCACGATAACAGTATATGGAACTGTCCTAGGGTTATGATATACACAGGTACGTACATCAAGGTATTGCGATCATCTATCACTCGTTACCAGACGTTACGACGAACGTCTGCACCCGGTTGTGATGCGAACGCAAAGCAACGATCTTAATCAAATACGCACACAATGTATATAATGAAACAATAAATATCTTGTACCTGAAATACAGGGTGGCAAGGTAAACTTGCCTGGGTCCGGCTGCTAAAGATAGGAATCTGGTACAACGTCCAAGTCCGCAGGTCCCGTGGTACCTAGAGTCGAGATACAAGCTCAATCAATAAACTATCATGAGGTTGAAATAAGATGTGAAACACGTCTAACATTTGCTCAACTCAGCTACAACTAACATGGATACGAAGCTAGAGGGTGGACCAAGGTTGACCAAGGGGATGTTACATCTAATCCAATTAATCATCGGTACAATATCATCAAACAAATCATCCATCCTACTATATTTATCACGGTGTTCATCAGTATTTCACATATGATTGTTCCTCAGATTTCATCTCGGTGTGCACAGACGTTAATATGTACATTCACTACCATCCTAGAAATAAATAATTTATTTATTTATTAAAACCCTCAAATATGTGCACTTACTATGATTTTAAAATAAAACTTTGCCTCGATCCAATTCACTATTGTTATCCATTTCTCAATAATCGACCAATCCTTAGGTATCACAACATACACTTAATCCACGACCAATATTTTATACAACATTACGTATAAAACCCTAACAATTCTCATTTAACATTTAAAACCCAACCTCAATATATATCACCTTTTTAACCAACACATGCATATATTTCAATTCATATTTAAATCATAAATATTTAACTTAGCATTTCACCATTAATGCATATAATACACTAAAATAAATTTATTTCATTTTCATCCATTCATGCATATTATACGATGAAATAAACCCTAAAACTATATAAGTTATATATAAATAATATTTTAGCACACAAGGGTTGGGAGAGAGAGGCTACTTCGGCTGCGGAGGTGATCCTGTCGGTGTTGGCTCTGGTGGACGTCGACTGCGGGTGGGGTTGCTGGTAGTGGTATTTTCGGTGGAGCTGCTGCCGTCGAGCTCGTCGATGACACGAAGGAGCTTCGGTCAGGAGCTGCCGCTGTCAAGCTCGTCGATGACACGGAGGGGCTCCGGTCAGGAGCTGGTGCTATCGAGCTCGTCGATGACACGGAGGGCCTCGGTGTTATCGATGGTGGTAGAGATAATATTGATGATGATGAAGACGATGACCGGAGGGAGAGGAGGTGATGGAGGAGGTGGTCGTGGCGGTCACGGTGGTCGTGGTGCAGGAACGGGTGGTTGTTAGCCGGAGTGGAGGGAGCTCGGTGGGATCGAGTGCAGGCGGCTCGAGGTAGTTGAAGTCGTGGATGGAAGTCGGTTGGCCGACGTAGGGGATGCCGGGGGTTGGACGCTCGGCTGTGGGAAGGTCAGTGATGGCGGCGGTGGCGGTAAAGAGTGGTGGTGGTGAGGGTTTGGGGTGATGGAGCTGGTGGTGTGTTATCGACGCTGGCATGCCGGAGAAGAGGTGGCCTCTCGAGGGAAGCAGCTGTGGTCGCTGGAGGTGACGGCCGGAGACATCAGGTGGTGGGAGTCGTCTGTAGTAGCAGCGGTCGAGGCGTAGGAGGTGGTTGCTTTGCCGGAGAAGGTGGCAGCTCGGAGTAGGTAGTAAGGGTGGTGGTGAAGATGGAGTAATATGGTCGAGGTGCTCGGCCGGCCAGAGTAGTAGGGCCGGCCGGGTTTGGTTTAGTTGGAGAAGTGAAGAAGAAGAAGAGATGAAGAAGAAGAAGAAGAAAGGAAAAAGTGGCTGTGGGTTTTTTGTGAGGAGGGAGAAGAGAGAGAGGGGGTGGGGTTTTCAAGGTTTGGGGATTAGGGCCGGCATGGGGAAGAGTGAAGTGATAGAGATGTTTTATAGGGTGTTGTGTGAGGAATGTGTGGTAATGATGATTCCTAATTTTGAATGAATGGCTTGGATTTACCATGAAGGAAGTTGTGTTCACACAAAGGAGAGGGAGGGGTGAGGTTTGACCGGTCAAGGGGGAGAGGGGTGGCTTCTTCATTAGTTTGAACCAATGAGGGGATGACATCTAATGCAACTTTTGCAAATTAGTCCCCTAAATTTGGATATTTGCACAGACACATGAAATAATAAAATATTTGTAGGAGAAATGGTGTTTGGTATTTTGTAGGGTGAGGGGGTGTTGTGTGTTTTGCATGGGCTTAATTCATGGAGCATTGGGTTAAGTTGGGATGAAAATAGGATTATTCAAAGTTGGTATCCCCAATTAAATTAAAATAAAATGTCATGTGCTCTTAAATTAAATGGGAGCACATGGGGTCTCAATTGGGAGTGACACAAATGTCATAAACGGTGTAGGCTTGGTGTCAGTCTTGGACCCTTTAATTTGTCCGGCTCAACGGGTTGAATTGGTGTCTCAAAAATTTATGACAATGACACAGGTGCGCGACACGGGATTAAATAGTGGATTTTGGATACGGGAAGTTGTGCAATTAAATTAGAGCACAAGGGATTATGATTTTGAATGACGAAAAAGTCCAGCGCCTAAATTGGCATGTCAAGTCTAGAATGCAATGACTTGTTGGAAATTATGGGCTAATGTTGGGATCCGAATATTTCAACAACGGTAGGGCGCACCAAGGGTTTATGTAAAGTTACAGACATCTGAAATCCTTAAATCTAAACCTCAAACACTTGTTGTTAAACTAATATTTTCTAACCATAATCCGTCTATATATAAAAATAAATGAGGGTGTTTATAGATATGACTCTGTGGGTGTCACGCCCCAGTCCCAAAATCTAAGGGACTAGCCACATGGCAATGGCCAGCAGCACAACTCCAAAGGGCAAACATAATTTACTGGACCCGTTAGAGTGCACTTAAGCTGTAATACATATAAAATGGTCTACAAATATCTGTTATAATCTATATATCAAATTTTATCCACGATAAGCATCGAAATCACAAAGAGATAGTCCAGTCACAATAATATAAAATGATCTATCCAACTAAAGCAATATAAATAATGTCACGAGGAATAACCCGTCATCAAAATGGAAAGAAAAATAACTCCAAGTACAATATCCAGAAGCCACTACAATATCAAATATCTAAGAACACTAAGTATAATAAATGAATGGTGAGAATACTGTGTGCTCAAGAGAAGTCCTCCGAAACAACCTCGTCCCCTGCAACCTGTACGTCTCCAATAGTAGCACCTACCCAATAAACCTCGGGATAGCTCTCCTCGTCTACACCTGGGGATATAATCCGAATCCAACTCTTCAGGGGACATAACAAGGTACAATAAACACTCAAGCCAAAATGAAATACAGTAAGTAAATATAAATAGATCTTCAGGGCAAGCTATGTAACTAGCTAAGTGAAATACAAATAAGAGCATCACTAGTACTCAGGCTGAGACCACTACAGGCTCTGTGTCGGGGAGCCCATAGCAGCAAGTAGTATCTCGTAGGGCCAGTAATGTGCCAAGCTCTGGTATAGAGACTAAAGTACCTCCATTAACATAGTATAACATAATCAGCCTGTAGCATATGTTTTTTCCCTACCCAATGTAACCTTATGTCTCATGTCCACAATGTCTCATGTCCATAATACGCAAGATCATAATCTCTAGCTAGTACAACGAGTCATAATAATATCTATGTAATATGCAAGTCTCATATCACGAATTATGTAAGCCTATACAGAATCACCATGAATAACTCAAGAAAGATTATGTCACATAAAATAGTGTTAAGTGTCCTACGGTATGGCGTACTTGGTAAAGCAAGCACGTAAAAATAGGATCGTAGAATCAACTCTCTAAGTGACGTTACACGACTCCGCGTACGACATCGACATCCGAATCTTGTTCGGATGCTAAGCAACGTCTCACGGTCTTAGGTTGAGCAGGTACATCACAAGAATATACATAAACAAAAAGAAACACAAGCAGATAATCTAACAGGATCTACTGCAAGTTTAGTAAGGTACACTTGCTTGGGTTATGAACTCCGTCAACTACTCCTAGAAAAGTGGAATCTGCACGTACACCTCCGGATGCTGAAACAAACATCACTAATATTTTTAGAATACTTGAAATAGCTAGGATTGACTTCCCATAAGTCTAATTTGAACACAGGGGCAGAATTGAAAGTTTTGGGTCAAAATGGGGTCCACATGTGGCCCACTTTGCACCAAAAAATATGTCAAAGACAAAGTTCTCCAAATTTGTCAAACTTAGTATCTAGGAGTTTATAACAACTATACGAACCCAATGGAACGTCTGAAACTGGATTTCGATGAGCCGATCATGAAATCGCCTGTCATGTGGAACCATGGGGCCCACAAAACTGTGTTTTGTCAACTTTCTCAGATTCGAACCAAACTTGGGTCACAGAACCAAAGTAATGATGTGAATCCAATGGCATAAGTTTCGTTACAAACCGACAAGTATACACAAAGTTATGGTGAGGTATTGGAATAGGCCGATATAGTATTTTTCGATGGATACGTGTTGATTTCGGCATGCACACACGTCCAAATCGAATTCCAAGAAATCTCACATGACTGCGTTCATGTTATGCCCCATTCGGTAAAATTTGCATGCGATAATGTGGCTTCGTTTGGCGGGACGTATCCCGTATCGGAGATTTTTGGTATTTTAAAAATAAGTTTTTGGTCAATTTTAACGCTGAATTAACAACAATATAAAATAAATTAAACTAAACTATTTAAAGTAATTAAAACTCGATTATGTTGTCTTTAATCTAGAAAAGGAAATTCGAGTTTTGGTTGACTGGTTTGAATAAAAACGGCTTGGGAAAACAGGGTGTTAGGACAGTTTCGAATAATCCTAAAATCAAGTTTTTTCTTGATTTTGGATCGCAATTTGTGATCAACCAGAAACAAAATAAACTAAACTATTTGAAAGGAATTGAAGAGAGATAGGTTGTGAACATACCAGTAAAGATGGAACATGAAACAAATGAGCGAGGAAGGAGGAAACTTCATACGAAGGGAGGGTCGTAGCTGTCTGTGTGCGCACGGTCGGCGGAACGGCTGCTGCTGTGCGCCTACTATGCGGGCCACTGCGCGCAGAGGTGCTGCGGGCAGCGATCCTAACCGTGGGCGGTCGTCGTGGGTAGTGGTGCTGGTGGCGGTGGTGTGGTTTAGGATTAAGGTTAGGGTTTTATACATGTACATGATATATATATATATATATATATATATATATATATATATATATATATATATATATATATATATATATATATATATATATGGGAATGGTCTTACACGGGTTGGGGTCTGGGTTAGGTTAGCGGGTAGGGTAGTTTAGTTAGGATTTCTTTTTATTTTCTTCTTTTTTTCATGTTTCTTGACTAATTCTTTTCCTTATTTTATAGAAAATTCCCAAAAATAGTTAGGTACTTGAGAAAAATTTTAGAAAATTTATATTTCTTCCAATAAATAATTTACAACCAAATTTATATCATTCAAAAGATATTTACGAAATATGAATGAATACTAAATTAGTTAAATAAATCAATAAATTATATTTTCTACTTAATATTATATTGGAAGCATACAGGGGTTCGAATAACGCAACTCGAGTGTCATACGCGTAATAGGACCAGTTAGGCTCATAGTATGGATTTAGTTGGAATCAATGGGTTGGTGTGACGTGTTAAAATCGTACGCCATGACAAAAGGGTTAATTAATCATCATTTTCTCGCAATTGTGTCACAAAAGTTGTGCGACCAAAATAAGGTATAGAATTTTGAATTTGCGAGTGGCAGTCATGGCAGGAGCCTAATTTGACTCGTCTAAGTCAAGCATGCTACGTTGGTTGGAAGGAAAAGGCTAGTGTTGCACTCAAGATCTTAAAACCATGGTGGTTGCTTTTCAAAGTTTAATTAAATTATCGAATAAATATTTAAAATAAAAAAATAATTATTAATTATCGAACTAACACTAAAGAAAAAAACCAGGGTGCTCACAGTAGGGATAAAGGAAAACAGGAAAGAGGTGACCGTTTTCTTGTAGTGATAGATTCACTCTACTAGAAAAAGTGGAGAGATATAGTTTAGAGGTATTATAGACGTGAACTGATCGATACTCGTACCGAGAGATTATGTATAATCCTGTTATTTTTGGTAGAAGGAAAAGGAAACGAGCCAGAGGTAATATGGTCATGGCTGTTTTCTTTGGATTGAGGACTTCCCGTTGGAGGATCTTTGGTGAACTTATTACATCTTGCACACGAGAGTGCAAGTAACAAGTTCGAAAAACTCCTTACCGAAGGTGGCAAGTTTGGTAGACTTAACACCATTGGCACACTTAAATTTAAGTACAGGTAATAAGTTTAGACGGCGATCGATATCAGAGGTACTATAGACGTGATGATTGATAGCCAACCCGAAAGGTTTGTTCAGAGGTGCGAAGGACATGGCAGACCCTACTGGGAGGAGGTGAGAACGATAACTTAGAGGTGACATAGACGTGAGTTGATCAATGACCATACCGAGAGATTAGGTACGACCCTGGTATTTTTGTGGAAGGAAAAGGAAGCTCGCTAGAGGTAGTATGGACATCCATGGAGGACTTATGGTGGACTTATTATTTATTGCACACATTGAGTGTAAATAATAAGTTCAAAACTAGCCCTATCAGAGGTAATATAGACGTGATAGGTTTTGTGGACCCATTACTTTTTGCGTATGTAAGTGCAAGTAATAGATTTGGGACAAACCCTGCCAGAGGTAATATGGATATGGCAAACTCAACCGGGGAGAAATATTAGGATATCAGCTCAGAGATATTATGGACGTGAACCAATGTCCGAAAAACTTACTGAGGAGTGATTTGTTGAATGTGGTCTATCCGAACATGAAGATAGACCTAAGGATTTCTCCGCTAGAGAGATTAATGAAACGATAGCTCAGAGGCAATATGAATATGGCTAGCGTCTAATGGGATTGGTTTTTGAGTGGTCACTACGGGAGTGTGCGAGTGGACCTGAGGACTGCTCCGCTGGGGAGACTTTGGGGAACCATCATCCATTACGTATCCTGGACTCTTGGATACAAATGATGGCTTTTACAAGAATTTATAACGAAGGAAAAATTATTGTACATAGGCACTTGCTGTGGATAAAGAACCAAGAGTGTAGAGATGGACGTCTGGGTTGTCTCGCTGGGGATGAGGGGATTACAAGTCTAGTTTATACGTAGCACTTTTTCAGGAACTTGTTGTTGATAGGAATCATGAGCAAGTCGTCGTTGGGTTTCACTAGCCGGTATGCGTCGTTGGAAAATACAATTTCCACAAGGAACGGTCCCTCCCATTTAGGTTAAAATTTGCCGGCCGTCTTGTGAGTCATGGGGCGTATTAGCATCTCCAAATCCTAGCCCTCTGTGAGTGCTATTGTCATAACTGTCGGATTATAAAGAAATACGTTGTCCTTTACCAAAGTCCAGACCTTCAGCTTTTTGGAGTTCATATCCCATCTTCGACATGAGATGGAGTGATTGTTAGCTGTAATGATTGAACTAAGGCACTCATTATTTATTGCGTTGAATACGGTCGATGACTTAGCTTATGCTGAATAAGAAGCTCTGTGCACAGGAACACTACCATGTATACACGAGAAAGTTGGTTGAGTTGTGCGTAGGATCACTGCCGTGTGCGTACGATTTTCTACCACGTCGAGGACCACCGCTTGCTACATATTTTTGTATATCGTGCAGGGGAACACTTCATGTTGCCCAAAAGGATTTTTTATGATGAGAAGTACTATCGTGTGCACATGAAGTATGATACATCCTTGCGTTGATGACTTGCTCGGATACGTACAATGGAACGCTGCCTATCGTACGCTATTGCTGATGAGTCATACGAGACATAGCTTTTGTGCACAGGGGGACTTGTTGAGCTGCGCTGAGCATCCGAAGTATAAAATTTGTGTTTTCTAAGAAAAGGATAATACGACCTGCATTACTTTCCTTTTTACCTGGTCGTTGAAGGCACTTTGATGTAGGATGCCTCGGAATCCAGCTAGTATGCAAGGACCGACATAGTTGCCCCTGCCCAGGCCTACTCAGTGGTAGGAGAAACCATGTGGTAGGTCTTGGATTTTTGTGGTTTAGGCCTGATAGTGAAATGCGTTGCTTGCTGCGTCAAGTCTGGGACAAGATTTATGTGGACCCACATAATTTTGCCCCTAGGTGTTGTAAGAGGTTTCAGCCCGGCCCGCTTGGTCGCGAGCAGGGGGAAGATTGATTACCTCCATTATTGCCCTTGGGATCGGTGTGACTCCGTCCTAGGCTTCCATTGTGGAAAAGTTGCCAACCTGGAGGGATACCATATTGGCGGAAACTGTTACATCGTCGAAGTGCAGGGAAAGGGCCTTGGTGTCGATCATGCGTTTGATGTACCGCTTCAGCGTATATAACTCCTGCGTTGTGTGGTGGACGTATCGGGGGAAATGAAAATACTTTGGGTTATCCATTTCTTTCACTTCAGGATAACGTCTAACGTCGGGGAGTCAAATTTTGTCTTCCTGCATGATCATGTCAAAGATGGATTTGGCATCATGATATTTAAAAGAGTAAGTCTCATTTGGATTTGGAGCCTCTGCCTACTTTTGGTTAGGCTTCTTGGTCAAGGTAGAGACCATAGCCTGTTTTTCCTTTCCATCGCGATTGCTATTGTCGTCGTTACTGTTGTTGTGGTTGGGATATTTTTCTTTATCCTCAGTGGTAGGCATATGGATTCCCAAGTTTTGGGCATTTTTCAGCTTTCTCTCATCTTTACAGTGCTTACGATGAATGTCGTCCAGTCTTTAAATTGGGCGTTATCCATCCAGCTCCTGACTGCCAGAAGTACGTTCCTCTAGCAAATTTCTATTAGCATCGCTTCAGGATTTCCAGTAGGTAGTCTTAGTAATGTCTGTCGGAATCATTGGATATAGTTACGAGCGATCTCCTTTTCTTTCTGGGCGACATCGATCAAGAAAGACATCGCCATATCATGTCCTTCCTCATATAGTCTTTTGAAGAAAAGACACTTGAGATCGCCAAATAATGATATGCAATTGTCCGGCAGGCTACAGAACCAGTCGAAGGCTACTCCCGCCAATGCTCCGACAAAGTGCCTATTAAGGATGGCATCATTGCGGGGTAGGTGCCATTTTGCTTTCTCGAAGTAGCTCATGTACCGACGAGGGGAGAACTTCCCGTCAAACGTGTCTATGTTGAAGGGCTTGTACCTGGGCGGGTATGGTATGTCCCTCCATTCCAGCGTGTATAGTTGGTGTACTCCGAGATCGCGGAGTGACTTTTGATTACTCATGGAGTCTAGTCGAGCTCGGAGTTCTCGGACCTCTTTCATTGCTTCCTTATCCTTGTCTGCTGCTGAAGGGGCTGAGGAACTAGGTTGGGGAGGATTGTCGCCCGCGGGAGGAGAGATTGTGTTTGAATCTGCGTTGGTCCCGGGATCCAAGTTAGCTGGAGCAGAGGTTGTTGCTGGCTAAGAGGCCAAGTTTTCTTTGCTTTCCAATATTGTTTGGGTCAAGGCTTGCATCGATGAATTCATGGTATGCATCATGTTCTGGAGAGCCTCAAGACATTGTCGGTCACTGGGGGCGTCATAGTCATTTCCTGCCATGTATACTATCATCACGTGGGAAGAGATGGAAGGGACAGTGGATGCCGCACTCTCCGTCTCGGACCCTTGGAGCAAGCCATCTTCAAGGAAGAGTGACAACGTTGTGTCCTCCTCAGATTTATAGGAGGCTATGTTATCTCTGCGAGAGTAGGTACCCCCAGGGATTTTAGAATCTGTTTGAGAGTCATCATCTCTCCAGAATGCTGGATTATTGTGTAGGTCCAGGGGTTTACTACCCCCATCTCGGGGAACCCCTAGGGGTTCTGAGGATGAACTACGCCCAGCGGCTGACTGCTTCATCCTCGAGCGAGTGCCTTAGAAAATGCCTTCCATGGGTCCTGTTGTCGATCCTACTAGTAGTCATCTTCTCAACGCGCTGGTCGAGATTGACGGACTAGAGATGCTGGACTTCTTTTCTCCTTTGGTGGAGGGGACCTTCTGAGCCGAGTAACATGCGATGAAGGGCGGCTCTTCCTCCTCTGGCGCTTGCACCTGACCTCCGAATTGGTGCTGGCAAGTGTCTTCTAGTACAGTCATTAGAAGACCGACTGCCTGCTTGTAGGCGCTGCTACTTCTTTGCAATAGCAGTTGATGATAATCTTGGCACAATGATGCCCTTGAGAGGACATTTCATCGACCGTAGTTGTTTCCCTTATTTTGCGCTTGTGATTGATCATGTTGCACAAGTCGAGCGAGGGTTGTTCCACCTTTGCACCCTTTTTCTGGGTCCGACTAGACCGAGCGCACGAGTGTGTAGGTATTGTGTTGTCTCCCGGATTCGATGTTCGTACAAGAACTTTCCTCAGATCGTTGGTGGAAGAATTTTGAGACCGACCCTGTCCATTTGTCGCTGGGGGCTGGACGCATGGGGTAGTCTTATATAATTTTCCATCACGGACCCGCGTAATGATTAACGGTTCCCTCTGACGGTCAACTAATTGGAAAGTTGTCTGAGCTTGGCGAGCTTGCACTATCCTAGACCTCTTTGACTTAGCGCCCGTGGGTACATAATACGCATAGTCCAAGTTTGGGTCTTCGCCATTCTCATTGGGCCGCATAGAGTCTGGTCCGTATGAGATACGATTGAAGACAGAAATTATGCTACTATCAGGGCCACATGGGGACATCTTCCTACGGCTGTGAGCTGAGGCGGCATGAGGCCATCAACTAGTCTTATGCGGCCTTTTCTTGGCTGCATGGAACCTGCTTCAGCACCAGAACGTCTGGTATCGTAGTGCTTTCCTTTACTAGAGTCTGGATGCTGAGTAGTTTCCAAGTCAGGTAGGGAGGTCGCATGGACATGGATGTCTTGGGTGCGTTCCTGGCTGTCAACAACAGAGTGAGCGGTTGGAAGCGCCCCCTCCGCAGTTTGGCGAGGCGCAGCGGCCTTCGCTACCCACTGCCTGCGAGTCCTTAGAATTGGCTAGCCTTGGAGAAGGACTGAAACTTCCTTCCGAGAACATGTCCTCGAATGTTTGCTGGTTGAAGCGAACCACCAGCATCTTTTGTGTCGAACCGATCTTGGAAGCATCAGACTGCGTCACTGACTTCTCAACAGAGGAGAAGTTGGTCCCCAGTAGAGTCGCCATCTTGTTTGCCATTAAATCAAAATAAGAACTAAAAGAATTTGATTTGATTAACAAACTAAGAAAAAGTACAGAGAAGTCCTGGAAGATAATCTATATACAAATTTGTTTCCTGGGGGTGACGATGGAGGGTTAGGAGTGTAACAACTCTCTTTACTCCGTGGACAATCCGATACAGAAGCTTTTCTCTCTTGCTCGAGTGTAGGTTTTCTAATAGACAATCTAAGTCCTAGATCGACTCTATACTACCTCCATGCGGCCACAGTGTCCATCCAACCAAGGCCAAATGAAAGCACATATGCGACTAATTGCCCATGCAACCTCGTAATCATGCGACCACAGTATCCATTCGACCAAGGCCAGACGAGAGCACGTATTTGGCAATGGCCCTATGCGACAGTTAGTTTTAAAGATTGTTCGGTTACAACTGAAAAGATTTTCACATTATCAGTGCGGACTACGTGTCCTGTTGACCAAGTCATGCACACAACGAATTGAGAACAACCGTGGGATTTTATCAACCGTATATCCTAACCAAGGCTACGTGGCAGCCCACCCGTGATATGTGTCCATAGTTGTAACCATCAGCATGACGACTATAAATAAAAGAAACTTGGATCTTCTCATAGGCCTGACCCCTTTTTTGGGAGACTGCGGACGAGAGCACATATGCGGCATCGACTATATTCGTCCTTCTCCTCATGAAGCCAAAGTGTCCATCAGACCAAAGGTAGACGAGAGCACGAATGCTGCTACAAACCCATGCGGCATCGCCAATATGCGGCCAGAGTGTCCATTCGACCAAGGCCCAAACGAGAGCACGTATGCGGCTACAAGACCCATGCGGCCTCGCCAACATGCGGCCAGAGTGTCCATTCGACCAAGGCTCAAATGAGAGAACGTATGCGGCTACAAGACTCATGCAGCCTCGCCACCATGCGGCCAAGATACAATGCGGCCTCTAGCCTACAAGATTTTTTTGTTACAATTACAGAGATCTTTGCACAGTTGGTGCTGACGACGTGTCCAGCTGACCAAGTCACGCGCACAATGGTTTAAAAACAAACCCAAGATATCTTTAACAGCATATCTCAACCAAGATCATGTGGCAATCAGCCCATGGCATACGATGACAGTTGCAACCGCATTCTGTTGAAGGAGCCTTGTGCGTCCACCAAGCAGGAACATATACGGCTGTTGACACAAAGTGGTCCCAGTCAACCTGATTCTGATAATCGTCAAATATCAGATGAATCAGATCCAAAACACAAATAAAGTAGATACTCGATGCAAAGCATATCAACTCCGTCAGTACTAAAAACAAACTTTGCAACAGCTATTGGTTTCATATTCAAATGTAATCTTTTATTTATTTGAGTCTAGGACTGATGTACGTTGAGTCGTACTGGCAAATACCAAGTACTTATACCCAGATACTTAGTCGACTCAAATAAATCAAAGAACATATCCACCAAATTAGGCCACATTCATTTACAAAGTCTACTATACTAAGAGACCGAACTCGGGCCAAAATTGGGCCAAAATTGGACCGAACTTGGTTACCCTTTTGGTATAAAATCAACCAGTTCATTAGCTCCTGATTTTTTGGCTTAACAGTTAGAAATTTGAATTAAACCCCATCCGAATTCTGACTGAATTCTATTTGCCTATAACCTATAAATAGGATTAGAATTCTTTATTCATAAGACAACCCTAATAACACAACTACTCAACCATTCTTAAGTCTTCTATCCTATTGTGAGCAAACCTCAGAGCATTAATATTCTCATCTAAAGAGCAACTCCCTAGCCTTCCTAGTGCCAAGTGTGATCTCAGTCTAAAAGTCTTTCGAGCTGTAAAGAGCTTTGTTAAATCAGTTACTCTCCGAATTCGGTTCAAGTATTTTTATATAACAGCAGCAGCCACAAATTTGATCTCATTACTTCATCCTCCCAAACTCTTCTTCTCAAAACCGAGAATCCAACCCTTCCTCCAAAACCCTAGTTTTATAATCCCCTTCCTCAAGGCTTATTCTCTCTCAACTTGAGATCTAAGGCTCTTGGTAAGATTCTCTTTCATCTCCTTCAATCTTTTTAAGGTACAATCCTCACATTCTCAAATCCTTTTTTTATGGCTCCAAAATTTAGAAAAAAGAAGAGAAAAGCAAATGAAGCTTTCTCTTCTCAACCCTCTAGTGATGATGCTACATATTCCTTATTTTCTCTAAATATTCTAAATCTAGAAGAATATGATAATTTTATTTTTACTTCTATTGATGCCTCTAACCTATGGTTCAATGATTTTGTGCAAAAAAATATTTGCAAGGGTAATCCTATTAATATTACTATTTTTTATGCCCAAAAATATAAACTTGTAGAATTCCATCTTCGTCATCTAGTCAAGACTGAAAAATTTATTTATATAAATGTCATTCACATGTTTTACTGTAATCTATCTCATGATCAATGTCTATCTTTTCGAGAGTAGGTGGAATCGATATTGAATTTGACGATACAACTTTGGGTGAAATTCTTAAAATCCCTAACAAAGGAGATGCACTAGTTGAGATCGACAAACTCAATCTCAGAGACGACATCACTCTTGACTCTTTCAGGGACATACTTTGTGCCCCACATCCTTGTCCTGAAGGGAAGTTTCATGCTCGTTATTTAACCAATACTTTTACGAACTTCACCGTTACTCTGCTATCATTCCCAAACAAACATCCAAAGATGATGTGACCTATAGGAAGATGTCTGCTTTATATCACTTCTACATCTACTCCCTTTAGCCTTCCTGAAACCATGATTCGGCAAATGATTGACTTTTGTAAACACAAATGCCAACTTTCTTATGTCATGTATCTACCACTCATCTTTGAGCACTTCCACATCCTTATGGAAGAATCTACTTATCTATCTGAGCTAGCCTACCTGACCAAACCCCGCAGGATTCAGCCTATTTCTCTCATTCCTGATGAAGATAACTCATCTGATTCTGATGCACCAGCAGACCCAACCCCATCTCCTCCTGCACCAACTCCTACTCAATCATCCTCTACACAACCTGCTACCTTGGACTCTATCTAAGAGATGTTCCGCGAGCAATTTAGGTTGCAAAACGAGATGATAGTTGCTCAATACCAAAAGTAGAATACTATAATTATCACTCGGCTTCACGAACAGTCTTATTGCACCACTCTTCAGGCTCACACATTAGCCAACTCCCTAGCAGATCTTCAGTATCACCTAACCCATCATCCTACTGTACCCCACCCAGTGGCTCGTGATCCCTCACGTTCTGGCTACAGGATCGATGATCCATTTGTTCAGTAGTACTTTGACCCTATCGGAGCATACTTTGATGATTACCCGCCTGCTGATGCTGATGATGATGATATGTGATGATGTTTTATATTTCTTATGGCTATATGGATGTATTAGTTTTTCTATTTTTACTGTACTAGAAACATTTGCTTAAAATGTTCAAATATTTATGTTATTATTTTCCTAGTGCCAGTCTTGTTATTTATTCTGATTAAAATAATGCATGTTATTATTTTTGGTTATTTTATTAAACAAATGCATGCTACTTTTATCTGGTTATTATGTCAGTTTCTTCAATTTGTCATAATCACTTATTACAGAGGAGTTTTTTATTTTTCACTATGATATTTTCACAAAGGGGGAGAAATGACAAAATATGTGACGATTATAGTTGATGATGTATAGTTGATGACATATAACTGTGATATACTTATATCTATTTTGTTGATATACCTGCACCTAATCTTGCTATAAAGAAATATCAAGTTACAGGTCTTTTAAATGCTCCTGTTCAAAGGAAAGATCTATATACGGGGGAGCTTTTTCTAAAAAAATGTATTTTTTAAGAAAAGATCTACAAACAAAGAATCTTGGTCTATTTGCATCAAAGACTACATCAGACTCACCATATGTGTATTTTGGCATATTTTATCAATTATCATAATGGAAGAAATTGTTAACACAAAGTGGTCACAGTCAACCTGATTCTGATAATCGTCAAACATCAGATGAATCATATCCAAAACATAAATAAAGTAGATACTCGATGAAAGTATATCAACTCCATCAGTACTAAAGACAGACTCTACAACAACTATTGGTTTCATAATCAAATATAATCTTTCACTTATTTGAGTCTAGGACTGATATACGTTGAGTCGCATTGGCAAATCCCAAGTACCTATACCTAGATACTTAGTCTACTCAAATAAATTGAAAAACTTATCCACCAAATCAGGCCACATTCATTACAAAGTCTACCATACTAAGAGACCGAACTCGGGTCAAACTCGTGCCAAAATCGAACCAAACTTGGTTACCCTTTTGGTATGAAATCAACCAGTTTATTAGCTCCTGATTTTTTGGCCCAACGGTTGGAAATTTGAATTAAATCTCATACGAATTCTGACTGAATTTTATTTGCCTACAACCTATAAATAGGATTATAATTCTTCATTCATAAGACAACCCCAACAACACAACTACTCAACCATTCTTAAGTCTTCTATCATATTGTGAGCAAACCTCAGAGCCTTAACCTTCCCAACTAAAGAGCAACTCCCTAGCCTTCCTAGTGCCAAGTGTGATATTGATCTAGAAGTCTTCTGAGTTGTAAAGAGATTTTTAAATCAGTTACTCTCTCTCTCTCTCTCTCTCTCTCTCTCAAGTTGTGAAGTTGTGAGACTTCGTATCAAAACTCGTGTTATAAAGAAGTGGCAAGCCTTCGGATTAAATCTTGTGATTCACTATTGGTGATTATAGTGGACACAACACCGAGCTTGAGTTCTCGGGACTAGACTAGTCCTCTAAGAGGGAAACCAGTATATATCTTTGTGTTTGTGTTTGCTTTCCCTCTTACTTTATTGCATATATTCATAAAACTGCTAGTAGTATTCTTATACATGAGATATATTCTAACTGCTAGTAGTTGATCACCATTGCATGCCATAGAATTATATTTTTAACAGGTGATTTTAATCCACTGCATACATATACTCTATTCACCCTCCTCTAGAGTTTCCATGCACGGTCCTACAGCGACATCCATAGTGCGTCCACAGGGCGGCTATAAATAGAAAGGTACCACACCCATACAGACCTCGGCTGACTATTGGCAAACCTACACTTAAGTAAGTGATAAGATCTTCTACATCGGATCATCCATGGAGTAAAGAGAGTTGTAACACTCCTAAACCTCCATCGTCACCCCCAAAAAATAAATTTGTACTTAGATTGTCTTCTAGGACTTCTCTGTACTTTATCTTAGTTTGTTAATTAAATCAAGTTCTTTTAGTTCGCCTTTTGATTTAATTAAAAAACTAAGAAAAAAGTACAAAGAAGTCCTAGGAGACAATCTATGAACAAATTTTCTGGGGGTGACGATGGAGGGTTAAGAGTGTAAAAACTCTTTTTACTCCATGGACGATTTAATGCAGAAGTTTTTCTCTCTTGCTCGAGTGTAAGTTTGCCAATAGCCAGTTGGGTGCCTTGTATGGGTGAGGTACCTTGTTATTTATAGTCGCCATATGGACATGCTATGGATGTCGCATATATTCCTGCTTTGTGTCCGCATAGGGCTACTTCAATAGCATGCGGTTGTAACTGTGGATGCATGTCACGGGGAAGCTGCCACGTGAGTTCAGTTCAGATATGTTGTTGACGAGATCTCGGGGTTGTTATCAACCCATTGTGGGCATGACTTGGTCAGCTGGACGCGTAGTCAGCACCAACTGTGCGAAGATCTCTGCAGTCTGTGAAGATCTCTGCAGTTGTAACAGAAAGATCCTATGGATCATATGCCGCATAGTTCCCTTGGCCGCATGTATGTTTTGGTTGAGTATGAACTTTCATCTAACTGAGGACACATATCATCGAGGTCGCATGTGTGCTCTCGTCCGCCTTGGTCTGATGGACACTCTAGCTTTATGAGGACGATGATGCATAGATTCGAGGTCGCATTTGTGCTCTCGTCCGTCTTTGGTCTGATGGACACTTTGGCTTCATGAGGACGAGGACGCATAGAGTCGAGGCCGCATATGTGCTTCGTCTGCCTTTGTTCTAATGGACACTTTGGCTTCATGAGGACGAAGACGCATAGAGTCGATGTCGTATATATTCTCTCGTTCGGCCTTCGGTCTGATAGACACTTTGGCTTCATGAGGATGCTAGCCGCATATGATGCATGAAATCTGGGACGCATGGGGCACATGGAGTCTAGTCCTCGTGGAGAGCTTGACACATAGATCTTGTCTATATGCAGCTTGTAGTATGGCTGAATGGATATACTTGCAGACTTACTTTGGGGATCTATATGAGTCCCTTGGCCGCATAGCTTCTTTGCAGCATTTCTAGAGGCAAGCTTTGAGGTTATATCGTTTGGGTATGGACTCAGATTTGTTATGCTTCTACAATGGAATGGAGGTGCTGTACTTCCTTTCTCCTATGGTGGATGGGACCTTCCGAGCTGAGTAACATGAGGCGAAGGGAAGCTCCTCCTCCTCTGGTATTTGCAATTGATCTTTGGACTGTTGATGGATAGGTGCCATCAGGTATAGTCGTTCGAGTGCCGATTGCCTGCTTGTCGGTATTATCACTTTGTTGTAGCAGCAGTTGATGATGATTTTGACATAGTAATGTCCTGGGGAGGATGCTTCACATGCCTTAGCTGCCTCTCTAGCCTTGTGCTTATAATTGATCACATGGTACAAGTCAGGCGATGGATGACTCACATTTACATTATTTTTGTGAGCATGGGTAGACCGAGCGCATGGGTGCGTGGGTGTTATTTTTGCTCCCTGATCTAGTGTTCGTACAAGAACGTTCCTCGTATCGTCAGTGGAATACTTTGGAGACGGAACCTGTTTATTTGTCGCTGAGGACTGGACGTACGAGTCGGTCTTATACATCTTTCCATTAGGGGCCCGCATAACAGTTAGTTGTGCCCTCCGACGGCCAGTCGAATGGACAGTTGCTTGAGCATGACGAGCTCGCACTGCCCCAGACTTCTTTATTTTGGCACCCGTAGGCGCGTAGTGTGAAGATTCTAAGTTTGGATTTTTACCATTCTCAGCATGGCACATAGGGTCAGTGTTGCGTGAGATTAGTTCAAAAATAGAGGTCCGGCTGCTGCCAGAGTCGTATGCGGCCATCTTCCTGCGACCGTCAACCGATGCCGCATAGTGAGTCTTATGCGCCCTCCTCCTTGGTCGCATAGAGTTTGCATCAACGCCTGAACATCTAATATCCTATTATTTTTCTCTATCAGAGTTTGAGTGCTGAGCGTTTTCTGTGTCAGACAAAGATGTTGCATGGACAGCTTGAGGGGACGCCTGGCGAGCACCTTCAGCAACAGAGACAGAGGCGAAGGATGCCGTAGTTGGGCGAGGTGCGGTAGCCTTTGCTTCCCACATCCTGTGGGTCTTCGAGTGGTGAGAACCCTTCTTATTGGATGAGGCTATCACATATACAGTGGTCACATAATGTGCGATCCCTGCGGCTGAAAGAGACACGAGGAGCACAAACTCCACAGTTGGGTGAGGCACGGTGCCTTTGCTGCCATGTCCTGCGGTCTTCTTGGGCTTTGCTTGCCTCGGAGAAGGACTCGCGTTGTCCCCGGAGAGCATGTCCTCAAAGGCCTGCTGGTCGAAGCAGACCACCAACATCCTTTGAGTGGACCCGAGCTTGGCTGCATCAGATTGTGCCATAGCTTTCTCCTCAGTGGAGAAATACGTCCCCAGCATAGTCGCCATCTTGTTTCCATTAAATCAAAAGAAGAACTAAAAGAACTTGATTTGATTAAAAAATTAAAGAAAGTACAAAGAAGTTCTAGAAGACAATCTAAGTATAAATTTGTTTTCTGGAGAGTAACGATGGAGGGTTAGGAGTGTAGTAACCCTCTTTACTCTGTGGATGATCTGATACAAAAGCTCTTTTCTCTCGCTTGAGTATAGGTTCGTAGATAGCCAGCCAGCCCTTTTTATGGGTACGGTACCTTATATTTTATAGTCGCCCTGTAGATGTGCTATGGATCCCACATATGTTCCTACTTGGTGGCCGTATAGGGCTACTTCAATAGCATACGGTTGTAACTGTGGCCGCACATCACGGGGAAGCTGTCACGTCAGTTCGGTTCAGATATGTTGTTGATGAGATCTTGGGATTGTTATCAACCCGTTGTGGTCATGAATTGGTCAGTTGGACACGTAGTCAGCACCAACTATACGATAATCTCTGCGGTTATAACGGAAAGATCTTGTGAGCTGGAAGCCACATAACAACTTGGTCGTATAATGGTGAGGCCGCATAGGTCTTGTAGTCGCATACGTTCTCTCGTTTGGGCCTTGGTCGAATGGACACTCTGGCCGCATGTTGGCGAGGCCGCATATGTGCTCTCGTTCATCTTTGGTCTGATGGACACTTTGACTTCATGAGGATAGGGATGCATAGAGTCGATGCCGCATATGTGCTCTCATCCGTCTTTGATTTGATGGATACTTTGGCTGCATGAGAACGAGGACGCATAGAGTCGAGGCCGCATATGTTCTCTCGTCCGCTCTTGATCTGATGGATACTTTGGCTTTATGAGTAGGAGGACGCATAGACTCGAGGCTACATATGTGCTCTCGTCCGTGGTCTCTCCAAAAAAGGGGGGCTCTAGGAACTTTCAAGTTCCTCCTATTTATAGCCATCATGTTGATGGTTGCAACTGTGGACGCATATCAGGGGTGGTCTGCCACGTACCCTCGATTGGGATATACGGTTGATAAAATCTCAGGGTTGTTCTCAACCCGTTGTGTGTATGAGTTGGTAAACTATACACATAGTTAGCACTGATTGTGTGAAGATCTTTTCGGTTGTAATAACACGATCTTGCAAACTAACTATCGCATAGGGCCTTTGCAGTATACGTGATCTCGTCTGGCCTTGGTCGAATGGATATTATGGCCACATGATGACGATGTTGCATGGGTACGTAGCCGCATATGTGCTCTCATTTGGCCTTGGTCGAAATGGATACTGTGGTCGCATGATGACAAGGTCGCATAGAGTCGAGGCCGCATATGACGCATAGAATCTGGGATGCATGGGGCGCATGGAGTCTGGTCCTCATGGAGAACTTGACGCATAGATCTTGTCTGTATGCGGCTTATAGTCTGGCCGCATGGATGCACTTGCCGACTTGCTTTGGGGATCTAGACGATTCCTTTGGCCGCATAGTTTCTCTACAGCATGACCAGAGGCAGGATTTAAGGTCATATCTTCTGGCGCATGGACTCAAATTTTCCATGCTTCTTCAAGAACAAAGGCCAAAAGTCCTTCTAGTCCGAAGACCCCAAACTCATCATCCAAATGTGCCTAAAATCTTTATCCATCGTGAGGAACGCCTCGCGATAATGACCGTTGTTGGCAAGCACGTCTAATGCATTAAGACGTTGATTGGATGTAATGTCTTGCATTGTACGAAACATATCCATACATTTTGCCATGCTATATTGGTCCATTGTAGCTTGGGATTTAGTAATCTTATCGGTTTTGGCCATTGAGGCTGAAGTAAGTGCATCTATACATGCGTCCATCTTGGAGGTCTTCGGGCTTTTTGTAGGTCGACTTCTTGACTAACCTTTGCCCTTACGTCGACGCCCTTGTGTAGCCTTAATGTAAATGACATCAAGATCATCGCACAAAATAGGATGAGATCTAGTGCTAATATTAGGGTTGGTAACTCATCATCAATTGCTCATTCTTCTTCTGAATTTGGTGGTCATTGTGTCGATGCCCTTGAGAGCAAAGAGGTAGTAGTAGACAGTTTAAATATTCTACTCAAAGCTTCATAATTTGCCAAGCCCTTTGTCTGAAAGACTTTTGCTCCTGGGTTCACCTATAATGCAAAATATTGTTTAAATGACTATGTATAATCTAATAATTTATATACACTAATAACTAAAATAAAGTATGTGCAACTGGATATAATTATTCCATACATCATTTTCAGCCATCGTTGTGTTAGTCTCATTGTCCCATCCAAATCTGGATTTATCTTTTAGCTTCTTAAATTCCCGAAACTTGATTCATAACCGACTATGTTTGTCTTTAAGTTGATTGATACTGAAGTTACGATTATGTTTAGAATTCAATGATACGACAAAGATCTACCAAATATTGAGGCTAAAAGTAGAACTCATCAGATAATCCTTTGCCACTTCGGCGTCCATCATAGACACAAATGCATTTTAAACGGATAAACTCTATAAACTGATGTCTCCATCCTGGACTCTTTTCTCCCCATCGTACATCTATAAATTACAATAACTAGTGACTGATACATAAACTGGTTTTGTTTATAAATTTT
Source organism: Iris macrosiphon (assembly GCA_036927795.1). Lineage (NCBI taxonomy): Eukaryota > Viridiplantae > Streptophyta > Magnoliopsida > Asparagales > Iridaceae > Iris > Iris macrosiphon. Next base: position 30,953,901 of record JAYESA010000014.1, on the reverse strand, counting down.
TCGATAACAATGTTTCCTAATGAGAGGAATAAAACCTTTGATCGATGATGACTGAAGTTGTCTCCGACGGATTCCCTGAAACGAACAAATTTTTGGAGACGATAATGATATCGAGTCTCACACACCAATCAAGGAATCCCTGGAAACAGATTTTTATAAACAACCTTAAGTAAGTCTTAGGAAAAAAATTAAAAGAAGAAAACAAGCAAAATCGACAATTAGTACGACAATAACAACGAATCCCAACAAAATCGACAAGCAAAACATACAAATTCGGACATCCAGACAATAAACAACCAAATCGTCCATTTTTTAGGGCATCCAAAAGATATATTCTAGGGCATCCAGATGAACCCTAATTTCCAATATATTTTAGGGCATCCTCAAACCGAATAATACCAAGAAATCCACGAAAATAAACCTATAAACATGGGGAGGGAGAGGAGTCATCAAGATGAACCCTAATTTCTAAACCCTCAGTTCGATAAGTGCCAAAAATCCATAAAAATAAATTAAAACATGGAGAGGGAGAGAAGTTAGCTGAAGGAAGAGGGAGATGAAGGGAGAGAACCGTACCTGAGAAAAGGGAGAGGGAGGGAAGTGGTCTTCCTCTAAGCCGTTGGTGAGAGAGACAAAAGAGGGAGATGAGTGTATAGTAGGAAACATGCTGATAGGAGAGGTTCTCGGAAGAGGGGAGACGTTGGCTTATGGGAGAGTGTCATACCCCGCTCCCAGAATACTAGGTAAATACGGGTACTTACATGGCCAACCGCACCTTGCAGTATATCGAAGTAAGCCACAATATGTTAAGGTTGTCAAGAAGACAGATGGATGAACTCTAGCATGCTATGACGTCAGTCCTAAGGCCGACAAATCCTAGTATCTCAATCCAACAACAACAATTGCAAGAGTATATCATAAATGAAAGTAAAAAGGTATCCCAAATTATATATCACATATGATCATGAAGCTAGTGAATACATAATGCTGCACCAGCAGAGTATAAATATACATTATCAAATATACCAGTCATGGTCTAATATATACATCATGTTGACCGTAATCTCAAAAATATAAGGAGCTAACTCTGTCCCTTGCTAAACACCACAAAATAAAGTAATCAAGACGATGGGCGAAAGAAGGAAACCCACTCGTGAGCTTCGGCCGCAGTCCTACGAGTGCAAGCCATCTTGCTGGAAGTACAGTAGATTCTGGTTCTCTTCGGGGTAACCTGGCCATGCAAAGCCAGTGGGGTCAGAACCGCAAGCAACAAATACCGCAAAGGAGCTCGAGGTGATAGACCAAACACATCACAACATAAGTAGAAAGAGTCATATAAGAAATAAATATTGATCGAGATTTATACGGTACCAATGTACTTGTCTCAAAAATAATACTGGAAGAACTAATGACAAGTGCAAAAATAAAAGTAAGGCGACGAGCGGCAAGAGAGCATAGGAACTACTCTAGATCGGGACCATAACCTTTAAACCAAATAGGGACCGGGGTTGCAGAGCTTCACCCGAGCAGAACTTAGCACCCTAACTATACGCTGGGAGAAAATAAAACTAGAAGAACGAGATATAAAAAAAAGTAACATCATTCATCGTACGGCCAAACAACTTTACAGCTTGCTACGATTAACTAGCTAGGGTTGTCACAGACATTAATTACTAGATGCATGTTTTTAAGAATATTGCTACCACCAATACTGCAGCTAACCCAGATAGCCAAGGGTACGCTTGTCTAGTAAACTAAAATGCACATTCAACCATACAATAACATAACTTGTTACTTGTCATAAACAGAAATTGAACTTATAAGCATAAACTTAAACTTGTAATCATAAACTTGCTTTATAAACATAAACTTATCTTGTAACATAAACTTGCATATAAACTTGTCTTGTAAGTGCCACAGTATGCGTAAACTTGGTCAGTCATGGATCCATTGCCTAGTAGGGTTATTCTATGCTGCATGGGGCCCTTAGAGATCGGGGTAGCCGATAGCGCAATATTCTTTCCTTCCAATGATCTAGGTAAATCTTATCTTGTTTAATCATTACTCTATGAAGCGGTGTATGATTAATAATATTTAATGCAGGACTTGATACAAGGAGGATATGATCACATATCTATACTAAAATACTCCTCACCCTCGACTGGTATAATAGATCCAACCATGGTACGCTATGGCACAAGATTCCCCAAGAAGATAGCTAGTCTTCTCGAGAATCAGTGTCTGTACATGTACAAGATAATCAATGAAACAAGGCTTGCATAAGATACACCATATGCCAAGGAATAACATCTCATTATGAGATCCGGATATACCAATTCGTGTAACCATCGTGTCAAGAGAACAAGGATATCTACACTAGATACAATGAACATAGAGGATAACATAAATAAAAAACTATCAGAAAATGTACTCGCCTAAAGTACAATGAATAGTCTCACAGATGTCTGACACGGTGCCTCGAAGACCTAGATATGGAATACAACATCAATACAAGGTTTCGAAAAGAGAAATAAGTTAAACTAGTCAATTTCTAGGTCAATAAGTCAATTCTAAGTCAAAATTCAAACTATGGTCAACTATAGTCAAACTATGGTCAACTATGGTCAACTACCTATTTCTAGGTTGTACAAGCCTAACATAAAAATATTGGGTCAAGATACTAAAGTCTAAGCCACAAAACCCATATCTTAATTATTAGGATACCGTATCTCCGGATACGTGAATCCAAGGAAAACATCAATAAATATATATATATATCAACAATTATTAATAATATAGAATCACAATTACAATATTAAATAGGTACCGTAGTTTTGAACCAACTTGGTATCTCAACAATAATTCACAAACTTGATACCCAAACCCAATATCTTGGGTATTCCCAATTACCTTGGTTCTTACCTTGGTATCACAAGGTAATACCCAATACCATGTTTATGATAACTACCCATAAATATATATATAATACATGTACTAAATATTATACATATACTATAATAAAATTAGCAATTAAGAATACATTTATATCTATAATAAATACTAATATATATATATATATATATATATATATATATATATATATATATATATATATATATATATAAGTATATAAGTATATAAGTATATATATATAATCTGCCAACTGTCACTAAAAACTGGGCTAAAAGCTTGATATTCTGATACGCTGCCCCTTTGGTGATGGTTATGACCGTTGCTAAATCTGTCGTCGCTGCTGCTGACTGTTTCCATTGCTGTTGTTGCTTTAGTGACGGTTTGCAGCCGTCACCAATCTACTATCGTCGCTGCTGCTAGTTTTTCTGCCGCTGCTGCTGTTTTGGTGACAGCGGCTACTGTGACCAATGCTACTGCTACTGCCACAGCGGCTGCTGCTGCTGCTTTGGTAACAGCGGCTATCACTAATAGCTGTTGTCGCCAAAGTATATATATAATCTAATATATATATATATAATACATATGTATATATAAATCCACATAACATATATATATATATATATATATATATATATATATATATATATATATATATATATATATATATATATACATAATTATCAATAAAACTATACATACACCCTCCCTATTATTATGTACATAACTATGATATAGTAACATGCACACACATACATATTAATATATATAGACAACTATACATATATGTATATAATCATACAACATCCATATATAAATATAAATACCTTTTTAAAATATACATATATATATATATACATACTACAATATATATATTCTAACACAATATATACATAATTACCATATAGTATCACATAATTACAACTATATAGAATATATATACTAAACACATATAATAATAACATACATATATGTAGTACAAAATATATACATATAGTACATACATACTACATAGATCTAAGACACAAGAGGCATAATTATATATACCATATCTATATATAAATATCTATATATATGTACAAACACATTCTCCATGATTTAAGAATACAAGAAATAGATCTACATATAATTGCACAATATATGGAGAATATCCCACCGTATCCCACTAGATTTAGGATACGCATGTGACACGAGTCCACCACACATCCAAACGTACCCCGAAGAACACGAACAAGTCACATATATTATTTATGAACAATACGAAGAGTCAAATATAGATCTACGTGTCCGTGTCAAAATATGACATGTACAAAGTCCCGTGTCAGAGGGAAAAAAATCTCCAAATCAACACGTATCACCAAATTATTGGGATACGACCTACTCGTACCCAATTATGGACACGACACTAGCTCTAAACACACAAGCATATGCCAAATTGATCTATAGGATCAATTGACACATACAACAATTGTCAATCTCAATTCCTCCAAAATTGACACAAAAAGCACCATAACTTTCTCAATGGACCTCCTATGAACACAAAACCAAATCCTATGGGTAGCCTATTCATATGGGTTGATTTTCCATGGTTAAACCTCAGATTTAGAACCTAATTTAAATAGAAAAACTGAATTGTACCTATTGGGAGATGGATTCCCAATGCAACCTCCAAATGAGATAAAATTGGCTCCAACTTGTAGATCCTTGCTCCTCTTTGTAGATTCTTATTTTCTCCTTCTAGATCCTTGCTTCTCAAGCCTCCAATGGTGATTTAGGAAGGAATTGGAATGAAATTTGGTAGGGAAATGAAGTGAAAATAAAGGAATTTGGTTGAGGAAAATTCTAGATCTAGTTTGAAATAAAAAGAGGAGAGAGAATTCCCCTCCCCCCCTTTTAATATAGGCCGGCCCCCCTTTCCCCTTCCTCAAGCTATCATGTAATGTCCAATATACCCCTTGGGGCCTCTCATGAAGAAATAATTAAGGAAGGAAGCTTCTAGTCTAATGGTTTAATTAATTTAATCTATCTCCTTAACAATGGGCCTTCTAAATGGGCTAAGTTCTAACCAATTAATTCATGTTGGTCCAAGAGTCTAACTAAACTAGTTAGGTCCACTAACACAAGTCCAAAATAAATAAATAACATCTAACAACAATTAAATAATATAATAATTAATTATTTATCATGCATAATATTTAATTAAATATAAATTAACTAAAATATCTTTTCCTAGAAAATACGGTAGTGACAAGTCTACCCTCCTTAAAATAATTTCGTCCTCGAAATTCAAAGACGAAAACTACCCCCAGAAAATCACAAAACAGAACTAAAGAATCATAACTAACTATGAAAGAACACAACAATGAATAGAACATAACTAGGAAATATAATACCTCAAGGCACAAACAAATATGGATAACGCTCTCATATTTCATCTTCTCTCTCCCAGGTAGACTCCTCCGGAGAGTGATTCCTCCATGCAATGCACACCAAAGGAATAGTCTGGTTCCTCAGCACCTTCTCTCTCCGATCTAGAATCTCAACTGGCTGCTCAGGATAGCTAAGAGTAGGGCCCACCTCTATCTCTGAGTGATCCAACACATGACTAGAATCTGTCACGTACCGTCTCAACTGCGATACGTGAAACACATTGTGCACTCCCTCTAATGCAGGTGGTAAGTCTAGTCTATAAGCAACTACACCGACCCTCTCTAGAATAGTGAAAGGTTCGATGAATTACGGACTAAGCTTCCTACCTCCACCGAAGCAAATCGTGCCTCGTATCGGAGAAATTCTCAGAAACACCAAACCACCCACCTAGAATAGAACACCAACTTAAGAACTTAATCTATAACAAACAACCAATAACAAGCACAAAACAAAAATCTAAACTATACCTCGAACTCCAAAGGTCTCCGGTGGCTATCGGCCCAATGCCGTTGTCTGTCCTGCGCCACACGAAGTCTGTCTCTGATCAACTGAACCTTCTCTACTGCATCTACAACCATCTCTGGCCCAAGCAAAACTCTTTCTCCAACATCGTCCCAAGACAAGGGAGTACGACACCTCCGACCGTACAGAGCTTCAAAAGGTGACATCTCTATACTAGCCTGGTAACTGTTGTTGTAAGCAAACTCTACCAAATGGAGATGGTCCTCCCAAGAATCCTCGAAATCTAGTACACAAGTGCGCAACATATCCTCGAGAGTCTGAATAGTCCTCTCTGACTGTCTATCTGTTTGGGGATGATATACAGTACTGAACTTGAGCTGAGTGCCCATATCATGACCCGCACCCGGTGTAGGGGTACGAGTATGCAGGTATGTCCAGCCTACGCCGCAGTATCGGCGGTAGAATGCTGTCTAGGTCATGATACTAACTAAGCAATCTCACACGAGCATCCAATCTCCATAAGGAGGCACAGATGACACAATACAATATGAACACATACTCAATCACATAACTACAGCACGATAAGAAATCGAAGAAATAAAATAAAATACAACACAAGTCTAATATAAATAAATCTAACTCAACAATAAATCCCAGTCTCAACAAAGTATGCCGGAGACAAATCTGGTACCAAAATAATATGCTAAAAGAATTAACTAGACAACTAGTAATTCCGGCTAGACCTCCCGGAATCACGACTGAACTACTAAGTCCAAGATTTGCAGCTACTCACCCTGTGGTCCACAAGTGTCGGATACAGTCCTCTAGGCATAGTGTGGAAAATGTTTTCCAGTCAGGAAGGAGCAAAGTATATTTCTAATAGAAGTTATATATCAATGATATAAACTATGTAGCAGTAGAGGTCAGGCTAATCACATGTAACAGCTATGAAGCATGTAATGATCAGGCTAATCACATGTAACAGCTATGAAGCATGTAATGGTCAGGACGCACCCGAGGTGAGATGTGGGATGAGCTATGATGCATGTAGAGTTGGATATGATCACATATCTACACTAAAATACTCTCCACCCTCGACTAGTATAGTAGATCCAACCATGGTACGCTATGGCACGGGATTCCCTAGGGAGGTAGCAAATCTCCCCGAAAATTAGTGTCTATACATGCACAAGATAACAATAAAACAAGTCTTGTACAAGCTACACCATAAACAAGCAATAACATCTCATGACGAGATCCGTATATACCAATCCGTGTAACCATCGTGTCAAGAGCATGGATATTTACACTAGATACAATGAACATAGGGGATATCATAAACAAGAAGCTAATCAGAGAATGTACTCGCCTTGGGTCCTTAGCTGGTAAAATCAATGTCTTGTCCCAGAATATCGCCTGGATGATCCAACAGTCCTATAGACATATAATAAAATAATACAACGTTGCATCAGATGCTACACTAACACAACACAAATACGTTGAACTCAGGGGCTATGCCAGGTATGGCATTGGTCAACTAGGGTCTGTGTGCGTCAAGTTGCACGGGCGTCGCGTCTGTTATTGCTGTGCAAGATAGACGGTCAAAATAATACGGGGCTTGCCAGTACGTCAGTGTAGATGGCAGCCTGCTAACAGCTCACAGGGTCATAGGTCATGTGTAAGGACGGGGCATCCGTAATTACACTTGGGTCGCCTAAAACATTCATCAATTAAACATATTATTAATAATGTATTAATACGTATTTAAGGTTATACCAAAATATATATAAAATATGTATAATTGTATGTACATTAATGGAAATATATATATTATATATATTTATATGTTAAAATATACATAACACTCATTATTTAAGAATATATATATTTATACATATATATACACTAATATACGTACATATACCAAAATACATATTAACTTATACTATATATATGTATACATGTACATATATACCAAAATAATTATATATATACTACGTATATATATACACCAAAATACATATTAATATTTATTATTTAATACGTATACACAAAATATATATTGAATATATATATATATATATATATATATATATATATATATATATATATATATATATAGGGAGAAATACATGAACATATATATGTACATACACCTACACATACACATATATACGTACACACACATACACGTATACACATACACATATATGTATATACATATTTACATACATATATATACTAATTGAAGGAGGGAGAGAAGCTCTCACAGTGGTGGTCGGAGTTCAGGCCGGGGTCGGCTGGCTGGCCGGGCCGGAAGGGATGTGACAACGTCGGGGGAGCTGCGGGTCGAGTCGGGTGTGGAGCTGCGCCGGAGAGGAAGTGATACAGGGAGGAGCAGCAGGGAGAGGGAGGAGATATCGACTGAAGGAGGGAGGAGCTCGGCTGTGCTGGGAGTCGGGTGGCGAGTCTCCGGGCTCGGCCAGAGTGCAGAGCAGCGGGGATGAGGTGGTGGTGATGGACTGCAGGTGGACGTGATTCCCATGGTAGTGAACGGAGGAGGGAAGAGCAGGGTGGTGGAGCTTCGGGTGATTGGCCGGATGTCGTGAAGAGGGGAGGAGGATTGCAGGGAGCTGCGGGAGAGTTGGTCGAAGCGCCAGGAGGAGGAGGATGGGAAGAGATGACCGGAGTAGGGGTGAACGGGATAGGTCGGAGGAGATGGCTTGTGGTGGTGGTCGGTCACTGGTCGGCCAGTCTTAGCCAGAGTCCAGCAGCGGGGAGCTCGGCGTAGGGAGGAGGGAAAGCTTCGCCGGAGTTGGCTCGAGTGAGGCGGTGTAGGCTGGACCGCGCCGGAGCAACAGACCGGGGGTCGGGCTCGGGGAACAATGGCCAGAGATATGCTCGGGGAGAGGCCGGGTGAACAGTGCACAGAGGTTGGGTTTCCCCCCTTTTCAAATTTAAAAGGAAAGAGAAGAAGAAGAAGGAAGAAGAAGAAGAAGAAGAAGAGAAGAAAAGAGGAGAAGAAAGGAAATATTTTGGAATGAAGAAGGGGGCTACGGTTGGGGCTTGTGAGGATGTGGGGGGCTTCCCTAGGTTTTTGGGGATTAGGGCTTGGTGATAGGACATTAAATAGGGAGAGAGTGTGTGGGAATTGAAGGGTGAGGATGCACCCATTGAATGGATGGCCAAGATTAGACATGGAGGAATTCCTCATGTGGGATGAGGGTGGTTGACTAGTCAAATATTAGGGCTCCTCCATTGGTTTGAACCAATGAGGTGTTGACACCTAATACAAATTTGCAATTTAGCCCCCTTAAATTTGGGTATTTGCACAGACACATAAAATGATAAAAATTTGGTGGGCGATTCGGTGTTCGGTGTTTTGTAGGGTGAAAGGATATTGTGTGTGGTTTGGGCTTAATTAGTGGGGCATTGGATTAGGTCGGGTTAAACGGGATCAGACAAAAATGGTATCCTCAAATTAATTAGAAATAAATGCAAGTTGTGTTCTAAAATTAATTAGGAGTAAATGGGGCCAAAATTAGGTCGGGTCACAAATACCATTAGTGAAGAGGACTCAGAACAGAATATTATCCTAATTTGGGTTGTACAAAAAATGGGACAAGATTGCCTCCAATTTCGATTGGAACGCACAACGATACAAAATTGGAATTTATTTAGAATTTAAATAAACGTCCGCGACGATTATTGTGCGGCTAAAATGAAGCACAAAAGAGCATAATTATGAGTTACAAAAAGGTCAGAATGGGAGGCAAGCATGTCTAGGGCAAGGCTGTGAAATTTGTTGGAAGGCAAAAGCTAGGGTAGCGCTCCAAATATCAAAGCAACGGTAAGGTGCAATAATTAAATAAATTACGGTAATTAATTACTACCTCCAATACTTAAATTCTAATTAATACAAATTAAACACATAATCCTATAATTCAGACAGGTATTCGTCTAGTGGGCTTCTAGGTCAAGTCTACCAGCTCAAACATTAATGAACACTATAAATATTTAAATACACATCTTATACAATTATTTAATTTAAATACACATATCGAGAAATCATTTAATATAAATACCACGATATTAATAATATATAAAAAGTCGAAAATACCCCTATTTTTGGAATGTGGTAGTGACAGCCCAAACTCTCCTACAAACTCTTCCAGAAATGAGAAGTGAAATAACTATCCCAATCCGAGACTATGCTGACGAGAACTCCATGTATCCTAACGATCTGCCTCACATACATCTCTGCCAGCTTCTCCGTAGACAAATCCACTTAAAAAGGCAAAAAGTGGGCCGACTTGGTCAACCTATCAACGATGACCCAAATCACGTCTTTCCCCCCTGTAGATCGTGGAAGTCAGGACACAAAATCCATAGTAATGTGCTCCCACTTCCACTCTGGAATGGGTAATGGCTAGAGTAAACCTCCTGGCCTCTACCTCTCGGCTTTCACCTGTTGGCACACTAACCATCTGGATTCAAATGTGCCACTTTCCTCTTCATGCCATACCACCATACACTCTTTTGCATATCCCGATACATCTTGTTGGCACCTGGATGCATGGAATACTAAGAGCGATGTGCTTCCTGCAATACCTCCTCATGCAGCTCTCCACTAGGCACACACAATCTAACTCCATTCCTCAAAGATCCATCCTCAGCAATAGTGAAATCATCCTCCAATTCTTCTCTCACCTGAGCTCTGATACTCCTCAGAGATACATCCTCATACTGTGTTGCCTTGATCCTGTCCATCAAATCTGAATGTATCTACAATCCCCATATCTGCATGGTACAACCAGGAACTATCACCTCAATGCCCAAGCTTTCTAAGTCCTCCAATAAATATCGATCCTACGTTAAGAACATAGCTACCGGATACCTACTCAAAGCATCGGTAACTATATTAGCTTTCCCAGGATGATACTACAAAGATATATCAAAATTATTCATCAGTTCCAACCACCGATGCTGCCTCATATTCAACTCCTTCTGCATGAAAACGTACTTCAAGCTTTTGTGGTATGTGAAGATCTCCACACGCTCTCCGTACAAATAATGTTTCCACAACTTTAGGACGAATATGACTGCTGCAAACTCCAAATCATGGGTAGGATAGTTCTTTTCATGAGGATGCAATTGCCTGGATGCATAGGCAGTCACTTTTCCATTCTGCTGAAGAACACAACCCAAAACTTTTCCCGATGCATCACTATAAATAGTGAAACCTCCAGACCCTTATAGCAACGTCAAAATAGGAGCAGATATCAACCTCCCCTTCAATTCCTTAAAAGCAACCTGGCAATCCTCTGTTCAAACAAACTCTATATCCTTCCTGGTGAATCTGGTCATCGGCTCGGCAATCCTCGAAATTTTTTGCACAAACTTCCGGTAGTAGCTTGTCAATCCCAAGAAACTCCTGATCTCTACTACCGAACTCGGGGTCTTCCAAGATTCCACTGCTGCGATCTTCTTCGGATCTACTGAAACACCATCACCAGTTACAACATGCCCCAAGAATTCTACCTTGTCCAGGAAAAACTCACACTTGGACAACTTCCCATACAACTTTTCCTTCCTCAACACATCCAACACAATCCTCAAAAGCTCCTCATGCTCCTACGGTGTCTTCGAGTATATGAGTATATTGTCAATGAACACCACCATGAACTTGTCAAGGTACTGGTGGAACACTTTGTTCATCAAGTTCATAAATACCGCCGGTGCATTAGTCAAACCAAACGGCATTACCATAAACTCGTACTGACTATACCGAGTTCAAAAAGCAGTCTTCGGTATGTCCTCTGGCTTCACCTTTACCTGATGGTATCCTGATCTCAAATATATCTTAGAAAATACCTTGGCTCCACTCAACTGATCAAACAGATCATCAATCCATGGCAAATGATACGTATTCTTGATAGTGAGATTATTCAAAGTCCTGTAATCAATGCACATATGCACCGATCCATCCTTCTTCGGTACAAATAATACCGGGGCTCCCCACGGTGAAGAACTCGATTTGATAAAACCCTTATCCTGTAATTCGTCCACCTGCTTCTTCAACTCGGCCAGCTCGTTGTTGTTTGCTCTATAGACATATTGCAAAATTGGTTCTGCACCTGGCACCAAGTCTATAGAAAATTCAATATCTCGATCTGGCGGCAAACTTGACAATTCTTCAGGAAACACATCCAAGAACTTTGCTATCAACGGATGCAGCAACTCCTTGTCTTCCACCATAGCTCCACAAATAATGCCTTCTCCCTGCTCTACAGCTCCTCTAGCAAACTCGAACTCTGGCTCTTCTGGTGGACCAAACAAAACTCTACCTCCTCTACAATCTATGCTAGCACGGTGCCTACTCAACCAATCTATCCCGAGTACAATATCGTAGCTCGGAAGTGGCATTACAAGTAGACACGCACTCAACTTCCGGCCTCCCAAAGTAACTCTTTGATCCTTGCAAATATCATTAACCAGGATAATGCCTCCCCCGGTCATGATCTTGCAAGTCCTAAGCAAAGACTCAGCTACCAAACCATGCTTTAGAGCAAAAGAAATAGATACAAAATTATGGGAAGCACCACTATCAAACAAAGCTAAAACTGGAATAGAATCAAGAAGAATAGAACCTGCAATGACATCTCCGGTGGGTTCATCCTCCTCGACGGTCATAGCAAACGCTCGTCCCTGACGTGCACCTCCCTGCTGCTGATGCTAGACATAACGTTGCTGCTGTGTCAAAAGCGGTCCCATCTGCAGTACTACAGGTGGTCTCGCCTATGCCCTCAGAGCTGAAGCTGCTCCCTGAACTGCACGATGAGGATTGGAATGACACTCCCTCAGCTGATGCCCTTTAGTACCACAATACAAACAAACTCCCAACCTCCTCTTGCAAACTTCCCAGATGTGGTCGGGCTTCTTACAGTAGTGGCAGGAAGCTTGCTGTAACTATCTCTGCTGCTGTGGTGCCTGGTGAAAAGATACCCTAGCTGGAGTTTGGTTCTGCTATGGCTGCTGGAAAGGTCTGGACTAGAAATGAGGACATTTTGTAAATACTATACTGTTGTTGGCCCCCAGAAAAGAATCACTGTCTCTCTTGGGCTTCAAACCCAACTCCCACTCAACATTGCGTGCCTCCTCAAGTATCTCTGAGTATGTCTCATAAAAAGATGGAATAAGGATCTTCACTTCCCAGTTTAGACCCTCATGGAAACGAATAGCCCGAACCTCCGGCTCTCTCACCAGATACTTTGCAAATCAGCTCAGCCTGCCAAATTTTGCAGCGTACTCCTCCACAGACATGCTCCCCTGAATGAGACTCTCGAACTGCCTCCCCAAGTCTAGCCTGTCTACTCGGGCAAAGAACTTCTTTTTGAAAAGGTCCTTGAATACCTCCCAAGACTGTCCCGCGTCATAAAGAATCGGCTCATTCCTGAACCAAGTACGAACGACGTCGAATAATTAAAGTCCTACCGCCTCAACCTTCAGATCCTCAGAAAGATGGGACATCCTCATAAGACGCTCAATGTCCTCGAGCCAATCATCAGCATAGACGATGCCCTCCGTTCCTTTGAAGATCTTAGGCTCCAGTTTCTTGAAGTCCTGAATATTGCCTGGTCGAAGCTGAGCAACCTGAGAAACATCCTGCTGCTCGACCGGAACTCCTCTCTCGACTATGGCATGAGCAAGCTAATAAGCACTCTCGATGCCCTGCCGTAGAACATCGGTCTGCCTCTGATGTGCCTCTGACTGAGCCCTCTGTGCCTCGAGCATATCACGAAATAGTGTAAATATCTGTGTTGCCTCTGTTGGCACAGGAGGTTGAGGTGGAAGCCCCTCAGATACAGCTGGCACAGTCCTCTGAGTAGGTGGTGGACCTCCGAAAGTAGTTCATACTCCAATCACCGGAGAAGTGACTGGTGCAGGCCTCCGGGATGTCGTAGACCTCTCAGAAGTTGCTCTCCCCTGCTGCGATCTAGTCTTAGGCGGCATCCTGAGACAAAGCTAAAGAAAGAATCAATATGGCACAAGATGTAAGACATTCAAGGAAAGAACAGTTTAAGAGATCAAATATCAATCTCAAAGGAGAATAGTTGAATCAAAAGAATTTTCCTAGATATGATTGAGTACCGTAGCCTATATCCTATATCCTATCGCAGGCTCGCAGTAGTAAAACTAAATCGTCGTACTACCATGACATCGCATAACTTGCGAAGCTTGACCTGCATGGGCCACCACTAAAAATGTGTCACAACCCGTACCCGGTGTAAGGGTACAAGTCAGAAATAATACCCAGCCTACACCGCAGTATCGGCGATAGAATATTGTCTGGATAATCTATCTAACAATATAATGAACTACCAATAATGATAATATACTCACAGATCTAAGATAGAATGAGCATGAATCAGATAAAGAATAGAAAGGTCATAATACAACTCATGAGTCTAAAATAATACATCAATAAGTCTCAAAAAATAATAAAATAAGCTGGAGACAAATCCAGTACAAAGAATACTTTGAAGCTACTAAACGCGGGTCATCTGTTTCAGTTGGGATAAGTCCCTCCTGAACCAGGGCCTTAGACTCTAGACCCACAACATCCTGAGGTCCATAATATATAGGGTACCAGTCCTCAGTGTCATCAGAGAAAAATATATCCAGTTAGGAAATGAGCAGAGTACATCTCTAACAGCAGTTCTAATCAATGATAAAAACTATATAACAGTAAATAGATGTGAATATACAAGATGCACAATAGATACGAGATATATATATACAATAAGGAAATACTAGAATAAATACAATAATGAGCAATATGTCAATGAACAAGAATACTAATGTCTAAGTGTGTGAGTACTAGCTTTAACATGTGATCGGCTTGGGAACTTGATAAAAGATATATAGCCTGGCTAATCATATGTGCGGTGTATGATTAATAATATTTAATACAGGACTTGATACAAGGAGGATATGATCACATATCTACACTAAAATACTCCTCACCCTCGACTGGTATAATAGATCCAACCATGGTACGCTATGGCAGATTCCCCAAGAAGATAGCTAGTCTTCCCGAGAATCAGTGTCTGTAGATGTACAAGATAATCAATGAAATAAGGCTTGCATAAGATACACCATATACCAAGGAATAACATCTCATAACGAGATCCGGATATACCAATCCGTGTAACCATCGTGTCAAAAAAACAAGGATATCTACACTAGATACAATGAACAAAGAGGATATCATAAATGAGAAACTATCAGAGAATGTACTCACCTGAAGTCCAATGAATAGTCTCACAGATGTCTGACACTGTGCCTCGAAGACCTAGATATGAAATACAATATCAATACAAGGTTTCGGAAAGAGAAATAAGTTAAACTAGTCAATTTCTAGGTCGATAAGTCAATTCTAAGTCAAAATTCAAACTATGGTCAACTATAGTCAAACTATGGTCAACTACCTATTTCTAGGTTGCACAAGCCTAATACAAAAATATTGGGTCAAGATACTAAAGTCTAAGCCATAAAACCCATATTATAATTATTAGGATACCGTATCTCCGGATACGTGAATCCAAGGTAAACATCAATAAATATATATATATATATATATATATATATATATATATATATATATATATATATATATATCAACAATTATTAATAATATAGAATCATAATTACAACATTAAATAGGTACCGTAGTTTTGAACCAACTTGGTATCTCAACAATAATTCACAAACTTGATACCCAAATCCAATATCTTGGGTATTCCCAATTACCTTGGTTCTTACCTTGGTATCACAAGGTAATACCCAATACCTTGTTTATGATAACTACCCATAAATATATATATAATACATGCACTAAATATTATATATATACTATAATAAAATTAGTAATTAAGAATACATTTATATCTATAATAAATACCAATATATATATATATATATATATATATATATATATATATATATATATAAAATCTGCCAACTGTCACTAAAAACTGTGATGAAAACCTGATATTCTGATACGCTGCCCCTTTGGTTACGGTTCTGACCATTGCTAAATCTATCGTCGCTGCTGCTGCTGATTGTTTCCACTGCTGCTGCTGTTTTGGTGACGGTTTGCAGTCGTCACCAATCTACTGTCGCCGCTGCTGCTAGTGTTCCCGTCGATGCTGCTGTTTTGGTGACAATGGCTGCTGTCGCCAATGCTGCTGCTACTGCTACAGCGGCTGCTGCTGCTGCTTTGGTGACAGCGGCTGTCACCAATAGCTGTTGTCGCCAAAGTATATATATATATAATCTAATATATATATAATACATATATATATAAATCCACATAACATATATATATATATATATATATATATATATATATATATATACAAAATTACCAATAAAACTATACATACACCCTCCCTATTATTATGTAACATGCACACACATACATATTAATATATATAGACAACTATACATATATTTATATAATCAAGTAACATCCATATATAAATATAAATACCCATTTAATATATATATATATATATATATATATATATATATATATATATATATATATATATATATATATACACTACAATATATATATATATGTATATATTCTAACACAATATATACATAATTACCATATAGTATCACATAGTTACAACTATATAGAATATATATACAATACACATATAATAATAACATATACATATATGTAGTACAACATATATACATATAGTATATACATAATACATAGATATAAGACACAAGAGGCATAATTATATATACCATATCTATATATAAATATCTATATGTATGTACAAATACATTCTCCATGATTTAATAATACAAGAAATAGATCTACATATAATTGCACAACATATGGAGAGTATCACATCGTATCCCACTAGATCTAGGATACGCATGTGACACGAGTCCACCATACATCCAAACGTACCTCGAAGGACACTAACAAGTCACATATATTATTTATGAATAATACGAAGAGTCAAATATAGATCTACATGTTCGTGTCAAAATATGACATGTACAAAGTCCCATGTCGGAGGAAAAAATAATCTCAAATCAACATGTATCACCAAATTATTGGGATACGACCTATACGTACCCAATTATGGACACGATACTAGTCCCAAATACACAAGCACATGCCAAGTTGATCTATAGGATCAATTGACACACACAACAATTGTCAATCTCGGAATTCCCCTAAAATTGACACAAAAAGTACTATAACTTTCTCAATAAACCTCCTATGAACACAAAACCAAATCCTATGGGTAGCCTATGCATATGGGTTAATTTTTCATGGTTAAATCTTATATTTAGAACCTAATTTAAGGCAAAAAACTGAATTGTACCTATTGGCAGATGGATTCCCAATGCAACCTCCAAATGAGATAAAATTGGCTCCAACTTGTAGATCCTTCCTGCTCTTTGTAGATCTTTGCTTCCTCCTTCTAGATCCTTGCTTCTCAAGCCTCCAGTAGTAATTTGGGAAAGAATTGGAATGAAATTTGGTAGGGAAATGAAGTACGAATGAAGGAATTTGGTTGAGTGAAATTTTAGATCTAGTTTTGAAATAAAAAGGGGAGAGAATTTCCCCCCCTTTTTTAATATAAGTCGGCCCCCATTTTCCCTTCCTCAAGCTATCATGTAATGTCCAATATACCCCTTGGGGCCCCTCATGAAGAAATAATTAAGGAAGAAAGCTTTTAGTCTAATGGTTTAATTAATTTAATCCATCACCTTAACAATGGGCCTTCTAAATGGGCTAAGTTCTAACCAATTAATTCATGTTGGTCTATGAGTCTAACTAAACTAGTTAGGTCCACTAACATAAGTCCAAAATAAATAACTAACATCTAACAACAATTAAATAATACAATAATTAATTATTTATCATGTATAATATTTAATTAAATATAAATTTACTAAAATATCGTTTCCTAGAAAATGTGGTAGTGACAATCCAAAAAAATTCTAAACTTAAAACTCATATCAGCAAAAATTTATACATCAAATTCTAAAACTCCAAGAACTAAATACGATCAGCATCTCAAGGAGAACATTTTTCATCAAATATATTTTTAAAACAACATATATATAAAAAATCCAAAAAATTATAACTTTATCATTGAGCAAGATGTACTTGTCTAAGAGTCCAACGACCTCTTTCTAGCTAGGTCCGGTGCTTGGGTTTGGCTAGGGGAGGTGCACGGGGGTAAGTGGAGAAGGGAGCAAGGAAGAAGAAAATGAAAATGAAGAAGAAGAAGAAGAAAGAGATAAGAGAGAGAGAGAGAGAAAAGCTCATATATATACCAAGAGGAGTGAAAAAATAGTTTAGTCATGGGTTCAGTCAAATGAATCAAACCAGGTGTCCATTCTACCTGCTGATCCTAAACTGGGTCTATGGCAATACCAATGGGTATTCTACTTGTCTCGGGTAGTCTCTCTATAACAAGAAAAAAAAGGCAATAAATAAAATAACAGGAACCAATACGAGAAATACAGCAGGAATCCATTATCAGAAAAAATAAATTCTAAAACTTCAAAAAATACCAAATCTGGAATCGGGTGTGACAGAGTGGTTCTCGGGCATTTAAGAGAAGTAATTATAGGGAAAGGGGCTCTCACCTACTCCTGAAAAGTAGATTTAAAACGCCGGGTCTCTGATTTTTTTTTCCTAATATGATGTTCCGAGTAGTCACGTCTAAACACTCTTTGGACATACGCAGCAGTTATAACGAAGAAATTAGCATTTAAGATCTTAACCAAACGTTGACTAAGCTTTTGCTCTTTTCTTTTCTTTGAGAATTTATAATTCTCATAAAAAAAATTGATGTTTGGAAAGCCCAAAAAAAGGGAGGAAAATTTAATACTTTGGATGGGTTGGGGAACATATTGTTTTCATTTTCATAGATTTTTTTTTCTGTTCATTTTATTTAACAACCAAATATAGAAAATTAAAAAAAATTAAAATTATGATACCGTGAGCCAAACATTACATGAATGTCATGGTGTTAACTGGGTCAGATGGGCCACAATCCGGCCTGTCTTCGGTTCAGTTAAATCTGGTTTGGACCTGTTCGGACCCGGTCAACGGGCAGACGTGGCCCGGCCCATAGAAGACCCGGGTTCCACTGGATCTAAATTTGGGACTCGATAGCACCCACACACACACTCCCGGCCCCCTCCATATGTATATAACCCCACCCCCACCCCACCCACCCCCCGCGGGCCCCACCATATATATATATATATATATATATATATATATATATATATATATATATATATATATATATATATATATATATATATATATTTGCTTTGGGGGATAATTTACCATAATATCCTTCCATGTAAACATTATTTATAAAGTTGGAGTGATATTTTGGTAAATTATCCCTCCAACAACCATATTAGCTTAAGAGGGATATTTTATCAAAATACCCCCAATTTTGAAACATTCTTAACCATATTATGAATATTTTGGTCATTTTGTTGAAAATGATCAAAATACTCTCATAACAACTAAATTTTAAGGGTAATGGAGATAATTTGGCATCCAAAAATTTCTATAAATAGGGCATATATAATTCTTATAAATTTACCACAATAAAATTTTTTTCCCCTCTTTCAATATTTATACGCAAACAATTTTTTATCTCTTCTAATACATCAAATTAGTGAAATAGAAACTTTCTGGAGATAGAAATACAACTTTTTTGAGGCTGACCATTACAAATCTGCAATAATTTTACATTGGAGGAAGTCAAGTTTAGATTTAAGTATTCTGTTTAATATTAAAATTTAGTTTTTTATATTAAATTTTGATAGTTAATTTTCTTCCCTCCCTTTTTATTTTTAGTTTTAAAAAATGCTTCCTCTTAGTATTATTTTTTCTAAAAATTAATTTTTTAAATATGAATCCTAATGATGCTACTGGTTAGAACCACCCCTATGACGGTGTTTCAGAATAGTATTATAATTATTAAAATAGTTTTGATTATGATAATAATCAAGTAGAATATTTTGAACCATAAATACAAATATCATCTCTAGAAGTTAGAAGTTTTAATACTAATGTTTCAACTAGAAAAAAAATAGTTTTATAGGAATTTTTTTCATAAATTATTTGTCACCGATAGTGAGAAAAAGGAGTTTTAGATCCAAAATACCAAAAACCAATAGCTAGAGGTGCACAATGCAGGAAATAAAAAAAATAAAAAATGGTAGAATGGACATTTTGAAGAGAAACTATGAAAGTTATTTTGGCAAGAACCCATTACATGATAGACAAACATAGTTAAACACCGGTCCTTAAGGATCATCTATATAAAACTTTACTTATTCTACAGCTCGTAACAAAACCGAACTAACAAAATATATTATTTGTGATGAACAACATTTTATATTTAGTGAGAGTGAATCGTATTATTACTTTGCAAGTACTACACTTAATCTTTGATTTACTAAAGTTTATAGATCTACTATAATAGAGCAAAAACTATAAAAAAAAAAAATTTAAAGACAGCTTTGAAAGTAATTTTTGCAAATGTTATTAAATTTATTTTAACTTCTGATATATGGACAAGTAAAATAATTAACCTTTTGTTTGTATCACGGCACATTATTTAGATACAAAATAAAATTTTCAAAAATGAATTAATTATCTACAATTGTTGGAATTTTTGCATATTATTTGTGATTAACAACCTTTTATATTTAGTGAGAGTGAATCATAGTATTACTTTGCAAGTACTACACTTAATCTTTGTTCTACTATACTAATACAATTTTTACGTGAATATGATATTCACATAAATTTATTTTAATTTCCTTTGATAATGCTAGTTATAACACTGCTTATATTAATATTTTAAAATCTCAATTATGCATGTAATAGAAGAACGAGATTTTCATATAAGATGGCCTTGTCATATAGTTAATTTAATTATACAATAATGCCTTCAATTTTTCAAGTAAATTTAGAAATACTAGATCATGTCGAACTAGTTTGAAGACTTCTCTAAGTAGGCAACAAGAGTTTAAAATATTATGTGCACAATATGACTTGACACTTAGGAGATTTTTTAAGGATGGACTACATAGATCAAATTTTACTTATTTGATGTTAAAATCATGTATTAAATTTAGATATGCTATTACACAATATATTAACGTTAATCAAGGTTTTGATTTTCAAATAACTGAAAGTGATTGGTTAGCTGCTACTTCAATTTATGAAATTTTAGAATTATTTTAGAATATTACATGTATTTTACCCGGATATTATTATCCAACTTCTTCTTTAGTTATAACAGAAATTATTAACATATCTTATTTTTTATAAAATACAAAAATGCTCATGGTATTGATTATGTTATTTTTAAACTGATTTATTTTTTCTAAAATATTGGCATAAAATACCTCTTTTATATTGTTTGGCTACGATTTTTTTTGCTAAAATCAAATTAGATGGTGTATTTAAATTGTTAAACGGCTATTATTTTTACTTCCTTATCCCGTATACTTGGAATATACTCAAGTTTGTGCACTTTCGATAGTTTTTTTATTTTTGGCGCACTTTGGGTATACTTTAAGTGCACGGTTGAATGGAAGCTTGGCGCACATTGGCTAATATTGATGGTGTGGTGGTGATAGGTAGGGTGTGTGGCTTGGATTTGTTGGAGAGATCTGACGGTTCACCATCAACCCTTTGCCTATATATATATATATATATATATATATATATATATATATATATATATATATATATATATATATATATATATACACACTTGTTCACAATCTCTCTCCTCACTTGTTCATTTCTCTTGTTCTGCTCCTACTTTTCTTCATAGGCAAGTACATCTTGCAAATATGAAGAAACATGATCGTCTATAGATTTAATCTTAGTATTTGTTATTATAATTATTTTCTTGTAGTGTTCTGATAATAGTTAGTTCCTGGAGTTTTCAGATTTGAGGTGGTTAATGATCTTATCTTGATTTTATTTTGAGGGTTTTTATGAGTATATTTTCCTAGGGAATGATCCCCTAAAAATGAATTATTTTCAAAAGATGTTGTTCCTTGATTTCGAGCTTAGATTTTTTTCTTGATTTCTGGTTCTTGTTGCTTGAGGATGGAGCAATGTCATAGTCTCGAGCTTGAGATCTGAGTGCATCAAATTATGGGTCGGTTGCAGAAGAAGAACAGTGACAAGAAGTACACAGTAGAATTTGTATTATGGACACATGTTGAATGTTACCTGCATTCCATATTTGTGCGTACTTTAAGAGTAGTGCCAATTTCTTGCAAAAGTATGTCGATGAGAAGAATTTTTGAAAAAATCTTTCTTGGCGCACTATTGAAAGATTTCAGCCTCTGGCCCACAATTGATGTATTATCGAACGAACCAAGCAAAAGTGCGTCAGTCTACTTTTCAGCTCACTTTTGACCAACTTCCTCCTTGGCGCACTTTTAACCAAATCAGTAGACCGACGCACAATTGACACATTTTGCATTAACTATCAAAAGTGCGCCGCTCTTATACACACAACCCTTGGTGCATATTCTAGACGCTCAACGGTTGGCGCACTTTTGAAGGATTAATAACCCGGCGCACTTGTTAACCCTTGGCGTACTCTTGCTTGGTTTAGCCTCGATAAGCGAGCCATAACTTTGGCACGTCTCTATTCTCGAGGCCCTCGACTTTCGTGCCCTTGACTGTTGTGCAGCCTGGGGACTTATGGTTTATCGTGCAGTTGTTTTGCACTTGCATAGTGTGCCAGTTTGCTTGCATGAGTAGAATGCGTATATTCTTGTAATTATTGATTTTGTGCGCCATGTTATAGACTTTTGTGCCATGACTTCTAGGACCTAGTGTTATAGGTTTGTGCGCCATATAGTTGCTTTCTTGCGCATAGTGCACCACTATTCCTGACTAGGTTATATTTGGCACTTGCAAAGTGCGTCGACCCAAGACTTTTTGTGATTGATTGTGCATACATGGGTCCTGTTGTGCACATGATGCATATTCTAGATTAGTTGAGCTTGACCATGATTGATGATCTATGATTCCAGAATTTGAGGAATTGATGAGGAATTTATGACCGTGACTCGATCATATGAGATATGAGATTCCTAATTAATTGTGACTCCTGGACTGATCAAACATGATTCATGTGACCAAATGATAGGTTTGGTATCCTGACTTGGTTATTGTATTCTAGCCGATACACTTGTCCTGCTCGCTTGTTTATAAAGGCTATATTGTACATTGAGTGTGGGACATTGGCCAACATGTACACTGAACGTGACATAATGATTCCTGCTCGGTGCATAATATTATATTTTTGAATTCTTGGCATGGAAATGATATTGGGTCAAAACCATTGCGTGGCTATGTTATTGCTGGTTTGAATGTTTTATCTAAATTTGGGTGGATCCAGACTTGACTTCGAATATTAAATAGATTGGTATCAAATCTGTCCGTACTCTGTACGACATTATTAAGGGAAACATTTATGTGGCCACGACAGAAAATTTTATATCACTATAGGATTAATTAGGTAACATAAAAGTTGATTAGAACATAGAGAGGGAACGGCATCCTGAGATCGTGCGTGATGGGCCGCCCAGTAGTAATTTTCATGGCGTGCAAGGCTGGCCACCACGGATATTGTATATCATCCTCATGTAGTGGAGTACAATATTCGACATTTTTATATTTAAGATCGAGCCAACATTTTTATATAGAAAGGTTCGAACTGTTACTAATTTATCAGCGCGTTGGCCCTATGGGGAACTGGTACGATCATAATTTTTTGCTTGTATAATATTGGCTCAGTTAGCCCTGCTCGATATGGCATAATCTGAGGATGCTTATTATTATTATATCTGGGATAACCCCAGACTACACATAATAAGTTGTAATAGTGTTTGGACATTCTAACATGTTTTGATTGTGATTGTAATTTTGTTAGTAGCTTAGGGACATGGACTATCATAGTATGGAGTTAAACTTCTGTCCTTATTTGGTTGGAAAGTTGAGTCATTATGCTATGATGGAATATAGACCGAATTAGGACACAGAATCCTAGCTTGACCATAATCATGGGACGTACCTTATCTTGGATGGATGGTATTTTCTATCCTTGTTTGGTGAAATAGTATTATGTTATCCCAAAGATGGGGCACGCGTCAATGATTCTTGGCTCTTGCACTATATGCTTGATCTAGTTTTTGTTTATTCACTTGTGCTTCCTTATGGTACTTGTTATTTGGGGTCTAACCCCACTGGTTTTGTATAGCTAGGTTTAGAGCCAGCCCCAGAGGATCTAACTTATCCACCTTACGATGACGCGTACTAGACGGATGGTCGCTGAAGGACACGAGTGGGTTTCTTGATCACTACTCATCTTGTACATTCTACTCTTTTGGGCATTTAGCCACCGATACTTGTTAGCCGGATTGTCTGGACATCAGTTCCTTTTTACATAATTGTAATATAGTCAGACTGCAGTTGATCACGGTTGTGTAACTATTGACATTCTACTAGCTTAATATTTTGATGGCTAGATCTCTATAACATTCTGATAGAGCGTTTGGGATGCCTTACGGCTTTATCTCACATGTTCTATGTTGTTGTTACTTGCATGAATGATTGAGACATAGTTGTTCTGAGACCCTACGATACATATACTAGCATGCACCCCCTTGTCTTTCTACATCCATGGCCATCATACGACGTTCTATACCTAGTACGAGGGAGCTGGCTATGTCCGTCTCCGAATTCCGGTACTGGGCGTGACAATTATGACAATATGAATGTTGAGGTAAGTAGGTTAAAATTAAAA
Source organism: Iris macrosiphon (assembly GCA_036927795.1). Classification (NCBI taxonomy): domain Eukaryota; kingdom Viridiplantae; phylum Streptophyta; class Magnoliopsida; order Asparagales; family Iridaceae; genus Iris; species Iris macrosiphon. The sequence goes on along the minus strand of JAYESA010000014.1, from coordinate 30,929,173 downwards.
ACTAAAGAACATTTAGAAACTCTAATACTTTATATGAAATAAAAAAAGTTGTATCGAGTCGACCAAGTACAACCACACAAGATAGTAGTAGTTTTGGTTTAATATCTAAGTTATCTCATGCTAAGAGTATACTACAAGGGAAGAAACAAAAACAATTATCTCTACCAACTCAAGAATTATCGTTGTATTTAAATTCTTATGATGAATATATATGATGATGATTCTGGATTATACTTTTCAATTTTAGAATGGTGGAAAGACATGAAGAAACTTATCCTGTACTTTCTTCTTTAGTATTAAATGATCTTCTAATAGTTCTGGTATTCGTGGTAACATTGAAATATTATTTTAGTGCAGGTTCAAGAATGCTAAGTAAGAAAAGGAGCAGGATGATGTGTCAATTAGTTCCTAAATTTCGTATTTTTGAATTTTGATATTAATTTTTTTTAAATCAACTTATTGTGTTTTGTATTTTTGTATCTTGTTATTGTATTTTTGTGACTTTTGGATTTTATTTTCATATGAGAGACTATCCTGGACTAGTATAATATATCCATTAGCATTGTCATAGGTCTGAGCTAGGACATGTACATAGAAAAGAATTAATAACCAAATCACCCTTTTACCTATCGGTCTCTTATGTTTCTTTGGAAGGTAAGGTGGCTTGGAAGAGCCACAGATTGATGATGTGGTATGATGTGGATGGTTGGGATTAATTCCATCTCTTATATACACCCCCTTCTTTTTCTTTTTCCTTTTATTTCAATCTTTCCTCCTTCCTTTCCTTTTTTTTCTCTTCCTCTTCCTCAAGAAGCTTGAAGTTGGAGGCTTCCTTGGAGCTTGGCCTTGAGGCCTAAATATAGTTCTCGGAACCCATTTTGGTGATGGAGTGGAAGATTAGGCATGTAGCTTTGACCTTTGAATGTGCATCTTGCTTAAAATGACAATATTGTTTTCTTGCATTTAATTTCTTTGGTGTTCATGATTAAATATAGTCTAAAATATATTTATCTAAATTGTTTACATATTTTGTATATGATATTTTGGTTTTGGTCATTGGTTTTGTGTTTCAGTTTTTTGAGAGCCTATTTTTGGTGTATTTTATGGTTTTTATCTTTCAAAACTCAAAATTTGTAAAATTTAATAGTCCCATGTTGTAAAGAATTTAATTTCAAATGATTTTAACTTTTGAGAAATTGAATTCCGATCTAAAATAAAAAATTTATGGATAAAATAAGTTTAGAGTTCTTTCATAATTTTTGTCTACTGTTTCCAGGATGATGAACAATGTTATGGTGTAGGAAACGTCATTCTGGTGCAGAAGTAACATTTTTCCGCATGGATTTGGCACAAAAATGTTATTTCGACGAAAATATGTCAATTATGGCACACAAACGTTATTTTAGCACATGGTTTTGATGCAGAAATGACATTCGGCACATAGACGTCATTTTTTTGGCACATAAGTGCCATTTTGGCACATAGTTTTGGTGCAGAAACGTTATTTCGGCACAGAGACATCATTTATGGCGTAGGAAATATCATTTCTGTCACAGAGAACTTTATTTTGGGAATAGAAAACGTCATTCTATACAGAAATACCGCTTTTCGCGTAGGAAGACTATTTAGAGCATATTGGCCTTTTTGGCTGTTTTATCCATTTTTTTATATTTTCTTCAACTATGGCAATTTCTTAGCTTAATCTTGTGATTTTATATAGTTAGAAAGAAATTTTACTCCCTATATACTTGATATAAGAATATGTCTATACATTGTTCTATGTCCTAATTCCTGATAATTACTCGTCGTAGTACACTAATGACACCAGATTCTTATTTTGTCCTTATGGTGGTTCGTAGTAGTGCGCTTTTATTTTTATTTTTTTATATTCCATGATTATTTTTCTGTCTTTCATTTTTTGATTACATTTTGTGGTTGTTCCTATCTTTTATTCTTGATAAAACTATTGTCCAGTCTTGTATTTTTTCGATAGAAAAATCTCATGTATAGGAAGAATTCTCGGATATTACGGCCTGAAATTCTAAATAAAAATGTTAAGGTTTAATAACTAGATTGGTCACCTAGATTCTTTGGGAGGGAAGGTTTTATGGTTGCATACAGTCCGATTATTTCGACATCCCTACATGGATGGACTTGGAGCTCTTCGTCATGAGGAACACATTTCCATCTCACCGTCGAGTGATGCACCTTATATTGATTTTGACATTGACTTTGCCTTTAAATTGATATTTAATTTAAATTGACATTGATCTGCGCTTAGGATAACCTGCATAGACTGTAGTGCATGTGACCGATAGGAAAATCTCAAGTGCATATATTAGTAATTAGGATTTTGACGACCCTATTTAGCTAATATAGCAAGTCGTAAGAAATTTTAGACATGCTCTTTTGGTTGCGTGATATTTTATTTGCTTTAGTATTGTCATGTGTCGGTAAGTGGTCAGAGGCTAAATTTTGCTAAAAAAAGATCTGCTATCCAGGTCCATGTTTGGTTTAAGGGTTGTGGCTCCAATTTTGTGATATTCCTAAGCCCCCTTGTCGCTCGCCGATTTATCCTTCTTTTTAGATATTTTGTTCAGTATTTATTTTAGTCATCCTTATTTTTGTGGCGGTGCATTGGTACCACACAAGTCTCGATCCTCATTTATTTACTTTTTCTCTATTCGTTATTATGGGTTTGGTTGTTTACTTTTGGCTTCCTTGTAGTACTTTGCTATTTGGGTTTTGACCCCACTGGTTTTACATTGGCCAGTTCTAGTAGCAGAACTGAAGGATCCACCATATATGCCCTCGATGGTGTCCATCCGGAGGACCCGCAATTGAGCACTTAAGTGAATTTTTCTCTCTTCTAACTATTATCTTTTGTATATTCTTGTGTGCCGTTTAACCAACAATCACATGTTTAGCTCGTAGTTTTTTTTTTGACACTTTTGCCATGATGGCTTACATGGTCTATATATTCTAGATTGTAGCTAATTTAATCATGTATTATTAGTCCACACATGCTAGTATCTCATTTTGGTATTACTAACTTCATGATCATCCATATATTATAGACGATTTACTATTTTATATGCCATGATGATTATTATCTGGCTCTTTACTTATTTGCTAGTGATTAAGACACTTATGATTGCTTGACCTAGGATTGACTATTTGCTTGTAATATAATTCTCCATGTCTTTACAACCGTCATACAATATTTTTATACTTTGTACGAAGTAACTGGCCATGTATGTTCCCATATTTATCTAGTATTCTGGGAGCATGACGTGACATGATGTCAGATATTTTAGAAGTCTGCGTTTGGGTTTGGGTTTGGGTTTGGGTTCGTGTGAAAAAATGACTCAACACTTAAAGGATGAATGTGTCGACATTAATAAACTTGACTTTAAGTCTCTTACTATAGATGACCCGACTGGAGGGGGAGAAGCTGAACAATAAACTTGACATAACACTGAAGATGAAAGACTTGAGTATATTATATCAAAAAATGTAAAAAAAAAAATTAGGGCATGTTTGGTTCCACTTTATAACTCAGCATTCTAATTTTAAACGTGGAAATGGCCCAACTTTGTGTTTGGCTACGGTTCACTCACAAATAGCTTTTAGAAGAAAAAAATTATTGAAACCTACGTTATAATATGGTTTTTAGAGAGTTAAAAAAACTTTTTTTTGAAAAGCAATTTTGATTTTCCTATTTGGACCGGAGCCTAAGCTATTTTTGTTGGAGTGGGTGAGGTTCCCAACCTATATGAAAAATATCCCGGAGTAGGATAGAGTATTTCTACATATAATAGGAATACCTCAATTTATTTGGATTGGATATTCCTAAATATAATAGGAATATCTCAATGGATTTGGATTGGATATTCCTACATATAATAGGAATATGTGTAAGGATTTGGATTGGATATTCTTATCTATAATAGGAATGCTAGTTGTGGGTTTGAGGCTATATATAGGTATCTTCTGGCCCAAAAATCATCTCCCTCTCTCTCTCTAAAAAAATATAGGAACAAGGAGAGAAAATAAGACAAGAGTGCCATTGCAACATTGAAGAGGAGAAAGAAGAATTGGAGGCCGTTTCGAAGAAGGATATCAGTTTCGGATATTTTTTGTTGTCTTTCTTATTCGTGGTTATAATCTATTTTCTATTCCAAAAGAGTTGTGGTGATCCGTTTGGATCGGTGAGAAGTTTGTTAGGAGTCGGTGTATTTCTTATTCCATTAGTGGAGGCTTTTCAGGATTGGACTCCGATCGTCTCGTAGTTTTTTTCGCAACGGTTTTTCACGTCAAAAATCTGTATTTGCGATTTGTATTTGGCATTTTTGGTTTGTGCATTTTGCTCGGTTCTCTCGCAGGTACTCTCTGATTTGGGAAACGATTTCCGTACTTTAGTTCCCAACAAAGTGGTATCGGAGGCAGGTTTTGGAATTTCAGAAGGGTGTCAGGAGTTGACAGGAAAACCAGGGAGAAGAGATGGACGTGAAGCCGGTGTGCATGGTAAACCTTAACAGTACCAACTATCATTATTGGAGGAGCAAAATGAAGGATCTGCCATTTGTCAAGAAGCTGTATCTGCGGATATTTGCTTCCGAGAGGCCCAATAAAAAATCTGAAGAGGACTGGAATTTCGAGCATATACAGGTATGTGGGTGCATCAGGCAGTTCGTTGACGAGAACGTGTACAACTACGTTGCCAGTATTGAGCACGCGAGGACACTGTGGGATAAGCTGGAATCTTTGTATGCGAAGAAGACCGGAGTAAATAAATTATTCCTGATCCGGATGATGATGGGTCTGCGGTACAAAGATGGGGCGTCTATTAGGGATCACTTGAGTGAGTTCCAGGACGTGGTTGACTAGCTATCCTCTATGGAACTCAAGTTCGATGACGAGGTTCAGGGACTATGACTGCTGTGTACATTGCCAGACTCGTGGAAGACTGTACGAGTGTCTATGATCGCTTCTGCTCGGGAAGGCGTGGTCAGTCTAGAGTTTGCCAAGAGCGGGATACTGAATGAAGAGATACGGAAACATTCTCATGGCACTTGATCCACATCCAACTCAGAGGTGCTTGTTTCAGAGAGCCGGGAAAGAGGTAAAAACAGGGGTCTAGGTGGTGGTAGAGACAAAAGCAGGGGAAGGTTCAAGGATTTGTACGAGGACTCAGAGTGTTACCATTGTGACAAGAAGGGCCACATCAAGCGGAATTGTTATGCTTGGAAGAGAGAGAAGAAGGGCAACAAGGGAAAGCAAAGTGAGAACACTACAGTGGTAGCCTCGATACATGGAGGCAACGTGATCATTATAGGTGATGAGGTAGTTATGAACCTTGCCTGCGATGACAACTCTTGGCTGGTGGACTCAGGTGCTTCAGCGCACGTATCTCACAACTGGGCACTATTTGTTACATACACAACAGGCGACTGTAGAATATTGAAGATGGGCAATGGAGATGTGTCGAAGGCGGTTGCCATTGGAGATGTGCATTTTAGGACAAAGACAGGTGCAGTTCCTGTTCTCAAAGATGTTCGTCATATCTTTGATATCCGTTTCAACCTGGTATCGGTTGGAAGGTTGGATGACGAGGGTTTCTTCAGTCTCTTCGGGAACAATCAGTGGAAGCTTATCAGAGGTCCAATGGTGATTGCCAGAGGAAGCAAGAGGTCGGGACTCTACTATATGAAAGGGAGCGCACAGGGGACACAGGAGGTTAACGCAGCTACTAATGCGTCTAATGAGTTATGGCACAGGCGGCTCAGCCATATCAGCGAGAAGGGGATGAGCTACTTGGTGAACAGAAAGGTGATTCCAGGACTAAAGTCTACAAAATTGGAGAAGTGCACGCACTGTTTGGCAGGGAAGCAAAATAGTGTATCTTTCCAAAGTCACCCAAGTTCAAGGAAGCCGGCGTTGCTTGAGTTGATTCACTTGGATGTCTGTGGTCCTATGAAGGTAAAATCCATTGGTGGTGCTTCTTATTTTATAATATTTATTGATGACTATTCCAGGAAGGTTTGGGTCTATACCTTAAAGACCAAGGATCAGGTGCTGCCCACTTTCAAGGAGTTTCAGGCCTATATTAAAAGGGAGACGGGCAAGAAGCTGCTTTGTGTTTGGTCGGATAATGGCAGCGAGTATATCGGTTGTCACGCCCCAGTCCCAAAATATCAAGGGACTAGCCACGTGGCAATGGCCAGCAGCACGCACCGATGGACAAACCCAATTTAATGGATCCAACGGGGCATACTTAAGCTGTATTACAATGATCAGGGTTTACTATTCTCATCCACAGAATAAACACAGCAATATCAACAAAAAGTATTAAACAACATCCAGTCACAAGTAAGTAAAATCGGGGAACAACCCGATATTAAGTCTGTTATAAATGTTCATTTAAACAGGAATAAAAGAGTTTATTTGCCAATAAAAACTGAGCATAGAGAAGCAGTTGTTCAGGAGAAATCCTCAGCGATCACCTCGTCCTCAGGGTCTGGTACTGCTCCGAGAAGTGCTCTTGTTCCGTACACCTCAGGATAGATCTCGTCTGCTAATCCTGGGGACATAATCCGGATCCAGGTCCTCAGGGGACATAGCAAGGTACAGATAATACAAGCCAAAATAAATGCAGTGCAGCAATAAATGAAACAATAGGGTAAATATAAACCAGCTAAGTGATATGCAAGTGAGAGTTTTAGTCATACTCAGGCTGAGATTACTACAGGATCGGTGTCGGCGAAACCCATAGCAGTATTCTCTCGAAGGGCCAGAAATTGTGCCAAAGCTCTGTATCAGAGACTAAGATACCTCCAGATGACAATAATTATAATATAATCAGCCTTGATATGGTAATACTCTCTCCACCCAATGTAATCTCACGTCTCATGTCCATGACACGCAGGATCAAAACTAATACAACCAGTCATAATAAGATCTAAGAATATAATGTCTATGTCATGAAACCTGTATCCTATACAGAATCACCTTGAATATTTCAGGAAGATTCTGTCTCATGATTCGTGTCACGTGTCCTGGGTATAATGTACTTGATATGGCAAGTACGAGAATGTAAATGTCACGATATCCATCTCTAGGTGACGTTGCACAACTCCGTGTACGGTGTTGGCACCCGACTATTAATCGAACGCTAAGCAAGTCACACGGCCCTAGGTTTAAGCATGCACAACAATGTATATATGTCAAGAAAATAAGTAGCAAAAGCTGCAGGATTTGGCAAGGTACACTTGCCTGGGGTTCCGACTCCAATTGTAGCTCTGGTAGCAGCGAGATTTGCAGGAAGTTCTCCGGTTGCTGAAATAGACATCACCATCAGATCCAAAAAATATCAATTAGCTAGAAATGCCTGTCCTTGAGTCCAATTTGGACACAGGGGCAAAAATGACATTTTTAGGTCAAGGCGGGGTCCACATGTGAGCCGCTTTGCACCGAAAAATATATCAGGAACAAAGGTCTCCAAATTTGTCAAACTTAGTGTCAACAAGTCAGAAACGATGATACGAACCCAATAGAACTTCCAGAATTGGAATCCGATGAGCTGATCACAAAATCGCCCGTCAAGTGGAGCCTGTGGGGCCCACGATACGCGATTTTGTCAACGTTCTCAGAATCGAACCAAACTTGGGTCACAGGACCAGCGTATTGCTACGATTCTGATGGCGCAAGTTTCTTTTCGATCCGACGTGTGTACACTAAGTTACAACAAGATTTAGAACAGGCAAATACGGAGCATTGTTGGCGGATACGCGTTGATTCCGGTGTGCACGCGCATCCAAATCAACTTCTGCGAAATCCCGCACATTCGTATCGACGGCGCGCACGTATCGGTGAAGACTGCACGCGACCAAGTCGTCCCGTTTGGCGGGGCATACTCAGTTCCGGGGTGAAATAGGGCATTGGTTTTCCTGTTTTTGGATCATGGTTCGCGATCTCCACAGGATACGATGCACCAAGCGGGTTGCACGGGCATCGAGAGGGTTACACAGTCTACGTGACACAACTGATGGTACAGAAATCGGGGCAGCGATGAGAGAGATCGGGTTACCTAAACAGGGCTCCGTAAAACCGAGTTGCGCGTGTCCGCGTGTTGATTCGATACCGTTTTCGTATCCTGGACGTGTCCGGGTTCTGCGTCCAGAGACTCGCCGGGCTAGGGCGGCTGGCCGAGGTACTGGTCGGAGTCGGCCGGCTCGGTGCGGCAGCTGCGAGGTCAGGCGGCTCAGGTGGCCGGAGGAAGGCTGCCCAGTTGCGGGGTGTGCTCGAGGCGTAGGTCGGGGAGGTTCTAGAGGAGCTGGAGGTGGGTAGGCGGCTGGGCGGAGGGCTGGAGCTGGCCGGAGTCGGGCTCTACAGGGCTGGGCGGAGGGCTGTCGGGTATGGAGGAGGAGTCGAGGGACAGGGCGGCGGAGCGGGGCGAGTCCAGGCGGCGAGGGGAGACGGCTGAAGGCTGGCTAGGGCGGAGGAGTCGGGGCAGCCGGAGGGGATCGAGGGTGGCAGAGCTCTGGAAGAGGGGCGGCTAGGGTTTATATAGGCGAACGGGAGGAGATCGGCGGTTACGGGTAGGGGAGGAGAAGAGGTGCCGTTGCCGGGGAAGACAGGGAGCTGCGACAGACGTTCGGGAAGCCGGAGGGTCGGCCGGCGGAGGGGAGGCCAACGGTCGAGGTCGGTTATAGGAAAGGAGAGGGGTTTCGGGTTAACGGGTGGACGGGTCGGGTCGGGCGATGGATCCGGCCCGATCCAATAAAAATGAAGGTGGGTCGGGTCTAGCGGGTTTCGGGTCGCAGGTTTGACCCGGATCCGACCCGCAGGCTGAGTTTGGGTTTAATAAATCGGTCCGGTTCAGCAGTTTGGTTTGTTTGGTTTGGTTCAAGTGAACCGGGTTCAGGGTTTAATTAGGTTTAATTAAACAATAGTTTTTAGGGCTTTAAAAATACTTTCGGGGTCGAATAAATTCCTGGAAAATTATCATATGTCTAGTTTTTCATTTTACACCAGAAAATATTATTTTCATAATATTTTAATATTATTTAACATCATTTAAAAATCATTTAAATTCAAAATACCTTAGTTTTAATTAATAAAAATCCCAGAAAAATTTTAGAAAAATTTCAAAAAAATTGTGAAAAATCTAAATTAAAAATTCTTAAAAATCAGGGGGTTTACATCGGTCCCTTTGATGCTTATTACAGAGAGCAAGGGATACGACACCAGAAGACTCCACCAAAGACATCACAGCTCAACAGTGTAGCGGAGCGGATGAACATGACGCTAATAGAGAGGGTGTTTGCTGTCAGAAGAAAACTTGCCAGGCAGCTATTGGGGTGAGGCACTTTACACATCTGCTTATGTTATTAATTTATCTTCTAGTGCTCCTTTGTAGGGTGATGTGCCTGACAAGGTATGGTACGGCAAAGATCCATCATACAATCACCTCCGAGTATTTGGTTATAAGGCCTTCGTGCATGTATCGAAGGACGAGAGATCCAAACTTGACCCAAAGACGAGATGGTGCATCTTTTTCGGCTACGGTTGGGATGAGTTTGGCTATAGCTCTACGATCCAGTGGAAAGAAAAATCTACAGAAGCAGGGATATGGTATTCATCGAGGATCAGACCATGACCAACACTCAAAATTTTGAGATGCCTTCTGAGGCTGAAGAATTGTCTGAGTTAGAGTCATTTCGCTTCGAGCAGTTTCCAGAGGAAATCACAAAGGATCTAGTTATGAAGGAGCCAGTACATGGAGTTGCTCCCAACCTTGATTACTAGCCTACTGATGGTAGTCATGGTGACCCTCAGAAGGATGAGCATGCTGAGGAGGCAGTTCCTGAAGGGAAAAAGATTGTAGATATACAGCCAGCACCAGTGGTTTCATTGAGGAGGAGCGATAGAGAGCATCGAGCATCTACGAGATACTCACCGGGTGAGTATGTGCTACTGACTGACGGGGGAGAACCCGAAAGTTTTACAGAAGCTATGGAAGACGAACACAGACAGGAGTAGATGGAGGCCATGCAGGAGGACATAAGTTTCTTGGAGGCCAACTCTACTTATGATCTGGTGCGGTTGCCAAAGGGCAAGAAGGCTTTGAAGAATCGATGGGTGTTCGGAGTGAAGCAAAAAGATGATGCTACTCACCCTTAATACGAAGCGAGACTGATAGTTAAAGGCTGCGGTCAGCGAAAAGGCATATATTATGATGAGATCTTTTCACCAATCGTCAAGCAGTCGTCTATACGGGTGGTGCTAACATTGGCAGCCAGTTTCAACTTAGAGGTCGAGCAAATGGACGTGAAGACGGCATTCCTCCACGGTGATCTTGAGGAGGAGTTGTACATGGAGCAGCTAGAGGGATTCTATGAGAAGGGCAAGTCATATTTGATCTGCCGGTTAAGGAAGAGCTTGTATTGTTTAAAACAAGCTCTAAGGCAGTGGTACAGGAAGTTTGAGTCATTTATAGGGGAGCATGGCTAGTTGGTGGGTCGCAATGCCACTAGGATAGTAGAGTTAAAGCGCCAACTAGGAGCAGCCTCTCTATGAAGGATTTGGGCGCAACAAAGACTATTCTTGGGATGGAGATCAGTCGAGAGCGAGAGAGTCCAAGATGCTACACTTGTCCCAAAAGAAGTACATTCACTGGGTACTTCAGTATTTTAGGATGGACGGGTTGAAGAAAGTGAGTAACCCCCTTACGGCTCACTTTAAGTTCACTGAGGAGCTGTGTCCATCTACCGAGGACGAGAAGTAAGATATGGAGCGAGTTCCATATGCCTCAACTATGGGGAGTCTTATGTATGCTATTGTATGTACAAGGCCAGATATTGCTCACGCAGTCGGCACAGTTAGCAGGTACACTTCCAATCTTAGAAGGGTACATTAGAGTGGGGTCAAGTGGATTCTACGATATCTTCAGGGTACTGCCGATTGTAGACTTTAATTTGGTGGTGATGAGCCAAAGCTAGTTGGATATATCGACGCTGATATAGCTGGATATATAGAGATGAGGCAAACAATTTTGGGCTATGTGATGATGTTTGCTGGTAGAGTAGTATCGTGGCAGTCGCGTTTACAGAAGTGTGTTGCCTTGTAGACGACAAAGACAGAATATATTACGGTGACGAAGGCTTGCAAGGAGTTATTGTGGATGAAGAAGCTGCTGCAGGAAATTGGGCTAAAGTAGGAGCAGTATCATTTGCTTTGCGATAGTCAGAGTGCTATTCACCTTGTAAAAAACCAGATATTTCATAGCCGGTCCAAGCACATTGATACTCGGTATCATTGGATACGGGATATGGTTGACAAGAAGGAAGCGACGCTTGAGAAGGTTCATACAGATGACAACAGAGCATATATGTTCACAAAGGTTCTACCAGGGGAAAAGTTTGACTAATGCAGGCGGATCGTCGGGATGATGAACCCTTCCACATAGTTGTGAAGGAGGAGATTTATTGGAGTGGGTGAGGTTCCCAACCTATGTGAAATATCCCGGGATATGATTGAGTATTTCTACATATAATAGGAATACCTCAATTTATTTGGATTGGATATTCCTAAATATAATAGGAATATCTCAATGGATTTGGATTGTATATTCCTATATATAATAAAAATATGTCAATGAATTTAGATTTGGATTGGATAGGATATTCCTATCTATAATAGGAATGCTAGTTGTGGGTTTAAGGCTATATATAGGTGTCTCCTAGCCCTAAAATCATTTCTCTCTCTAAAAAAAATAGCAACAAGGAGAGAAAAGGAGGCAATAGTGCCATTGCAATATTGGAGAGAAGAAAGAAGAATTGGAGGTTATTTCGAAGAAGATCAGTTTCGGATATTTCTCGTTGTCTTTCTTCTTCGTGATTATAATCTATTTTCTATTCCAAAATAGTTGTGGTGATCCATTTGGACCGGTGAGAAGTTTGTAAGGAGTCGGTGTATTTCTTATTCCATTAGTGGAGGCTTTTCAGGGTTGGACTCCGATCATCCCGTAATTTTTTTTTGCAAGAGTTTTCCACGTAAAAAAATTCTGTGTCTGCGATTTGTTTTTGACATTTTTGTTTTGTGTGTTTTGCTCGGTTCTCTCATAGGTACTCTCTAGTTTAGGGAATGGTTTTCGCACTTTCGTTCCCAACACTTTCTCTCCTTTTTTTAGGAGCTGTCTCTCCTCTCATGATCACTCTTTCTTCCTCTCCATGGGAGTCCCCTCCCCGCTGAAGACAGACCGAACACGAATGTACTCTCCTCCTCTTCTCTCTTCCTTCTCTCTATTACCTCGACGGGCAGATTTGGAAGGAGGAGGAGGAGGAGGAAGCCATCGACGGCCTGACGGATGTGGCGGTGGTCGGAGCTGACCTCGTCGAGCTTCCCCAACAGCGGCGAGACCATCCGCTCTGCCATGGAGATGTACGAGGATGACATCCGGTTCAAGAAGAGCCAGACGAGAAGCCTCCGCGACATTCGGTTCAGCCACGGTGTCCTAAGCCTGTCGGTGGTGGTGGTGGACGTCCCGAGCAGCCACGACATCAACGACTCCGCCAAGGACGTGAGCCTACTGCACGAGAAGGGGATCATCCAAAACGAGGCGGAGCTCGGGTTCTCTGAGCTCGAGGAGGCCGAGGCGGCAAAGTCTTCGTGCAGGCTTCGTCGGTGGTGAAGAAGGGGACCCAGATCTGGGTGGAGGGCGGCGCCATGGCCGAGCTCGTATCTTGAGCTCCGGCGAAGGGACTAGAGTTAGGGCCGGGTCTCCCTTTGTGTCGGACACAAAATATGTGGACATGATACACGAATTGGCTGAGCCTGGGAACGACGAACTCGAACAACGATGACCTTTGTGTCGGACACGAATTGGGTGGACAGAATACAAATGCTTTGTTAGATACAGATGTCATGTCCCAATCTCCCGCAAGCTCAATAGTCCCCACTGAACGTGAAATTACCACGTTGCAGCTCTCCCGCGGGATAATCGTTCCCATCGGGACATGATGCCGTACGAGCCTGGAGTTGCGCTCGTACAAGGCGATGTTGTTAAACACCAAAGTTATCATCGAAACAACCAAGTCATAGCGGAAGCCATTTGTGTACCAAGCACACAACAGAGTAATACGCAGCGGAGCTCACGATAGGGTCCAAATAAAATGCCCCGAAGGCAATGCCACAAAGGCGATGCCACGGAGACGATGAAATGCTCTTGCTCTTTTCTCTAGCCCACAAAGGTAATTACAGTTCATACATCTTGTCCCGTATATCCAAGCAGCGACACTATGCCTGCGTACCTGAAATATTGCCCACAAACGTGGGTCAATACACAACCGTACTGGTGAGCGGGGTAACCCACTCGCCTAAACCGACACTAAGTAAAATAGTGAATGCATACAGTTAAATGGTGATCTTTCTAGTTGAATCCTAGATTCGTTTCATGGCATATGGATGACATGTTAAGGAAAGCAGTAAAGCAGTAAAGCAGTTTAAGCGTGCTAGCATTCAATCTCAAACCAAACGATTAGCAGTTATGTATATCCAACGCGTCTAACTCAATGCCATCGCTTGCACGATAACATATCGAACCATCAGTCTCGCCTCAATATCCATCCTCAACCAAAGTTTATATATTCCAATCTCAAGTGCACACTCTTGCCGAGGCAAGGTGACCGCGCCTACACGATGCACAAACCAACCAAAGTAAAGCAAACCAACATTTATTCTATATGAAGTCACTGGCCAGAAGCCACGAAGGACATTGATCGGACCAAGATCAATAGGACAATCCTACCCGATCCAGGGTTGGGCAGCTACTCCCGCCTGGTGGTATCGGACTACCAGCACTGCGCCCAATTGCGCGATGCCCATTGTTTCCTCCATGGTGGAACGGTCCCGGTGCCCCGGTGCCTCATCTCGTTCCAGGAAACCAAACCCTGTGCCACGCAGGTTGTCCGTGACTATGCAGACACAGTAGGTATGACGAGAGGATCGAAACATTCTTGCCCCACCAAGCGATCCTAGACTCGTTCAACCGATATCCAACCAAATATCCATAACCATTCTTCCAACATATCCAACCAAGGATTCCAAATCTTAACCTCAAAATGTAGCCCAAGGCACCAAAATATTAAGTGTTTCATAGGCACAATGCCTCTTCTCAACACAGAGTCTGAATTGGTGCAACACCCATGCTCGAAGCAATCCCATAGCATAATGCCGTTTCAGTGGCACAATGCCCCATTCGTGGCACAATGCCCCATCAAGCGGCACAATGCCCTCGTCGATGCAGTTGTTCGGTTTCGAACCACAACTGCTCGCTTTGCAAGACAAAGCGACCAAATGATACTCGCGCACGGATGCACGTTCGCTCGCCCAAATTCCCGACGTTCTCATTTGCCTCAATGTATCATTCCAACCATCCAAGTATAATCCCAATGTATCCAACCGACTACCTCAAATGCATAATCCAACTATCGCTCCAACTATCCAACGCATAAATCATTTCAAGCCACAATCCTACCAAGCCAATGACATACACTCTATGCACGCCTCAGTGTAGTAATTCTCAATGTTTCAGCCCAAGTGTTCAAGCCCTTTTTACGTGTTTTCCATATTATTAGGCATGAAGGAGTAGAGGAGAAGGGAAAGAGTCCACTCATAATGTTTAATTCCGTTAAGCATCATGTCCTGCCGATACGGCCAATCCCTTGAACCCATGGTCCGATGCAAGCACGATCTACTCAACTGGTATGACCGTACGAGCAGGCCGTGCTCTCTAAATCATCCGACCGATCGGACTAAGGAAGATGGCATTATCATTCCAACCCAGCTATCTCAGTACTGCTCTGAACGAACACCTGATTTCCATCGAACCCGCTAGCTATCTGCACATGAAATAACTCAATCAATACTTCTTCCCAAAATCTAACAGATCAAATGTAACCAGCATTTGTTTGATTCAATCCGACTCAGCGTAACGCACCGTGTGGTTGCGGGCGTTACATAATATACCACTTAGAATCAGGTTCGTCCACGAACCGTGCTGGTACTCATTTCTATCACATGTCGTAATCCAATTCCATAGATCTGCTCTATGCAAGTCTCATACTCACGATCCCGACTCAGCATCTCGCTCTGCTGAACGCTCGTACAAATTTTCGAATTCCCACATCCTCCTTGCAGCTCAATACAAATTCTTCGTATCGCTTAGTTTTGGATCGTACACATATTTAAGGCATCCCTAAAATACATGCATTTCAGTCGAGCCTTGCGATAGCAAATTTGAACAAGTTACAAGGGTATCTTTATGTTCGAGGCATCCATTTGCTTTACTCCCAATTGAATCAATTCACGATTTCCATTCCAACACATTCGCTCGAGCACTGTTCTCAATTATGCAGATTTTCCACCGACTCAATGAGTTTGCGTTCCAACTCAATCCATCCAACTATTTCTGAATCCGCACTAGCAACATCTCCAAATATATCTCGTGCACCGAATGATCAACTCAACTAATACTACCCAAGCTAGGCGACTTACCCAAATATCAAACTTGCTTAGATCAGCTCAGTTCAACACATTATCCTGCCATCTCAATACCTCGCTGGGTGAACATCTATATTGAGGTTCGTGTGATCCACGAAGATCTCGCCGCCACGCCAAAGGGATAGTGTCGCCATAATTTTAACGTGGACACACTCGCCACAATTCCTAGGTTATGCATGGAATAGTTCTTCACGCTGCTTCCACTGCCTCGAAGCATAGGATATCACCTTCGCCTTCTGAACGAGCACGCTTCCCAGACTAAGTTCCGAGACATCTTGTAAATCTGAGGCAAATCTGTCCCTTCCAGTATTCGCAAGAATTTGATCTGAACGAGCCGTTGCTTTAACTTCACGAGCTTCACAGTCGTCAATTCATATGAATGCTATTCCCTTCCAGGGCACGATGAGTCAGAGGCGATGCCATCGATAAAAATCTGTGACTCTGAATCTCATCAGTTGACTTAGGCCAATCCCACCATCGCTTCGATCTTCCGGCTGCATCTTCAGCTGAAGACTATCCCAAGGGTCTCTCAAATCCAACACTCAATCAATAAGCCAAATCTCATTGCTCATATCTGCCCTCGACGCATTCCCAAATACGCCGCCTCAAGGGTCGTTCTATGGGTCTACCATATTCATATCCGATTCAACGGACAAGTCGCTTAGGGTCAGCTGTCCCGAAGCTACGCTCGACAATTATAATCATCACGATGGACAGTTACTATGAACCATGCTATATCTCATCTGCAAATCCGAATCAAAATCCCAACTATTTCATCCGAGCGAAGTTTCCGAATCTGAGAACCGCGCTCGTTGAAACTGTCTTCCATCAATTTGCCGTTCTGCCCTGAATCCATCAAAGTTCCGAATTGCATGTTTCACATTGCATTTTTAACTTACTCAAGCAGTACAGTTATTTGTTCCGATGTTGCTCCCATATTTTGCTATCTTTAAAAGTCTGTCCGCCACAATCTTGCCCTCCGTTGTTGCCACAATCCGTCCACGTCTTCCGGAGAATCCGTCTTCCATCGTTGCAACATCTTGCCCAAAAATTTAAATTCACTTCTCGAGCAGCAATAACCAAAATCCATCAAGTTTGTGTGAATCCATCGCTTTGCCGCTCCAAACCAAGTTCATGTTTCATTGCTCAACCAACAGCTCAAATACGTTGCCCAAAATCGTAGTCCGTGCTCGCTATCATTCGATTCACCCGTCGCTCGTTCAAGCGTATCCCAACTGTTCGTTCCGATCTCATCCATCTCTTAAGCCAAACGATGCTTTCATTTGCACCAGTCCGTTCACAATATGCTTAACTCAATATTCGTTTGCTATCATTTTTATCCTTTTCAACTCAGCCGACGTGCACCAACCAACTTGTATTCTTGTTTCACGAGTTCGTTCAGGCGATTCCCATAGATGTCCAACCAAAATATTTCCAATACCTTACTTAACACGTTTGATCCCATATACCACTTCGAATCTAGTCGCTACTCACATTACGTTTCTTTTCATGAATCCAAGATCCGTTTGAACCATCCTTCATGCGTGATCATGCATTTCCCAATTCGAGTTTGACACAAAACTCAGGCAACGCTTGAATTATCCAACTATTTCCATCGTTTGATACTTTCTCAACACGAGCAATCTTGCAATGATTATCTTCCAAATAGTCCAACCCAATACCCAATGGTTCCACACATTTGTTATACGAGTAACTCGTGCCAACTATTCTGATATTTCCAAGCCCAAACTCAAACTTGCCCAACCGATGCGTCACATCCGAAATTCTAACTTCTATCCAACACAATCGCTAGACGAGCAACTCGTGCAAGGATTCATTCTCATCGAATGTTTCTACTCAAAACATACCGCATAACCAAATCTCGTTAGCCAACCAACTGATCCATTGAGGCAATCAGAAACTCCGAACGATAAGCCAAGCCAACCCAACCAACTTGTTGCACGAATGCAACAACGCCTAAC
Organism: Iris macrosiphon; assembly: GCA_036927795.1. Taxonomy (NCBI): domain Eukaryota; kingdom Viridiplantae; phylum Streptophyta; class Magnoliopsida; order Asparagales; family Iridaceae; genus Iris; species Iris macrosiphon. The sequence goes on along the minus strand of JAYESA010000014.1, from coordinate 30,911,627 downwards.
GAGGCTAAGCGATCCTACGAAAACCAACCAAGATAACACAACTAAGAATAGCAAGCAGCCACAACCAACAATAAATAGACTTATTGCATGAAACATCCAATGCGGCACCGAGTAGAGTCAAGAGCTAGACGACACGCGGAAGCTATTTAGAGTTTATGATGAAGCGAAGGACCAAGTCCGAAGAAATGAACCAGGCGCTCTGATACCAATCTGTCACGCCCCAATCTCCCGCAAGCTCAATAGTCCCCACTGAACGTGAAATCACCACGTTGCAGCTCTCCCGCGGGACAATCGTTCCCATCGGGACATGATGCCGTACGAGCCTGGAGTTGCGCTCGTACAAGGCGATGTTGTTAAACACCAAAGTTATCATCGAAACAACCAAGTCACAGCGGAAGCCATTTGTGTACCAAGCACACAACAGAGTAATACGCAGCGAAGCTCACGATAGGGTCCAAATGAAATGCCCCGAAGGCAATGCCACAAAGGCGATGCCACGGAGACGATGAAATGCTCTTGCTCTTTTCTCTAGCCCACAAAGGTACTTACAGTTCATACATCTTGTCCCGTATATCCAAGCAGCGCCACTACGCCTGCGTACCTGAAATATTGCCCACAAACGTGGGTTAGTACACAACCGTACTGGTGAGCGGGGTAACCCACTCGCCTAAACCGACACTAAGTAAAATAGTGAATGCACACAGTTAAATGGTGATCTTTCTAGTTGAATCCTAGATTCATTTCATGGCATATGGATGACATGTTAAGGAAAGCAGTAAAGCAGTTTAAGCATGCTAGTATTCAATCTCAAACCAAACGACAAGCAGTTATGTATATCCAACGCGTCTAACTCAATGCCATCGCTTGCACGATAACATATCGAACCATCAGTCTCGCCTCAATATCCATCCTCAACCAAAGTTTATATATTCCAATCTCAAGTGCACACTCTTGCCGAGGCAAGGTGACCGCGCCTACACGATGCACAAATCAACCAAAGTAAAGCAAACCAACATTTATTCTATATGAAGTCACTAGCCAGAAACCACGAAGGACATTGATCGGACCAAGATCAATAGGGCAATCCTACCCGATCCAGGGTTGGGCAGCTACTCCCGCCTGGTCGTATCGGACTACCAGCACTGCGCCCAATTGTGCGATGCCCATTGTTTCCTCTATGGTGGAACGGTCCCGATGCCCCGGTGCCTCATCCCGTTCCAGGAAACCAAACCCTATGCCACGCAGGTTGTCCATGACTATGCAGACACAGTAGGTATGACGAGAGGATCGAAACATTCTTGCCCCACCAAGCGATCCTAGACTCGTTCAACCGATATCCAACCAAATATCCATAACCATTCTTCCAACATATCCAACCAAGGATTCCAAATCTCGACCTCAAAATGTAGCCCAAGGCACCAAAATATCAAGTGTTTCATAGGCACAATGCCTCTTCTCAACACAGAGTCCGAATTGGTGCAACACCCATGCTCGAAGCAATCCCATGGCACAATACCGTTTCAGTGGCACAATGCCCCATTCGTGGTACAATGCCCCATCAAGCGGCACAACGCCCTCGCCGATGCAGTTGTTCGGTTTCGAACCACAACTGCTCGCTTTGCAAGACAAAGCGACCAAATGATACTCGCGCACGGATGCACGTTCGCTCGCCCGAATTCCCAACGTTCTCATTTGCCTCAATGTATCATTTCAACCGTCCAAGTATAATCCCAATGTATCCAACCGACTGCCTCAAATGCATAATCCAACTATCGCTCCAACTATCCAACGCGTAAATCATTTCAAGCCACAATCCGACCAAGCCAACGACGTACACTCTATGCACGCCTCAGTGTAGTGATTCTCAATGTTTCAGCCCAAGTGTTCAAGCCCTTTTTACGTGTTTTCCATATTATTAGGCATGAAGGAGTAGAGGAGAAGGGAAAGAGCCCACTCACAATATTTGATTCCGTTAAGCATCTTGTCCTGCCGTTACGGCCAATCCCTTGAACCCGTGGTCCGATGCAAGCGCGATCTACTCAACTGGTATGACCGTGCGAGCAGGCCGTGCTCTCCAAATCATCCGACCGATCGGACTAAGGAAGATGGCATTATCATTTCAACCCAGCTATCTCAGTACTGCTCTGAACGAACACCTGATTTCCATCGAACCCGCTAGCCATCTGCACATGAAACAACTCAATCAATACTTCTTCCCAAAATCTAATAGACCAAATGTAACCAGCATTTGTTTGATTCAATCCGACTCAGCGTAACGCACCGTGCGGTTGCGAGCGTTACAACGGACAAATTAATTTTAGTACAAATATTTTATAAAATTTTAATAAAAATTACTTTCAAAAAATATTTTTACGAAATGAAATCTTAAAAAAAAATTTCAAAAAACTGTTTTCCAGATGAAAGTAACCAAACACAAAGCCAAAAATTTATACTCAGAAAACAACTTTATAATTTAGTTTCAGAAAACTGTTTTCAGAACAAAAATTCATAAAACATGTCCAAACGGACCCTTAGTTTTCATTTTTTTTCAGTTTATAAAAAAATGTTATATCAAAAAATTAAATTTAATCAAATTAATAAAATTTTCTTATTTTTTTCTTTGAATTTATTATTCTTTAAGTTTTTTTATCTAACCGGACCAAATCAAATCCGTTCCAGAATCGGTCCGAATACAGCCTTATTAGGCTCGAGCTACTTCTTTTCTGGGTTCGAATTCGGGCTGAATTTGGTCTGCCAAGCCTTCAGTTCGGGTTGGCCTGACCCATTCTTCTATTTGGACTAAGTTCGATTCGACTCATATCTGATCAACTCTTGGTTCGGACCGGTTTGATCCGATCTGATACACACCCTGACATGAAAATAAATGTTAAATAGAATTCGTACCTTGTTGAAATATAACCGTTAGCCGTTGCTTAAAACCCTCCCCACACCCCCCACGGGGACGATAATTTTGATAGATAGGGTTACGATGATGATCACCCAATTGGCATCACATGGTCTCGCTGTACGCTGACCCCACCTCTCACCCAATTCCAAGTTCTCTCTCTCTCTCTCTCTCTCTCTCTCTCTCTCTCTCTCTCATTTTAATCTCTGTTGCCAGTTCCCACCACAAAAAACTACCATTATAATATTTAAAACCATCAAATTCTTTTCCTGCTACAAACATAATCCCACCCTTCCATGTCAAAAGTCCCTCTTTAACCACACCCTCATTCACTGAATTCGAGTGACTTATTATTGTCGAAAAGAGAGTTAAAATTTCGACAATAGTCCTTGACGTTTACGTTCGTAAAGTAAAAAAAAAAAAAAAAAAAACCATTCATTGTGCCAACCAACGGCCCAGATCTACACTCACTGCAGCTCCCTAGCCTCATCTGGAATATTCTCCCCCTCTCTCCTCCATATAACCCTCACTCCACCTCTCCCACTCCACAAATACCTAAACCAGCTCAAGAAAAGAAAAGGAAAAAAAAGACAATGGCCAAAGAAGTGATCGTCGAAGCCGAGCAAGCGCCGGTGAAGGACTACACGGACCCTCCCCCGGCCCCACTGCTGGACATGGGCGAGCTCCGCCTCTGGGCCTTCTACCGCGCCCTCATCGCCGAGTTCATCGCCACCCTCCTCTTCCTCTACGTCACCGTCGCCACCGTCATCGGCTACAAGCACCAGTCCGCCGCCGACCCCTGCGGCGGCGTCGGCCTCCTCGGCATCGCCTGGTCCTTCGGCGGCATGATCTTCGTCCTCGTCTACTGCACCGCCGGGATCTCCGGTCTGTTCCTTGGAGTCTGTTTGGCAAATTTTTGAACTGAACTTTTACGAATATTAAAAATAAAATTCTTGCAATATTTATTTATTTTGGTCGGCTCAAAAATTATAAAAAAAAAAAAAATTATTTCGTGTAGTGTATTTTTTGATATTTTTATAAAAAATTTAATTTTAATTTAATTATATTTTTGTTAAAAATAATAATTATAATTACTAGTACTTATTTTATTTTAATTTTATCACTGTATCTTTTCTGCTTCTTCAGACTAGATTACTTTTTCTTATAGTGTCTCATATTCTAGTGCAGCCTCCACAAATTTTATTTAATTATTATCGAAGTGTATGATACACACTCGTAACGAATTGTCAAGACTGGTTTAAAAATCGCTTAAAACCGGACCAGTCATAGCCCTCGGTATACTAAAAATTAACATCTTGCAATTTCTCAAAGAGACTCTTTAATTACATCTATTGATCGTGTTCTACTACTCGAATTATCCTCACTCGTAATTAGGTGGACACATCAACCCGGCGGTGACGTTCGGGCTGCTGCTGGCGAGGAAGGTGTCGCTGGCGAGGGCCGTGATGTACATGGCGGCCCAGTGCCTGGGGGCCATATGCGGGGTCGGGCTGGTGAAGGCCTTCCAGAAGCACAACTACAACGCTTTTGGAGGCGGCGCCAACTCCGTCGCCGAGGGCTACTCCAAGGGGACGGCCCTCGGGGCGGAGATCATCGGCACCTTCGTCCTCGTATACACCGTCTTCTCTGCCACCGACCCCAAGCGCAGCGCTCGCGACTCTCACGTCCCGGTCAGTACTACGTTCATTTCATGATATATAATTACTAATTCTTGCATGCTTTCTACGTTAATTAATGGATCAATGGTTAGTTTATTTGGTTGTTAATTAATTGTTCAGGTGCTGGCTCCACTTCCTATCGGATTTGCAGTGTTCATGGTACATCTCGCAACTATTCCCATCACCGGGACTGGTATCAACCCGGCCAGGAGCCTCGGAGCTGCTGTCATCTACAATGAGCACAAGGGGTGGCATGATCACGTACGTATCATCTCAAATTTTCCACAGTATTTGAAAGCTTGTATTTTCTATAAAATAATTTGCAAAAACTATTATTTTTTATATTTTTCTTCGTAATGTTTGAAAATGAAACTGATTCAGCCCATAAAAAAAGTATTATTATTCATAAAAAATAATTATTTTTTCTTAAAAATAGTGATAATCAAACACATGAATTAAATTTTTCATAATTTTTTTTAAAATTTGTACAAAAAAAAAAATTCATAAAATTATTTTTTGTGAGATTAATTTTTTTTTTTACTTTTTTTTTTTTTTACCTTGCAATCAAATGTGAACGCTTAATGCTTTTCTTTCTTCTGCTGATCTTGCATCCTTTTTCTTTCTTTCTTTCTTTATCAAAATCTAATTGTTGTGCTGTGGTGAAATTGCAGTGGATCTTCTGGGTTGGACCATTTGTTGGAGCACTTGCAGCAGCGGCCTACCACCAGTACATTCTGAGGGCTGCTGCCATCAAGGCCCTTGGCTCCTTCAGGAGCAACCCAAGCAACTAAAAATGTACTCACTCTCTCTCTCTCTCTCTCTCTTCACAGTAGTGAGGGGCAGGCTGTTGTTGTTAATTTAATTTATCTGTGTTTGCGAACATGGCATGTGGCATGCCAGGATGTAATGTCGTTAAAGTAGTAGTAGTAGTAGTAGTAGTAGTGAATGTGTAGAATGATCTGTGATGACTAGTGTGGTGAGTTTGTTATATTGATTGTGAAGCTTTATCTAGCTTACTATTGTTCGTCCTCCTCCTCTGTTGGCTTTTTCTTGGTCTGGTTTGATTTGGTTGGGTGGTGGTGCTTTACATCTTTTTCTGGATGCAATCATGAAAGTGGTAGATTCTTTACTAGAACATTTCGAACCACACAGAAATATTTCTTAAATATAAAGTCTCTCCTTTACTTTTTGTCTATTCATTGGTTTCAATTCATAAAATACTAAATCTCTAATTTGAAGCAACTAAAAGTTGATGCTAAAAAAGAAGTGCATAATGAGGTTCAAATTCAAGGCGCAATCATGCCCGGCACCCAGCAATCCAGACCGTGACCAGCCCACTTTCCTATCGGGTCGGATTGGATTTTTATTTTCCTGACCCGGGTCCACTGCAGCCCGCTTAACCAATTGGATTAGGTCGAAGTTACTCTCTCAGGTCCGGTCAAGTCAAACTACAGTCAGAGACACCCCTCCCCTCCCCACCACCAAACACCACCACCTCACTTCTTTCGGGTTTGTCCACCCTTTACAATTGCAACAACTATGGAGAAATATTTTACTATTTTACCAATCCTCCTTCCATATATAGCGTTCATAACTATTTGGATTGGGTTTGGCGAACAATTTTGTCAAATAAATCCCAAAGCCATATTATATGGACAATATGGTCTTTTTAGGACATTTTTATCAAATATTTCCTTAATTTGGTCATTTACAAATGTTATTTGGGATCATTTTCAGCTATATTACGAGGATATTTGTGATCATTTGGCATTTTTTTATTTATAAATATGAATCAATTCATTAAATTTATCGCACCAAATTTTTTCTTTTCTTCGAATATTTTAAATCAGTCTCGTCTTATTTTCATTGAATTAGTTATTTCTTCATTAGTCAATCTAAAGACCATAGATAATGAACAACCAACACAAAAACAACCTGCGCATCGGCAACCTCAACCGTAACAACTGTAGAAAGTACAAAGAACCAAAGGAGGAGGGTCCCGTCATCGTAGTTGGTCCAAGATTTGGGAATACTTTAGCGGACTTTATAATGAGAATTTTACAAGTTCATTAGGACTCACGAGTGTAACTCATGCTCTTGGGGCAAGGGGAAGAAGTTATATGAAAAGTTTATTATAATTTATTTAGCTATTTATACTAGAAATTTATTTAATCGTAATTATCATTTATAAGTTCAAAAAATTAGCTACAATAATTCTCATGTATTTGTCTTTTTCCAATATATGTTATTTCTTGTGAGATAAGTTCATATGTCTTTGTGTTTCAGTTTTCAACCTCTCATCAAATTTGTATTGTGGTATTTGCTATTAGGGATTGACTGCAACATTCGTTTTCGTATTTCGTATTCCTGAATTTAAGGTATTTATATTTTTTTCTCTAAAAATTAACTTATAGTGTGTTATGTACTTGCGTATCATATTTGTTGTATTTTTGTGATTGAATTTCATTTTGATATGAGAGACTTTTTGGACAAGTAGAATACCCTTTTCCATTGACATAGATTCGTGCTATGGTCCGTGCATAGAATAAAAATTTCAGTTTTTCTCGAAAAGGAAATTTAGTAGTCAGTTCGGATTATCTGACGGTATTCCGTCCGACTGCTATTTACTTTCCTTTGGTTGATAACAAAGTCACATTTTTACCCAATGGTTTCTTAGTTTTTTCTTGGATTGACTTAGGTTGAGCAATGGATTAGTGAGGTGGATGATCTTATAGCTAAGGATCATTCCCATCCTACTTTAAAGTGTGCTTGGAAGCTATGCTAAGCCTATTTTCTTTGGAGTTATGCTAAACCTACTAGGCGCTTAGGTTGTGGCTTGGAAGCTAGTCAAGTCAAGTACATCTTATTTAAAGTGATAACCTTATTTTTTTTTTTGGTATTTTTGTTTCCTATTCATGCTTAAATATAGTCTAAATATGCCTCTCTAAATTGTTTACATCTTTTGTATATAGCATTTTTGGTTTGGTTATTGATTTTGAGTTTCGGTCTCCCGAGAACCCATTTTTGGAGTATTTTATGGTATTCACCTTTCAAAACTCAAAATTTTATGCAAAATAATGATCTCATGTTATAGGAAATTCAATATCATGCAATTTTGATCATTGAAAAGTCAAATTTTAATTTAAAATAAAGGTTTTATGGCCAAAATAAGTTTTGAGATTTTTTGAATTTTGGATGTTGTTTCGGTTTGGAATTCTGAATCATTCCAAAAAATTTGCACATAACTTGCTGGAAAATACGGATTGTTATTCTGAGGTATTCCGTCGTATATTCCGAATTTGGTTGTTTTGCCTGATTTTGGTTGTTTTTGACTGTTTATTCCGTTTTTATCTGTTTTTGCTATTTTTTTTTTACTATTTTGACTCCTTATCTAGTATTGTGATTTTATGTAGTTTGGGGAAGTTGTATTCTCCATATACTTGCCATGAGTTCATGATCTTAACGATACCGTAAAAATGTCTTTTGTGTGTTTAATCTATTGTATCTTAGCATTGGACAATCGAGTGTGAGTATTGTCCAATTTATCGTATGTTACAATAAATTTTTTTTTAGTAATAATTCGCAAATTACTTATATCCATAGCTCCTCATTTTAGGATGATTCTCGAGTGTCCACGACTTAAAAATTGAAAATGAATCTTGTAGGTTAATTGACTAGTTAAACTCACACAGTTCATTAGGTGGGAATGCCATTTGTACCACCAGCTACCCACATTGCCAAGGATCCCATGAGGCATGGATGAAACCTTGTAGGCAAGGGCTCCATGACCTACCAAGTTTGTGTGTGCTGTAATACTTCCAGACAAGTGTTGTTATTGAGTTGTGGTTCACTTTATTATAAGTTTTATGTTGTGTTGGGTGCTTTTCAGTATATGTTTCTGCCATATGTTTATGTTTCCCAATAGCTGTCATTGTCTTTGTTATGTTCTATAAGTACCAATTATTCGACCCCTAGCCATCCGAGTATTTATAGTGTTGTTGGTAGCGATGTTCCTCAACTTGCATTTTAGCACTACCAAATAATGTCCAAATAGCGACGATTTTAGTGATGTCCAAATAAAACGTCGCTAAATTATAGGTATTTAGCGACGTCGATATAAAACGTCGCAATACGTGGTTTATAGCGACATGGAGAGACGTTTAGCGACTACAATTAATATAATAATAATAAAGTCGCTAGGTAGTCGCTAAACGTCGCTAGCTTTTTAATTTAACAACGTTTACCGGCATTTTTGTATTTAAGTCGTAGTATATTATTATCTCCACGATGGTTAGCGACGTCTGGACATAAAGTCGCTAGGTAGTCGCTAAACACAATATATATATATATATATATATATATATATATATATATATATATATATATATAATATACATGCATATATATATACAATATATATATATACAATATATATATATATATATATATATATATATATATATATATATATATATATATATATATATATATATATATATATATATAAATATAATACTTAAATACTTATATCATTATATACGTAATTATGTAAATACATTATACATAATTTATACATTAAATACAATACACATATACATATATATATCATATATTCGTATATATACATATATATATATATTAAATAAATTAATAAACATGTATACATATATACATTATATATATATATATATATATATATATATATATATATATATATATATATATAATATACATATTATGCATAATACATAGTATGCATAAATACATATACATTATATAATACATATATATACACATTTATAATTATACATATATATACACATGTATATACGAGATGAGGGTGTACCTCGCTGTGTCGTGTCCGGGGGGGTGTCCGCCGTATGAGGGGGTCGTCGCCGGCGAGGGTCGGAGCTCCTATGGCTACAGGGCGGCAGGGGTGCGGGTTACAACAACGGTGGTAGCAGCGGCTCTGGCAGCAGCAGTGCAGCAGCTCCAGGTGGCGGCCGGTAGGTCATGGGGGCCGGTGGTGGTGGTGTGTGGGTCGGCGGTCAGGGGGTGGTGAAGAGGGTGGCGGTGGTGGTGGCTAAGGTCAGCTGTGGGGGCTGTGGTATGATCGGGGAAGGAGGAGTCGGGTGGTGGTATTTTAGGCTATGGTGGTGTTGGTGGTTTTGGCGGCGGTTGATGGTGGTGCTGGGGCGGTGGAGGCAGTGAGGACGGTAGTGGAGAGGGTGAGGACGGTGGCCCAGGTGGTGGTGGTGGACTGTGGTCGTGGTGGCTACGGCGGGGGGTGCAGTCGGGAGTCGGGTCGGGGAAGGAGAAGTCGAGGTCGTTGTGCAGTCGGGGTCAGGGACTGGAGATAGGAGTCGGCGTTCCGGTGGGGAATGGCCGGAGATGGCGGAGGGTTGCTCGACGGAGAAAGGTTGAATAAGGAGATGGCAATGGTGGTGTTGAGGAAGGTGAACGGCGGGTGGTGGTGATCGTTCTCGGCGACAGAACGATCGAAGGAGGAAGTCGAGGATGATACAGGGAGGAGGTGGAAAAGACGAGGGAGGAGGACGGCGGTGAATGGTCGTGTGCTCCGGCCGAACGGGGTCTGTTGTGAGCGGGGTCTGGGGATCGAGGACGAGGCAGTGGAAACTGGCCAGGGAGTCGGGGATGACCAGAGATGGAGGTCGGCTCGGGGTGCTAGATGCTCGTCGAGTTGGTCGGCGGAGGATGTTCAGTCGAGGAGAGAAGAGGTGGTGCGGTGTTCTCAGGCGGGGGTGGATGGCACTGGCTCAGGCGGTCGGGTCCTGGGCTCCGGCGAGGGGACTGCTCCGGCGGGGGCGAAGGGGATGAGTTGATGAACAGGAGGTTGGGGATGGTGAACAAGGAATAGGGGATTAGTATTGGTTTTAGGGATAGGTTTTGTGTTTGTGAATAAAAATAGGAAAAGGAATTATTTATACATGTAGATTTTAGTTTTTTGTTGACCTAGGAAGATGGGTTTGGTCAACATCCTCTTGGGGTTGGGCCTTGGCCTCATATGGAGATGTTTGGAGGGCTATAATTTGTATTGTTTAAAATACAAGGATAGGGGTAAATGAGGGGGCGATGTTGCGCGTTTCACATTCCAAAAATTTATGGAGAAAATTTACATGACCAAATAATAAAGCAAAAAATGGGTTTCATGTATTGTCCAATGGTGTGGACACCTCAATGCATTTTTAGTATAAAAGTGCCAAATAATTAGAAATTTGTACAAAGATGGAAATTGGGTTAAATTAATTAAAATTAATGCGCAAGGTGTTATGCATTTAATTAGAAGCACATGGGAATAAAATTAGGTGGAACACAAGTATCATAGACATAGAGGGCTCAGAGTAGAATATTATCGTAAATTAGGTTGCACGAAATGGGTCAAGATTGTGTCTCCAATTTTGATTGGAACGCACAACGATACAAAGTTAGAATTATTTAGAATTAATTAATAACGTCTGCGACGAATATTATGTGACTAAAATATAGCAAAAGAGAGCATAATTATAAGTTACACAAAGATCAAAATAGAAGACGGGCATGTCTAGGACAAGGATGTAAAATTTGTAGAAAGACAATGGCTAGTGTAGTGCTCCAATTATCAAAGCAACGATAAGGTGCACTAGGTGATATAAATATTGTAAAATTAATTAAAACACAGTATTCTATTTCTATTTGGATTCAAACTAGCCCTAGTCTCTCTATCTAAGCCAAGTAGGTCTAATTATGGTCGAGGGGGTTTACAGGGTACAAGTGTGACAGATTTGGTTGCACTCATAACTGGACAAAGAGGAGTATATTCTGGGATCTACCATATTGTAGCACCAATCTGATCAGACATAACCTTGATTTCATGTATATTGAGAAGAATGTATTTGACAACATAATTAATACTGTAATAGATATAAAAGGGAAGACAAAAGATAATTCAAAGGCCATGTTGGACTTAGAAAAAATATGTAGACGTCCTACGTTGCACTTGATAGAGGAGAAAAATAAAAAGTTAAAGCAGCCTAAGATAATTTTTTCACTGGAGAAGGAGGATAAGAGGAGACTTTATAGGTGGATTCAGGGCCTAAAATTTTCAGACAGATATGTGTCAAACTTGAAAAGATGTTCGACCTCAAGGAGAACAAACTGACGGGTATGAAGAGCCATGATTGTCACATATTCAAAGAGAGGTTAAATTCGATTGCATTTCGAAATTTTTCACCGCAAGTTGTCTGGGATCCATTAACAAAGCTCAACATATTCTTCAGAGATCTTTGTTCTACTAAGTTGTTCATCGATCATCTAGAAAAATAAGAGAAGGACATTGCGGTAATAATGTGTAAGCTCGAGAAGGTATTTTCTTCTAGATTCTTCTACTCCATAGAGCATTTGCCAATTTATCTTTCCTATAAGGCACGTGTTGGTGGGCCTGTCGGTTATCGATGGATGTATCCGTTTGTGCGACATCTGAATCACCTAAAGATAAAGGTAAAAAATAAGGCATGGGTTGAGGGTTCTATTTGTGAAGCTTATGTTCTCAAGGAGATTATAAGCTTTTTTTCACACCCTAATTCAGATTTGGTATTTCTTAAATTTTTAGAATTTAATTTTTTCTGATAATGTATTCCTGCTATATTTCTCATGTTGGTTCCTGTCATTTTATTTTTTGTTTTATTTTTCTATTATTGGGAGAGACTACCCGAGACCAGTAGAATACCCATTGGCATTTCCATAGACCCGGTTTAGGATTAGCATGTAGAATGGACACTTGGTTCGGTTTATTTTGGGTGAACTCATGACTAAACCATCTCCCTCTCCTCTTATTATACATAATACTATTTTCTCTTTCCTCACTCATTTTCTTATTTCACTTGCTTCCTTCTTCCTCCTCTCCTTCAAGCCCCTTCTAGCCAAACCCTAGCCCTAGGGAGAAGTTGCTGTGACTTGGACCATGAGAGGTAGAGACTCGAAGCCACCCAAGGCAAGTATATCTTGCTCAATAGTGAGGTCATGAATTTTTTAGATTTTTATATAAATATTGTTTTAAAAAAATATTTGATGAAAAATGTTCTCCTTAAGTTGCTGATCATATTTAGTTCTTGGAGTTTTGGATTTTGATGTATAAATATTTGTAGATCTGAGTTTCAAGTTTAGGGGTTTTATATGTTTTATGAGTTTTCTTGGGTTTTAATCTATTAAAACTTAGTTTTTTTCAAAAACTAGTGGTTTCTTATGTTACAACATTTTATTTGGTACAATTTGGCTTTTGTTTCACTTAATTTGGAGTTAAAATAAAGTTTTTATGAAGAAAACAAATTTTGGTTTTTTGGAGCTTTCGGTCATGGCTAAACCTACTATTGGAGAAGACGAAGTCTTCATGCGGCCAGCAAGCTATGCGGCTGAGTGGGTTATGCAGTCCGAGAAGGTTATACGGCCTGAACTCTTGTCGCATACTGACATCATGTGTCCATCTTATTGGACTCGTGGCTGCTTATTTACACAAGTGTCCTTGAACACCTTGTATTTTTACTCGCTGAACGAATAAAAAATTTGCTAAGTCCAAGAGGGGCGTTAATGCAGCCAGTGGGTTCATACGGATTGTGATTCCATGCGGCCAGTGAGTACATATGGTAAGTGAGTCCATGCGCCAGTGGGCTCATGCGGACATGCATTCTTGTGCGCAATTTTTGTTCCTTGTTGTTATGTTCTTTAATAATTATTTTTAGTGATTATTGTTGTTTGCTTTCTTATGTCAATACAAGTTTATGATACTAAACAAGTTTTGCATGTGAGTTTACAAGACAAGTTTATGTACAAGTGCACCATCGTCACAACACCGTAGAAATTATTGTGTATGAAAATCCATTACATATGGCATCGGGCATTCGATTGTGATTATTATCCAATTGTAAACACCCTAAATTTTGAGAATAATTTTAAAATAGGTTATTTCGTTTTTGGAATTTTCTGGAAATTAAAACCAAGATGAGTGTGATTTAAACATTTTTTAAGTGTGGCCAAAGGGTGTTAAAATATTCTGAAAGTAAAAATTTATTGTGTATAATGGAGAACCGGACGCATGGCATTTTTCGGTGAATTTATTGGACACCGGAGCAACGAATCGAGGACCAAAAGCTATAGAGAGTGAACCAGACCCAAGTTGAACAAATCCAGGCTAGACCAAACCAAACCCAGCGTTCGGGTCGGGTTGGATCCGAGCCGAACCCGACCCGGATCCAAACCGTATGGAACCCTAGAATTCCTCCGCCGAAGACAGCTGTAGCAGCCTATATAGCGCCTCCTCGGCGTCCGTGCCTAGCCATCACCTAAACCCTAAGCTCCCGCCGCCATCAAGCTCGCCGTCGACCACCTAGCTGCCCTGCCCAGCAGCTGATCCGCGGCGCCGCCGCTTTCCATCACCTGAAACCCCGCCGCTGAGTTCGCCCAGCCGACTTCCCCCTTCTCCGTCATCCGCCGCGAGCACAGCGACCCCGAGCGCGGCCCCCTCCGTCCTCAGTTCGAACCGTCCCCCGACTCCTCCCTGTCGCTGCTACCCCGCCGTTCTATCATCCCTCACCCCTCGACTCACCGCCAGCGAATCCCGCCGGCCGCCGCCAAGTTCAGCCCTCAACCCTCCGACTCCCCCTCGACCCTTCGACCCGCGCCAGGCCGTCGCCCGAGAACCGGCCGCCGCCTGAGAACCCAGTCGCCCCGAGCTTGTCGACCCAGCAGTGAATTCGGGACAAGACACAGAGCTCAGTGGACACGGGAGATCGCGATTCGGACGCGAGCAGTAGACATCGGATACGAGCAGGACACGTGGAAACTCAGATTTTGGAGCTCGGTTCAGGTACCGTTTTTACCCTCATCGCAACTCCAATTTCAATTCCGTCAGTTGCTACACGTAGACTGTATAACCCTCTCGGTGTCCGTGCAACTCGCTCGGTGCATCGCGTCCTGTGGTGATCGTACACCGCGATCCAAAAACAGGAAAAAAAGTAACATCCTGTTTCACCCCGGAACTGAGTACGCTCCGCCAATCGGGACGACTTGGTCGCACGCGGTCTTTACCGAACTGTGCGCGACGTTGATACGGTCGTGTAGGATTTCGCAGAAGTCGATTCAGAGGTGCGGGCACCCCGGAATCAACGCGTATCCGCCGACGACACTCCGTATCTGTCCTTTCTGGAACATGTTGTAACTTTGTGTACGCACGTCGGATCGAGATGAAACTTGCGCCATCGGACTCGTAGCAATGCGCTGGTCCTGTGACCCAAGTTTGGTCCGATTCCGAGAACGTTGACAAAATCACGTATCGTGGGCCCCACAGGCTCCACTTGACGGGTGATTTTGAGATCGGCTCATCGGAATCCAATTCTGGAAGTTCTGTTGGGTTCGTATCATCGTTCCTGACTTGTAGACACTGAGTTTGTAGAATTTGGAGACCTTTGACCCTGACACACTTTTTGGTGCAAAGTGGCCCACATGTGGACCCCGCTTTAATCCGAAAATAACCTTTTTGCCCCTCTGTCCAAATTGGACGTAAGGACAGGCATTTCTAGCTATTTGGAACCTTCTGAGACTATTGGTGATGTTTATTACAGCTTTTGGAGTAGTACCTACCGGATCCACCGAAACAGGGACAGTTGTTGGTCTTCGGACATCAGGCAAGTGTACCTTGCCAAACTTTGCAGTCTTTATATATATTTTTCTTGCTTTATTATATTTCTGTGCATGCTCAACCTAGGACCGTGTGACGTACTTAGCGTCCGATTATCAGTCGGGTGCCAACACTGTACGCAGCGTTGGGTACTGTCATCTAGAGATGGACATACGTGACACTTTATATTCTCGTACTTGTCTTACCAAGTACATTATGACCCAGGACACTTGACACTATTCATGTGACAGGATTTTTCCGAGATATTCGTAGTGATTCTGTATAGGATACAGGACATGGACATTATATGCTTAGATATAGTATGACTGGTTGCATTAGCTATGATCCCGCTTGACATGGACATGAGACGTTGTGGTCATGATATGCGCGGTTACATTGGGTGGAAAGAGACGCACAGGCTACAGGCTGTTCCATATATATATACATCCACTATTATTGAGAGGTCGTAGACTCTCGGAGCAGAGCTAGACCCACTACCGGTTATTACCACTACCGGCTCCCCGACACAGAGCTTGTAGTGGCACAGCCTGAGTACTCGTGCTGCTCTCACTTGCATTTTTACTTAGATGGTTACTTACTTGCCCTATTTATTCATTACTTGCTGCACTGTATTTATTTTGGCATGAGCTTTCTTGTACCTTGCTATGTCCCCTGAGGACCTGGATCCGGATTATGTCCCCAGGATTTGAGGACGAGATCTACCCCGAGATATACGGGACCGGAGCAGGAGCTGATCCAGGAGCCCTACCACCATCCGAGGACGAGGTGTTAGCCGAGGACTTCTCCTGAGCATCCATGTTTCATGCTCAGTATTTATTATTTATTTCAGTCTTTTACTTTCTGGTCTGTTGAACCAATGTATTAGATATTTATCGGGTTGTTTCCCCGAAGTACTTTGTTGAGACATGCTGATGATTTACATTCCTTATTATTCTGTGGATCATATTTTATATCTTGTGTGGATGAGATTAGTTGTTCCATGTTGTCGTAGACTTGTTATTTTACAGCTTAAGTATGCCCTGATGGATCCATTAATTTGGGTTGTCCATCGGTGCGTACTGCTGGCCATTGACGCGCGTCCGGTCCCTCGATATTTTGGGACTGGGGCGTGACATGGTTTTTGTGGTGGCCCATGCAGGTCTACGACTAAAATTTGTTCGGTTTCAACTTAGGAACTGAACCAGCCTGCCCTAAGGATAGGATAGATTGTAGGATCTCATCCATCTTATAAACCATTTGTTGAACTCTATATCGAACTTAAAATTTTACTTGAACTGCATCCTGTATTGATTCCTCTGAGCGTCTTATAGATTATCTTTTGATTTCAGAGCAATGGATTCTGGGAACAGAGATGATATTCCTTTGGAGACACCACACGACGCTGTGGTTACTTATGGAGACGAAGTAACACCAGGGGATGGTGGACAAGCATCGCAGAGTGATCAAACCTGTCAGCCTAATCCAAGGTTCCGGAGAGATGACATCCCACCTCCACCACAGTTCACTCCCCAGATGCCAGCATTCCCTCCAGGACAAGCCATGGACGGGCAACAGATGTTCCAGATGATGTATGCCATGATGCAAGCCCAGCAACAGATTCAGCAGGAGGCCCATCGGCAGGAGGCCGAGTATCTGCGGACCAGCCTGGTATCCGTATTGGAGCAGGCTAATCCAGCAGCGAGGCGAACATCGACGGGATCTATCACCGACTTCCGTCATCTCAAGCCTCGTACATTTTCTGGTAAAGAAGGGCCAACGGAAGTTCATGAGTGGCTCACAAACATTCAGCATCAGTTGGAAGCCGCTGAACTTCCAAGAGAGAAGTGGATGACTGCAGTCAGAATGCAGTTAACTGATAATGCGCATCACTGGTGGTTAGCGGAAGAAAGAAGGCTCGGACAGGACCGAGTCACTTGGGAAGAGTTCTCCAGACTCTTCCAAGAGATGTACATTCCGGCAGTTGCACGATCAGAGCTCAGAGACAAGTTCAACCGCCTCATCCAAGGCAGTATGACAGTGGAGGAATACAATGCAGAGTTTATACGCCTAAGTCGCTTCGCTCCGGCATTGATTTCGACAGAGGAAGAAAAAGCTAAAAAGTTCTTTGATGGACTGAAGTTCGAGCTTCAGAGATTAATTGGCTCAGTCGCACCTACATCTTATACTGAGGTCCTTGCAGCAGCACGACGCATGGAGTGCGTCACTAGAAGGGAATCGAATCTGAAGAGGCCAAACCCATCCGCACCATCCAAGACAGCACCAGGAGATTCTGCGAAACGATTCCAGAGGAGTATACCGGAGAGACCAGCAAATAGGGACATACCTCTTCCTACTTGTCACCACTGCGGCAAAGTAGGACACATTGAGAAGGAGTGCAGACGTAAGTTGGGACTATGTCTGAGCTGCGGATCCAACCAGCACTTTTCTAGGGACTGTTCTGAACGCAGAGACGGAGCACAGAGACTAGCTTTACCTGCACCACGACCAGCTACAGGAGCAGTAGGGGCACAGCAGACAGGAGCTGGAGGAGTCAGACCACCAGCTACAGGAGGCTACCAGCAGAGACCACCACTGGCACCGCAGGCAGCCCTATTTCAGCAACAGCAGCAGCAGAGAGGACCAGCTCAAGGTCGAGGCCAGGCATTCACCTTAGCTGTTGAGCAGGAGGCTACAGCAGGCGAGGTCATCGCAGGTACTATTTTAGTAGCTTCATTACCAGCTGTAGCATTATTTGATTCTGGAGCATCGCATTCATTTATAGCAGCTAGCTTTGTTGCCACCCATAGAGTAGCTACTGCACCCCTCCCAAAGATGAAGAGGATTCTTACGGGAGGTAGAATTATTCCGGTTAGTGATGTCTGTAGATCATGTTCAGTAGTAGTTTGTGGCCGAGAAATGTGAGCTCAATTTCTGATCTTTTCTATGCCTGACTATGATGTCGTACTTGGTATGGACTGGTTAAGTCAGTACCATGCGACTCTTGATTGTCGACTTGGGCGGGTTATATTTAGACCGCCTGGACATCCAGAATTTGAGTTTCTTCGAGGAGCAGTAGAGCAAGGAGTTCAGCCTACTCTTCGGGTATTATCCGTTGAAGAGGAGACAGGTTACCCAAGAGTCATCTTTGAGTTTGTGGATGTATTTCCTGATGATCTTCCAGGTTTACCACCTGATCGAGAAATAGAATTCATAATAGACTTAACTCCAGGAGCAGAGCCTATCACTTCATCTGTATATCGGCTAGCACCTAAGGAGTTAGTAGAGTTGAAAGAGTAGGTGGATGATCTTCTGGAGAAGGGTTTCATTCGGCCCAGTATTTTACCTTGGGGAGCACCCATATTATTTGTGCCGAAGAAGGATGGAACAGTACGGTTGTGCATTGATTACCGGGCACTAAATGCTATAACCATCAAGAACAGGTATCCCTTGCCACGCATTGATGATCTATTCGATCAATTGAGTGGTGCAAGGGTATTCTCGAAGATTGACCTTAGATCCGGCTACCATCAGATCAAGGTGAGGAAGGAAGACATACCGAAGATAGCTTTCAGGACCAAGTATGGACATTATGAGTTCTTGGTGATGCCGTTTGGTTTAACCAACGCACCAGCAGTGTTTATGAGTTTAATGAACAGAGTCTTCCATCAGTTCTTGGATAAATTTGTGGTGGTGTTCATTGACGACATCCTCATATATTCCAAGAGCCACGAAGAGCACGAGGAGCACCTCAGAATCGTGTTGGAGACCTTGAGACAGGAAAAGTTATACGCCAAGCTCAGTAAGTGTGAGTTCTGTATGAACAAAGTACCTTTCTTGGGACATATCATATCAGGAGAAGGACTTTCTGTGGATCCAGAGAAAGTTGCGGCGATAGAGACTTGGCCTACACCCACATCAGTTGCAGAGGTGAGAAGTTTTCTCGGACTTGCGGGATATTACCGAAGGTTTGTGGAAAATTTCTCGAAGCAGAATCGATGACGAAGCTGACACGTAAAGATCAGGAGTTTATATGGACAGAAGACTGCCAGAAGGCCTTCGAAGAGTTGAAGAGAAGATTAACATCAGCACCTGTCTTGACTCTTCCTTCAGGGTCAGGAGGTTTTGTTGTTTACAGTGATGCATCAGGTAGCGGATTGGGATGTGTTTTGATGCAACACGGCAAAGTCATTGCTTATGCATCGAGACAGTTGAAGGCTCACGAGAAAAACTACCCGACACACGATCTGGAGTTAGCAGCAGTTATATTTGCATTAAAGATCTGGAGGCACTACCTTTATGGGGAAAGGGTAGAAATCTTCACCGATCACAAGAGTCTGAAGTATGTATATACTCAAAAGGAGCTAAACATGAGACAGAGACGCTGGCTGGAACTGATGGTAGATTTTGACATAGATCTGCAGTATCATCCTGGAAAGGCGAATGTTGTTGCAGATGCACTCAGCAGGAAACCTACGGCTTATTTCTTGACGATGCAGCCCGAGTTACTGAGAGATCTACAGGAGCTTCAAATAGAGATTGTCTTACCAAGACCAGATGGCCTGATGGCTAATCTTGAGATTCAGTCATCACTCGTGGAGAAGATTAAGGAGGCATTGCCCACCGATGCTAGATTTAGAAGGTTGAAAGAGAGGACAGAAGCAGGCATGCAGACAGGACTTCGCATACACGAAGACGAGATATTGAGGTTTGGAGATCGCCTGTATGTTCCAAATGGAGAATTGAGAAAGGAGTTAATGACCGAAGCACATAGCTCCATGTACTCTGTTCACCCAGGAGGAACCAAGATGTATCGAGACTTGAGACAGTATTACTGGTAGCATGGAATGAAGAGAGAGATCGCAAGATTTGTGGCCAAATGCTTAGTCTGCCAGCAAGTGAAGGCAGAGCATCAGAGGACTGCAGGTATGTTACAGCCGCTTCCTATACCAGAATAGAAGTGGGAGCACATCACGATGGATTTTGTCACAGGATTTCCGAGGAGCCCCAGCGGAAGAGATGCAGTATGGGTTATTGTGGATAGACTCACTAAATCGGCACACTTCTTGCCATTTAGAGTTGGGCAGTCCACAGAGGTACTAGCCGACATGTATATGCGACAAATTATCAAATTACATGGAGTGCCTGTTAGTATTGTATCGGATCGAGATTCGAGATTTATATCTCATTTCTGGAGAAGCATGCAAGAGAGTCTGGGCACCAGACTCAAGTTCAGCACGGCGTACCACCCGCAGACAGATGGCCAATCGGAGCGCACCATTCAGATATTGGAGGACATGTTACGATCATGTGTGCTAGACTTTGGAGGTTCTTGGGAAGATCATTTGCACTTAGTGGAGTTCTCCTACAACAACAGTTATCAGGCCAGCATTCAGATGGCACCATTTGAAGCTTTATACGGAAGGAAGTGCAGGTCACCTATATGCTGGAGTGACGTCGGTGAACGTCAGATATTGGGACCAGAATTGGTCACACAAACAGTGGAGAAGGTGAAGCAGATTCAGAATCATCTACGAGCAGCTCAGGACCGACAGAAGCATTGGGCAGATACGCACAGACGTCCCCTAGAGTTCAAAGAAGGAGATCACGTATTCTTGAGGATTTTGCCCACTCGTGGTACTATCAGATTCGGGAGCAGAGGCAAGCTGAGCCCAAGGTATATTGGGCCATTTGACATCCTCGAGCGTGTTGGTGAGGTGGCTTATCGGCTTGCATTACCTCCATCCTTAGAGGGAGTGCATGACGTATTCCATGTCTCACAGCTGCGAAGGTACGTGACCGACCCAAGTCACGTAGTCGATCATTCAGAGATCGCAGTAGGCCCGAGCTTGAGGTATGAAGAACAACCAGTTGGCATCCTTGACGTCAGTGAGAAGACATTACGGGGACAGACGATCAGACTGGTTCGAGTAGCATGGAAACATCATTCTCCTGGAGAATCGACTTGGGAACGAGAAGATAGTATGCGCCAGCGATACCCCCACTTGTTCGAGGAGGCAGTTGTAAACTAGTCCACTTTGTATTTCCATAACTCTTTCTGGAGTAGCTTATTCTTTGATTGCGAGGACGCAATCCTTTTAAGGAGGAAAGATTGTAAATACCCTAAATTTTGAGAATAATTTTAAAATAGGTTATTTCGTTTTTGGAATTTTCTGGAAATTAAAACCAAGATGAGTGTGATTTAAACATTTTTTAAGTGTGGCCAAAGGGTGTTAAAATATTCTGAAAGTAAAAATTTATTGTGTATAATGGAGAACCGGACGCATGGCATTTTTCGGTGAATTTATTGGACACCGGAGCAACGAATCGAGGACCAAAAGCTATAGAGAGTGAACCAGACCCAAGTTGAACAAATCCAGGCTAGATCAAACCAAACCCAGCGTTCGGGTCGGGTTGGATCCGAGCCGAACCCGACCCGGATCCAAACCGTATGGAACCCTAGAATTCCTCCGCCGAAGACAGCTGTAGCAGCCTATATAGCGCCTCCTCGGCGTCCGTGCCTAGCCATCACCTAAACCCTAAGCTCCCGCCGCCATCAAGCTCGCCGTCGACCACCTAGCTGCCCTGCCCAGCAGCTGATCCGCGGCGCCGCCGCTTTCCATCACCTGAAACCCCACCGCTGAGTTCGCCCAGCCGACTTCACCCTTCTCCGTCATCCGCCGCGAGCACAGCGACCCCGAGAGCGGCCCCCTCCGTCCTCAGTTCGAACCGTCCCCCGACTCCTCCCTGTCGCTGCTACCCCGCCGTTCGATCATCCCTCACCCCTCGACTCACCGCCAGCGAATCCCGCCGGCCGCCGCCAAGTTCAGCCCTCAACCCTCCGACTCCCCCTCGACCCTTCGACCCGCGCCAGGCCGTCGCCCGAGAACCGGCCGCCGCCTGAGAACCCAGTCGCCCCGAGCTTGTCGACCCAGCAGTGAATTCGGGATAAGACACAGAGCTCAGTGGACACGGGAGATCGCGATTCGGACGCGAGCAGTAGACATCGGATACGAGCAGGACACGTAGAAACTCAGATTTTGGAGCTCGGTTCAGGTACCGTTTTTACCCTCATCGTAACTCCAATTTTAATTCCGTCAGTTGCTACACGTAGACTGTATAACCCTCTCGGTGCCCGTGCAACTCGTTCGGTGCATCGCGTCCTGTGGTGATCGTACACCGCGATCCAAAAACAGGAAAAAAAGCAACACCCTGTTTTACCCCGGAACTGAGTACGCCCCGCCAATCGGGATAACTTGGTCGCACGCGATCTTTACCGAACTGTGCGCGACGTTGATACGGTCGTGTAGGATTTCGCAGAAGTCGATTCGGAGGTGCGGGCACCCCGGAATCAACGCGTATCCGTCGATGACACTCCGTATCCGTCCTTTCTGGAACACGCTGTTTGTGTACGCACGTCGGATCGAGACGAAACTTACGCCATCGGACTCGTAGCAATGCGCTGGTCCTGTGACCCAAGTTTGGTCCGATTCCGAGAACGTTGACAAAATCACGTATCGTGGGCCCCACAAGCTCCACTTGACGGGTGATTTTGAGATCGGCTCATCGGAATCCAATTCTGGAAGTTCCGTTGGGTTCGTATCATCGTTCCTGACTTGTAGACACTGAGTTTGCAAAATTTGGAGATCTTTGATCCTAACACGCTTTTCGGTACAAAGTGGCCCACATGTGGACCCCGCTTTAATCCGAAAATGACCTTTTTGCCCCTGTGTCCAAATTGGACGTAAGGACAGGCATTTCTAGCTATTTGGAACCTTCTGAGACTATTGGTGATGTTTATTACAGCTTTTGGAGTAGTACCTACCAGATCCACCGATACAGGGACAGTTGTTGGTCTTCGGACATCAGGCAAGTGTACCTTGCCAAACTTTGCAGTCTTTATATATATTTTTCTTGCTTTATTATATTTCTGTGCATGCTCAACCTAGGACCGTGTGACGTACTTAGCGTCCGATTATCAGTCGGGTGCCAACACTGTACGCAGCGTTGGGTACTGTCATCTAGAGATGGACATACGTGACACTTTATATTCTCGTACTTGTCTTACCAAGTACATTATGACCCAGGACACTTGACACTATTCATGTGACAGGATTTTCCCGAGATATTCGTGGTGATTCTGTATAGGATACAGGACATGGACATTATATGCTTAGATATAGTATGACTGGTTGTATTAGCTTTGATTCCGCTTGACATGGACATGAGACGTTGTGGTCATGATATGCGCGGTTACATTGGGTGGGGAGAGACACACAGGCTACAGGCTGTTCCATATATATATACATCCACTATTATTGAGAGGTCGTAGACTCTCGGAGCAGAGCTAGACCCACTACCGGTTATTACCACTACCGGCTCCCCGACACAGAGCTTGTAGTGGCACAGCCTGAGTACTCGTGCTGCTCTCACTTGCATTTTCACTTAGATGGTTACTTACTTGCCCTATTTATTCATTACTTGCTGCACTGTATTTATTTTGGCATGAGCTTTCTTGTACCTTGCTATGTCCCCTGAGGACCTGGATCCGGATTATGTCCCCAGGATTTGAGGACGAGATCTACCCCGAGATATGCGGGACCGGAGCAGGAGCTGATCCAGGAGCCCTACCACCATCCGAGGATGAGGTGTTAGCCGAGGACTTCTCCTGAGCATCCATGTTTCATGCTCAGTATTTATTATTTATTTCAGTCTTTTACTTTCTGGTCTGTTGAACCAATGTATTAGATATTTATCGGGTTGTTTCCCCGAAGTACTTTGTTGAGACTTGCTGATGATTTACATTCCTTATTATTCTGTGGATCATATTTTATATCTTGTGTGGATGAGATTAGTTGTGCCATGTTGTCGTAGACTTGTTATTTTACAGCTTAAGTATGCCCTGATGGATCCATTAATTTGGGTTGTCCATCGGTACGTACTGCTGGACATTGACGCGCGTCCGGTCCCTCGGTATTTTGGGACTGGGGCGTGACACCAATGTATCGCGTGTTACGAATACGATAACTCATAAAAAGCTCATACTCGCGACTTGTCATTTTAGAGAGTTCTCAAGTATCCACGACTCGAGAACTTAAAATAATTTAGTAATAATTAAATAAGAGAAGGTTTACCTAGATCATTGGGAGGAAAGAATATTGCGCTATCGGCTACCCCGATCTCTTAGGGTCCCATGCAACATGGACAACCCTGTTAGGCAAGGGCTCAATGACTGACCAAGTTTACGCGTGCTATGGCACTTACAAGACAACTTTATATACAAGTTTATGTTACAAGACAAGTTTATGTTTATAAAGCAAGTTTATAATTGCAAATTTAAGTTTACGCTTATAAGTTTAATTTCTTTTATGACTAGTAATAAGTTATGTTATTGTATGCTTGATTGTGCATTTAAATTTACTAGAAAAGTCTACCCTTGGCCATCCGGGTTAACTGCAGTTTTGGTGGTAGCAATATTCTTAAAACATGAATTTAGTAATTAATGTATGTGACAACCCTAGTTAGTTAATCGTAGTAAGCCGTAAAGTTGTTTGGTCGTACGATGAATGATGTTACTTTTATTATAGCTCTCTCTCCTAGTTTCATGTTTCTTCCGGCACGTGGTTAGGGTGTTAAGTTCTTCTCGGTTGAAGGTCTGCAATCCCGGTCCTTGTTTGGTTTAAATGTTGTGGTCCCGATCCAGAGTAGTTCCTATGCTCTCTTGCCGCTCGTCGCCTTACTTTCATTCTTTTGTATTTTTATCAGTTCTTTATGTATTATTCTTGAGACGAGTACATTGGTACCGTACTAGTCTCGATCAGCATTTATTTCTTATATGTCTCTTTTTGCTTATGTTGTGATGTGTTTAGTCTATCACC
Organism: Iris macrosiphon; assembly: GCA_036927795.1. NCBI lineage: Eukaryota > Viridiplantae > Streptophyta > Magnoliopsida > Asparagales > Iridaceae > Iris > Iris macrosiphon. The sequence continues at coordinate 30,886,499 of JAYESA010000014.1, read as the reverse complement.
TTGAGCTTATTTGTGGTACTTGTTGCTTGAGGTTCTGACCCCACTGGCTTTGCATGGCTAGGTTACCCCGAAGAGAACCAAGATCCACCGTACTTCCGGCAAGATGGCTCGTAGGACTGTAGCCGAAGCTCGCGAGTGGATTTTTTTCTTTTACCACTCATTTTGATCACTTTATTTTGTGGTGTTTAGCAAGAGGCAGAGTTAGCTCCTTATATTTTTGAGACTGCGGTCAACATGATCTATATATTAGACCATGAATGATATATTTGATCATGTATTATTATACTCTGCTAGTGCAGCATTTTGTATTCACTAGCTTCATGATCATACATGACATATAATTTGGGACACATTTTACTTTCATATATGATTAATCTTATACTTGGTGTTGCTAGGTTGAGATAATAGGATTTGTCATCCTTAGGACTGACGTCATAGCATGCTATAGTTCACCCATCTGTCTCTAGACAACCTTAACAGATTGTGTCTTACTTCAGTATTCTGCAAGGTTGTGGTTGGCCATGTCAGTCCCCATATTTATCCATTATTCTAGGAGTGGGGCATGACAAGGTTTTATTGGTGGCCCATACAAGTCTATTTTTCAGACTTGTGGGAGGACTCATCTTGTTAGAATCTCAATCCTCTATTATCTTCGATTGAACTCCAATTGTGACTTGCACCTCTCACTTTTTTTGAACTTCAAACTTGCCTGACATGATTGTTCCATTCTCATCCCTTGTTGATATTTTTGTATCCTTATCCTTCAGGGACACCCAACCTGCCCATCCTTCTGAGGGTTCTATTGCACTGATAACTTTAGCAATTACATTAGTAGGCCAGATTTTGCCACTGAACCAAGGGCAAGCGTCACTAGATTTTTATCAGCCGGCTCCGCAAGTCATGCGTGCCCGACCGGCATAATCAGCTCCACCAGTCTTCCCAGAATAACCAGTTCAACCCACTCCGTCATTCATACCAGCCCAGCCATCCCAAACAATATCACTAGTTCTACCAGTACAACAAGGGCAGGTATGCTCGAAGGCTATGTTAGAGATGATCTAACCTATGATGATGGTACAACAATAACAACAACAATAATAACTCCAGCAGTTAAAACTCCTCGTCCGCCAGTACCTCCAACCTCCACTATAACCTCATCACAATCTACTAGGCAATCTGTATCAACTGGATACAGCCATTGCGGCAAGTCAGGGGACACTAAAGATCAGTGTAGGAGGGCCAATAGCTAGTATCTCAGATGTAGGACATCCAAACACATAATTGGTTCATGCCTAATCCAGTACCCAGATACTTTTTTAGTCCGACAGTTACCAGCTCCGTCTCGGGCAGCGATTGAAGGCTCACGAGGACCAGTGTTAGCAGTTCGACCCCTAGACCAGCGTCCTCTCCTGACGCGACTCAACAGTTCTAGCAGCGACTTCCGATACAGTATGCGCAAGTCCAGCAAGAATAATTAGCAAGACAGAACCAGCAGCAAGTTAGAGCCACTGTCTCTGGACGATGGTCTGATAAAATATTTGGCAACCTAGAGCAGTTGTTAGCCGAAGGTGCTATAATTATGGTAAGATTTCCAAGCTCTCTTTAGCTTATCTTATTCTTGGGTTCCTGTCGAACGATCTCGTGTTTCGACGCGTTCGAAATACGAAATTTGTTTCGATCCTATCGTTGAGCAAAGGTGATTATTTTTTGCCCCGCTCTTCTGTATTTGTATCTTATGGTACGTGATGTCTATCATGTGTCCCGACTGTGAAGGTATATCTTGGATTAGAGTGATGTCTTCGATATATTCGTTGGTACTGACTTACCTCCAGGTTTGGCTCTTGTCCATTTTTGTGAGTCAGCATAGGCAAGCGAGGACGAGTTCCTATTCAACTGACTCAGGAGTATATGTATCCATATGCCTTCATTTTTCTGTGTGTTGCTTTTGTGCATTTATTCATTAGTTACTTCTCAGCTATCTTTTCTATTTTTAGTTATTTGCTTAGTATAATCCTTTGATTAGTGATGTGTGATTTTCTGAGCTTTTCTCGTGTGTTTCAGCTCGACAAGCCTTAGTAAAATTCTGAGGATGAAATTTTTCTAAGGAGGGTAGATATGTCACACCCGATTTCAGATTTGATATTTCTTAAATTTTAAGAATTTAATTTTTTCTGATAATGTATTATTGTTGTATTTCTCATGTTATTTCCTGTCATTGTATTTTTTGTTTTATTTTTTCTGTTATTGAGAGAGACTACACCTGACCAGTAGAATACTTATTGACATTATCATAAATCTGATTTAGGATCCGCATGTAGAATGGACACTTGTTCGATTTATTTTGGGTGAACCCATGACTAAACCATCACCCTCTCCTCTTATTATATATATCAGTATTTTCTCGCTTCTCACTCATTTTTTTTATTTCACTTGCTTCCTTCTTCCTCCCCTCCTTCAAGCCCTCTCTAGCCAAACCCTAGCCCTAGGAAGAAGTTGTTGTGACTTGGATCGTGAGGGATAGAGGCTCGGAGCCACCCAAGGCAAGTACATCTTGCTTAATGGAGAAGTCAAGAATTTTTTAGATTTTTTTATATATATTTTTTTAAATGTATTTGATAAAAAATGTTCTTCTTGAGTTGCTAATCATATTTAGTTATTGGAGTTTTGGATTTTGATGTATAGATTTTTGTAGATCTGAGTTTCAAGTTTATGATTTTTATATGTTCCATGAGTTTTTCTTGGTTTTGGTCTATTAAAACTTTTTTTTTCAAAAACTAGTGGTTCCTTATGTTAGAGTATTTTATTTCGTGCAATTCGACTTTTGTCTCACTTGATTTGGAGTTAAAATAAAGTTTTTATGAAGAAAATATTTTTTTAGTTTTTTGGAGCTTTCGGTCATGGCTGAACCTGCTGTTGGAGAAGACGAAGTCTTCATGCGGCCAACGAGCTATGCGGTTGAGAGTGCTATGCGACTGGAGAGGGTTATGCGTCCTGAACTCTTATTGCATACTGACAGCAAGTGTCCATCTTGTTGGACGCATGACTGCTTATTTACTCAAGTGTCCTTGAATACCTTGTGTTTTTACTTGCTAAACGAATGAAAAAATTGCTAAATCTAATAGAGGCTTTTATGCGGCCAGTGGATGCATGCAGCCAGTGAGTCCATGCGGCCAGTTAGTCCATACGGCTAGTGGGTGTATGCGGCCAGTGAGTGCATGCGGCTAGTGGGTGCATGCGACTAGTGAGTTCATGCGACCAGTAGGCGCATTCGGCCAGGAATTCTTTTGTGCAATTTGTGTTCCATATTGTTATGTTCTTTTAGTAATTTTTTTTAGTGATTATTGTTGTATGCTTCCTTATGTCGATACAAATTTATAATACTAGACAAGTTTTGAATATGAGTTCACAAGACAAGTTTTTGTACAAGTGCACCATCCTCACGACACCGTGGAAATGGTTGTGTATGAAAATCTATTGCATTTGGCATCAGACAATCTAGTGTAAGTATTATCCATTGTATCGCATGTCACAAATACGATAACTCATGAAAATCTCGTACTCGCGACTCGTCATTTTAGGGTATTCTCAAGTGTCAATGACTCGAGAAATTAAAATAATTTAGTAATAATTAAACAATATAAGGTTTACCTAGATCATTGGGAGGGAAGAATATTGTGCTACCAGCTACCCCAATCTCTAAAGGCCCCATGCAGCATGGACAACCCTTCTCGGCAAGGGCTCCATGACTGACCAAGTTTACGCGTGCTGCGGCACTTACAAGATAAGTTTATATACAAGTTTATTTTACAAGAAAAGTTTATGTTTATAATGCAAGTTTATAATTACAAGTTTGAGTTTATGCTTATAATTTCAATTTCTGTTTATGACTAGTAACAAGTTATGTTATTGTACGGTTGATTGTGTATTTAAGTTTATTAGACAAGCATACCCTTGGCCATCTGGGTTAACTAAAGTGTCGACGGTAGCAATATTCTTAAAAACATGCAAGTAATTAATGTCTGTGACAACCCTAACTAGTTAATCGTAGCAAGTCATAAAGTTGTTTGGTCGTACGATGAATAATGTTACTTTTATTATAGCTCACTCTTCTAGTTTTATTTTTCTTCTGGAGCATAGTTAGGGTGTTAAGTTTGTCTCGGTTGAAGGTCTGCAACCCCGGTCCTTGTTTGGTTTAAAGGTTGTGGTCCGATCCAAAGTAGTTCCTATGCTATCTTGTTGTTTGTCGCCTTACTTTCATTCTTTTGCATTTTTATCAGTTCTTCCTATATTATTCTTGAGACGAGTACATTGGTATCGTACAAGTCTCGATCATCATTTATTTCCTATTTATCTCTTTTTGCTTATGTTGTGATATGTTTGGCCTATCACCTTGAGCTCCTTTGTGGTACTTATTGCTTTGGGTTCTGACCCCACTGATTTTGCATGGCCAGGTTACCCCGAAGAGAACCAGGATCCACCGTACTTACAGCAAGATGGCTCGCACTCGTAGAACTGTGGCCGACGCTCGCGAGTGGGTTTTCTTCTTTCACCACTCGTCTTGATCACTTTATTTTGTGGTATTTAGTAAGGGGCAGAGTTAGCTCCTTATATTTTTGAGATTGTGGTCAACATGATGTATATATTAGACCATGGCAGGTATATTTGATCATGTATTATTATACTTTGCTAGTACAATATTTTATATTCACTAGCTTTATGATCATACATGACATATAATTTGGGACACATTTTTACTTTTATATATGATATACTCTTGTACTTGTGTTGCTGGGTTAAGATAATAGGATTTGTTGGCCTTAGGACTGATGTCATAGCATGCTAGAGTTTATCCATCTGTCTTCTAGACAACCTTAATACATTGTGGCTTACTTCGGTATTCTGCAAGGTGCGGTTGGCCATGTCAGTTTCTGTATTTATACAGTATTCTGGGAGCGGGACGTGGCACTTTTGCTCGACATATTTCAAACATCATATTGCTACTAATAGAACGAGAGATCCGAGAAATGATGACATATATTTGGAATCTAATGATACAATACTGAAAGTATTCAATGCGTCCGGAAAGCCTTCGGGGAAAATAAAGTAGAGATATTTGAATTACGATGAGCTAAGGGCTACTTAATTATATATATTACTCAATTACGACGAGAATGAAGTAGAAAAACTAGAGTGGTAAGTAATTAATACGTCCACGTTTACGTCTTCTCAATGTAATAGTATAAGCTAATATTATGCTACTAATCAGCGGTTGATTTATTGTTTTTCAGCACATATAATGATGAGTTAGGGTCGGTTAGACCCTACATAATAGACGAAGAAGTAGAACAAGAAATGAGACATTATTTTCCTTCTTGGTTAAGCGCATATGTAAGGAGCTTGGTAATTACTTTTTTTGTATGCACTTGCACAATAAATAACTTATTATAGCTTCTTTGATATTTAGGTCGATCGTCTAATAATATTCGAGACCGAATCTATTAGAACTCTAGCCAATGGACCAATTACTATCGTCAAAATATAACTAAGTTACTGTGTGAATAGATTTAGGTCCAAGTCAATAAATGCTCTGATCAGAGACAGCTTCCTAGAGCTTGATTCTACGAAAAATAGTTATTTGTGTATCAAATCTTCGAACTACAAAGATGTCAATCCAGGCAATAATTTATTTGGCATCTTACGAGAGATTATGGTGTTGATATATAACTATAGCACAAAACCGCTAAGATCGTGTTATTCAAGTGTGAATGGTTCGATCCGATTCAAGATCAAGGTTGGAAAATTGAGAAGCATGGTCTTGTGGATATAAACTACAATCGTAGATATCAAGGCTACGAACTATTTATTCTATCAAGTCAGGCTTGGCTCGTATACTTCATAACTTATCCTATACGGGGAATAGCGAGGTCGGTATGATTGGCAGTATGCAAGACTAAAGCTAGAAATACCATTGACGTTGACGAAATAGCTTATCAGGAGTACGAGCTACTTCTTGTAACAAATATTATAGATATTGACTCAACGGAAGTTACTCATTATATAACTAATAAAGTAGAAGAGGTAAAATTAGTAGAAGATGAAGACAAAGATGAAGACGAAGTAGATAAAAGTGAAGATGAGGAGGAAGAGGAAGATGAGGACAAGGAAGACGATGAAGATAAATTTTCTGTAAAAAAAAAAAATACATTTGGACTTGTGACATATATTATATTTTGACTGTAGAATGTATTATCCATTTAGACTTTTGACATTACTAGTTATTTATTATTCAATTCTATTAATACTGTAAGATATGTATAATATTTTGACTGTATAATGTACTATATATCTGTTTATTTATTCTATCATAATATGTTGTTATCAGGTATGACAAGAAACACACACACACACTGAGATGGTGTTGTGTGTGAAATTGGATTGAGGGTTTTGCGTGGAACTCGAACACAGACACACATACATACGGACGACGCAGATCACTAAGATGGTGTTGTTTATTTGTTCTATCATATCATATGTTGTTATCATCATATATTATTATCAGGTATGATAGGACAACGCGGATCATTCGGAGGTAGATCCTCTAGACGGAATGCACCTCCGATACCGGCTACTGGTTCCGGATCCTTATCGCAGAGTACTCCAGTGTACATACTCACATCTTCGACTCTGTCAATGGTACATGGTAGTACTCCTGGGACGAGCAGTTCTAGGCCTGAGAGTACTCCCCCGTCCAGCATTTCTTCTGCTGACGGCACCATAGAGATAGAGGAGAAGATAGAGGAGGTTGAGCCGACTCTGTCTGTGCACGATCAGAGCGATCCTCCACGTGCGCATCCGAACGAGACGAGGATGTAGATTTGGAGGGACGAGCCTCACAAGTAAGTTAAATAGTTAATATTTTCAAAATGATTATATCTATATATTCATGAATTTAATTATCGTTGTATAGATATCGTCCCTCGACGGTACGAAGAGTACTGGGGCATTTTCTGAGGCAGAACTATGGTGGGCCTTGGATCAACTACTCAGATGCTCTTGAAGATAGTAAGGCATTCTAGTTTGCCCACTTCAAGGTAAAAATTTATTTACTTTTAATATCAATAATTATTTATGTATATTATGTAACTTTCTATTTTATTTCTTGTAGAAAATATATTTCTATCCACCACACCATCTGAGAAGATCGAGAAGCAATTTTCTGCCGTCGTCGCCAAGCTGATCCGTGATACAATCAACGAGCAGAAGGGACATGATCGCTCCGGATAACCGATCCACGTTTGGATCACACCTGAGCAGTAGACTGCGATAAAGGCGAGATTCGATGAACCCAGGTACAAGAAAAGGTCAAAGAAGACAAATTCGGCTAAGTCGAAGGCAGAAAAGTGGCGTGGTGGCTAGATTCCCATGACGAAATATTTTGGTCTCTGGTATATATTTTATTAAATATATATTATTTTAATAAAATAAGGATAAGATGTTTAATTTTAATAATAAAAATATAATTTTTAACAAATACAACGGGATGAGGATGCCAATATGGTGACCGTCTTTCTGGCCACCCATCGGAAGGACGAAAATCTCATCGATGAGAAGGACACGCAGACCTATGTACGTTTTACTACCCTGTGTTAGTTTTAATATAACTTAAAAACTATGCAAATAGATATCTATATAGTCAGTAATAAGGAACTTAGATGTTAGAAAAACTTTTCTAAGATGAGTATCTTAAACTACGTGAGCAGACGACTGCTACTGCACCTGCAGGGGGAGGGCCGGGTACTTTCTCGCAACCCTCTACAGCTCCGTCGACGGACGATCTCTGGATGACCACCATTGGTGGTCATCAGAGGGTTACGTACTACGGTATGAGATCCTACGACGCCTTTGTTGTGACATAGTCCTCCAGGGCCCCTTATGTCAGTGTGCATTCCTCGTAGCCTTTGCAGACGTCGATATAAGCCCAGGAGAGCATTGACAGTTAGATTGCTGACCTGCATGACGAGGTGCTACCGAGGATTATGGAGCAGCCACAGACGAACGATGCGACGATCACCGTATATTTTGATTCGCTCGAGTATAGCCTTATGGAGCTCATAACTCTGAGCTAGACGATAGAGCACAGCCTTATGGAGCTCGGGACTATCTATATGACAGAGCGCAACTTGGCAACTCTGCCCTCATCTACGGAGCGCAAACAAACGGAGCTGGAGGAGTCGCATACAGCCATGAGTGACTCACTTGAAAGGATACATGCAGCGCATGATTTATTGAGTCGGTCGGTAGCGGAGAATACTTTGAGGGTGGTATCTGCCATGGATTCATACATTGCTTGACTGCTAGCATTAGAGCAGATACGTCCTCCTGGTTCGCCGACATCGACACTGACTCCATCGTTTCCACTACCTTCTCTATCGGGACCAGTGACGCTTTCACAGGAGCAGAATGACTTCCTCTTATCCTAGATGTGCGGTAGTGCTCCTCCTCCTTCTGATCCGCAGTAGTTCTTATTGGGATATTTTTAGTATGTTTGTGTATATTGTCCCATTCCTGGGTCTTTGATGTACTTATTTTATACTTTTTACTGCATTATTTGGATGAGACGAATGTAACATTATTTTAGATTCAAGTATTTATTTGTTGGGACATTCCTGTGTGTTTCGATATTCTTGACGTGTTTGTGTATGTATCGGTGTTGAGTGTTCTACCGAAGGGGTCGACGAACCGAGAGAATTCAACGGAGGGTTACTCTGGTTCTATTTATATAAACTATGATTTTATAAATACAGTTAGACTTTTGTTGGAAAATATTTTTAAAACTGCATGCTTTTTCTGTATTTTTTAAAAATTTAGCGACGTTCTATGACGTTTGCCTACATCTATCGACATGACAGTGCGTCGCTAAACTATGTCAAATTTTTACTAATTGGTAGCAGCTACGTCGCTAACCTATGTCAAAACGTCGCTGACTGGTAGCAGCTACGTTGCTAACATGTGTCAAAATGTCGCTATACGTCGCCAAATAGCTGACATGGCAATTTTTTTCATGTCAGCATTGATGTAGATAAACGTCGCTGGTAATATTGTTGATTTAGCGACGTTATGTAAAAATATACAATGTCACTAATGTACCGACGTCGAGTCGCAAGACCTCGCTAATAAAAAAATAATCTGCGATGTGGCCGTATCGCAAATCTACGTCGCTATAGCGACGAAAAGCGACAAATTTGTTGTCAGCGACCATGGTTTATGTAAAAACACCAAAATATCACAAATTACGTTGCTAATTATTTTTAGCAATATTTTTTTACCAATTAGCTACGTTTGTTGGCGTCACTAATATGTATTATTTTGGTAGTGTAGTAATTAAGTTTTTCGTTAACCCTAACTAGTTAATTTGTAGCAAGCCGTAAGGAATGCTTGGTCGTGCTCTTTTGGTTGTCATTATTTATATGTTCGCTCTCTATTTTATATAATGGTTAGTGGATAGAGACTAAGTTCTGCTCGAAAAATGGTTTACAATCTTAGTCCTTATTTGGTTAAGGATTGTGGCCTCGATTTCTAGTGATTCCCAAACTCTCTTGTCGCTTGTCGTTTATTTGGCTCTGTATATATTTCTATTTTATATTTTATTCAGTCTTCTATATTCTTGAGATACGTGCGTTGGTATTGTACTAGTCTCGGCTCTTTCTTATTTACTCCAGTCTTATTGTTATTAATTGTTGTGGATTTTGTTGTTCACCTTGGGCTCCCTTATGGTATTTTTTATTTGGGGTTTTGACTCTACTGGTTTTGTTTAGCCAAATTTACCTGTGGAGCCAGAGAATCTTCCTTACCTTCCATTGGATGGCCCATCTTCATAGTTTTGTTGTCCCAGTATGCGAGTGGGTTTTCCTTTCCATACCACTCGTTGTTTATTTTATTTTGGTGGTGTTTAGTTAGGCTATGTGTTAGCCTATTTACTCTGGAGCCTGTTCCATCTGACTTCAGCCAACGTAAATTGTATGATCAATTAGTCGTAAGCTGATTTTATGATCATGTATATTTTTACTTTTCTAGTTTAGTATTTTGTATTCACTAGCTTCATGATCATATATGATATAAATTTTAGGATCTCTTTACTTTCATGTATGATATAATCTTGATATTTATTATTGGATTGAGATACTAGGGTTTGTCGACCTTAAGACAAACGTTATTTACATGCTAGAGTCCTACCATTTGTCTTTTAGACAGCCGTGATCGTATCTCGGGATAACTTTATGCCATGACCCACATCCAGATATTCGAGCACGAGTTTGTGAGTACGTCCATCCCATGCCGCAGTATCAGCGGTAGAACGCTGTCTAAACCTCTTTCATAATCATCCAACATATTCATCATATTCACAAGTAAGTTTTATCCTAAGTCGTTCACAGTAAGTAAATAAATAGACAAAAATAATGACAGAAATAAGAAATACTAATATATTATGAAAATGAAGTTTTGAAACATCTACCAATCCAAAGTCCAATACATACCAAAAGGAAAGATAAATGGGAGACAAATTTGATTAATATGCTGGAAAAAAAAGACTAACTAACTAGCTAATTACTACTTAAAAGTAATCTACTAGGTAGGAGCGGGCTCCTCAATAGTGTCATATGCTACATCATGTGGGCCATAAAAGGTAGTTTAAACCCCCTTCCTTTTCCAAAAATAAAAATTATTCCAACTATTTTTTAATTAGCCAAATGTTGTTAATAAACATTAAGATTTAGTTAAATAATTATTTAGCAATAATAATAATAATAATAATAATAATAGTAGTTATGCACACATTTAATTACTGCCACTACTTACTAATTACTCTCTTTATTCCTTCATCCATGTGCATTCAATTATAGACATATTTCAAGTACTTGCCAAGTTTTCCCTCATCACATAATTATAACACATTTGAAATTCTTCCATATATTCAGTGCTCACCATTACTTTGCCATAAACTATGCATCACAGCTTACCAGGTCTAAATTAGCTATAAATATTTGATTTGCTACTTCCTTCAAATTGTTAGTCCTGAAGCCAAATCAAAGTAGAGAAGGTCCAAAAAGTAGAGACTCACACAAGAGTTCATCTCTACAAAAGTTGGTTTACTGTGAGTCACTCGAGAGCGTCTCTACAGTAGAAACAACTCCACAGCAGCATAACACCTAAAACATGTTACAAACAGACAAAGGAGAAAGAGAAAAAGCAAACACTGCAAGAAACAGAAAATCGTTCTTCTTCTTACGTTCGCACACTCTAGAACTAGAAGGAATAGAAACAATAAAAGAAATACAAAGAATGGAACTCCTGCTAGGGTGATCAAAATCATCGGTGCTCAAGGCAAGATTCGCGCTATATGATGAACTGCCCCAGGATCCAACAAGTTTACACGAGAACTTACGGAACGCTCTTGGTCACCTTTGGATCACTAGGAAAATACTTTATGGAAGGGTGCTCACTGTTGCCGTATTAGGCTCTGGTGCTATCTAATTTTCTGGTTTAGTTAAAAAATTTCCATACCTCAAATGAAAGAGGAGCACCTCTATATATAGAGGAAATCAACACATATGCGGTACGAGAAAGCATGTGCCGCATATGCGCTGAAGTCCAGATACCAAGGCGCATGCATCGTATGCGCCACCTCTGCCGCATGTGCCGCTAAATGCCGAAATTAGCGGCTGAGAGCAGACAGATCTGAAAGTAGCAGCGTGCACAAAAAACCATGCGACGTCGCACGCTGCCTGCGCCGTTCGTGCCGCTCGATACCGCCAACAACGAATAATGTCCCCTCTATATCAGACCGTATTGCATCAGGCCTCATAGCCCCTGGCCGTATAGCACCAGGACACATAGCTCCTGGCCTCATAGCCCCTTGACGCATAACGCCAGGCCGCATAGCTCCAGGACGTATAGTACTAGGATGCATAACTTTAGGCCGCATAGCTCCAGGCCGTATAGCTCCAGGCCGAATAGTACCGGGATGCATAACTCCACGGCCACATAGCACCACGAAGTATGCACCCGAGCAAGCAACCGTGCATGCAACTCGCGCATTAAATAAGCGCACAAGCGCCATACGACGATGCTGATGTGCTAAGTACAAAGTGCGCCAACAAAGTGTCACATTGTGCCCTTGAGCTCGAGTCTGAGTCGCTAAGCACCTTCGGGGCTTAGCTCCTAAGGAAAACTTTCCAAAGGTGGTGACAAAATAAATATTGTCATAAAGGGGTTCACATTTAATTCCTCTAGGAAAATAAACCCACATGGGCTACCACCCCATGTGCATATACCAATACTAAGCAAAGCTATATATTGAGATATACACATTGGTAATTTTTTAATGTAGGACTAAAAATTCCTAAAGCAAAGTAAAAAATACTAATACTTTCCTACATATATCATAATATATGGTCGAGCATCCCTTACAGTGACTTTCCATCATACATTAGGATAGATGTCGCCCATGACTTTAATCTTTCCGCATGGGTCAAAGAATAGTACGATACCAGAATGGACTACGCCTTAAATTCTGAACTATAGCTGTTGTTCTTCCTACTAGCATAATGACATCAACTATGCCATCAGTCGCACATTAAAGGCCCTGTGCTGACCTGGTTTCGGTGTATATATCTTGGGTGTCTCCAATTTTATCCTCAAGAGATGGCCTATATCTCTTTCCATACACTTAGTTGAGTTTCTTTCAAGAGAGTTTAATATTTCAAGCATGAAGCATTGTGCTTCCGTTCATTGCTACGTCGCTATGACATAGCTCATAGCCGAGGTTAACTACCTCATGTGGTGTCACCCATGGTAGCATGAGATCACCGGCCTCTTAGTAGTGTTGTGCTATAAGTCTCTATCTTTTCAACATTAGGCTATCTTCCTATTTGTGGTGCTACTACCGCTGTGACATGGCTCACAGCCGAGGCTTTACATCTTTGACCTCATCGTGATGTCACACAACTGTAGCATGGGATACAAGTCCCTTGTAGTATTGAACTACACGTGCTTCCTGTAGGGCACATCAGACATTCACTCTACCCGAGAACTCATTAAGGCGTCGAAGCCAACCTTACATAGGAATTGTTCTATAGAACAAAAATATAGACTATAGTAGTTTCGGGTACGTATCCCATACTGTCCATAAGGACTACCCACTGTACCTGATATTTTTTCAATCAGTGGTCCTCCCTTGAACCAAAAGCTAGATGCCTAGTAGATTTCTCTTGGAACTAATAGCATAAAACTTAATTGTAGGATTACAAAGACACAATATCAGAGGTCCTTCAAGCCCATTTTACCTGCTGTGTCTTCGACTAGCTGACGCTTGAGTCCTTTAGTGAATGGATCCGCCATGTTCTCCTGACTCTGAACATCCACCACTGTAATAACATCAGTCTTGATGAGATTGTTCAGTGCTCTGTGTCAAAGCAGCACAGTTCTCTTCTTTCCATTGAAGAGATTATTATAAGCTATTGCTGTAACTTTCTGGTTGTCGTAGTATATCGGTACATCCAAAAATCTACACACCAACCATTGAAAGATCGTACATGAGCTCCCAAAGCCATTTTGCTTCATCTGCTGCAGTTGCAAGTACATATAACTCAGACTCCATCGATGAGCGTGAGAGCATAGTCTGCTTCTTTAACTTTAACGATATGGCAGCTCCTTCCATTGAGAAAATATATCCTCTTGTGGATCTCTCGCTCTCTTCTTCTGAGTACCAACTAGCATCACTGAAGCCTTCTACCACTACTGAATCTTCGCTGTAGTAAAGTATAAACTTCTGAGTCTTCTTGAGATATCTCATCACCATCTTCACAGCTTTTCAGTGTTCAATACCTGGGTTGCTCATGAATCTACTCAGCATCCCCACAACAAAAGCAATGTCAGTCCTAGTGACATTTACAGCATATATCAAGCTCCCGATGATGCTAGAATACTCTAACTGTTTGACGCTTTTTTTGGGTTAGGCTTCTATTTCTTATCATACCTAAATGGAGTATCGATCCCTGGAAGATCCTGATATCCATAACATGTGAGCATCTTCTCCACGTAGTGAGCTTGTGATAGAGCAAGCCCAGCTTCTGTCCAGATATCTTAATCCCAAGGATGACATCTGTATCTCCCATATCCTGCATACTAAATTTAGACGAGAGGAACATCTTTATTTTAGTGATACATTCTTCATCAGTGCCTACGATTAGCAAGTCATCAACATAGAGACAAGCGATGACACCTCTATCACCAATGAACTTTGTGTACACACACTTATCAGTTTCGTTGATCTTGTAGCCATTTGATCTGATAACTTTGTCAAACTTCTCGTGCCATAATTTGGGAGCTTGCTTCAGACAATACAGAAATTTTATCAGTTTATAAACTTTATCTTCAAGACCTTTGATAACAAACCCTTCTGGATGTTGCATGTAAATCTCCTCAGTCAGTTTACCATTCAGAAATATTGTCTTAACATCAATTTGATAAATCATCATTCTGTGAATAGCACCTAGAGCAATCAACATCCTGATAGTAGTCATCTGTGCAACGAAAGCATAGGTATCGAAGTAGTCAACCCCCTGTATCTGAAAAAATCCCTTGACCACTATCCTGGCCTTGAACTTGTCAACAGTTCCATCAGCTTTCATCGTCTTCTTAAAGATCCACTTGCATCTGATGGGTTTAGCTCCTTTAGGCAGATTGACTAACTTCCAAGTTTTATTAGAAGTTATTGAGTAAAAATCGTCATGGATAGCCTCTTTCCAGAAAATAGCATCTCTAGTCTTTATTGCCTCATCATAGGTAAGTGGATCAGGTTCCACATGATAGGTAACAAAGTCTTCTACGAAGTCTTTCGGTCTTCTCACTCGCTTTTCTCTCGGCTCAGCAGGTTCTGATTAAAATATTTTCTCATCAATGGCAACTTCTTATTGGACTACTTCTCTTTGAGAGATATTTTCCACGTCTGTGCTAGCAGCATTCTCTGGGACATCCACGACAATAACATTCTTATGCCTAGCAAACTTGTCTTCAAATAATTTTGTGTCTCAAAATTTTATGATATGATTAGATTTGATATCAAGGAACCTCCGAGCATCACTCTTATCAACATAGCCCAGAAATATGGTCTTCGTAGTTCTCGTTCCCAGCTTCGAATCTTGAGGTCTAGAAGCTTCACATACGCCAGACACCCCCACACTAGAATAAAAATCAAGTTGGGTCTGACCTTGAACCAGAGTTCATAAGGAGTAATGTCATATGTCGCGAACGGTACTCTATTCAGAATAAACATAGCCGTAAGTACTGCTTCTCCCCAGAAGCACTTTGGAAGTTCTGTTGTCAGCAACATGGAGTTCATCATCTATGTTAGTGTCATGTTCTTCCTTTCGGCTATACCATTATATTGGGGAGAATATGTAGCAGTAGTTTCATTGACAATTCCATGTTCTTTGTAGAACGATGTGAATTCCAAAGAATGATATTCTCCTCCTCGATTGCTTCTGAGTCTTTTGATTTGTTGAACAGTTTGACGTTCTGCTTCAGCCTTGAATTCCTTGAACTTCTTGAACATTTTATCTTTTAACTTGAGAAGATATACGAATTCGTACTTCTAGAAATCGTCAATGAAAGTGATGAAATACTTTATTCCGACTTTTATGGAGAATTTCTTGGAGCCACAGAATCTTAGTGTACCAACTCCAGAAGGTTTGTGCTTCAGTTCACTCTTCTGAACGGCTTGCTGACGATCTTCGTCGGCGCACAGACTTCATATTTCTCTACCTTCTTACCCCCACATTTGGAGATAAGGCCTAGACTAGACATCTTGTTAATGCGTTTATAATGCATATTTCTTAGTCTATTATGCCACAACTCAAGAGAATAACCAGAAGTGGAGACTACATTGATACAAATAGAAGGAGTTACAAGCTGCAGTTTAAACATTCTTTCGGTACAGAAAGCTTTTACGAAGTATATTTTCTTGTAGAACATCACCATCTGGCCGACATTGATATCCATCCTCAGGCCCGTATTGCACAATAGACTCACATAACCCAGATTATTTGCGATCATTGGTACGTGCTTCATATTCTCCAGTATAAGTGACTTTCCAGAATTCACCTTCAGTACTACCGTCCCGATCCTCAGTACTACAACTTGAGACTTATCTGCCATCGAGACTTTCTCAGAGGTAGGCTCATACTTGGTGAACAGATCCTTCTTAGAGCATACGTGGCAAGATGCACCAGTGTCCACCCACCAGTAAGTGTCCATGCCATGTAACTCAACCTGCACAATCATAGCAACTAGGTTAAGCTAACCTTGCTCTTTTTGTTTAGACTTCGACCTACAGTCGCTCTTGTAGTGACCCTTCTTGCCACAGTTGTAGCATGTCACATCAGTCTTCGACTTTGGTTTGAACTAAGCCGAATTCACCTTTAGCTGGTTGAAGTCCTTCTTCTTCTTCTTGTAAGAAAATTTTTGCTTCCCTTTAGAGTCACTAACATGAACCATGTTGGCCTTAGCCAACTGCTTGGACAAGGAGTCCAAATTCAGTTGCCCCTGGCTTCATCTTTAATGTGAATCCAGTGAAGAAGATCTTCAAGATGGATTTTTATCTTTTTACGGTACATGTCAGTCTTGAACTTGATCTAGCCTGGAGGAAGTTTGGTGACGATAGCCCCTACCATAAATTTGTCTTCCTGCTTCATGCCCTATTTCTCCAGTTTCTACTACATCTTCAGAAGTTCCTTAACTTGGGGTAACATTATGTCACGACCCGCACCCGGTATAGGGGCACGAGTACGTGGGTACGTCCAGCCTACGCCGCAGAATCGGCGGTAGAACGCTGTCTTGGTCTTCTACACTATCTAATATCTCATACAATGCATATAAAGTACTGCCATGTCATCTCAATACCAAATAATACTCAATCACATATAAAACTGAAGGAAGATGAACGCACGATATAGAATAGTAAGAATAGGAATTCAAGTCTCAATACATCACATAACCATCTCCAACTAAACACAACTCCAGATCTCAAACAATAATACAACCCAATGTCTAGAATAGAAATAACTAAAACAAGGTATGGAAGTCTAAGAGGCCTCAGTCTCTGGCACTATCCTCGGGTGATACTCCATCTATCAGTCCATAGTGAGTGAGACACATCCTCTCTAACCATTCATCTAAAAAATATTTTCCAGCCAGGAATGGAGCGAAGTACAACCCAATAGCAGTTCCAATTAATTGATAATGACTATAAACAGAAATAGAGAATATAATACAAGACGAGAAACAATGAATAATATCAACTATGGTGGAAGAACAGGTAAACAATGAACAATATGGTGAAGAACTGTAACTATACTAAGTGATTGAAATACTAGATAGATATGTGATCGGCTTGGGTGAACATTGTCTACTTTAACGTTGGATAAACATTGTCTAAGTTAACATGAAACATTGTCTAGGATTTGCTCACATACCTAGCTAACATTTTCCCTTTCCCCCAACTAGTACAATGGATCCAACCATGACACGTTGTGATACAAGATACTCAAGGCCATGTAAACCATAAACCTTGAACACGAAACATTGATCATTGAACATTGAACACGAAACATTGTCTAAATTAAACATGAATGTTGAACACAAAACATTGTCTAAGTTAAACATTGAGAACACGAGAAACAATGAACAATATATATGTAACATCCCATGACTGATCCATGTGTATACTAGTCCGTGTACCAATGTGTCAAGAGTCATGTAAAATATTTCTAAATTCTTGCATTATAGTAATTAACAATTAATGGAAACTATCAGAGAATGTACTCGCCTGCCGTCCAAGCAATGAATGTCAAACTGTGTCCCAACTGGTGTCACACAAACCTATATATGGAATGTTGTATTAATACAAGGTGTTGGAAAGAAATTAAGTTAAACTAGTCAACATGTAGGTCACAAGGCCATTTCTAAGTCAAACCGATGAAATCTAGGTTGCAAGCGTCTAACACTAAGTCACTAAGTCAAAACATTATGAAACTAGTCTATACTAGTTAAGCTACGATACAAGAAGTCTCTCAAAAAGCCGTATCTTAAGATACGCAAGTCGCTAATATGAAAATAGGGTTTTAGATATATATGCAAGTCAATAATTATAATAATACAACAAAACAAATGAAAATAGGATACCTTGGCATTGCACCAATGCGTATCGCACCTATCTCGATACCCAAGCTCGATACCTTGGTATCTACCCAATATCTTGGAAATACCTTGGTATCCCGAGGTAATCTAAACCTATTAACATATAATTAATACAACTAGATAATAGCCCATGCTAATATCCTACTGTCTGATGCCTAAATTACTAACACACTATATATCCTACTACGTAAATACCTATTATAATACCACACAACCACTAATACAAGATATAAGTATAATTATCTAACTATCCACATAAGTACACATATAACTAAATATATGCTAATTACATGAATAGATCACTACAGATATAGAACTATCTATAATACATTACCACAACTACATATGTACCTATACCTATAGCTAACAAGTATACTAATAAAGTATATCATTAACCACCTAGTTATACTAACTATCTACATATAAAGTACATCACTAACTAACAAATAAACAACTAACTAACTACTTACATAACTATTAACTAACTCTTAAATAACTACTAGGCCTCTAAACTAACTGAACCCCTTACCTTACCTTGCCTGCCTTGAACTGATACCTGTTACTGATACAGTGCTGATACTGCACGAGCTCACATTGCTAAAGCCACTTGTTGTGCAGCATACTGAAACTGTGTTGAACTACCTGTGCACAAGTTGTTATGTTCTCCTGAGCAGTTGGTGAGACTGATACTTGCACTGATGGCTGCACACTGCAGCTATTGTTAGCTCGAAGCTGCTGGAAATGCTACTGTAGTTGGTTTCACACTGGTGGCTATGCTACAGGTTTGATGCTGGTGATGCACTGCAGGTTGCTCGAGGTTGTTGCTTGTTGTGCACGAGCTCACCCGAGCAATTGACTGCCCCCTTTGCTGATACTGAACCTACCTACTGATATTGCAAACCTCCCCTCTTCTTACTGAACATACTGCCCTGGGCTCGAGCTGCACTCTGAACACAACTAGTTGCTGCTCATTGTTGCTGTGAAGGCTTTGCTCGAGCAGCTCCCTGTGTGCACTTGCCTGAGCTTCCCTCCCCTTCGTGCTGATACTGCATTGGCCACTGCTCTGCATCTACTGATACTTCTACAAACTGCTCTCCTCCTCCTTGCTGTCAATGCAGAAACTCTATTCCTGCTGGATTGATGCTACCTCAATCGATCTGCTGCACTGCAGTTGCTTGCATCCTCTTCAGTGACCGATACCTTTGCTGCTATCCTTCTGTTGATACTTTGTGGTTGAACTTCATACTGGGACTGAATTTGAACTGGTGCTGTACTGCTGCATAACTAAACTGCAGCCATGCCCTCCTAGATGTGCACGAGCCCGCTTTGCACTGCACAGTGGTAATTTCCCTGCTGGAGCAGCTACTTAGCCTTCCCTCTTGAACTGCACAGAACTGGAACTCCTGCACATTGCTGTGCATCTTTGCTACAGGGAGTTGTGCACTAGCTTGGCACTAGCTGCTCCTCATCCTTGCTGATACCTTGATGTGGATGTTGTGCACTGTTTGCATCTTAGTGCATCGATGCACTGCAAGCTGAACGAAATGGCCCCCATTTGCTGATACTCCTTGCTGGATTGACTGATCTCTGTTTGACAGTGCTCCATGTTGAACTACACGAGCTGATGGCTGCTGTCTTCCTTTGTACTGGACTGCAGTACTTGGCTGCAGCTGTTGCTTCAGTCCCGGGTCTGCTGTGCTCGAGGTGTGGCACATTACCTTGCCCAGCTCCAGTTGGTGAGCTAACAGATGACTGATACCTTGATGAATTCAACTGATCACAGCACCTCACTGTGCTCATCCCATTACTGAACTGTCAATAGGCCTGAGCACTCACTCACACAATAATTTCCACTACACACATACATATACCTATATAGCCATAGACTTTCACCAATATAGATAGCTAGCTATATATATATATATAGGTACGTATACACATATAGATATATGACCAAAGTATCACAACTATATTCTAACACTACTAGGTACATAAATAATCACACACATAGGTATTCACACACCACACTCAAAACAACACTTACACACCTAAGTATATAAATATATCTACCTGAACATATATACATACACACTCTATTACATATATCAAGGTATATCAACCTTCACTATTAGATATACATATAGGCACACACATAGACATAACTCAACATATACTATATATACTCTATAAAATACATAGATAGCTTATACATATATAAATACACATGCACGCATAGCCAAGAGGACAAAACAACAAACACATGGAGAGCACCGCACCCGTATCACACTTTTCTATGATACGCTTGCGACACGGCCCCCAACTCACAACCAAACGTATCCCGGGGGACACGTATAAGTCCAATACATAATTTATGATCAATACATATATAAATTAGTGTGTCTGCGTGTCCGTGTCACCATATGATATGCACATGGCCCCGTGTCGGAGGAAAACCCCCAAAATCGACCGTTTCGTCAAATTGACGAGATTTGGCCCACACGTATCCAATTGTGGACACGACACAAGCTACAAACAAACAATCAATGGTCAATTAGATCTATTAGATCCATTGACAAGCACTACATGTGCCAATTTCAGAATTCCCCCAAAATTGGCACCAAAATGGACATAACTTCCACCGTAGGTCTCCAAATGATACCAAATCAAATCCTATGGGTGACCTATGCATGTGGGGTGGTTTCTCATGGTAAAATCTCAGATCTATAGTCTATAGGAAGGGGGAAAATTGATTTATACCTATTGGGAGATGGATTCCCAATGAAAAGGTCCCAAATGACAAGTTGCTCCTCTCCTCGTAGACCTTGGTCTCCTCCTCCTTGTTCCTTGCTCCTTGCTTGTAGATCCTTGATGTAGAGTCTTCAATGATGAATTTAGGAAGAGATTTGAAGAGAATTGATGGAGAATTGATGGGGGAATGGAGGGGAAATGGAAGAGGGAAAAGTAGATCTAGAAATTTGGGAAAGAAATGAAATGAGAGCACTCTCTCTCCTCCTAATTATGGCTGGTCATAAACCCCTCTCTAAGCAATGTATAATGTCCCAAATACTCCTTGGGGCCTCTCATGAAAAAATTAATTAAGGGGGAAGGTTCTAGTCTAATGGTTCACTAATTAAATCCAACCTCCTAATCCATGGGCCTAATTAAATGGGCCCAAACTAAACTCGTCCAAATGTTGGGTTCATGCATCTAATAAA
The DNA here is from genome assembly GCA_036927795.1 of Iris macrosiphon. Taxonomy (NCBI): domain Eukaryota; kingdom Viridiplantae; phylum Streptophyta; class Magnoliopsida; order Asparagales; family Iridaceae; genus Iris; species Iris macrosiphon. The sequence goes on along the minus strand of JAYESA010000014.1, from coordinate 30,865,029 downwards.
ATATGTTAGGTCCACTATACAAGTCTAAAATAAAATACTACGTCTAAACAAACACTAAACAATACAACAAATAATTAATTACTCATGCACAATATTAAATACAATTCTCCTAAAAATAAAATACCTGTGTCAATTACCAAACTACCCTTAATTGGAAATGTGAGGGTGACACATTACCTTCTCGTCCTCAAATTATAAAGTGAAAAACTTCTCAACGAGATAGATTCTAGACATTTTTTTGTCAGTTTTGTAGTGCTTCTCAAGAGATTCTCAGACATCTCTTGCATTCTCCTTCTTGTTGTAGGACTCTGCCATAAAGTCGTCTATAGCATTGAGAATCAACAACCTACAGAGGTCATTGTCTTCCTTCTACTTGGAGTACGCGTCCTGTGCCACACAAACTGCAAACTCTCCTCCATCTTCGGGAATGGTATGTTGAGGATCAACCAACACATAAGCAACTTCGACAAGATGAAGATTCAAGAAGATCTTTCTCTTCCAAATATTTTAGTGTTCGCCATCAAACTTCTCAAGCTTGTGAAAGCTAGTATCAAGAAGGTTTGAGCGATTGTTCATTCTAACTCAGATCTTGTCTTGAGATTGTTAGTCCCGAAGCCAAATTAAAGTAGATGAGGTCCACAAAGTAGAGACTCACACAAGTGTTCGTCTCTATAAAAGTTGGTGTACTGTGAGTCACTCGAGAGCACCTCTATAGTAAAAATAACTCCACAGTAGCACAACACTAGAACAGGTTACAAACAAACAAATGAGAGAGAAAAATCAAACACTGCAAGGAACAGAAAATTATTTTTCTCTTTACGTTCACAGACGCTACAACGAGATGGAATAGGAACAAGAAAAGAAATACAAGAATGGAACTCCTACTGGGGTGGTCAAGACCACTGGGACTCAAGGCAAGATTCGCACTATACGACGAACTACCCCCAAGATCCAGCAAGTTCACACAGAAACTTCTGGAACGCTCTTGGTCACCTTCAGATCACTCAAAAAATACTTTGTGGAAGGGTGCTCACTGTTGTCGCGTAAGGCTCTGGTGCTCTCTGGTTCAGTTGAAATTTTTTTACACCTCAAATGAAAGAGGAGCACCTCTATATATATAGAAAATTAGCACAAATGCGGCACGTGAAAGCACGTGCCGCATATGCACTGAAGACCAGATACCAAGGCGCATGTGCCGCCTCCGCCGCATGCGCCGCCAAATGCCGAAAGTAGCCGCTGAGAGCAGACAACACCGAAAGCAGCAGCGTGCAGAGAAAACCACACGCCGTCGCGCGCTGCCTACGCCGCTCGCACCGCACGATGCCGCCAACAACAGTTCCTGTCCCCTCCACATCAGGCCGCATAGCCCCTGGCCGCATAGCGCCAGGTCCATAGCACCAGGCCGCATAGCCGCAGGCCGCATAGCTCCAGAACGCATAGCACCTGGACGCATAGCTCCACGGTCGCATAGCGCCATGAAGCAAACAACCATGCATGCAACTCGCGCATAAAATGAACCCTTGAGCCATGGACGCATAGCTCCTGGCCGCATAGCGTCACGAAGCAAGCAACCGTCATGCGACGATGTTGACGTGTTAAGTGCAAAGTGCATCAACAAAGCGCCCTTGAGCCCGAGTCCGAGTCGCTAAGTGCCGAAAGGACTTAGCTCCTAAGAATTTTTTTTTCCAAAGGTAGTGACAAAATAAAGATTGTCATAAATGGATCAACACTTAATCCCTCTAGAAAAATTAATCCACATGGACCACCACCCCATGTGCATATACCAATACTAAGCAAAACTATATATTGAGATATACACATGGATGATTTTTCAATGTGGGACTAAAAACTTCTAAAGCAAAGTGAAAAACACCAGCGCAGATGGTCCTATATACACTTTCATATCCTTTTCTCTTCCTCTATTATCTTGCTCGAACGCGTCTATTCTCGCTCGCCATCCTTCTCATTTGTTGTGGACCCGACGTCGTGGACATCATCAGCATCGCCGCCGACAAAGTCTATCAAGACCGACGCCGTTCGACGACACGTGAGAATCTCACCACCATTGGAACCAGTTGCACCGATACCCATAGTCCGGTCGCCTCCTTTTCCGCCAACAAAGGGCCTGGTGGTGCGACGCCAAGACCCTCTGCTTCTGCTATTTTTTTTCCGGTCATACAATAGAAAGAAGTAGAAGAATAGGTGTAGAAAATTCTATACTCATGGTTAGAACCCATGTACTGTTAATACGAGGAAGAAGAAGACTATTAAACAAGTAAATCTAATAAGTATAATTGAGAAATTTGAGACTGTTCTTGCCAATTATTTTAGAACCTATAGAAGAGGTATTAGCATTAAAGAGTACTATCAGTGGCGGAGGTAGGATTCTGAATTAGTGTGGACTAAATTAGGTTGTGATGGACTGATTATAGATAAACTCATCAAAAAATAAACAAAAATATATATAAATATATATAAAAAATAAAAATAAAAAATCTAGGAGGGGTGAGGCTGGAGACCACGTCAGCTCTAAGATCCGGCCCTGAGTACTATTCACGTATACATGAGCTAAAAAGGGACATTGTTCACATAGTAGTAGAGGAAGAAGAAGACACTATTCACATAGGAAGTAAGGGATATTTGTTGTTTATGTTTCTCTCTCCTTTTATATATATACAAATCACTGTTACTGCTCATCTATAGTAAGAGCATGTTTGAGTCTGGTGTGAGTTTGAAAAAATGGTTGTCACATATAAATTATATTTTATTTTAAAAAAAAAATTCTAATGCAAATGTAAAATAAATTGTGAAGTTGACATGTCAATGACATGTCAAAAACAATGTGAAGTAGGTTGTCTAGATCTAGATAATGGACTTCACAATATTTTACTTCCACATAATCAATTATGAATAAAAATATTTATAAAAAAAGGAAGAAGTAAAAAAATGTTTCGAAAGTTGAGAAAAAAGTTAGTTTTTATTGTCTTCTCAATACTTTTGTATTGGAGAACACTTTTCTATTTCGTTGTCTTGTGTGAATATAATTTTGCCACATAGGAAAGATATTGTCTTGTGTATTATGTCACATATGAATTACAACACAAAACAAGACAATAGTGTTGGAGATGCTCTAATAAATGAGAACATATGATTTTAGAAGAGAGAAGATTGAAAAATAAATAAATATGTTTTACTATTCACGTAAGGAAAAAGAAGAAGAGGAAGTACTTACCTTTGCCCTCCCATTTTTCTTCAATTGAATAAACACTTTTATGATGGATCTTGGGCTTAAAAAACCCATTTAGGACTAATTCTGGCAGGTTCTGAATCGGTTGGGCTGTCAGCCAGTTGGAGATAAGAAAGATCAGAATAAAACCTTTAGGCTTTTTTGAAAAATAGACTTTAGGGCTCTAAGAGAACTTTTGATATAAAGTATGTGGTCCTGGTCTTAAGTCTTAGCCATTAAGTTTTATCTGTTAAGAAATATTACAGGGGCCGGAAGTTGTTTCAACAGAATAAACAATGTGGTTTTATATGGAGCCAGACCCAAGGTTTATATTGCATAACAGTGAGCTTCACATAGTAAAATTAGGATAAGTGATTTAGAGCCTAGAACCTTTAAGGAATTTTAGAACCTAAATAAGAAATTCATGGTGGAAATCCTAATAATAGAATCTTGTATTACTCATAGGTTTTGACTGGAGTACCTTAAACAAATTAGACCTTAGGCAAGTACTCCATACTTATGTTTCTCTATAAATACATTTTATTTTTTGTCTAGTCGAGTTCTATATTGTGACACGATTCTGACACGACGTGACTCTGTATCATTGTTATTCCATTGTTATTGTTCTTGTACTTTGCGTATCAAATCTGACTATTGATTTATATTGATTTTTGAGTCTTGGAGAGGGAAAATGTGTCACGCTACGGTCCAAAAATACCTGAAACCAGGTCACGTGGCAATGGCCAGCTACGTATCCAAGTAGACTCCAGTCCAACTAGAATACGTATAAGTTCTCCTTGTCACGCCCCAGTCCCAAAATACGTAGGACTAGGAACATGTAAGCATGCCAGCCGCATGGATATGGCAACTCCAATATATGAAAACCAAACCCATACGTACGCTGTAATATGAATATAAAATCCACAAGTGGTATAAACATATGTCACAAGTCACAGGGTACAATCTAAATCTCATCCACAGAAAATCAATATAAATGAATAACCAGCATCTATATAACTAGATCTCAACATAAGTATCTAAGGATGATAGTTGGATGGAAACAAATCCACTACCAACACGAATGTAAGAGCAAATACAAAATAAGTACAACACAACAACACCATATAAGAATACCAGCTAGCAATCACGGGCTCGAAGAGAGGACATCCACGAAACATATATAACCATCCAAATCTGCGCTCCTGCAAATACTCAAGAACAGATACACCTGGCAGAGGACCAGGTCCTCAGAGGGACATAACAAGATACAGAAAAGCGAGCAAACTTGAATACAGTAAACATGCATATTATTTGAAAATAAATAAGTACACTGTACAAGACATCTATATGAATGCAAATGAGGACAACTTTTCGACGTATGGGCAAGGGTAGGCTACTCGATCTAATCCTCACAACTCACACACCCGTCTAGAACATCATCAGCCGACATACCGCGGGGGTAGCGACCCTCGTGACTCCATCAATCGACACACCGCGGGGGTAGCGACCATCGGACACGACCACCATAGTGCGTGCTAGTGACTACGGTGTTACCATAGTAGTTAAAGCCCATACGCCTAATGATTGTCCTCGATGATACTAAGTGTCAAGTGTGTGTCAACATATCTAATATATAGTAATGACTGAAAGAACTACACATGCAATGAATAAACAAAAATGAAATAAATATACAGAAATATACTAAGCATACAAAATACTGTAAACAACTTGGCAAGGTATCTTGCCTGGTCTGAAAAGGATGAAGTCCAAACTCAAGGCGTCGTCCGATCTACCCGTCACATAAATTAAACAAGTTAGGTTACAAAAGTGGGTAAATAGGTTCCTCCATTTAATCTATTTTAATTCTAAATAAAATAACCTAAAATAGTATTTTTAATCTTATTATAATCTAATTTTAGTGTTAAACCCTAATTTTGTCCAAAGAACTGAATTTTATCAACTCGAGACTCATGTCACGCAAATCGAGGCGATATGTTGACCAAAAAGTCAATCGACACAAACTCAACTTTTATGCATGATTTCCTATAGATTTCAGTGTCAAAAACATGCTAAAATTTATGGCTCATCCGAATTTAAATTCGTTTGGGAATTATGGCACATACAAATTTTGTATTGTGCACCGATGGTTAAATTCTAACCTAGAAGTTCTACAGAATTAACAGTATATAAATACTTTGAATTAAATTCTGGAAAAAATATATGTCGATGATCTTGACATTAGCTTTCCGAAACTTTAAACGGTTCATGATTCTGATTCCGGTTTCTCCCGAAATTGCTAAAATATCGAAACACGTCTATTTTCGGATATGCTGTGCTCTACGAATTTTCCAGAATTTAATACTAATAATTTCGAAAAACAATTTATATAATCAGAAATCTAACCTCCATATCTTTATAACGCAAGAAATTAGGCCTCGTTTGGAGTCCGGAGCTATGCGCAATGACTTCTGGAAGATGAAGGAACCCTAGATGGCAATTCTCCAAAATCTCTCTCTAAATAATGGGATAATTAGGGTTATCATATTATATATATATAGAGATGTACCTGCGGCTGAATGGATATCTATAGGCTGACACGTGTCAGAATCTGATTGGATGGTTTTATTTATATTATTTATTTTTGATTTGCCTTTATCAAAATATTATTTAAGTTATTTTAAATCTAAATAACTCCAAATAAATATTAAAAATAATCAAAAAAATATGGAAAAATTACAGAAAATATATTTTGAATCCAGAAATCCTAGAAAAATACTTGGGATAATTTTATTTTCATAGATTTTCTACTATAATTAGGAGAAGCTCTAAACATTAGTTTTATCCATATAACTAAAAATAAATACTAAAATTATTCCAAAAATTCTGAAATAATTCCAGAAAATATATAATAATATTATAAACCCTAAAAAAAACGTGGGTCCATTATATATTCCTGAGATTGCATAATAAATTCTACAAGTCCTAAAAATTAGTTATTAGCCTAATTACTCCCAATAAATACTAAAAATACTCAGAAAATTTTCAAACAATTATAGAAAATATATGTGACTATTTAGAACCTAAAATAAAATTTTGAGATATTTTTAGTTAAGTTTGAACATAAAATAAATTCTTTAAAGTCCTAGAAAATTAGTGTTACTAGTTTTTAATTAACTAAAAATTATAGAAAAATCCCAATAATCTAAAATAGCCTAAAAATAATTCTAAATAAATATTTATATAAGTAAATATACTAAAAAATTTATTTTCTAATTAACTAAGAGAATACTCTAAATAAATTCAACATCTATAATAAATATAATAATATAAAATATACACAAAATACCTATTTTGGGTGAGGGAGTTTACAATCTACCCAACTTAAAATAATTTCGTCCTCGAAATTAAAATAAGGCATAATTTGTTAAATCCTTCACATTCGTACATAAGGTACGTCGATCGCAATCTCTTCAAAAAATTTAAATAACCAAATCTATTCAAATCTATCACGATTATTTCAAAATTAAGATAATCATTGTTCAAATTAAAATTCAACCTATTGTAATCTCTTCTCACTTTTCCAAATCATCAATATCCAAATTTAAATTGAATCCATATAATATCTTCAAGATTTAAATAACCCATATCAAATTTTACCTCACGATCTCCATCTATCATAATCTCCTCTAGAAGTAATTCGAGTCCAATATTATTCCTATTTTCACTTATAAATTTTTTTGTATTCTTCAACTTTTTAAATTCCATTCACATCCTCAATATTTCAAATAGGTAGTCCAACCATCTAATTTTAATTCTTAATTTAAATCATTAAATTGAAAGATAATTTAAATGCAGTCCACCAATGTTCAAGTCTGAAATTATATATTTATCCTTCAAATTCAAATTGATAATTTTACCTTCAATACTCAAAAATTTAAATTATGTACTTAAGGTATAAATATTGGGTCCTCAATATCAAGATTTTTAAAATTCATTAATCCTCATCATCTTAGTCATTCTTCTAAAATTCTCAAAATTAAATGGCTTGAACCTCTCCCAATATAATCTTACTCGACCACAATCTAAAAGAAATTTCTCTCGAGTTGCCAATGCACTGCTGCCCAACTTAGAATTTATCCATCTATCACAGAAGGCTATATACTTTAAGAAAAATATTTCTTAATTTATTTACTCATGTCATTCAATCCTCAAAACTTCAACGCCGATTATATCATATATGATATGTCCTTAATTACGAAAGAATAATCCTCAAGTATGTGATCGGTCTATGGGGTATATCTAGTACTCTCTGTGTATCAAACTTATACCAAGCACGAGATTTCGTCTTTCCGAAATAAGGGAAGACGGAGATCAATAATAAAGAGTTCAAGGGCGAGGTAATAGAATAGAAGTATCGGGATCAAGGCGTTTAAAGAATTCAAATAGAAATTATCAAAGCAGTTGTGGATTGAAGTCCTATTTTGGTAATGCCTATCCACATGCTCGCATCGATACAGTTATGTAACGGATACGATATGCTTAGACATATCTAGAGGGCAAGTTCATTCATCTACTAATCACTTGATATCTCAATTCACATAAAGTAGTTATACGAAGGACGAACCACGTGCACTATGGTTGATCAGACCGTAGTACACTGATTCTGAAATATATTAATGTATGCATCCACTAATACATATATAGTGAACAAGCTTGATGAAAGAATAAGCTTACAAAACTAGGCTATAATAGCGGCATAAGTCAAGGTGGTACAACAATTATAGGTACGCTAGATGATGATGAAAGGAGGTACAAGTCAATTCAAGTTCACAAAAACAAAACAAAAAAATAGAATAAGCAATAATAATAAAGACTCTACAAATCTCTATAGTTATCATACAACCTCCTTGTCTATGTCGCTAGTCAACCAAATGGGGGCAAGGACCTATAAATTCTATTGTCTGAATAAACACTGTCGTCTTATGCTAGCATACAATTAATGTCATTCAGCTACACTTCAATAATAGGGCAAAAGACTATGTGATACTTGGTTGTGAGGTATGCTACCCAACTTATAACAATTAACTAATACTGTAATTGCCTTAAGGATACCGTAGAACTCCTGTTAAGGTCTACGGGAGGGGGTCTTGGTATTTATTAGGGTATCCTCTTTCATTACATAGGTCATGGTCGTCCTAAGTCTTAATCATAGCGCTCATGGAGCAAGTGTCAATAGTAAGGATAGAAGAGTTACTGGCCGTCAAGGGGAAAGGATCTAACTCGTATCGAGGTGGGGATACATGTTACGCAATTTAAAGCTAAGGGATAAGCGCCAGGTCTCAATCTACAAGAATAGCTTAAACCTTCAAGTTTTAACTACTAAGCACACAATTTCAAAATTTAAGAGTAACCACCAAAATCCTAGCAAGCTATATATATATCCTAACATAGAATAAATTCACTTGGTCTATAATCAGCAGTGTCAGATGGCACGAGTTGAAAGATGAAGAATAGAGGAACAAAATTTGGTCGTCGCACAATTAGCGAACGCTAAGGTCGCAGAGGAACAATATATGAAATTAAAATAGGGGCTCTATATAGCATCGTGGTTTTCTAAGAAAAAGTGGTATGCTAGTTGCTATGTTCGAGGTATGATCATGAGAAACGTTATATTCATTGCTCTTGGCTTCCTAAGGTATTGTCTGCTACTAATAAGACAATGATCTAAGTTTATAGTTCTAATATTATCTCACCATAAGTGTTAGGTCCAGCCCTAATATTTAACCCTGGATTTCTATTGGTTCCTCAATACTAGGGTCAAACACTATGGTCAAACTTCTAACTAACTCTAGTAGTGTCTATACTACTCTCAAGTCTTCATATTACATCAAGGGGTAATGGTAAACCAATTCTAGAGATAAGGAATTCTAGGGTTCACTAGATATTCTAAACTTAGTGGTGTGTCTATATTCTCGTTGTATTCTTAATAGGTGTGCTACCATAATTATCATCCTAATAACAGGGGTTCCTATATTCTAGCAGAAGGCTATACTCAAAAAACTATTAGGAAAGTACAGGAATCAAGCAGGATACAATTATTCAGATAGAACAGATAGGAGAAAGATGAATAATAGTCAATTGTGGATGAGATCCTATACTCTATTCCTAGGTGCATGCTAGTTTGGTACAACAACGTAACCGAGATAATATGCTCTCGACCTGCATGGGCCACCACAAAAATATGTCACGCCCCAGTCCCAAAATACGTAGGACTAGGAACATGTAAGCATGCTAGCCGCATGGATATGACAACTCCAATATATAAAAACCAAACCCATATGTACGCTATAATATGAATATAAAATCCACAAGTGGTATAAACATATGTCACAAGTCACAGGGTACAATCTAAATCTCATCCACAAAAAATCAATATAGATAAATAACCAGCATTTATATAACTAGATCTCAACATAAGTATCTAAGGATGATAGTTGGATGGAAACAAATCCACTATCAACTCGAATGTAAGAGCAAATACAAAATAAGTACAACACAACAACACCATATAAGAATACCAGCTAGCAATCACGAGCTCGAAGAGAGGACATCCACGAAATATATATAACCATCCAAATCTGTGCTCCTGCAAATACTCAAGAACAGATACACCTGGCAGAGGACCAGGTCCTCAGAGGGACGTAACAAGATACAGAAAAGCGAGCCAACTTGAATACAGTAAACATGCATATTATTTGAAAATAAATAAGTACGCTGTACAAGACATCTATATGAATGCAAATGAGGACAACTTTTTGACGTATGGGCAAGGGTAGGCTACTCGATCTAATCCTCATAACTGACACACCCGTCTAGAACATCATCAGCCGACATATCGCGGGGGTAGCGACCCTCGTGACTCCATCAATCGACATACCGCGGGGGTAGCGACCATCGGACACGACCACCATAGTGCGTGCTAGTGACTACGGTATTACCAGAGTGGTTAAATCCCATATGCCTAATGATTGTCCTCGATGATACTAAGTGTCAAGTATGTGTCAACATATCTAATATATAGTAATGACTGAAAGAACTACACATGCAATGAATAAACAGAAATAAAATAAATATACAAAAATATACTAAGCATGCAAAATACTGTAAACAACTTGGCAAGGTATCTTGCCTTGTCTGAAAGGATGAAGTCCCAACTCAAGGCGTCGTCCGATCTACCCGTCACATAAATTAAACAAGTTAGTTTACAAAAGTGGGTAAATAGGTTCCTCCATTTAATCTATTTTAATTCTGAATAAAATAACCTAAAATAGTATTTTAATCTTATTATAATCTAATTTTAGTGTTAAACCCTAATTTTGTCCAAAGAACTGAATTTTATTAACTCGAGACTCATGGCACGCAAATCGAGGTGATCTGTTGACCGAAAAGTCAACCGACACAAACTCAACTTTTATGCATAATTTCCTGTAAATTTCAGTGTCAAAAACATGCTGGAATTTATGGCTCATCCGAATTAAAATTCGTTTGGGAATTATGGCACATACAAATTTTGTATTGTGCACCAATGGTTAAATTTTAACCTAGAAGTTCTACAGAATTAATATAAATACTTCGAATTAAATTCTGGGAAAAATATATGTCGATGATCTCGACATTAGCTTTCTGAAACTTTAAACGGTTCATGATTCTGATTCCGAGTTCTCCCGAAATTGCGAAAACATCAAAACACGTCTATTTTTGGACATGCTGTGCTCTACGAATTTTCCAAAATTTAATACTAATAATTTCGAAAAACAATTTATATAATCAGAAATCTAACCTCAATATATTTCTAACGCAAAAAACTAGGCCTCGTTTGGAGTCCGGAGCTATGTGCAATGGCTTCTGGAAGATGAAGGAACCCTAGATGGCAATTCTCCAAAATCTCTCTCTCTAAATAATGGGATAATTACGGTTATCATATTATATATATAGAGAGATGTACCTGCGGCTGAATGGATATCTATAGGCTGACACGTGTCAGAATCTGATTGGATGGTTTTATTTATATTATTTATTTTTGATTTGCCATTATCAAAACATTATTTAAGTCGTTTTAAATCTAAATAACTCCAAATAAATATTAAAAATAATCATAAAAATATGGAAAAATTACAGAAAATATATTTTGAATCCAGAAACCCTAGAAAAATACTTGGAATAATTTTATTTTCATAGGGTTTTTACTATAATTAGGAGAAGCTCTAGACATTAGTTTTACCCATATAACTAAAAATAAATACTAAAATTATTCCAAAAATTCTGAAATAATTCCAGAAAATATATAATAATATTATAAATCCTAGAAAATAATGTGGGTCTATTCTATATTTCTGGGATTGCACAATAAATTCTACAAGTCCTAAAAATTAGTTATTAGCCTAATTACTCCCAATAAATACTAAAAATACTCAAAAAATTCCCAAATAATTCTAGAAAATATATGTGACTATTTAGAACCTAAAATAAAATTTTGGAATATTTTAGTTAAGTTTGAACATAAAATAAATTCTTCAAAGTCCTAGAAAATTATTGTTACTAGTTTTTAATTAACTAAAAATTATGGAAAAATCTCAATAATCTAAAATAGCCTAAAAATAATTCTAAATAAATATTTATATAAGTAAATATACTAAAAAATTTATTTTCTAATTAACTAAGAGAATACTCTAAATAAATTCAACATCTATAATAAATATAATAATATAAACTATACACAAAATACCTATTTTGGGTGAGGGAGTTTACAGTCCTAGATTTGTATAGCTAAGTCTACATCATCTTTCTAACTCAATCCACAAGAAAAGATCAAAAGAAGAAAAATATCAGTATCAGTCTGCAGCCCAATAATCATACTTGTCCGAATAGACTCTAAAGTTAATAATATGAGTCTACAAACACTAGGCTATAATAGCAAAAAACTAACCAGTACGAATAAAATAGATAAAATACGGTAGTCATGATACTAGTACCTACTCACAATACATGTATGCCGAAAAAATACTCATCAGTAGCACCAGAAGAACTCAATGACAATCAACACTGCAAATCTGGAAGGAAAGCAAGTCCTCAGAGGGACGTAACAAGATAAAAAAGGTACAAGCCAAATATGCAACCTAATATAGAGTCCAGGGGATATTCTAGCAACTAAGTGTAAATGCAATGAGAACATCGTTCGTCCGTATGGGGCTCTCCGAACATGAGATCCTCTATTAGCAGCCCCTACGTCTTGTAAGTGTCCTCCCCACCCAATGAATCTAGAACGGATCAAATCATCGCCACGACCAATCCCTAATGTGAAGTCCAATATATATCAAGAATAAAAGTAACGAGTATGCACGAAGCCGTCACACATCCAGATCGTACTAATGAGCAGTCGAGTACGGGGGTACATGTCCACTATCTCTGTAACATCTTTTCGTGTCCATGTAACTGTCGGGGTCCTGCGGGATATCGGTGTATCCCTAGTACAGTAAGGAAGGACTCCTAAATGCCTAGTTTGAAAAAAAATAACTAACCAATTGGTTGCACCCAAAGTCATATTCGAACGCGTAGATAAAATATAATAATACAAAGTAGCAGACCAGGAACTAGAATTTGAAATAAAAAATGACATAGTGGCAAGATATACTTGCCTAGATCCGAAAGCTGAGGATGCGAATCTGGTCCTGCGTCCTAGTCCAAAGAGCCTAGAAATAAATTTAAACTTAATTATTTTAGGGTTTGCTTTAACATTATTTATAATTTTATATAAAAGAAAATATGAACCACAAATATTCCAGGCACTTATTCTTTTTTTTTACTTTCCGGCATAACGTACGGGGTCCGGTGTAACTTTCGGATCTTTTGTGCATACTGTATTGCATGTCTTTGGGTCAACTGTCCCAAACTTCCATCATTTATAAATTAAAGGAATAATACGTCTCCGTAGCTCGATCCACTGACCTTCTGTCACACAACCTAGGTCTTATACCTCTACTCGGTAACCACAAAAGTCATTCGAGTTGGGTAAATACTCCAGGCACTTAACTAAACTACGCATATACGAACCACAAATATTCCACTCTTATTTGTTACACTTATCCTCTTCTCCTTGCATCACCTTGGTTAGCTTAAAAACTCTATTTATAAAATGAACAAAACACCTAATAGAAGCATCCATACCATCAGTACATTGGAAGGGAAAGAACGTCTGCACCTCAAGTATTGAATATTAAGCTAATGGTGGAGAGATACTACCTAATCTCTTTAATACCACTAGTATATAACACAAATGAAGTTTTATACACACCCAAATACTAGCTCATGAACACAGTCTATTCTCACACATAATGCCCAGGATGCCTCAAACCCGGACATACAAGTTGTTTCACCTTTCCAACATCACACAGTGCATATTATTTAACCTTTTTCCTGCTTGTTTTCAACAATCATGTTATTTCAATATTTACTAAGTTCTTCCAATAGAAACCATTCTTCTAGCTCATTCAGTTATGCAAAACTCCCAATCGCCCATAACCATTCCTCCACCTCAGGTGGGCCTCTTCCCATATATCTATTTAACACACTCATATAAACAATTACTGATGCCAGAGAAAAAGGAAAAAGAAGAAGAAGAAGAAAAAACTTAACATGTGAGCATGGCCAGCTATATGGAGGTTTTGAACGTACGAGGCAGCTAGGGTTTGTGTTAGGAGAGAATGGAATAGTCGACACATATATAGAGGTGAGAGAAATGGGTCACCGTTGGCTAGGGAGGGAGTCGTATGCAGTACACTGCGTGCCTGCGGGAAACTGCAGTGGCAGAAATAGCAGTACGCAAATAGCTCACACATCAGAGAGATGGGAAAGGAACTTAGGAATTTAGGAAGAGAACTATAATACTAGGGCCGAAAAAATATTAATACGCACTTGGATCGGAAAAACCGAATGTGCCGGAAGAAATTTAGGAAGAGAAATATTTTATTCTAGGCCTCTTAGTTTGAGATTAACTACTATAAACACATACATGGCCTAAAACAATTATGCGCATATCCAATACAATCATATTTGTATACGTAAACTTATATGGGTTAAGGTCCATGAAATGATCATATATTTTATTTTTGAAGTCCTATACAAATATATTCTCATGTACATAAATATATACTCACATAACTATATACATATAATTACATAATAGTTTATATAAATAACTATACACTTATACATAGTTGTAAATATAGAAAATATTTAATAAATTTATACTTCTTATTTCTAATTAACTAAATTGGAATCAAATAATAAAATAGGGAGAAAGGTGGTTCCTAATTTTCAAAAATTTCAACAACTCGAGTAAATTAAAAATATGAAAGAAAAAAAAAACTAGGGGTTTTACAAAATACTAAGTAGATACATGGGTAAACCATCTGAAATCTGAATAATAGTTTGACATACATTGTACGTATGTCGAACCGGACCAATCTGAGCAAAAGTCCAGCTCCCATATATTAAAAACGGTATTTCAATTGCACATAGGTTCTAATCGTGTTTATTCTTGTTCGTTGTTGCTCTCATAGTTTTTTTGTGTTGCAGGTTCCATCTCATTCAACATCTAGTTGCATTGTCTAGTTTATTTTCTGTCTTTTTTTACATGCTTTATTTTGTATGGTGCGACATTTGTATGTTTGTACTTTGCTCCAATCCTGACGGAATATTGACATATTAGGTCTTGGAGATAGCGGTGGATCGGATGGCAGATTTTAGAAGACTTAGAAATTAGGACAGACATTTGATGTATTAATATGGAAATTATGTTGTATAGTTATTACACCAGATTTGTCTCTGGATTTGGATATTGTATAATGTACATGAAATAATACTAGTGGATGTGGTGATTAGGTGGATGTGTGTGTGCTGGATTTTGTTCTAATTTTATAGTTCTGTCATGCGGGCGTGGGACATGACAGTAAATACAGACAAGAGAGCTGTATAGTAACTCATGAACTACAATTTCTAACCATTCTAGGTGTAATATGGACTTTGAGGACAACGTTCTACGCGGCGGCTCTCCTAACAATGAATGAATGCACGACACACGTAGCGCTCAAACGAGTCACTTGTGGCCAACTAGAGGAAAGTAAATATATAGTAACCCTTAAGCTAGTAGTTGTCCCCTCCCGCCCTATGATATTGTCGAGTCGAGTTCATGACGCGTCCAGTCAATTTCTAATAAGTAATGGGTCCAGTCAATCACATACACAATATCGGGTCAAGTCACCTAGCATGCAATGCAACACTTAATCTGTGTATCTCGTCCAACATGTATCAACATGAATAATCATGTAAAATATCATGGTATCAACCATAACAGGATAATAAGAACATGACAGAAGACATATGTGAAACATGTAAATACTAATTATCAATAGGCAAGGTGTACTTGCCTGGAATCTGTCCAAGCATACTGAGTTTGCGAGGCCAAAGTCTATCCAAGTCTACTCACGAACCACGATCTATGATCATCCTAGATATCTACCAACCCAAATCGCAAATAATATATCACACACAAATAGTTATAATCACAATAATAATATTAATTTCAACAACTCCTTAATTAGGAAAGTTGGATAGGTCAAGTCGTCTATTACCTATGTCACCTATGTTGTTCTACTAGACATACTACTTAGAACTAAGTCACACTAGTCCCTATAATTATTATTTATTTATTAATATTTTTGATTTATAAGTTTTGGTTTCAAATACCAAGTTCGTATCTCGTTATTCGTGCAACAAATCCTATGATACGTAAATCGAGATAAATCGAACAACTGTAAGGTTAACAATATTACCTCAATATTCTATAGGGTCTTTTTATCAATTTTAGCGATACAAGATTACTGGAATTGAAAGATCTCAATTTTAATGGACGAATTTTAAAATACGAATATGATACCAATTTATTACCATTAATGGTGACATGAACAGAAGAATATGAACATACGTCACTGGATGATTAGACAAACATCACTAATGAATCCGGAAGGGTCAAGATACTAATAATAGCCTACCCATAAGTCCAATTTGGACACAAGGACAAAAAAAATAATTTTGAGTCAAAACGATGTCCAACGGTGGGTCTGCTTTGCACCGAAAATATGTGAAAACCAAATTCTCCAAATTCAGCATATTATAGTGTTAGTCCCGATAATTATCAAAAGATGGATGAATGAAGGACATGAATAGAGGTTCACGTAAACTTTGTAGTCTATCCTCTATTTGATTATAAAGTTGTAGTCGAGATCAGTAGTTCATACAAAAGTTTTCTATCTGATATCCTCGATTCCAACGAAGAACTACTATATAAATATATTAACTTTTGAGTATTACAAATCAAGGTATTAAACTTTCATTCTTCCTTGCAATCGTAGTTGCAAAAGGGCAGAACAAATTACAACTTAAGCAGAAGAGAAGAGAAGAAGACAAAAGGAACAACTGCTAGTTGAGGTGATGAGGATCATCGTTGCTCAAAGAAAGATTCTCCCCACAAGATCTGCTCCTATGAACTAGTAAGTTCTAAGAAGAACTACTGAAATGCTCGTCGTCACCTCTGTCACGAACTCGCTCGAACTCCTTGACTCCAATGATGGAAGCAGGACAATACTCTCTCCGTCTCTTAATTTTGAAGTCAGTTCTCAAAGGGGCACGAAGAAAGTATTTATAGAGGGGTGGAAACCCTAACCCTAATCCTGGTCGCTAACCAATTACGGAAAGATAGGAACTAAATAAATTCAAATCCCCCAAAAATAGGATCTGATTAATTAACCTAATCATTTCATAACTGTTTAAATTTCGCAATCAACGGAATCATACGCCAACTACGCTTTTTTGTGCATATGCGCACAACTGCACAGCCGCAGCTGCTCATGCAGGCATAAGCCAGCAGTGCAGCAGCTCATGCGCGCATGTGTGTAGCAGTACAGCAGCGCATATGAGCATGCACGGAGACGCGGATATGTGCATAGCCAGCGCATAGCCCGAGCATGTGCTCGTGCATGCACCCGCGCATGTGCCCGTACATGCACGCAACTCGCACAAACACTTGCGCATAAAATGACTACACAAGCGCAACAAATGACCACCAGCTCCATGCGACGATGCTGACGTGCTAAGTGCAAAGTGCGCCATCAAAGCGCTAGTTTGCGCCATTAAGCTTGAGTCCGAGTCTGAGTCCGAGTTGCTAAGCCCCTTTGGGGCTTACCTCCTTAGAGAATTTTTCCAATAGAGTTTCACAAAGCATAAATGCTTTCTTGAAGAGTTTAGCCTTCATCCTACTAGTAAAATATCACACATGACACCCACCCTTGGGCCACCACCCTATGTGCATCTCTCAACACCCACATGGTATAATATGAAGATAGCCACTAGGAGTATTTTCCAATATGGGACTATCTTTCTAGCTTTTTCAGAGAAAACCTCACACAACCAAAGAACAAACTCCAACAATCCTCCAAATATCTTAATATATGGGTTGAGCGCTCCCCACGGTGACTGTCCATCATGTATTAGGATAGATGTCGCTGTTATGATACTCGACTCCACACCCTCTCTTTCACTGTGATATTGTAACCACAACACACACATCCATCTAGATATCAACACTCACACACATACATGTGACTGGATACAGTTCACAGTATCCTCACAATATCTCGTTAGCACACAGTCACACTCTCTCTTCCTTCACCAACTGTGTAGGCCATCTATCAGAGAGTCACCCTTTTTATCATGAACACATGAACACTGCCTACTACATACACACAATACACACAAACACACCCACTCACAGAAATATAGGTAAATACATATACATGTATACACAAGTACACTATATACTAATGTAACTATGTGCACTAGTAGCAATTATTTGAATACCTAGTATGCATACTTGAGAAACTTGGGATACGTGTCCAAATAAAGAACCAAATCCCAATTTCTCCCACCAATAGTATTTATATATATCAATTATATAATAATACAACTAAAGTAACTTGCTACGATAAGAATTGAAGAGAACTAACACAAATTCACCCAAAATGAGCTCCATATCACACCGTATCGTAAAATACAGTGATACAGCCTGCACGTATCCATTTGTGGACACATACTTAGTCCCACAACCCTGACCTAAGTCTAATTAGATATAATTGGTCTTATGACACACAATTGATGTGTCAATCTCGTAATTCCCCCAAGCCACATATAAAAACCTATGCATAAATCTCTATACACAACAAATTGGCCTAAAACTTACTCCTATTGGTAGCCCTATGCCATGGGGTCATTCCTAATGGTCAAATGCATGATTTGGGAGCTAGAAAGAAGAGAAAATTCAGAATTTATCAATTGGGAGATGGATTACCAATAAAAAATATAATTGGACACGATCCGGACACGATCTCTTCACCAATGCTCATCCTCCTTGTGCTCCTTGCTTCTCCAAGCACCAAGGCTCCTTGAGTGATGGGAATGAAAGAGAAAATGTAAATGAATTGAGATATATTGATGGAGGGATGAAGGAATTGGGGATCTATGAATTGGGGATCAAAAAATAAAGAAGTAATTGAAGAGGAGAGAGAGAGAGGACTCCTCATATGTGGCCGGCCCCTTCCCCCTTCCTCAAGCAATATCAAATATCCAACTTGCCCCTCTACTAGTGTCATGTAGGTCCTAATTATGAAGGGGTAAATTAGGAAAGCTTCTAACTAACCCAAATTAACTCTAATACTCCTAATTAATTAGTAGAAAATGGTCTATTGGGCTGGATCCAAGTTGGTTCAAATGTTTGTCATCACAAGTCTAATTGGGTTCCCAAGTGTCTAGTCTAACTGATATGCTAGCCCACTAACTAATAAATAATATAGCACAATCCACAATTATTAATATAGCATACTAATTAATTATTAAATCACTAAAATAATATAACTATGCTAAATGACTAAATTACCCCTACTGGAAAAGTGGGGGTGACAACAAAAACTATGAAACAACAATAGTAATAAAAATACATGATAGAAGTAATTGAACTAGACAAAATCACAGAAAGAGAATCATAGTAAGCAATAAAAATAACTGAGAACAATATGATATAGAATATCATTGTAATGAACCGGAAATAAGAAAATGAAATAATAGCTAGTGCCTTAAAATATTAGCAAAATATGTAATTGACTTGGGCCTAACATGGGCTATATAAATAAATGGGAGCTAACGTGACCACACATGAATTGCATGATCTTTTAGCTATCACGGGCTACACTATATCACAGGCTATAAGGTATGATAACATATTTATTAATATTCTCCCATCCCCCGACTAGTACACGAATCCAAATCATGACACGTTATAACATGTATACCACGATGCACGGTCTATAATATCATGTACTATGATCACGGTCTATATAATCACGGAGATATCACGTAATCACTAAGTAATCACGAAGCACGAAACGGTGATCACTGAGTTATCACAACAATAACATCTCATGAAAAGGATCCACGTATATCAATCTGTGTGACCATCATGTCAGGAATAAAATATCTCAATACTAAATACATGAAATATAGAGGCTGTCAAATAAGAAAACTATTAGAGAATGTACTCGACTCTCGCACTTGGTGTCCGAGCTGGTGTCACATGCACCTAGATATGAATAACATGTCAACATGATGTAACAGAGTAATAATGAACTAAGATGCATTAATCATGCTCTCTAGGCCAATACTAGGTCATCACATGTCTTCTAAGTTTATAATAAAGCCACACTAGTGTTTACTAAGTAATACTAGGTCTTGGATTAGGTTCTTAGCTAATACAAGCCAATACAAACTATTCTAGTTAGCTAATAATAATAATAACTAATAACTACCTTAACTATATATATATATATATATATATATATATATATATACTAACTATTATTAGTACCAACTGATACTATCTTGCTAACAAAATCTGGACTAAACTTAATCTAATTCTGAGCTCTTTAACCATGTCTGAAACCTACTGACTGACACTAACTGCTACTGATCCCAGTTGATCATCCAGGTAACTGGTTGTCTAAGAAACCAAATAAAACTGGTACTAATTGAATATGGGTTCTACACAACACATATCAAGGTATATTACCTGATACACATGCCTGTGTGTATCACTGATACTTATTCAAAATGATAACTGGTACAATGAACTACATAATTGCCTAAACAAACACCAGTCACTGTAATATAGACTAATACACTGCCTGATACTCTACTTAGAGATATGCTAACTACTAGCAATGCTCTAACTATTAGCCTACTGATACACTATGAAGTCTATAACACAAATACTAACATAACACTAACTTAGTACACTCACAGACAACTAACCACCCTCACTACGAATGTACTAACTAACCACATCTAAACTAACCTACTCAACTGAGAATTGATGAATAAAAATCACTTTAACACCAACCCCACACTAACCTACAGCTATTGTTGTAGCTTAAAATCTACTTCCAGGTACACATTAACTGTGCGGCCTGGATACACCCCCTAGTTCCGACAATCTGTAAACCCCCTCACCCAAAAGTAGGTATTTTGTGTGTATTTTATAATTCTTGTATTTGTTTTGTATTATTTTTTCAAATCAATTAAAATCCAATACTTTTATTAGGATACTTCACCATGGTTTGGATATTAATAATATAGGATGGCCCCAAAACCTGTATCGTCCTTCATAGGAAGTAGCCTACACAGGAGACACTACTTGTAGAACCTTTTCGTGGCATAGAAATTCGATCCCTTGGTGTTAGTATGACATTAGTGTAACGATCATAGATTAATTGTTAAATATTTAGACATATATTATATATATATAATTTAATTGTGGTTATTTTCTATCCAAACTTCCTACAATTAGCATCCCATAATTCTTCGTGACAAGTTAGGCATTTTTTCTTTTTATAGATGTGCATATTATTTACTATTACCTATTTTGCGGATAACCATTTAATTAATTACTTAGTTAATTGGTTGATATAATTATTTGATTTACATAACTAAATAAATATCCAATTATTAATTATAAAATATTTTATAAAATATTTTGGGTGTAGTATTTTATTAAAACTTTATAAAAGTAAATTTTCTAGAATTTATTTTGTGGGCAAATATTATTTCTGAATTTTTCTACATCATCTATATAAGTAAATAAATAAATATAAATAAATATATAGTTAATAATAATAATAATAATAATAATAGTAATTATAGTAATTATAATAGTGATAATAATAATATTAGTAATAGAAATAAAGAAAAAAGAAAAAAGAAAAAAGAAAAAAGAAAAAAGAAAAAAGAAAAGATAACTAAAAACCTAAACCTTAAACTAATATATAAACAAAGACCTAATTCCGAATAACTACCCAATTCCCCTAACAGACTACCCCCCCTCCCCCGCGGCCAAGTCCCAGGCTCCTCTCTCTCTCTCCCTTATATATATATATATATATATATATATATATATATATATATATATATATATATACTATTAAAACCTAAATCCAAACCCTAACCCTAGCGCCACCGCCGCAGCCGCCCGGACAACCAATGTCCGTCCCCGAGCACGCGCCGCGCGCGTGTACATCGCAATTCCGAGCCCCTCTTCGCGGTATGTTATCTCTCTCATCTCTCGTCCTTTTCTCGAGCGGTTTGTCCGTGTACGTTCACAACCTAACCCTTTAGGATTTTTATTCAAGCGAGACAAGTTTTCATGTCCCGGATTGGTCAAAAATTCGACCAAAAAATGGCCGAAAAACTGACCAAAAATAGTCCAAAAACTTCACCCCAAACCCCCATGTTCACACCAATTTGCCACCAACCTGTTTAATGTTTTCAAAAACTAATTGAAATATTTTCTTCTCAATATAACCGAGGATTTTTCTGTTCTTTTAGTCTTCATTAATTTGTTATAAGTGTTAAATTATTCGGCCTCCAAAACGACAAAAAATTTAATTTTTTTAAAACTTAAATTTTGTGATACGGAGTGCGTCCTGCCAAACGGGACCGTCTCGTCGCATACCAATTACACCAAAAGGCGCGTATGGTATATCCTGACGTGTGAGATTTTGCAAAAGCTAATTCGGACATGTGTGCGCGTCGGAATCAACTTATATCCGTAAAAAGTCCCTTTATCACGACTTTTGCAAACTACCATCCCATTTTGTGTACGCTCGTCGGAATGCGACGAAACTTGTGCCATTGGATTCATGGTATCACGATGGTCCTGTGACCCAAGTTTCACGCGATTCTGAGATAGTTGACAAAGATGCCTATTTGCGGGCCCCACGGTTTGACTTTAAGGGCGAATTTGTGTTCGGCACACCAGAATTCAAAATTGGACATACCGTTGAGTTCAAATTGACATTTAGAATTTGTTTGACCTATAATTTATTCTATTTAGAGACCTTTACCTCTGGCACACTTTTTGGTGCAAGATGGCCCACATGTGGACCCGCTTTGACCCGAAATTACCGTTTTGCCCCTGTGTCCAAATTGGACAAAAATATAGTATTTTTTTAGCTATCTCGCTTATTCTGCGAATGTTGGTGATATTTATTTCAGCATCCGGAGACGTTCATTCGAAGGCCATAGTTTCTGATCCCTTGTGCTTGACATCTGGATGCTTACACTATGCAGCTTTCTTGCCAGGCAAGTATACCTTGCCATTGTACTGTAATTTATATTCCATATGGTGCATGTATTTTATTTCTATTATTTAGTTTATATATTTTAACTGCTATATAAACTGCGCGTCCAAGAATAACTTGGGTGCAATGACGGTGGCGTCGTATTTTATCTTTATTATATATTATACATGTCGACCTAGTTTTACGAGACCACCACATGATCATAAGGTATTCTTATGTTTTCTTGGCTGTGAGACCGTTGTTACACGAGTGTGAGTCTCATGTAGGATACAAACTTGCGTAATCGGCTGATCACCAATACGTATGGGACGTACGACGGATAGGGATAACTGCTGATAAAATTTGCATAATTAGAGGCCTTGGCAGTTATTAGAGGTCTCATCGTGTCATGGATATGACATGCTTAGAGCATGGGGTGGAGAGAACAATAAGTAAGGCATTTGGGCTCCTTTGCACTTTCCTTGTGTAACCCGTACGCTCTGCCGGAGATGCGCGATCATGATGACCCCTATATTATTATTATCAGGCGTTCTCTGACATTCAAAAGATGTCATGTTTTGTAGGCCCCTGATTCTCTGAGAGAATTATGCCAATCCCATTTTGTCCATATAGCCCACATGTTGAAAAGTTGTTCTCAAAGTGCATTCATATAGGCGGTTAGACGACCCTTTTTGGATGTTTATTTTTAGTACTTTATTGGCATGCTTCTATGTATCTTGTTACGTCCCTCTGAGGACCTGGTCCCTTTCCAGGTGTAGACGATCATGACTATTTGCAGGAGCATGGATCAAGACTTTCTAGTTTGTTCTCTTTCGAGGAGGCCTTCTCTTCGAGCTTCATTGTTCATTAGATGTACTTATTTTGTTTCTCTTATATTCTAGTTTGGTAGTAGATTTATCTCCACCTAGCTACTTTTTCTTATCAAGCATCTTATACTTGATTCAGTTATATAGTTGATTGGTTATTTATTTCCTTATGATTATTTTTTTGTGGATGAGATTTAGTTATGCCTTATGACTTGTGACAACCATATACCACTTGTAAAATATTGTTCATAATACAGCGTACGTATGTGTTATGGTTTCCATACATTGGAGTCTCCATAAACATACGACTGGCATGCTTACGTATTTCTAGTCCTACATATTTTGGGACTGGGGCGTGACATGTTTTTAGTAGGTAGCCCATGCAGGTCGAGAGTATATTGTCTCGGTTACGTTACTGTATCGAGCAAGCCTGCACCTAGGATTAGAGTTTTAGGTCTCATCCACATTTGACTATGACTCACCTTTCTTCCAATCTGTTCTATTTAAATAATTATATCCTGCTTGATTCATGTACTTCACTAATAGTTCCTTGAGTATAGCCTTCTGGTAGAATATATGAATCCTTGTTGATAGGATGATAAATAGGATAACATTCCTACTAAGAATACAACTAGAATATTGACACATCACTAAGTTTAGAATACCTAAGGAACCCTAGCATCCCTTACTTGTAAATTAATTGGCCATTATCCCTTGATATATTTGTAAAAGACTTGAGAGTAGTATAGACACTACTAGGATTAGTTAGAAATTTGACCATATTGTTTGACCCTAGCATTGAGGAACCAATAGAAATCTATGGTTGAATATTAGGACTAAACCTAACTTTCATAGTGAGATAGTATTATAGAACTATAAATTTAGATTCTTATCTTGATATTAGGAGAACAGTACCTTAGGAAGCCAAGCGAAATGAATAGAACATTTCCCTTGATCATACCTCGAACACAGAGATTAGCATACCACATTTTTCCTAAGGAAACCATGATATTATCAAGAGTCTCTCTATTTTATTTCATATCCTGTTCCTCCGAAGCCTTAACACTTGCTATTTGTATGACGACTAAAATTTTTTCTTCATCTTTCAATTCGTGCCACCTAACCCTTCTGATTGTAGGCCAAGTGATTTTCTTTTATGTTAGGGTATATAGTTTGCTAGGATTATAGTTGTAATCTTGAATTTTGAAATTTTGTGCTTAGTAGTTAGAACTTGATAGTTGAGTTGCTCATTTAGATTATGATTTTATGATTACACATTAGTTTCAAATCTTGTAATTTGTATCCATATCTCAATACAAGTTATATCCTCTTTCACTTGAGGACCAGTAACTTCTCCATTCTTACTATTAATACTTTTGTTCTATAAGCACTATGATTAAGACTTAAGATGACCATTACATATATAATGCAATAGGATACCCTAATAGGTATCAAGATCTTTTCTCGGGTACCCCAACAAGGGTTTCTACTTTATTTACCAGGACAAGGTTATTTTGTAGAATCCCCTTAAGACTGTAAGCCCCCTGATTTTTCAGGATTTTTAAAATAAAATTTAATAATTTTTCTTCAATTTTTTGGTGATTTTTTACTTAATAAAATTTAGGTATTTTAGAATTAAATAAAATTAAATGTCTTTATTAAATATTAAAATATTATAAAAATAATATTTTTTGGTGTAAAATAAAATATTGGACATAGGGTAATTTTTCTAGAATTTATTGGACCCCGGAAACATTTTTAAAGACCTAAAAACTCTGTTTTAATTAAACCCAAGCTGAACCGGGTTGAACCGGGCTCAAACCGGGTTGAACCGGGCTGAACCCGGTCCAACCGAACCGGCCTAGACCCTAACGGTTCGGGTCCTACCCAACCCGACCCGACCCGGCCCGACCCGGCCACCCTCACCCACGAACCCCCCCCCCCCCACGTTTTTTGGCGCCCCCCCCCCCCGCGGCCACGACGGCCACGTCCCCGCCTCCCCCGCCACGAACCCCTCCCCGCTCCGCCTCGCCCGGCCCACGACCCCCTCGACCCCGCCTCGCCCGGCGCCCTCTTCCTCTCCCCCATCCTATTTAACCCCCCGCCGGATCTCCACGGCCACCGCCAGAGCCCCGTCGTCTCCCCTCAGCTACTGCCAGCTCTGCCCCCAGCAGCCACCACTTCCACCGCCCTCTCCCCTCGCTGCCGCCCTAGCCCTCGCCTGCTGCCACCGGCCCCCGCCTCCGCCTTTCTCCTCTGCCCCAGCCCGGCAGCAGCAGCAACGACAACAGCCAGCTCCGCCTGAGCCCGCCACCAGCGCCGTCCTCGGCCAGCTCCGTCGAGCTCCTCCAGCGCCGACGACCCCATCAGCAGCCCCTCTGCCGTCCTCCTGCCGACCAGCGGCGAGAAACCCTAACCTTAGCCCCGCTTCGTGTCGCCTCGCGGATACGAGAAATCCCAGTTTCTACGAAGCCCAGTTAAGGTAGCCTTTTCTCTCTCCTCGTTGCCCCGTTTCCCGTTTCGTCTGTTGTGACACGAACCCTACGTGAACCTCTCGATACCCGTGCAACCCGCTCGGTGTGTCGTGTCCTGTGGCGATCGCAAATTATGACCCAACATCAGGAAAAATAACGCCATGTTTTTCCCCGGAACTGAGTGTGCCCCGCCAAACGGGACGACTTGGTCGCGTGCGGACTTCACCGAAAGGTACGCGCCATTAATACGGATGTCTAGGATTTTGCGGAAGTTGATTTGGATGTGCGTGCACACCAGAATCAACGTGTATCCGTCGACAACGCCCCGTATCGGCCCCGTTCTGGAACTCGTTGTAACTTTGTGTACACACGTCGGATCGAAATAAAACTTGCGCCATCGGACTCGTAGCAATACGCTGGTCCTGTGACCCAAGTTTGGTTCAATTCTGAGAACGTTGACAAAATCGCGTATCGTGGGCCCCGTGGCTCCACTTGACGAGCGATTTTGTGATCGGCTCATCGGAATCCAATTCTGGAAATTCCGTTGGGTTCGTATCATCGTTCTGGACTTGTAAACACTAAGTTTGATAAATTTGGAGAACTTTGTCCCTGACACATTTTTTGGTGCGAAGCGGTCCACATGTGGACCCCGCTTTAACAAAAAATTGTTACTTTTGTCCTTGTATCCAAATTAGACTCAAGGACAGGCAATTCTAGCTATTTGATATCTTCTGAGCATGATGGTAATATTTGTTTCAACATCCGGAGACGTTCCTGGAGATTTCACGAATACCAGAGCCAAAGTTGGAAACCAAACACCAGGCAAGTGTACCTTGTCAACTCGCAGTGATTCCTGTTATAGTATTTTGCTTGAGTTCATGATCGTGCGTGATATGGACATGAGACATCGTGAACATGAGACGTATGATTACATTGGGTGGGGAGAGACTTACCATACGAAAGGCTGATTATATTATATATATATATATATATATATATATATATATATATATATATATATATATATATCTGGAGGTGCCTTAGACTCTGACACAGAGCTTTGGCACATGTACTGGCCCTTCGAGAGAATGCTTCTATGGGTTTCCCCGACACAGAGCCTATTGTAGTCTCAGCCTGAGTATGATTAATGCTCTCACTTGCATATCACATAGTTGGTTACTTAGTTTACCCTATGGTTTTATTTATTATTGCACTGTATTTATATTGGCTTGAGTTATTCTTGTACCTTACTATGTCCCCTGAGGACCTGGATCCGGATTGTGTCCCCAGGTATAGCCGAAGAGATCTATCCCGAGGTATACGGGACAGGGGCATACATTGGAGCAGTACCAGAACCCGAGGACGAAATCGTGCCAGAGGACTTCTCCTGAGTATTGGCTTTTTATACTCAGTTATTTCTGTTTCTAGTTACTTTATTTCCTGTCTATTGCATTGATGTATCAGACTTATTCTCGGGTTGTTCCCCGAGACACTTTTATTGAGACATGTTAGATTTTATTTATTCTGATTTATTCTGGCAATTGATCTGTGATTATATTCTGTGGATGAGATTAGAATAGACTGTGACTTGTATCATTAGACCTAATTATTGTTGTACTATAGCTTAAGTACACCCTGATGGATCCATTAAATTGGGTTTGTCTATCGGTGTGTGCTGCTGGCCATTGTCACGTGTCCAGTCCCTCGATATTTTGGGACTGGGGCGTGACATGGTTTTTGTGGTGGCCCAAACAGGTCTACGACTAAATTGCTTTGGTTTCAACTTAGGGACTGAGCAAGCCTGCAATAAGAATATGATAAGTTATAGGATCTCATCCACTTATTTGATTCGTTCTTGACCTCTATATTGACTTCAAAAAAAAATTTACTTGCATCCGACGAGACTCCCACAGGAACACCACAAGTTTATTTTGGATACAGAGTAATGGATTCACAATCTTCTGTACGCATCTCATAGTTTATTTTGGATGCAAAGTAATGGATTCACAAGCATGCGACGAGACTCCCACAGGAATACCACAAGTAGCAGATGTCACCTATGACGGTGAAGTGACACCCCTAGGTGGAGGTCAATCAGCTCAACAAAGCCATCAAGCAGGTCAACCTACCTCAAGATTTCGGCGAGACGATATTCCACCACCGTCGCAGTTTACTCCATAAATGCCTCCCTTCCCACCAGGACAGCCTATGGATGGTCAACAAATATTTCAAATATTATGCGCAATGATGCAAGCTCAACAGCAGATTCATCAAGAGGCTCAGCGTCACGAGGCAGCAAATCTGAGAAGTAGCATAGTGACTGCACTGGAGCAGGCAAATCTACCAGCTCGACGGCCATCGACGGGCTCTATCATCGATTTTCTCCAACTGAAGCCCCGTACCTTTTCGGGCAAGGAGGAGCCCACTGAAGTTTACGAGTGGCTCACAAACACTCAACATCAATTAGAAGAAGCTGAGCTTCCAAGTGAGCGTTGGATGATTGCCGTCCGGATGCAGTTGACGGGCAATGCACATCACTGGTGGCTATCTGAGGAGATACGGCTCGGACCAGACCGAGTCTCTTGGGAGGAGTTCTCCAGACTCTTCCAGGAGATGTATATTCTATCTACTGCTTGATCGAAACTTCGAAACAAGTTCAATCGCCTCATTCAAGATAAGATGACAGCGGAAGAGTACAACGTGGAGTTCATTCGTCTAAATCGCTTCGCCCTAACCCTGATTCCGACAGAAGAAGAGAAGGCTGAGAAGTTCTTCGACGGACTAAACTTTGAGCGACAGAGACTGATCGGATCCATTGCACCTACTTCTTACACGGACGTCCTTGCTGTAGCCCGACGCATGGAGCGCGCCACCAGGAGGGAGTCCAACCTGAAACGGCCTTTCACATCAGCCCCAACAAGAGCACCGCATGTAGAAGCTGCAAAGAAACCTCATCTGCATCAAGCACCACAGGGAGCTGCATCCAAATCTCTAGTCCTACCTTCTTGCTACTACTGTGGCAAGGTAGGCCATCTTGCCAAGGAATGACGACATAAATTGGGATTATGTTTAGCTTGCGGATCCAATCAGCATTCAGTAAGGGATTGCCCTAAGCCTCGAGAAGGAGCACCGATCATAAATCGACAAGCTTCACCCGCACCGGAAGGATATCAGCCGAGGCCACCCATGGCACCTCAAGCAGCACTCTTCCAGCAGGCCCAACAACATCAGAGGGTACCACCACAAGGACGCGGACAAGCTTTTGCAATGATGATGGAGGACGCGCAGACTCGTGGAGTAGCGAATGCGCGTAAGATTTGAGTTATTCATAGTTATCTATTCCTAGCATTGCTTTAGCACGTGCCTGTTAGTTCGTGACCATAGCCCTAAACCTAATAATTTGGAACTTGTTAATAATAACCTAGTTTTTCTAAAAGCTGTAGTTTTCTTGATTTAACTAGATTTCCTTCACTCTTGAATTTACATAACTTTCATTCTTAGGGAAATGATGTTTTCCCTAGGTGTCTTGCCTAAACCCTCATTCCTTTATCCTCCTTGATCATGATTCTTGATAGTGATATGTTTCAAAACATGCTTGCAACCTTGTCATCTCTGTTGATCGGTTATTCTTTGATTGCGAGGACGCAATCCTCTTAAGGGGGTAGATTGTAAGCCCCCTCATTTTTTAGGATTTTTAAAATAAATTTTCGCATTTTTTCTGAAATTTTTCAGTGATTTTTTACTAATTAAAATTTAGGTATTTTGGAATTAAATAAAATTAAATGTCTTTATTAAATATTAAAATATTATAAAAATAATATTTTTGGGTGTAAAATAAAATATTGGACATAGGATAATTTTTCTGGAATTTATTGGACCCCGGAAATATTTTTAAAGACCTAAAAATCCTATTTTAATTAAACCCAAGCTGAACCGGGTTGAACCGGGCTGAACCCGGTCCAACCGAACCGAACCGAACCGACCTAGACCCTAACGGGTTGGATCCTACCCAACCCGACCTGACCCGGGCCGACCCGCTCACCCTCACCCACGAACCCCTCCACCCCCCCTCCCGCGTTTTTCGGCACCCCGCCCCGCGGCCACGTCCCCGCCTCCCCCGCCATGAACCCCTCCCCGCTCCGCCTCGCCTGGCCTACGACCCCCTCGACCCCGCCTCGCCCGGCGCCCTCTTCCTCTCCCCCGTCCTATTTAACCCCCCGCCGGATCTCCACGACCACCGCCATAGCCCCGTCGTCTCCCCTCAGCCACCGCCAGCTCTGCCCCGAGCAGTACCACTGCCACCGCCCTCTCCCCTCGCCGCCGCCCTCGCCCTCGCCAGCTGCCACCGGCCCCCGCCTTCCTCCTTTGCCCTAGCCCGGTAGCAGCGGCAGCGGCCAGCTCCGCCTGAGCCCGCCACCAGCGCCGTCCCCGGCCAGCTCCGCCGAGCTTCCCCAGCGCCGACGACCCCATCAGCAGCCCCTCCGCCGTCCTTCGGCCGCCCAACGGCGAAAAACCCTAACCCTAGCCCCACGTCGTGTCGTGTCGCCTCGTGGACACGAGAAATCCTAGTTTCTGTGGAGCCTTGTTCAGGTAGCATTTTCTCTCTCCTCACTGCCCATTTCCTGTTCCGTCTATTGTGACGCGAACCCTGCGTGACCCTCTCAATACCCGTGCAACCTGCTCGGTGTGTCGCGTCCTGTGGCAATCACAAACTGCGACCCAACATCAGGAAAAATAATGCCCTATTTTTCCCCAAGACTTAGTGCGCCCCGCCAAACGGGATGACTTGGTCACGTGCTGACTTCACCGAAAGGTGCGTGCCATTAATACGGACGTGTGGGATTTCGCGAAAGTTGATTTGGATGTGCGTGCACACCGGAATCAACGCGTATCCGTCGATAACACCCCGTATCGGCCCTGTTTTAGAACTTGTTGTAACTTTGTGTACACACGTCGGATTGAAACAAAACTTGTGCCATCAGACTCGTAGCAATACGCTGGTCCTGTGTCCCAAGTTTGGTTCGATTCTGAGAACGTTGACAAAATCGCGTATCGTGGGCCCCACGGCTCTACTTGACGGGCGATTTTGTGATCGGCTCATCGGAATCCAATTCTGGAAATTCCTTTGGGTTTGTATCATCATTCTGGACTTGTAGACACTAAGTTTGACAAATTTGGAGAACTTTGTCCCTGACCCATTTTTTGGTGCGAAGCGGGCCACATGTGGACCCCGCTTTAACCAGAAATTATCACTTTTGCCCCTGTGTCCAAATTGGACTCAAGGACAGAAAATTATAGCTATTTGATATCTTTTTAGCATGATGGTAATGTTTGATTCAGCATCCAAAGATGTTCCTGGAGATTTTACGAATATCAGAGCCACAGTTGGAAACCAAACACCTGGCAAGTGTACCTTGCCAACTCGCAGTAATTCCGATTATAGTATTTTACTTGAGTTCTTTGAACACACATATATACTCTTGATATAAATGTTCAACCTAGGACCTTGTGACATTGCTTAGCGTCTGGATAACATTCGGGTGTCGACGCCGAATGCGGTATCGGGTAACGTCACTAGAGATTGATATCGCTACACTTTATATATCTTCGTGCTTGCATAATCAAGTACATCAAACCTCAGGATACTTGACACTATTTATGTGACAGAATCTTCTGAGTTATTCATGGTGATTCTGTATAGGCTACAGGACTTGTGACATAGATATTGCATATGCTTAGCTATCATTATGACTCGCTACATCAGTTAGAGGTCATGATCGTGCGTGACATGGACATAAGACATCGTGAACATGAGACGTGTGATTACATTGGGTGGGGAAAGACTTACCATACGAAAGGCTGATTATATATATATATATATATATATATATAGTTATCTGGAGGTGCCTTAGACTCTGACACAGAGCTTTGGCACATGTACTGGACCTTCGAGAGAATGCTGCTATGGGTTTCCCCAACACAGAGCCTATTGTAGTCTCAGCCTGAGTATGATTAATGCTCTCACTTGCATATCACATAGTTGGTTACTTAGTTTATCCTATTATTTTATTTATTATTGCATTGCATTTATATTGGCTTGAGTTATTCTTGTACCTTGCTATGTCCCCTGAGGACCTGGATCCGGATTGTGTCCCCAGGTATAGCCGAAGTGATCTATCTCGAGGTATACGGGACAGGGGCATACACTGGAGCAGTACCAGAACCCGAGGACGAGATCGTGTCAGAGGACTTCTCCTGAGTATTGGATTTTTATACTCAGTTATTTCTGTTTCTAGTTACTTTATTTCCTGTCTATTGTATTGATGTATCAGACTTATTCTCGGGTTGTTCCCCGAGACACTTTTATTGAGATATGTTAGATTTTATTTATTCTGATTTATTCTGGCAATTGATCTGTGATTATATTCTATGGATGAGATTAGAATAGACTGTGACTTGTATTATTAGACCTAATTATTGTTGTACTACAGCTTAAGTACACCATGATGGATCCATTAAATTGGGTTTGTCCATCGGTGTGTGCTGCTGGTCATTGTCACGTGTCCAGTCCCTCGATATTTTGGGACTGGGGCGTGACAAAGACAGTTACAATATTAGTTGATTCTTATAAGTTGAGTAGTATGTCTCACAACCTAGTATCCCATAGTCCTTTTGACCATTAAGGAAGTGTAACTAAATGGCATTAACTATATGCTAGCATAAGACGATAGTGTTTATCCAGACTATAAAACTTAGAGGCCCATACCCCCATTTGGTCGACTAGAGACTTAGACAAGGAGTTAGTATGGCAACTGTAGAAGAACAACACTAGAAGAGTCTTATCTTCTTTATGAATTTGAATTATTTTGTACCTTCTTTCATCATAATCCAGCGTACTTATATTTTCTGGACTACCTTGACTTATGCTGCTATTATAGCCTAGTTTTATAAGCTTATTCTTTTATCGAGCTAGATCATGATATATGTATTATTGGGTGCACACACTAATACATTGTCTAAATCAGAATCAGTGTATTATGTTCTAGCTAACCTTAGTGCGCTTGGTTCGCTCTTTGCATAACTACTTTACGTGGATTAAGATATAGTTGACTCAGCATGTTAGACGAATATACTTGCCCACTAGACAGGTCAGAGCATATCATATCAGGTACATAACTATTCTGATATGAACATGCGAATAAGAATTTACCAAAATAGGATTTCAATCCACAACTGCCTTACAACTCCCTTTTGAATTCTTTAATCGCCTTGAATCCCGTACTTTTATTCTATCACCTCCTCCTCCTTGAATTCTTTATTGTTGTATTCCGTCTTCCCCTATTTCGGAAAGATGAACGTTCTTGATTAGTATAAGTTTAATACACGGATAGTACTAGATATACCCCATAGGCCAATCACATTACTTGGTGACTATCTTTCGAAATTAAGGGCATACCACATGTGAGATATTTTGTATGTTAAAAAAAATTTAAAGATTGAATAACATGATTAAATAATTTGAGGAAGTTTTTCTTGAAAGTATAGCCTTATGTGATAGATGGGTAAATTCTAAGTTGGGTAGCAGTTGCATTGTCAACAAGAGGTGAATTTCTTTTAGATTGTGATCAAGTAAGATTAGATTGAGAGATTTAAGTCATTTTTAATTTTGAGAATTTTTAGAAGAATGATTAAGACGAGGAGGATTTAATGAATTTTGAAATCTTGGTATTGCGGACCAAATATTTATACTTTGAGCACATGATATAAATTTTGAATATTGAAGGTTGAATCATCGATTTAAATAGAATCTTAGACTTGAACAATTGGTGAATTGGATTTAAAATTTTATAATTCGATAATTTGAATTAAAAGTTAAATTTTGATTGTTGGATCACCGATTTGAAATATTGAGGATGTAAATTAAATTTAAAATTTGAAGAGTACGAAATTCTTAAGTTGAGAATAGGAATAAGATTTAATTAGAATTGTTTATTATTCAAAATCTAGAGGAGATTATGATAGTTGAAAATTGTGATATAAATTTTGATGTGAAGATGTTATATGTGTTTGACTTAAATTTGGATATTGATGATTTAAAAATCGAGAAGAGCTTACGATAGGTTGAATTTTGATTTGAAAAATGATTATTTTTAATTTTGAAGTAATTATTATGGATTTGAATATATTTGGTTATTTAAAATTTTGGAAGAGATTGCGATAGACTTGCCTTATATACGAATGTGAAGGATTTAGCAAATGATGTCTTATTTTTAATTTTGAGGACGAAATTCTTTTAAGTTGGGTAGATTGTAAATTCCCTCACCCAAATATAGGTATTTTGTGTGTATTTTGTAATTCTTGTATTTGTTTTAGATTATTTTTTTAAATCAATTAAAATATAATACTTTCATTAGGATACTTCACCATGGTTTGGACATTAATAATATAGGATGGCCCCACAATTGGTGAATTAGATTTAAAATTTTATAATTTGATGATTTGAATTAAAAGTTAAATTTTGATTGTTGGATCACCTATTTAAAATATTGAGGATGTAAATTGAATTTAAAATTTGAAGAGTACGAAATTCTTAAGTTGAGAATAGGAATAAGATTGATTAGAATTGTTTATTATTCAAAATCTAGAGAAGATTATGATAGTTGCAAATTGTGATATAAATTGTGATGTGATGTGAAGATGTTATATGTATTTGACTTAAATTTGGATGTTGATGATTTAAAAATCGAGAAGAGCTTATGATAGATTGAATTTTGATTTGAACAGTGATTATTTTTAATTTTGAAGTGATTATTATGGATTTGAATAGATTTGGTTATTTAAATTTTTGGAAGAGATTACGATAGACTTGCGTTATATACGTATGTGAAGGATTTAGCAAATCATGCCTTATTTTTAATTTTAAGGACAAAATTCTTTTAAGTTTGGTAGATTGTAAACCCCCTCACCCAAAAATAGGTATTTTGTGTGTATTTTGTAATTCTTGTATTTGTTTTAGATTATTTTTTCAAATCAATTAAAATCCAATACTTTTATTAGGATACTTCACCATGGTTTGAACATTAATAATATAGGATGGCCCCACAATTGGTGAATTAGATTTAAAATTTTATAATTTGATGATTTGAATTTAAAGTTAAATTTTGATTGTTGGATCACCTATTTAAAATATTGAGGATATAAATTGAATTTAAAATTTGAAGAGTACGAAATTCTTAAGTTGAGAATAGGAATAAGATTTGATTAGAATTGTTTATTATTCAAAATCTAGAGAAGATTATGAAAGTTAAAAATGATGATGTAAATTTTGATGTGAAGATGTTATATGTATTTGACTTAAATTTGGATGTTGATGATTTAAAAATCGAGAAGCGCTTACGATAGGTTAAATTTTGATTTGAACAGTGATTATATTAATTTTGAAGTGAATGTTATGGATTTGAATAGATTTGGTTATTTAAATTTTTGGAAAAGATTGCGATAGACTTGCCTTATGTACGAATGTGAAAAATTTAGAAAATTATGCCTTATTTTTAATTTTGAGGATGAAATTCTTTTAAGTTGGGTAGATTGTAAACCCCCTCACCCAAAAATAGGTATTTTGTGTGTATTTTGTAATTTTTGTATTTATTTTAGATTATTTTTCAAATCAATTAAAATTCAATACTTTCATTAGGATACTTCACCATGGTTTGGACATTAATAATATAGGATGGCCCCAAAATATGTATCGTCCTTCATAGGAAGTAGCCCACACAGGAGACACTACCTGTAGAACCTTTTCGTGGCACAGAAATTCGATCCCTTGGTGTTAGTATGATATTAGTGTAACGACCATAGATTAACTGTTAAATATTTAGATATATATATTATATATATAATTTAATTGTGGTTATTTTCTATCCCAACTTCCTACAATTAGCATCCCATAATTTTCCATGACAAGTTAGGCATTTTTTCTTTTATAGATGTGCAAATTATTTACTATTACCTATTTTGTGGATAACCATTTAATTAATTACATAGTTAATTGGTTGATATAATTATCTAATTTATATAACTAAATAAATATCTAATTATTAATTATGAAATATTTCAAAAAATATTTTGGGTGTAGTATTTTTTTAAAACTTTACAAAAGTAAAATTTCTATAATTTATTTTGTGTGCAAATATTATTTTCGAAATTTTCTACATCATCTATATAAGTAAATAAATAAATATAAATAAATATATAGCTAATAATAATAATAATAATAATAATAATGATAATGATAATAATAATAATAATAATAGTAATAACAATAGTGATAATAATAATAATAGTAATAGAAATAAATAAAAAGAAAAGAAAAAGAAAAGAAAAGATAATGAAAACCTAAACCTTAAACTAATATATAAACAAAAACCCAATTCCTAATAACTACCCAATTCCCCCAGCAGACTACACCCCCCCACAGCGGCCAAGTCCCAGGCTCCTCTCTCTCTCCCTTATATATATATATATATATATATATATATATATATATATATATATATATATATACTATTAAAACCTAAATCCAAACCCTAACCCTAGCGCCGCCATCGCAATCGCCCGGACCGCCGCCGTCCGTCCCCGCGCACGCACCGCGCGCGTGTACAACGCAGTTCCGAGCCCCTTTTTGCGGTATGTTATCTCTCTCATCTCTCGTCCTTTTCTCTAGCGGTTTGTCCGTGTAAGTTCACAACCTAACCCTCTAGGATTTTCATTCAAGTGGGACAAGTTTTTGTGTCCCGGATTGGTCAAAAATTTGAACAAAAAATGGCCAAAAAACTGACCAAAAATAGTCCAGAAACTTTACCCCAAACCCCCATGTTCACACCCAATTTGCCACCAACCTGTTTAATGTTTTCAAAAACTAATTGAAGGATTTTCTTCTCAATATAACCGAGGATTTTTCTGTTATTCTAGTTTTCATTAATTTGTTATATGTGTTAAATTATTCGGCCTCCAAAACGACCAAAAACTTAATTTTTCAAAACTTAAATTTTGTGATATGGAGTGCGCCCCACAAAACGGGACCGTCTCGTCGCGTACCAATTGCACTGAAAGGCACGTATGGTATATCCTGACGTGTGGGCTTTCGCGA
Source organism: Iris macrosiphon (assembly GCA_036927795.1). NCBI lineage: Eukaryota > Viridiplantae > Streptophyta > Magnoliopsida > Asparagales > Iridaceae > Iris > Iris macrosiphon. The sequence goes on along the minus strand of JAYESA010000014.1, from coordinate 30,827,578 downwards.
AAACTGATTCGGACGTGTGTGCACGTCGAAATCAACCCGTATCCATAAAAGTTTTCGTATCGCGACTTTTGCAAACTACCACCCCATTTTGTGTACGCTCGTCGGAATGCGACGAAACTTGCGCCATTGGATTCGTGGTATCACGATGGTCATATGACCCAAATTTTACTTGATTCTGAGACAGTTGACCAAGGCGCCTATTTGCGGGTTCCACAGTTTGACTTTAAGGACAAATTTGTGTTCGGCTCACCGAAATCTAAAATTGGACATACCGTTGAGTTCGTATTGACGTTTAGAATTTGTTTGACCAATAATTTATTCCATTTACAGACCTTTACCTCTCGTACGCTTTTTGGTGCAAGATGACCCACATGTGGACCCGCTTTGACCCAAAATTACTGTTTTGCCCCTGTGTCCAAATTGGACGAAAAGGTAGTGTTTTCTAGCTATCTCACTTATTCTGGGAATATTGGTGATATTTATTTCAGCATCCGGAGATGTTCATTCGGAGGCTATAGTTTTTGATCCCTTGCGCTTGACATCTGGATGCTTATACTATGCAGCTTTCTTGCCAGTCAAGTATATCTTGCCATTGTACTGTGATTTACATTTCATATGGTGCATGTATTTTATTTCTTTCATTTAGTTCATATATTTTAACTGCTATATAAATTGCGCGTCCAAGAATAACTTGGGTACAACGACGGCGGCGTCGTATTTTATCTTTATTATATATTATGCATGTCGACCTAGTTTTACTAGACCACCACATGATCATGAGGTATTCTTATGTTTTCTTGGCCATGCCACAGTTGTTATACGAGTGTGAGTCTCATATAGGAAACAAACTTGCGTAGTCGGCTGATCACCGATACGTATGGGACGTGCGACGGATAGGGATAACTGCTGATAGAATTTACATAATTAGAGGCCTTGGCAATTATTAGAGGTCTCATCGTGTCATGGATATGACATACTTAGAGCATGGGGTGGAGAGGACAACAAGTAAGGCGTTTGGGCTCCTTTGCACTTTTCTTGTGTAACCCGTACGCTCCGCCGGAGATGCGCGGTCATGATGACCCCTATATTATTATTATCAGGCGGCCTCTGACGTTCAAAAGACATCATGCTTTGTAGACCCCTGATTCTCTGAGAGAATCAGGCTAATCCCATTTTGGCCAGATAGCCCACGTGTTAGAAAGTTGTTCTCAAAGTGCATTCACATAGGCAGTTAGACGACCATTTTTGGATGTTTATTTTCAGTACTTTATTGGCATGCTTATATGTATTTTGTTATGTCCCTCTGAGGACCTGGTCCCTTTTTAGGTGTAGACGATCATGACTATTTGCAGGAGCATGGATCAAGACTTGCTACTTCATTCTCTTTCGAGGAGGCCTTCTCGTCGAGCTTCATTGCACATTAGATGTACTTATTTTGTTTCTCTTATATTATAGTTTGGTAGTGGATTTGTCTCCACCCAGCTACGTGTTCTTATCAAGCATCTTATACTTGATTCAGTTATATAGTTGATTGGTTATTTATTTCCTTATGATTATTTTTTTGTGGATGAGATTTAGTTATGCCCTGTGACTTATGACAACCATATACCACTTGTGAAATATTGTTCATAATACAGCGTACGTATGTGTTATGGTTTTCATACATTGGAGTCTCCATAAATATACGGCTGACATGCTTACGTATTTCTAGTCCTACGTATTTTGGGACTGGGGCATGACATAATCCTCCAACACCTGATACACTAAGTACCATGCTCGAACCCAAGTCCTACCATGCTCGAGCCAAATTGAGATTTGAACCACTGCTACATACCAAATAGCTAATCATGCAATAATATAACCCCTTACTAACAATGACTGGTAGACTAATCATCTAACTAAATTACCAAACCTCTAAGTAACTAAGATAGAACTAACATAATGTAACTGATACATCTTAACCCAGTTCTATACTACAGCACAACACCAACTAAACACAACAATACCAACAACAACAACCTCTAACCAACAACAACACAGCCACAACAGTAGCACCATGCTACTGCTGATGTTGCTCATTGATGCAATCCGACAGTTGCTCCCTTTGCAGACTGATTCATCAGTGCAACAAGACCCGATAGCCACTGCTGCTAATGATCCTCTATCGGTGCACTACACTGCACAGTCACTTATTAACTTACACACTTATATATATATATATATATATATATATATATATATATATATATATATATATATATATATATATATATATATATATATATATATATATCACACACTAGTCATTAAGTAAAAAACTAGATGTGTAATATATAATACACCATGATACATATTCAATTATAATACCAAAACTTCCAATTCTTCATGAATGATATTACCACATACCAATTACACACTAATATAGCTAATACAACTTGTTACAATAGAAATTAAAGAGAAATTGCACAAATCACACACAATAGAGCTCTATATCACACGGTATCATACCGTATCATGATACGACATACTCTAGTCCAATTATGGACACGTATCTAGTATTCCAACCCCGATCTAAGTCCAAATAGCCTAAATTAGTCTCAAGACATACACTTGATGTGTCAATCTCGTAATTGCCCAAAAATATACACAAAAACTTATGTAGAAATCATAATATACCGCCAATTAACCTAGAACTTGTTCCTATTGGTAGCCCTATGCCATAGGATCGTTCCTAATGGTCAAATGCATGATTTAGGAGCTAGAATGTAGAGAAATTCAGAATTTACCTATTGGAAGATAGATTTTTAATAAAATACTGAATGAACACGATCCGGACACGATCTCTTCACTAAAGCTCCTCCTCCTTGTGCTCATTGCTTCTCCAAGCACCAAGGTTCCTTGAGAGGTAAAAATGAGAGAGAAATGCAAATAAATTGGGAGAGATTGATGGAGGGATGAAAGAATTAGGGATCTAAGAATTTGGGAATCTAAAATTAAGAGTGCAAATGAAGAGGAGAGAGAGAGAGAGAGAGAGAGAGAGAAGAGGCTATATGGCCGCCCCCTAGCTTTTCCCCTCTCCAAGGAATAATCAATTACCAATGAGCCCCTACTTAATTCATATGAAGAGTATTAGGGAAGGGCTAGATTGGAAAGGCTTCTAACTAATACAAATTAGGCTAATCCTCCTAATTAATTAGTGGGAATTGGTCTATTGGGCTTGATCCATGTTGGGCTCACTATTTTTTATGACAAGTCTAATTGGGTTCACAAGTGTGAAGTCTAACTAATAGGATAGTCCACAAATTAATAAATAAATAGCATAAACACCAAGATTAATTATTAGCACAATATAAATAAATATTAATCTCAAAAATAAATATATATAAATTGACTAAAATACCCTCATCTAGAAATGTGAGAGTGACACTGGAGACGCATGGGATGCATAGAGTCTGGGATGCATATTGCCAGAGACGCATGAAGTTTAGGACTTATGTGGCCTCGTACACGTGGCATTGCATGCGTATCAGGAGTCATTATTAGTCTGACAAGAGCTTCTTGTCATTTAGTGTGCACACATTTTGCATTTAAAGTGCCTTATTGTCAGGATTTAATGCCAGACACAATCTGGGTGTCAGGATGCCACGTCAGATCCATATGCAGCCAAAGTTTCTTCAACAGGTTGGGATGCATGGATATTATCTTTCTGGGCCACATGGTGACTCTGTGGCCTTTATATCCAGAGTTTGGTCTTGGGACACATGGTTTATTGGACGTATGGATCCATTTTTCCATGCTTCTATAAGACCTCCTTCAAAGTTTTCAGACTAATAAGTCTAAAATAGTTTAAATAAGAAGCATAGATGGAGAGTACTTGGGTATGAATAATAAGTTTAAAATAAAACCCTATCAGAGGTGATATGGATGTGATAGGTTTGGTGGACTTATCATCACTTGCGTACTTAGGGTTAAGTACAGATGACAAGTTTAGATGATGATCGATATCAGAGGTATTATGGACGTGATAGTCGATAGTCAGAATTGGAGAGTTTGCTTAGAGGTAGTATGGACATGGAAAAACTCTACTGGGGAGAATTTTAGATGGTTCCAATGGAAGTGCGTTGGCAGACCTGGAGATTGCTCCATTGGGGAACTTTTTGGGAGATCCATTATCTATTGTGTACTCAAGATGCCTGAGTACAGATAACAGAAGATGAACATGGGGAATGCAAATATCGTACATTTTGAATGCTTTGCTGGGGATAGGGGGGAATACTAGTATAGTTTAAACATAGTATTTCTTGAGAAACTTGCTGTTGATAGGCATCATAAGCAACTCTCCATTGGATTTCGTAAGCCGGTAAGTGTCGTTGGGGTAGACAGTTTCCACAATGAAAGGGCCTTCCCATTTGGCCTGGAATTTTTTGGTTGTCTTGTGCGTCATAACCATAGGCCTTCTTACTTTGAGGAAGAGGTCACCCACTTGGAATGTCCTCTTCTTAACCCATTTATTGAAGGCACCAAAGAAACGTGCTTGATACAGCTCAATGCGTTGTTGAGCTAATAGGCGTTTATCGTCAAGTGCTTCCAATTCTTGTAGCCGTCGATGGTGCATGTCGTCATCTGTCAACTTGTTAGAAAGGGCCACCCAGAGTGAGAGGATTTGGACCTCTAGTGGGAGGACGGCCTCACTCCCGTAGAGTAGGGAGAACGACGTACTGCCGGTTGGTGTCCGGATAATTATTCGGTAGGCCCAGAGACATTTATATAGCTTTTCATTCCAGTCGCGCTTGTTACAAAATACAAATTTCTTGAATAGCTTAATGATTATTTTGTTGAATGCCTTTTCTAACCCATTTGCTGCTGGATTATAGACGATCGAAGCGACATTCTAGATTCAGTTTTTATCGTAAATCGATAAAAATTTTGGCTTGCAAACTGTGGACCATTGTCGTGAATAATTCTTCGAGGTAATCTAAAGCGGTTGATGATGTGATGTTTAACAAAACTGACCACGTTTGACGTCTTTACTTCAGCGAGTGAAATAACTTCCGTCCATTTGGAGAAGTAATCTGTGATAGCTAGGATAAACCGATATTTCTTAGACGAAGGTGGACTAATCGCTCCAATAATGTCAATTCTCCATGTTTCGAATGGCCAAGATTCTACCATTGGGTATAGGAATTCTGAGGGTTGGTGGATGAAGTCTGCATGGATTTGGCACATCTGGCACTTTCTTGCATAATCGATGGCATCCGCTACCATTATCGGCCAATAATAATCCATTCTTTTAAGATAATCCTGTAGCTTTGGGCCGGGTTGGTGGGCACCGTAAAAGACATCGTGGGCCTCAAGAAGAGCCTGCTTGACTTCTAAATCTAATAAGCATCGTAACAGAAGCCTTTCATATAATGGCAATAAAATATTTTGGTAGTTGTGTCATAGTAGAACCAGAGGGAGCGTCGCTGGATGGAACTGACTTCCATTGGGTCCTCATGGAGAATCCTATAGACTGCGAAGTCTATGAAAGAAAGTCTTCAATCTTGGGTGTTGATGCCAGTTGTTACTCCCCATTCCCGATGTAAGTATTTGGAACTTATTATTTTATGCTTGCATGTTAATTAGGTTGCATGGAAACTAGACCCATTCTTTGGTTTAGATTGGTTCATAGTTTATTTGTTTAGGTTGGTTTGGTCATGAGTTAAACCCATGGTATAAACCTCAACCCTAACTATATAAGCCAACTTCTTTCTCTCTCTTCTCTCATTCTCTTATTTTTCTCTCTTTCTTCATTTTAGGCAAGTACACCTTGCATGACATAGAGAAACCCTTAGATTTTAATTTTTGCCTTTTTCTAGCATTTTATTAGTTTAATAAGTGTGCATTATGATTCTAAACACTTTTAATACTTGGAGTTTTTTATTTTAATGGATGGATATGAGTAGATCTACATTTGAAGATTAGGGTTATCTTGGGTTCCATGAGTTTTCCTTGGTTTTGATCAAGCTTAGTATCTTTGAAAATGAATTATTCCATGTGGTAGAGTATTCAATTCGTACGATTTTGACTTTTTTTTCACTTGATTTGGAGTTAAAATAAAAAATTTATGAAGAAAATAAATCTTTGGTTTTGAGTTTTCCGCCATGGCTGAACTTGTTGTTTGGAGAAGACGAAGTTCGCATGCGGTCAACATCTATGCGACCGAGAGTTCTATGCGGCCTGGACTCTTTGCCGCATATGCCATCACAGCATGCGTCCATCTTGTTGGATGCATGACTGATTATTACACAAAGTGTTCTGGAGATAAGTACTTGAAAAAGTCCTAAGTAACGAAACTCCTTGTGTTTCACTCCTGAACGAATGAGAAATTCACTAAGTCCAAGAGACATTTATGCGGCAATCCGAGCATGCGGCAAGCGGACTTATGCGGCAGTGACCATATGTGTCTCTTCTCTTTTGGACGCATAACTCTGGCCTTCTTGCATAATTTTTCCATAAACTTGTATTTTCTTCCTAACACACTTTGTGGCTTGTCACGTCCATCACTTCAGTCATTTCTCTGACACGAATTTATTGACCGTCACATAGTACTTGTCCCAAGGAGCGAACTTTGCCTTGACCTATGTGACACTGACCTATGCGGCACTAACTCTTATGCGGCCTTGACCTGTGCGTCCATGATCCTATGCGGCCCCATGTGTATGATTTATTGATTTTTATGGGTTGGTATTTTATTGGATTTTGTGAGTATATGTGAGCTAAGTGACCATGTGTTAGACTTGACTAAGTGCCTGACCCGACTATGTAGAAGACTAGACTATGCGCCAAGTGGCCATATTACCCATGCGCCAAGTGATTATGAACATTTATGTGCCTGACTTAACTAATGTGTTGCTATGTGCTAGAACTCATATGATTTACTAATGATTGGTAACTTGACCCGGCTATTGGTATCCTTGCTGATACACTTACTACGTACTAAGTGTTCCTATGTGCTAAGTGTTCCTACGCAGTTATGTTACATATTTTATACCGAGGTGTACCTACATGCTATGCGACATGTAATATGATACGATTTCCTCCAACATGGACATCATAGTTGGTCGATAACCAAGTGTGGCTAGGACTTGTGTTGATTGTTGCATCACGCTGGATGAATCCAAATTGAACTATCAAAGGACAAAGTGGATATGTATCCAGTGTGCCCGTACTGCGGTACGACATATAATAAGAATAACATGTGACCATGATATATGATTCCAACTAACCGTAGGGTTAACTAGGCAACTAAAACTTGTAGAGCATTAAGAGAGACAAAATCTTGAGACCGCGCTTAACTAGCCACCCTCAAATATTCAACTGGGGAGAGCAGGATGGACACCATTTAAATATTATTTAAATCCTCATTAGTGGATTGCGATATCCGACTATTATATTATACTATGTATTCTATGCGATCTTCGAACGGTGGCCTTGCGAGGGACCGGTGCATAATTACTGCATGCTACATGGCGATTCATGGCTCGGCTAGCCCTGCTAGCACATGGTTCAATCTGAGTATTCCTATTGCACGCATAATACCTCTGGGATAACCCAGACTACACCTAGAAAGTCGTACAAATGATTGGCCGATAGTGTAATTGAACTTATTTTTGGTTGTATCTATTGTTGAATAGTTTAGGGACACGGACTATCATGGTGCGATGGTTTGACCATTGTCCTTGTTTGGTTGTAGGGTTAGATTATTGTATCATGATAGTCTATGGACCGAAACTATGAGACAGAACTATATATATATGTGTGTGTGTGTGTGTGTGTGTGTGTGTGTGTGTGTGTGTGTGTGTGTGTGTGTGTGTGTGTGTGTGTATTTCTCTCTAGTTTTGTTTTTTCATTCGTTCTTCCTTTGTGGTACTTGTTATTTGGGGTCTGAGTATTTCTCTCTGGTTTTGTTTTTTCATTCGTGCTTCCTTTGTGTTACTTGTAATTTGGGGTCTAACCCCACTGGTTCTGCATGCCAGGTTTAGAGACAGCACCCGAGGATCCAGCGTACTTTCTCCTGAACAATGACATGCACCAGGCGAATGTCCGCTGAGGGACACGAGTGGGTTTTTTCTTCCATGCTCGATATTATAATTTTTTCTCTTTTGGGCGTTTAGCCACCGACACTTGTTAGCCGTAGATCTGGATATTTAGTTTCTTTACAAGGTTGTAATTAATCAGACTGCAACTGATCATGGTTATGTACTTTGGCTACTCTGCCAGTTTCTTATTTTGTACAGCTGGTTTTTAGAATATTTTGATGGGGCGATTGGGACTCCTTTCACCTTTATCATACATGTTCTATGTTTGTTATTCTTGTTTGACTGATTGAGACAATATACATTATGTGTGACCCTAAGTGACTTGCTTGTAGTATGCACCCCCTTGCCTAGTTATAGCTGTGATCGTTGTATGACATATAATATCTTATACATGGTAGTTTACCATGTCCATCTCCGTATTCCGGTACTGGGGCGCAATACCAGTCTCCACCAAATAGCCCAAATATATACAAAAGTTATTTTTCAGGAAGACGAGTTCTTGACCAACAACTGTGAACAGAAAATACGTTACGATTGGAACTGCCAATGAGGCTGCTAGACCCGCTAGGACGTCAACCTCAATATTTTGTAATCGGGGTACATGCTCTATGAAAAACCCCTCGAAGGTGGAGATTAAGCTGAGTGCGGCCTGATGGTAAGGTATCAAGCCCTCATGCCAGACTTCGTATTCACCTCAGACCTGACTGACTATTATCTTGGAGTCGACATATGCCTCGAATTAGTCCACTTCGATTTGCTTGGCGAGTTGATGCCCAATGACAAGGGCGTTATACTATGCTACGTTATTAGAACAGGGTTCCTTGAAGGAATAAGTGCGGTGGATAACCAGATCGTTGGAGGAAATGAGCACAATTTTGAAACCCGCGACGACATCACCTTTGGGTCCCATTCTTGAAGCACCGTCAAAGAACATTCGCCAAACAGCTTTTGCTGACTTCATGTTGGAGTCCAGTACTTCGTCTTGGATTTTGTCATAAAGCCTCGAGGTTTATGGCAATGGATGAGCTTCTACGAAGTCGGCCAATGACTGGCCTTTAACGGCCTTTTACGGGACAAACACCATATCGTATGGAGATAATATCATTGCCCAGGTTGCCAAGTGAGAGTTAAGTACACTTGGCTTAGTCATGAGGACCCTGAGAAAGTTAACTCATGCGACTACATGAATTATTTTCTTGGCTACGTAATGCCGATTCTTCTGGATGGAAAAGACCAGAGCGAGGCACTCCTTCTCTACATAGTTGTACCTATGCTCCGCGTCGACCATCATCTGGCTAAGGTAATAGATGGTCTGCTCGTGACCTGCATCACTCTTCTAGGCTACTAGAGCACCGAGAAAGTGGCCTATTGCACGTACATAAAGCAGGAAGAGTCTTCCGACGAATGGGGCTACCAATACTAGAGGATTTGAGAGGTACTTTTTGATGTCGTCGAAGGCTCACTAACATTCTTCCGTCCAGACGAAGGATATTCCCTTCTTTATGAGTTTATTAAATGGCTGACAGCGTCCATAGAGATTTGGTATGAATCTTCTGATGTATGCCAATCTTCCTTGAAGGCCACGAAGTTCCCGTAGGTTCTTCGGTGGGTTCATCTCAAGGATTGCTTTGGTCTTATCGGGGTTTGTGTGGATACCCTTGGACGTGATGATAAAGCCTAAAAAGTTGCCTTGGAGACTCCCAGGAAATATTTAGTTGGGTTCAACTTGAGTTGGTGCGCACACATCAGATCGAAGACTGTCTTAGGACCCTGAAGATGGACGTCATTAAAAAGACTTTAGATGGCGATGCCATCAACATAACATTCGACTGTCTTGCGCAGGTGTTCGCAGAAGATAGTGCTTATGGCGCACTGGTATGTCGTACCTACATTCTTCAGACCGAAGGGCATGACTGTGTAGCAATATACCCCTATCGGTGTTCGAAATGACGTATGCTTCTCGTCGTCTTAAAATATCTTGATTTGGTTGTAGCCTGAGAATCCGTCCATAAAAAATATATGCTCAAAGTCATAGGTGTTGTCGATCATAATGTCTGTGATCGGAAGAGAAAACTCGTCCTTTGGGCATGTTGTGTTTAGTCTCGAAAGTCTATATAGATTTGAATCTTGTCGTTCTTTTTTGTGACAGGCACAATGTTGGCTACCCAATCAGGATGTTGCTCTTCACAAGTAAAGTCATTGTCTATCAGCTTGTTTACTTCTACTTCGATATCGTTCATGATGTCAGGACGAAAGTGCCGTTACTGCTGCTTTACCGGCTTGGCATTGTGCAGGATGTTGAGTTTATGCACTGGGATATGAGGGTCCAATCCTGGCATATCTTCTTAGCTCCAGGAGAACACATTAAGGTACTCAATTACAAGTTACATCTGGGATTTATGATCTTTACCGGACAGGCATTGCTGATGAAGATGGGCTTAGCAGAGGACTCATTGCCCAGATATACTTGTACGACTTCATCTTCGGTGGGTGATTCTCGTTGTTCGAAATGCCATTCCCGTTGTGAGTCAAGGCATCGAGCCCACGATTCCACCTCAAAGAGTTCAGGTGGATGGTCGTCATCTTCCTCTGGATGAGAGGATACCATGTTGACAGATAGTATCTGTTTAAGCATATCTCTGATGCTCATATTGGAGTCCCATACTGAGGATTAAGATGAATGAGAATGCAAATCCTCTTCTTCTCCTGATCCTTAGGGGGTGGTTGGCGGTGAGACATACCCCAGGCCATGCCGAGTTCGCTGGTAGTATGCCTTCGATTTTCCAGTAGGGGCGAGGAGGCACAAAGGCAGATGCCGGCCTTTGTCGTAATTCATACCTTTGTCTCTTTTCAAATCTTAGCCCTTGCTCTAGATGATGTGCTTGGCTTGCGGAATGTAGCGGTATATCTGTATTTTACCGCCATCAGGTTCATGTGCTTCTGTGGGAGATCTTAAGAACGCTCAACTTTTTCGAAGATGATGGGTTTGTCACCCCTTCTCGTAGCCGAAACTATAAAAGTAGGCGCTCTGACTTGGATGTATTCGATTTATGACATATGTGGTGGTTACTTGCATATGTAGTTGAAACCTTATACCATGTTCTAAATAGTATATTGTACTTAAATGTGCAACGTTAGAGTAATTCAAAGATAACCCTTTATTCATAAAATAAGGTATTTTGCCCACCGAAATTACATCATCAAGAGAGGGAGTATCAGCATGAGCAACTATGTATTCCTCCAACTCGTCCTTCTCAGAATTTGTTTCCAATGCGAGTGGTAGCTTAGGAGGCCTCTTCTAGAGTTTAACAACCAAAGGTTCAGGGGCAGGAGCCGGTGTTGGGTCCTTCTTTTATGATTGGCTGGGTCTTCGCAACCGTACAGTCAGAGGTTCCGGTACTATTCTCTGGAGCTTTACCATAAGTGGAGGGGCTGTGTTACGAGCACGTCCCTTGAGGCAGACAGTTAAGGGCTCATCCGATGTTATGCCAGGTTCTGCTTCGTTGGCACCGTCGTTCCCTCTTTCTTCTTATTGGCTTTGTTTGTACAAGATAGAGTCAGAGTAATAGGCCTCAACCCCTTTGAAGGGATCGAAATCATTAAACTCGATCTTGACGACACCATCATAGTCAACATATTTTAGTCCCTGGTGCAAGGTTGAAGGGAGAATCATGTATTCATGTATCCATGGTCGCCTCAGCAAGACAATGTAGGATACATCTATGTCTATGACGTAACACGTGACCTTTGTTCGTAGGTCGCCAATCTGACATTTCAAACGTATCTTGCCCAGAGGATATCTTCTTCCATCATTGAATCCACTAATTATAGTGTTGGTTGCGGCCAGTCTATGCAAGGGAATTCCCAGCATCTGGAGTAGACTACGTAGGATAATGCTAATAGATGACCCAGGATCAATGTGCATTCGATCCACTTTGATGCCCCGATGTAGCCCATATAATAAAGAGGGCGGTCGTGCCTGTTATTTTTCAACAATATGTCATGTTGTGAAAATGTGATGTTTGATAATGCCTCCATCGCATTATGGCAGTGGGGGCATGTAGTGGGGTCCTCAAACGGTGGCTTGACCTAGGACAGATAAGATTAGGCATTCCGCAATGCTTCACTTAGAGCTTCTCGAGTGTCTTTTAAGAGTCGGAGGAGTTCAAAAAGTGATAACTTTGTCGGAGTATTGGCAATCTGTGCCAATATATCAAAGTTGTAGAACTTCTCCGGCCTTTGAGTTGCATCCTTTCGTAATGGTTTATCGAAGCAAGTTTTCTTCTACTTTTGTGTGTCTGCTGTAGGAGGCTAGGATGGACTCGGATGGATACAGTGGGTGCAGCTGGTATGATGGCCGAAGGAACACTGCCATCAAAAGCATCATAGTCACTTTGGTAGGCGAGGCCTGACCTCGTTGCGCCTGCCACAGCTTCCTCAACAGGAGGAGAAACCATGTGACAGGGTTTGGACTTCTTTCCCTTCTTTTTGGTAGAAGAAGGCTGCATCAAGTCTTGGGCGAGATCTGGGTGAACCTAGATGACCTCACCCCGTGGTGCGCTGAGTGGCACCAACCCGGTTGCTTGGTCGCGGGATGGAGGAAGATTGACAACCTCCATTGTCGCCTTCGGGATCTGGACAACACCATCTTGGGCTTCCATTATTAGAAAGTCCCCAAACTCGAGTGACACCATGTTGGCAGCGACTGTCTTATCTTCAAATTATAAGTTAAGTGCATTGGTGTCGATCAGGCGCTAAATATATTTTTCAAGATGTAGCAGTCCCGTGTTGGATGGTGGACGTACCGGTGATAATGGCAGTATTTGGTGTTGTCGACCTTGTCTGCCTCATCAGGATGTTTCATGTCGGGAAGCCGGAGCTTGCCGTTCTTCATCAGTATGTCGTAAATTGCCATGACATCATCATCTTCAAAAGAGTAAGTCTCTTTTGGCTTTGAAGTTTCTATCGGCTTTTGATCCGGTGTGGCTATTTTTTTAGAGATGTTGACGGTAAGAGCCTGCTTTCCTTTGTCGTTTCGGCCATTGTTATCCCCACTGTTGTTGTTGGCAGGGTGCTTTTCCCTATCATCTATGACGGGGATGTGTATTCCCAGCCGTTGGGCGTTCTTCATCTTGCTTTCAGCGGCAAAAACGTTTATGATAAACATTGTCCAATCTTTGAACTGGGAGCCTCCCGTCCAAAGCTTCACTACTGGGAGAAGATTTTTGTGACATGCATCCATCAATGTAGACTCAGGATTTTCGGGGGCAATTTTAGCATAGCTTGCCCGAATTGTTCTATGTATTGACGTACATGATCCTTCTCTCGTTGGGCAACGTCCATAAGAAAGGATATGGTCATATCCATTCCTCCGTCATAGAAATGGCCCAGGAAGAGGCTTCTGAGGTCCTCGAAGGAAGAGATGAAATTATATGTGAGGCTGTAGAACCATTCGAAAGCCACCCCGACCAACGCCCCGACGAAGATCTTGGTGAGAAGAGCATCGTCACGAGGTAGGTGCCCCATTATTGTGTCAAAGTAGCTCAGATATTGACGAGGAGATAACTTTCCATCAAATAGAATCATGGAGAATGGCTTGTACTTAGGCGGATAAACTATGTTCTTCGATTCGAGGGGATATGGTTGTCATACCCCGAGTTCACGTTGTGCGTCCCAGTTGTTCATCGAGTCCAAGCGGGCTCGAAGTTCTCGGATTTCCCACATTGCCTCCCGAGCCTCATCGGATGATAAGGAGGTAGAAGATTGGGGTTGAGAATGAATGCCCACTGCCGGAAGAGCAGGAGTCGGTACATTAGACTCCCCGATGGTCCCAAGATCTGGTGCCCTGGGGGGGTTGCGAAGTCATGTTGGCTTTGATGTCCAACATTACCTGTGTCAGAGCCTGCATCGAAGCACTCACCGTTTGCATCATGGTCTCGAGTGCCTCGAGGCACTGCCAATCAAAGGGGCCCTCATTGACCTCATCTGCCATGTACATTGTCCTGACATGGGGAGATACAGAAGGGACTGTTGATCTCTCACTTTCTGTCTCAGCAGGAATACTACACCCGATGTCGGAAGGTGCTTCACTTTGGTGAGCGTGGCTACCCCCAAAAAATTTGACGTTCATCGCTTAAAACTCAATGTCCTCTCGGAACGAAGGGTTGCTGAAGAGTTCTGGAGGGTCGCTACCCTCAGCTTGCTGAGTAATCTTGGGTCTGGTGGAAGTGCTACACCTAGTTAATGACAGTTTGATTTCGAGCGGGTGCCCAAAAATATTTATTTTGTGGGGAGGTTCGCTTGTCTTCCTTGAGCTCACCATATCGACACACTAGCAGAGAGAGATGGGTTAGAGGTGCTGGGCTTCTGGCCTCTCTTTGTGGAGGGAGATCTCCAAGTGGCACAACATGAGGCAAAGGTTAAATCCTCCTCTCCTGGTACTTGCACCTGTTCTCCTAGATGTTGCCGGATGGGTGCCTCAAGTTGTAATTGTTAGATTACCGACTGCCTGATTACAGGTATTGCCACTTTGTTACAACAGCAGTTAATTATAATGCTGGCACATTGATGCCTAAGAGGGGCCATCTCGTATGTCGTTGATGTCTTCCTTGATTTACGCTTGTGATTGATCACATTGTGCAAGTCAGGCAAGTGGTGATTCACCTTTACATCCTCTGTATGAGCTCGAATGAACCAGGTACATGGGTGTGCAGGTAGGGTTTTTGCTCCCGGACCTGAGGTTTGTACATGAACTCTACCCAAGTCACAAGTGAAAGACTTTGAAGATTGACCCCGTCCACATGCCGCTGCGGGCTTGGAGCATGGGTCGGTCTTGTATAACTTTCCGGCAGAAGCACACATAATAGTTAGTGGCGCATACTGACGGTCCGTCAACTGAGCAATTGCTTGAGCTTTGCGAGCTCATACTGCCCTGGACTTTCTCGACTTAGCACGCACTGACGCATAGTACGAAGAGTCCAAGTTAGAATTTTCTCCATTTCCAGTAGGGCGCATAGGGTAATCGCCGCATAAGATTCTTGTGAAGACAGAATCTTTGTTATCGTCTGGGGCGCATGCAGCTATTTTCCTAGCAGGTCGTATGGAGCTCAGTGCCGTATGCTTCTTCTTTTGTGTTCTTCGAAGTGGGCGTATGGACAGCGCATCAGCCCCTGAGCTTCTGGCATCGTAGTATTTTTCTATGCCATAGCACAAGTGGTGAGTACGCTTCTACTCAGCCGTAGCTACGGCCTGAGCAAGGGACACATATGTGGAAGCATCACGTGCCTCTTAAGTAGCAGGAAGAGAAGCAGGGAGACCATTCTCCGCGGTTGGGTGAGGCACAGTAGCCTTGGCAACACATGTCGAGTTTTCTTAGGCTTTGCTAGCCTTGGTGAAGGGCTCACGCTACCCTCCAAAAGTATTTCCTCGAAGGCCTGTTGCTCAAAGCGTACGACCAAAATTCTCTGGGTAAACCCAGCTTCGTCAAGTCAGATTGTGTCACCAACTTTTCATCAGGGAAAAAGATTGTCCCCAGCAGAGTCGTCATCTTGTTCGCCATTAAAACAAGTTTGAACAAACTTTTGTATTAATTCGCAAAAAAGAATACAAAAAAATCCTAAACAGAAAATCTAAGTACAAGTTTTTGATTCTGGGGAGTGGGACGATGGAGATCGAGCGCTGCAGTAGCTCATTTACTCCATTGACGATCCGACTAAGGAAGGGCAATGCTTTCACCCCCTCTCATGCATGTGCGTCTGCCTCTCTGTCCCCTCTACATGCGTATAACACCCTGGTATTTATAGCCATCACGTTATATATCCATGCGCACGCATGTACCATAAGCGCATGGATGTCAGGGGCTGCCATGTGTACCTCCTCAATAGGATGCAGTTGCACCCATGAGAGCAAGTCCAGGCAGAGTTGCCACATGGACATTTATTGCGATTTACTACCGCTGAAGATCTGGTTAGTTCTCCCCTTTTATGTGCATGACTTAGTCATCATGACACATGGCCTGCATTTGGTTATGGAAATCTCTTCAATAATAACGGAAAGATTTTAGCTCAAGGAGCAGAGACGCTTGGGACGCATGGAGTCCGGCACGCATGTGACCTCGTACACATGGCGCTGCATGCCTGTCAGGATTCATTATTAGTCTAACAAGAGCTTCTTGTCATTTAGTGTGCTCACGTTTTCTAAGGCATTAAAGTGCCTTCTTGTCAGGATTTGTTGTCCGACACAATCTGGGTGTCAGGATGCCACGTCAGATCTATATGCGACCAAAGTTTCTTCAACAGGTTGGGATGCATGGATGTTATCTTTCTGGGCCGCATGGTGACTCTGTGGCCTTATTTCTCCTGAGTTTGGCCTTGGGGCGCATGGTTTATTGGAAGCATGGATCCATTTTTCTATGCTTCTACAACTTTATGTAAATAACGCCGGACATTCAAATGCCTGAGAACTCCTTAAGGCTCATGGCCATCCTCCCACAAGAATTATTTTATTTAAAGAACAAATAGTAGACAATAGTGGTTCTGGGTCCATAATCCCTCAATGTCTCAAAGGACTACATATTGTTCCTGATATTCTTCCAGTCATTGATCCTTCTTTGAACAAAAAGCTAGATGCCTAGTATATTTCTATGTGAACTAATAGCGTAAAACTTTATGGTAGAATTACAAAGACACAATATCAAAATGACTTCAAGCCTATTTTTCTAGTTGTTCCTCGATCAACTGGCGCTTGTCACGCCCCAGTTCCAAAATACCAAGGGACTAGCCTCGTGGCAATGGCCAGCAGCACAACTCCAATGGGCAAACTCAATTTAATGGACCCTTTAGAGTACACTTAAGCTATAATACAACTAAAATTGTCTATAATATATGTTATAGTCTATGTATCTAATCGCATCCACCAATTCATAAATACGAGGCAAGGTGATAAACCAGTCTCAACCATCAATACCATAAATGAAACTGTCTATCACAATATAATAAATAATTATTACGGGGAACAACCCGTATCAAAATAATGAGAGAGAAAATATCCAAATCCACCAATTCTATAGTCACAATATCCAAGTCCATATCTAAGAATCACAAGGCATCATACATAAAGATAATCTGATAACTCAAGAGAAGTCCTCCGGTACCACCTCGTCCTCGGCTGCTGGTACTGCTCCGATATCATCTCCTGACCTGTAAACCTCGGGGTAAACCTCATCGTCTATACCTCGGGACATAATCCATATCCAAGTCCTTAGGGGACATAACAAGGTACAATAAATACTCAAGCCAGAAGTAAATAGTATAATGCTATAAAAATGGGGAAGCTACTACGACCAACTATGTGATATGCAAATGAGAGTATGGTATCGTACCCTGGGCTGGTACTCATGAACGATCTCAAGTGACACTTCCATAATCTAACAGTACACTCAAGGCTCCGTGTGGGGGAACCAGGAGAAAGTTGTACATATATATATATATATATATATATATATATATATATATATATATATATATATATATATAAAATACCTTAGATTCCGTATAGGAAACCTAAAGCCTAATACACAATAAATAGTAATAAGTAAAATATCTCCAGAGCACGATGAAGACTCTCCCCACCCAATGTAATCTCACGTCTCAATCAAGACACACAAGCTCATGACCTATAACTATCAGCCAAGTCTTAGTCACTATGTATTACTATGATCATCCATATATCATGTATCCTTTAGTCCTATACAGAGTCCAAGTACCATGAACAAGTCGAGAAAGACTCTGTCATATGAATATCGTGTCCAGTGTCCAATGGTTGGATGTGCAAATAATGTTTGCACCAATATGGGTTCGTAAATATGACTCTCTGACTAAGTTACTCGACTCCGCAGAGGATGTCGTTACCCGAATCTTGTTCTGACACAAAGTATCGTATAACGGCCCTAGACTCAATAAGTACATCAACCAAGACACACAAATATAATGTCTAATGCATAAATAATATCAAATAAATAATTTATAACTGTAAATATCTTGGCAAGGTATACTTGCATGGGTCCGCAGTAAGTGATAGTAAAGATGATCCTGCGTCCACTCTTTCAGGATTCAATTGACCTATCAATCAATTAATACGCTTAATGGTCCAGTCATGAATTCTTGTCATTATAACTTAATTATATAATTTTATTCTTTGTCGTTTGCAACCAAGTCCAATATTATTCCTAACAACTTACTTTACTTTTACGGGGTATCGGAACCTAGTTTCTTGGTTTTTGACTTCCAAAATTTAAGTTTAAGTCCCCAATTAAAGGACAAGAACATAAATCATAAGAAATTATATAATATTGATTTAAATATAATTTATATTTATTTTAACAATTAATTCCCAGATTTGACAAAATAAGTTTATTTTAAGATTATGGCTACTTTAGGTTGACTAGTTTTGTCCGAAACTTGCTCGGAACATTGTTAGTCCATTAGTAGGATTTATATTTATTAAAAATAATTATACCATATTATATTTTAATTTAATCTCAAAAATTATTCATCTCTTTATTCCATCCAAAACATCCTCGATTTACTAGCAAAATAATGCCACAAAATTACCCAAAAACCTAGGCTAGTGGCCCTTAATTATAGGGTTCAGATTTGACATTAAAATAACAAAAAATAATTTTAAAATACTTAATTTTAAGCAAATAAACACATATTAATTCATTTTTAAAAATTAATAATAATTCCATCAATTAATCGCATTAAAAGTCTCAAACTAGTTCTACCGATAAGCGAATTATCAACAACCTATCATAAAAAATATATTTTCTAATATGAGAACAAGATGGAAAAATATGGGTTCTAAATCAACAATTTTATATAACCTAAAAGGATCATGCCATGGGATTTGAGAAAGAAAGATTAAAGATTTATCGAAAACTTTGGAGGATTGGATGATGGTGCTGTTTCTTGTCCAAGAAACACTCCTCCTTTCTGGTGTTTGGCTTGCAACTCCTTTCTTGATGGGTTATTGATGATGACAATGGGTTCTTGATATATTTATGGGGAAGATGGGGTTCTTCTTGGAGGTTTAATGGTGTTTGGACGGAGAGATGGTGGAAGGATAATGAAAGTGAAGCTTTTAGAAGAGAGGAGGGGTTTTTTGGTGAAGGAGATGATGTTGTGAGGGAGAGATGGTGGAAGGGGGCTGCTCTTACACGTTGGAGAGAGGGGAGGGGTCGGCCACAAGAGGGGGAAAGAGATTTGTTATTGTTTGGGTTAGGGTTTTGTGATAAGTTGATATATATATATATATATATATATATATATATATATATATATATATATATATATATATATATATATATATATATATATATATATGAGCTTTTTAAATAGATTTAAATATAGGAGGGTGTTTCATAGTGCTAATAGGGATCGGACACAAGGGGGGCTGCTCTTGGCCGAATATGGTAGGGGTTGGTTGGTTATTGGGTTGTGTGTTGATAAGGTTTGGGTGTTGGTTTGGTTAGGGAGTTGGTCAGGTAGTTATTTGCCAACTAGGATGACACCTATAGCACTTTCTATAAATAGAACTCCCATAAATAGAAATAAATAAATTTAAATATTATATATATATATATATATATATATATATATATATATATATATATATATATATATATATATATATATATGAGGATATTTGGGTGCACTACATGCCTACATGTGTTTGGGTTTGGTTTGGATCAAGTTCTAGTCTAATGAAAGCAGTTTTACGGTAACCATGGTTCTAAATGGTTGTCAATATTTTTAGAGCATGTGGGACATCAAAATAATGCAACACCCATGACCCAATTATACTAGATACAATCAAGATTAGTAATATAAATTATGTTGGGTGAAAAAAGTCGAGTATTGCTCAAAATATCAAAGCCATGACAAAGTATCATATATATTAAAAACGATTTTAGAAATTAATTCTTTAAATCTATCTAATTAAACAAAATAATAAAAATAATTATAAATTATCAAATTACCCCTATTCCAAAATGAGGGGGCTTACAATCTACCCACCTTAAAAGAATTTTGTCCTCAAAATTTAAGATCTTCAATAACATATATATGTATTTTTTTTCTTCACTAAAATTCAAGTAATATAATCATGAAGTCAAATCGCTTTTGTTATTTAACAAATTCCTCAAAATTTACTTCATCCTCACAGCTTAAAATTTTTGAATTTATTTTTAAAATTTTAAAATTCAATAAAATTTTCTTTTTAAATCAGATTCTCAAGTCATAACTCTTAATTACAATCTAAAATTATTTTCTCCAAATTTAAATCTCATTTATAACAGCCTTCAAAATTTTAATAATTCATTCCTTCAAATTTAATTCCATATCCAAACTTAAAAAAATCAAATCCAATATTAAAATTAAAATTTTTTAATTAATTCCATCCTTTAAATTTTTTATCTCATATTGTAGTCAGTTCTCAAAATTTTCTAATAATTTGATTTGTCCTTATAGCCATAATTTGTCTTGTCCTCACTGTCATTACGTATATACAAATTTTTGGTATTTAAATTAATGGTCATCCTCAAACATCAATGAATGAGTCAATCCTAAAATTTTTAAAGTAAAAAACAATTCCATAATTTAAATCCTACTAAAGCATATCTCATGAATAAATCTAAATATTCAAGGTCTCATCATCAAAATTTTAATTCAAAATCTACTCCATCAATCGTATCTCTCAAAAAAAATTCTTCAAATTTTGAATTCAAATTAGGTCCTTAAAAGTCAATTCTATAAGTGCTAAAGTTAATCTTTATATTGTTATTCTTTTGGTTTAATCCAACCCATAAATCAATTCTTAATATTATATTGAACTCCTAACACTCAAAATCCTTAACATTATCCTTGAATTCCTTGAATTTTATCTCAAACTTTTAATAAAATTTTAAAATTAAATCTTTGAAATTTAACCACTTCAAGATTTAACTCCTCAAATTTAAATTAAACCCAATTCTCACCTTTAAATTTTATTATTATTCTACTCATGCAAATTTCTTTAAAATTCTCAAAATTAAATTCATAAGATCTCAAGTCCTCAAATTCTTAAACTTGAATTTAATTCAAATCTTCAAAAATATAATTTGAATCCAAATCTTGTAGTCCACTATCTATGATGTTAATCTTCTAAATTTTCTTAAAATTTAAATTTAATATCCTAATAATCAAAATTTTAAATCCAATCTCCAAAATTATATTCTCCAAATTTAAATTCAAAAATTTAAACTCTGCTAGATTTAAGCCCTTCAAATTTAAAGAGAAATCAAATACAGTATATCTTGGCCTTTCCAGAATTTAAAATTCAATCTTACCGTATAATACATTTAAATTTCATCCTCAAAGTTGGTCTCATTTCACCATTTTAAAATTCAATTCTCAAATAGTCTTCTCCTCAATTTCTTAAAATTTTGAATAAATTTTATTTTCTCGAAACGATAATACCGGTAACTTAATCAATTTTACCTTCTATAACATCATTAAACCTAGCAATCATAAAGCTACCCTAAAAAAAATTTATATATGGCATATCTAATTCTAGCCAACCTTCTATGATCAAATCAAATTCCCAAAATTTATAACCATTAATACAATATATCTTTATCTCATCAAATATCAAAACTTAATTTAATTTTATCTATTCTTAAAATTTAAATCCAATCACAAGGTTTTAAAATAATCTCATCTAAAATTTTGAGTTCCAAAAATTGTTCCATCAAATTTTACTCATATATTTTTTTTTATATAATCAACCATAATTTCTACTTACCTTCAATTCAACAATTATCGCAAAACTTTCGTAAATTCACTAAATATTAATTAACCTCTAAATTTTTTTTCAAGGAAATATAAATATATTTTTATCAAAATCTTCTCCAAGTTTTAAAATTTTAAATTCTACCATTTAAATTTTTAATTGAAATCTAATTCCTCAAAACTTTATTTAATGACTAAATCTCAATAAGTCAAGTTTAAATCAAATCCTCTATTTTAAATCCAACCATTGCATATTCTCTTGAATATATTTTAATTCAAATTCTCATCCTCAAATTTTAAATTTGAAACTATTCTCTCCATCTTTTTCCTTTATATTTTTATTTCTATAAAATACTAAAATAATAAAATAATTATAAAATCTTCAAATTGAGATTCACCAATGTTCCGCCTCATCATATCCTAAAATTCTCAAATTTAGATTTCAAGTCAAATCTTATCAAAATCTTCAAATGTAAACCCCACAAAATTTAAATGCAAGATTCTTAAAATCTAAATTTAAATTCATCACATAATCTCTTTTAAATTTAAATACAAATCCAATCATATCATAATCTTCAAAAACTTATGGTTTAACAAAATCGTTAATGCTGTCATATCAAATTCTTAACTCTTTATTCAAATTAATATTTACCCTTAAAATTTAAACTCCACAACATTTAAATTCATCCAAAATATTTTAATTTAAAATTTTAAATCCATTACATCATAATCGCCTTAAAAATTTAATTAAATAAATCTCTAGCTCCTTATCTCATCATTTTTCTCAATTTAAAATAAAATACCTCCCATTTTTTTCAGATCACATAGAAGTTTAAGCCTCAAAGCACCAAAATTTAACCATTCACATCTTCATCAATTGATTAACCTTCAAACCAATTCACTAGTCGAGAAGCCTACCACCTTATATAAAACCCTCTTATCAAAACACAATATTATATCCTAAAATAAAATTACTCACATACATCTAAAATATTTATCTAATAGTAACCCATCACTTCTAATCTAGGCAATTGAAAGAGTCCATCTTATTTTAGCTTCCTACTGGTAATGTCTTAATCTATTCACACTTTAATATCTAGAAATTTTCTACCATAATCTTCACTACTCAGGTAATCATCTACTTAGAAATAATCTATCAAATATGTCTTCTTCGTCTTGACAAAAATCTTCTCCTGGGGAGATCACCGCGCACGAGTGTTCATCTCTCCGAGTTAGAGAAAAACGAGAATCAAAGAATAAGAGTTCAAAGAAAGTATGGATGATTATAATTTCGAGTTTCAAGGACGATATTAGAAATCAAAGGAAGTTCTAATAACAATTGTAGATTATGATCCTAACAACCTTATCAAAATTGCAGGCTCGCTCGGCACAATAACATAACCGAAATGATATGCTTAGACCTGCATGGGCCACCACAAAAACTATGTCATGTCCTAGTCCCAAAATACCAAAGGACTAGCCTCGTGGCAATGGCCAGCAGCACAACTCCAATGGACAAACCCAATTTAATGGACCCTTTAGAGTGCACTTAAGCTGTAATACAACTTAAATGGTCTACAATATGTGTCATAGTATATGTATCTAATCTCATCCACCAATTTATAAATAAGAGGCAAGATGATAAACCAGTCTCAACCATCAATACCATAAATAAAACTGTTTATCATAATATAATAAATAATTATTACTGGGAATAACCCGTATCAACATAATAGGAAAGAAAATATCCAAATACACCAATTCTATAGTCACAATATCCAAGTCCATATCTAAGAATCACAAGGCAACATAAAGAGAATCTGAAAACTCAAGAGAAGTCCTCATGTACCACCTCGTCCTCGGCTACTGGTACTGCTCTGATATCATCTCATAACCCGTAAACCTCGGGGTAAACCTCATCATCTATACCTCGAAACATAATCCATATACAAGTCCTCAGGGGACATAGTAAGGTACAATAAACACTCAAGCCAGAAGTAAACAGTATAATATTATAAAAATAGGGAAAGCTACTACGACCAACTATGTATATACAAATGAGAGTATGGTATCGTAACCCGGGCTGGTACTCGCAGAATATCTCAAGGGACACTTCCGTAATCTAATAGTACACTCAAGGCTCCGTTTGGGGGAACCAGGAGGAAGTTGTACATATATATATAATACCTTAGATTCCGCATAGGGAACCTAAAGCCTAATACACAATAAATAGTAATAAGTAAAATATGTCCAGAGCACGATGAAGACTCTTCCCACCCAATGTAACCTTACGTCTCAATCAAGACACACAAGCTCATGAACTCTTAACTATCCGTACAAGTCTTAGTCACTATGTATCACTATAATCATCCCTATATCATGCATCATGTAATCCTATCCAGAGTCCAAGTACCACGAACAAGTCGAGAAAGTCTCTGTCACATGAATATCGTGTCCAGTGTTCTATGGTTGGATGTGCAAATAATGTTTGCACCAACATGGGTTCATAAATATGACTCTCTGACTATGTTACTCGACTCCGCAGAGGATGTCGGTACCCAAATCTTGTTTGGACACAAAGTATCGTATAACGGCCCTAGGCTCAATAAGTACATCAACCAAACCACAAAAATATAATTTCTAATGTATAAATAATATTAAATAAATAATTTAGAACTGTAAACATCTTGGCAATATACACTTGCCTGGACCGCAGTATATGGTGGTAAAGATGATCCCGCGTCCACTCCTTCGAGATTCAATTGACCTATTAATCAATTAATACGCTTAAGGGTCCGATCATGAATTCTTGTAAGTATAAATTAATTATATAATTTTATTATTTTCTATGTACAACCAAGTCTAATATTATTCCTAACAACTTACTTTACTTTTACGGGGTATCAGAACCTAGTTTCTTGGTTTTTGACTTCCAAATTTAAATTTAAGTCCCCAATTAAAGTAAATAAACATAAACCATAATAAATCATATAATATTAATTTAAATATAATTTATATTTATTTTAATAATTAATTCTCAGATTTGACAAAATAAACATATTTCAAGATTATGGCTACTTTAGGTTGACTAGTTTTGTCCGAAACTTGTTCGGGACATTGCTAGTTCATTAGTAGAGTTTATATTTATAAAAATTATTTTATATTATATTATATTATGATTTAATTTCAAAAAATATTTACCTCTTTATTCCATCCAAAATATCCGCTATTTACTAGCAAAACAATGCCACAAAATTACCCGAAAACCTAGGCTAGTGGTCCTTAATTATAGGGTCCAGATTTGACATTAAAATAACAAAAATAATTTTAAAATAATTAATTTCCAGAAAATAAATACCTATTAATTTAGTTTTAAAAATTAACAACAATTTCCGCAAGTAATCACATTAAAAGTCTTAAACTAGTTCTATCGACAAGCGAATTATCACCAACCTATCATGAAAAACTCATATTTTCTAATATGATGACAAGATGGAAAAATATGGATTCTAAATTAATAATTTTACATAACCTAAAAGGATCATGCCATGGGATTTGGGAAAGAAAGATTAAAAATTTACCAAAAACTTTGGAGGATTGGATGATGGTGCTTCTTCTTGTCCAAGAAACACTCCTCCTTGCTTGTGTTTGGCTTGCTACTCCTTTCTAGATGGATTATTGATGATAAAAATGGATTCTTGATATATTTATGGGGAAGATGTGGTTCTTCTTGGAGGTTTAATGGTGTTTGGACGGAGAGATGGTGAAAGGATGATGAAAGTGGAGCTTTTGGAAGAGATGAGGGGGATTTTGGTGAAGGAGATGATGTTGTGAGGGAGAGATGGTGGAAGAGGGATGCTCTTACACATTGGAGAGAGGGGAGGGGTCGGCCATAAGAGGATAAAAGAGATTTGTTATTGTTAGGGTTTTGTGATAAGTTGATATATATATATGAGCTTTTTAAATAGATTTAAATATATGAAGGGGTTTCCTAGTGCTAATAGGTTTCGGCCACAGGGGGGCTGCTCTTGGCCGAATATCGTAGGGGTTGGTTGGTTATTGGGTTGTGTGTTGGTAAGGTTTGGGTGTTGGTTGGTTGGTTATGGAGTTGGTTAGGTAGTTTTTTGCCAACTAGGATGACACCTATACCAATTTCTATAAATAGAACTCCCATAAATAGAAATAAATTAATTTATATATATATATATATATATATATATATATATATATATATATATATATATATATATATATGAGGATATTTGGGTGCACTATATACCTACATGTGTTTGGGTTTGGTTTGGGTCAAGTTCTAGTCTAATGAAGTTAGTTTTACGGTAACCGTGGTTCTAAATGATTGACAATATTTTTAGAGCATGTGGGACATCAAAATAATGCAACACCCAAGGCCCAATTATACTAGATACAATCAAGATTAGTAATATAAATTTTGTTGGAAGAAAAAAAGTCGGACATTGTTCAAAATATCAAAGCCATGCAAAGTGTCATATATATTAAAAAGGATTTTAGAAATTAATTCTTTAAATCTATCTAATTAAACAAAATTATAAAAATAATTATAAATTACCCATATTCCAAAATGAGGGGGCTTACAGCGCTTGAGGCCTTTGGTGAACGGATCCACCAGATTCTCCTGGCTCCGAACATAAATCACGACAATGACTCCAGTCTTGATAAGATCATTCACTTCCTTGTGTCTAAGTCGCACAGTCCTCTTCTTACCATTGAAGAGATTATTTGATACTACTGCTGCAGTCGCCTGGTTGTCATGATATATCGATACCCCCAAAATCTACATACCAACCAATGAAAGATCATACATGTGCTCCCGAAGATACTCTGGTTCATCTTCTGCAGCCGCCAGTACGTAGAACTCAGATTCCATGAAGGAATGAGAGAGCATAGTCTGCTTCTTCAACTTCCACGATATAATAGCTCCACCCATGGAGAATATGAATCCTCATGTGGACCATTCGCTCTCTACTTTTGATCACCAACTAGCATCTGTGAGACTCGTCTCACAGTATTCGTATTTTATGTGGATATGTATTTTTGTGCTATTTATTACATTTTATTGGTTCTCGGGGAAGCTCAGAAATCTTAAAATTAAAACTTTATTACCTGACCGGTATACCAATGATATACTACATTATATCGGTGGTATACTGCCTGGCAGATATTTGTTTTACTTTTTGAGATATTTTTGAGATATTTTTTAGAACTTCTCTATAAATAGTACTTGAGTTCATTTCATTTCTTTTTTTTATCTTTCTTTCTCTCTCTCTCTCTCTCTCTCTCTCTCTCTCTCTCTCTCTCTCTCTCTTCTCTTCTCTTCTTTATTTCTTTTTTGAGCTTGGAGCTTGGTCTTGAGACCTAGAGTTTGGTTATGAACCCCTTCGTGGTGGTGGACTAGAAGATTTAGGCTGGAAGATCATTTTAGGCAAGTACACCTTACCGATTTCGTGAACTTCTTTTATTTTTTATCATTTTACTTTTCTGGAGCTTTGGTTATTGATTTATCTTATACTTGCTTTACTATTATTATTCATCTCATATTTTCTAGCCTTTTGACTGTCTCGATTTTAATTTCTGGTAGAATCTTATTCCATCCCTTTTTGGTAACTCGGTAACGAAAACAGTACCGGAGTTGTGACCGTGAGATTTAGTCCATATTGTGATATGAGACTTACCACTAGACTTGACTCCGGGTTAGACTTGGTTCTGGTAGTTTTCGAGGTTTGATTTGGAAACTGGCATAGCGACAGTATACTACAGTGTACCGACGGTATACCAATTTTGACCGACTTAGATTTCTAGATATTTTTTGTGAACCTTATCGGCATACCGACGATATACTACAGTGTACCGACGGTATACCAATCTTTGCCGACATTGTTAACTGACTTCAGGTTATTTGTCTTGGCTGGCATACCGACGGTACACTACAGTGTAACGATGGTATAGCGATTTATGGAACAATATTTTCCAAAACCTTTCTCGCCTACTTGGAACGGCATACCGACGGTATACTACAATTGTGGTGCCCCGTTCCCCCTTTTCGGTGAGCGGCTAAAAATTACTTTCGGTATCGTTCGATCGGGATAGATTGAATCAAGATCTTTTTCTCGTTATGGATTGACTTCTTCATAATCGATTCGCATATTCAATGGACTGTGTCCCAAGGACGGACTTAGCGGCAGAGTCATGAGGGACTTTACCGCTGCAAGTTTTTTGCCTAATTTTCGTTGTTGCCTTGTTGCTTTCGTGCTTTTGAGTTGCTTTTTGGATTTTTGTTTTCTTGAACGGTTTCGATGGATTTTATTGCTTTTGTATATATATACATTAACTTACATAAAGAATACATTCATTACTAACTACACTAACACTAACTAATAACTTTAATTGACTAACTGATACCACACTAATTCTTACTAACTAGTACTATACTAATTTACTTATATATATATATATATATATATATATATATATATATATATATATATATATATATATATATATACTAACTGTTATTAGTACCAACTGATACTATCTTGCTAACAAAATATGGACTAAACTTAATCTAATACTGAGCTCTTTAACCATGTATGAAACCTACTGACTGACACTAACTTCTACTAATCCCAGTTGATCATCCAGGTAACTGGTTGTCTAAGAAACCAAATAAAACTGCTACTAACTGAACATGGGTGCCACACAACACATATCAAGGTATATTACCTGATACACATGCCTATGTGTATCATTGAGACTTATTCAAAATGATAATGGGTACAATGAACTACATAATTGCCTAAACAAACACCAGTAACTGTAATATAGACTAATACACTACCTGATACTCTACTTAGAGATATGCTAACTACTATCAATGCTCTAACTATTAGCCTACTGATACACTATAAAGTTTATAACAAAAATACTAACATAACACTAACCTAGTACACTCACAGACAAGTAACTACCCTCACTACGAATGTACTAACTAACCACATCTGAACTAACCTACTCAACTAAGAATTGATGAACTAAAATCACTTTAACACCAACCCCACACTAACCTACAACTATTATTGTAGCTTAAGATCTACTTCCAGGTACACATCAACTGCGCAGGCCTGGATACAACCCCAGGTTCAGGTAATCCTCCAACACCCGATACACTAAATACCATGCTCAAACCCGTCCTACCAAGCTCGAGCCAAATTGAGATCTAAACCACTACAACATACCAAATAGCTAATCATACAATAATATAACCCCTTACTAACAATGACTGGTAGACTAATCATAAAATAATATAACCCCTTACTAACAATGACTGGTAGACTAATCATCTAACTAAATTACCAAAGCCTCTAAGTAACTAAGACTGAACTAACATAATATAACTGATACATCTTAACCCAGTTCTATACTACACCATAACACCAACTGAACACAACAACACCAATACCAAAAACAACAACCTCTAACCAACAACAACACATCCACAACAGCAACACCTTGCTACTGCGGATGTTGCTCATTACTGCAACCGGACAGTTGCTCCCTTTGCAAACTGATTCATTAGTGCAACAAGGCCGATACCCACTGATGCGATTGATCCTCCATCGGTGCACTACACAGTCACATATAAACATATACACTTATATGTATTTACATATATATACATATATATATTTATATTTATATAAAATACCTACACACAAGTATATATATATATTACACACACTAGTCATTAAGTCAAACACTATATGTGCAATATATAATACACCATGATACACATTCAATTATAACACCAAAACTTCCAATTCTTCATGAATGTTATTACCACATACCAATTACACACTAATATAGCTAATGCAACTTCCTACAATAGAAATTAAAGAGGAATTGCACAAATCACACACAATAGAGCTCTGTATCACACGATATCATACCGTATCATGATACGACCTACTCGTGTCCAATTATGGACACATATATAGTATTCCAGCCCTAATCTAAGTCCAAATGTCCTAAATTAATCTCATGACATACACTTGATGTGTCAATCTAGTAATTCTCAAAAATACACACAAAAACCTATATAGAAATCATAATACACCATTAATTAGCCTATAACTTGTTCCTATTGAAAACCATGTGCCATAGGGTCGTTCCTAATGGCCAAATGCATAATTTGGGAGCTAGAATGAAGAAAATTTTAGAATTTACCTATTGGAAGATAGATTTTTAATGAAATATTGAATGAACATGATCCGGACACAATCTTTTCACCAAAGCTCCTTCTCCTTGTGCTCCTTGCTTCTCCAAGCACCAAGGATCCTTGAAGGGTAAAAATGAGAGAGAAATGCAAATAAATTGGGAGAGATTGATGGAGGGATGAAAGAATTAGGGATCTAAGAATTTGGGGATCTAAAATTGAGAGTGCAAATGAAGAGGAAAGAGAGAGAGGAGAGGCTATATGGCCGGCCCCTAGCTTTCCCCCTCTCCAAGGAATAATTAATTACCAATGAACCCCTACTTAATTAATATGAATAGTGTAAACCCCCTCACCCAAACAAATAGGTATTTTGTGTGTATATTTTATATTTCTTGTATTTATTTTAGATTATTTATCAAATCAATAAAATCCAATAATTTTATTAGGACACGTCACTGTGGTTTGGACATTAATAATATAGGATGGCCCCAAAATCTGTATTCCCTTTCATAGGAAGTAGCCTACACAGGAGACACTACATGTAGGATCTTTTCGTGGCACAGAAATTCGATCCCTTGGCGTTAGTATGACATTAGTGTAACGATCGTAGATTAATTATTAAATATTAAATATTATTTTTATATAATTTATTTGTGGTTATTTTCTATCCCAACTTCCTACAATTAGCACCCCATAATTTCCCGTGCCAAATTAGGTACATTCTCTTTTTGTAAGACTGCAAATTATTTGTTATTAACATATTTAGTAGGCAACCATTTATTTATTTACTTAGTTAATTAGATAATATAATTATTTGATTTATACAACTAGATAAATATATAATTATTAATTATAAAATATTTTGTAAAATATTTTTGGTGTAGTATTTTGTTAAAGTTGTACAAAGTAATTTTTTAGAATTTATTTGGTGTGCAGATATTATTTTTGGGATTTTTAAGACCGTCTATATATGTAAATATATTTACGGTAATAAATATAAGGTTATTATAAATAATAATAATAATAATAATAATATAATAATATTAATAATAATAGTAATAATAATAATAATATTATTATTATTAGTGATAATAATAATAATAATAATAATAACAATAATAATAATAATAATAGTAATAAGAGTAATAATAATAGTAACAGTAGTAATAGTAATAATAATAATAATAATAATATTATATTATATTATATTATTATTATTATTAATGATAGTAATAGTAATAATAATAATGTTAATAAAGGAAAAGAAATGAAATGAAATGAAAAAGAAATAAAAAAATAACTCTAAAACCTAACTAATAACTACCTAAAACCTATTCCAAATATACTAACCCAACCCAGCTCCCCGCGGCCCAGGCGAACCCCCCTCACCTGCGAGTACCGCTCTCTTTTATATATATATATATATATATATATATATATATATATATATATATATATATATATATAACATCTCATAAACCCTAACCCTAAACCTATTCCCTCCGCGACCAGCGCCGACCCCGACCTCCACGACGCCGACCCAGCGCCGCCCTGACCACTGGAGTAACCGCACAGCACCGGAGTCAATGTCGTCCGAGACCGCACGACCGAACAGCGTCCGTTCAGATTCACAGCGACGACCCTCGCTTCCCTCGTTGTTTCCTGTTCCATCTTACGATAAATTTTGACTCTGTCTTTGCCAGTATGTTCACGACCTTCCCCCTTCCAACTCTGTTAAATAGTTTCATTCGAACAACGTTAAACCATAGGTAGAAATCGAGACCAAGTTGGAGAAAAACTACGACTTCTAACTACAAAAAACTGTGGCGACCCCCTATGTTTAAGGACTGATATCTTCCTCCACAGACATCCAAACTTAAATCTACCTTTTTCTATGTGAAGACCATATAACCGAGATTAATTTCTGTTAATTAGATAATTTTATTTGGTGTTGTATGTAGAGATAAACTGGGTTACAAATCAGGAAAAACTTGTTTCTAAAACTCTAGAATTTGTGATACGGAGCGCGCCCCGCCAAACGGGACCGCCCCATTGCGTACCAATTATATCTAAAGTGTGCATGGTATATCTTGACGTATGGAATTTTGCGAAAACTGATTCGGACGTGTGTGCGCGTCAGAACCAACCCGTATCCGTAAAATGTCCCCGTATTGCAACTTTTGTAAAATACCGCACCATTTAGTGTACGCTCGTCGGAATGCGACAAAACTTGTGCCATTGGTTTCGTGGTATCACGCTGGTCCTGTGACCCAAGTTTCACGCGATTCTGAGATAGTTGACCAAGGCACCTATTTGCGGGCCCTACGGTTGACTTTTAGGGCGAATTTGTGTTCGGCTCACCGGAATCCAAAATTGGACATACCGTTGAGTTCGTATTGATATTTAGAATTTTTTTGACTTATAATTTGCCCCATTTAGAGACTTTTACCTCTGGCACATTTTTCGGTACAAAGTGGCCCACATGTGGGACCCGCTTTGACCCAAAATTATCGTTTTTCCCCTGTGTCCAAATTGGACGAAAGGGTAGTATTTTCTAGCTATCTCGTTTATTCTGGAAATGTTGGTGATATTTATTTCAACATCCGAAGACGTTTATTCGGAGGCCATAGTTTTTGATCCTCTGTACTTGACACCTGGACGTTTATATTATGCCGCTTTCTTGCCAGGCAAGTATACCTTGCCATTATACTGTGATTTACATTTTTATATGATGTATGTATTTTAATTCTGTATTTTAGTTCATATATTTTAACTGCTATATAAACTGCGCGTCCAAGAATAACTTGGGTGCAGCGACGGTATCGTCGTATTCTATTTTTATTATATATATGCATGTTGACCTAGTTTATGAGACCACCCCATTATCATTGAGGCATTCCTATATTTTATTTGGCTGTGACACATTTTTTACACGAGTGTGAGTCTCATGTAGGACACGGACTTGCATGACAGGCTGGCCTCCTGTACGTATGGGACGTACGATAGGGAATAACTGCTGATAGAATTTGCATGATAGAAGACTTGGCAGTTATTAGAGGTATCATCGTGTTATAGATATGACATGCTTAGAGCATGGGGTAGGGAGAATAATAAGTAAGGCATTTGGGCTCTTTTGCACTTTTCTTGTGTAACCCGTACGCTCCGTCGGAGATGCGCGGTCATGATGACCCCTATATATTATCAGGCGGCCTCTGGCGTTCAAAAGACGATGTGCTTTGTAGGCCCCTGGTTCTCCGAGAGAATCATGCCAATCCTATTTTAGCCATATAGCCCACTTGTTGGAAAGTTGTTCTTAAACTGCATTCACATAGATGGTTAGGCGACCCATTGGATGTTTATTTTCAGTACTTTATTGGCATGCTTCTATATATCTTGTTACGTCCCTCTGAGGACCTGGTCCCTTTCCAGGTGTAGACGATCATGCCTATTTACAGGAGCACGGATCAGGACTTGCTACTTATCTCTCTTTCGAGGAGGTCTTCTCTTCGAGCCTCATTGTTCATCAGATATACTTATTTTGTTTCTCTTATATTCTAGTTGGTAGTGGATTTGTCTCCATCCAACTATTAGTTCTTCTCAACTAGTTCATATTTGGTTTATTGACATATTGGATCATTTATTTCTTTATGATAATTTTTGTGGATGAGATTTATTTATGCCCTGAGACTTGTGATAAACATATACCACTTGTGAATTATTGTTCATAATACAGCGTACGTATGTGTTATGGTTTCTATATATTGGAGTTGCCATATACATACGACTGGCATGCTTACGTATTCCTAGTCCTATGTATTTTAGGACTGGGGCGTGACATGTTTTTAGTGGTGGCCTATGCAGGTCGAGAGTATATTGTCTTGGTTACGTTACTATACCGAGCAAGCCTGCAAATAGGATTAGAGTATAGGATCTCATCTATATTTGACTATAACTCACATTCCTTCCAGTCCGTTCTATTTAAATAATTGTATCCTACTTGATTCATGTACTTTCCTAATAGTTCCTTGAGTGTAGCCTTCTGCTAGAATATAGTAATCTTTGTTGTTAGGATGATAATTAGGATAACATTCCTACTAAGAATACAACTAGAATATTGACACATCAGTAAGTTTAGAATACCTAATAAACCCTAGCATCCCTTACCTATAGATTAATTGACCATTATCCCTTGATATATTTATGAAGGACCTGAGAGTAGTATAGACACTACTAGGGTTAGTTAAAAATTTAGCCATATTGTTTGACCCTAGTATTGAAGAACCAATAGAAATCCAAGGTTGAATATTAGGACTAAACCTAACCTTCACAGTGATATAGTATTAGAGAACTATAAATTTAGATTCTTGTCTTGGTATTAGCAGAACAGTACCTTAGGAATCCAAGAAGAATGAATAGAACATTTTTTCTTCATCTTTCCAATTGTGCCACCTAAGCCTTCTGATTGTAGGCCAAGTGATTTCGTTATGTTAGAATATATAGTTTGCTAGGATTATAGTTGTAATCTTGAATTTTGAAATTATGTGCTTAGTAGTTAGAACTTGACAGTTTGGGTTGCTCATTTAGATTATGATTTTATGATTATCATTTAGTTTCAAATCAAGTAATCTGTTCTACATATCTCCATATAGGTTATATCCTCTTTCACTTGAGGGCCAGTAACTTTTCCATTCTTAAGGTTAACACCTTTTTCTATAAGCAGAATGATTAAGACTTAAGATGACCATTACCTATGGAGTTTTATAAAGCAATAGGATACCCTAATAAGTACCAAGATCTTTTCTCGTATACCCTAACAAGAGTTTCTACTTTATCTTTAAGGCAGTTATAGTATTAGTTTATTATTTTAAATTGGGTAGTATGCCTCACAACCTAGTATCACATAGTCCTTTGACCCATTAATGAAGTATAATTGAATGACACCAACTATAGGCTTTCATAAGAAGATAGTGTTTATCCAGACTGTAGAACTTAGAGGCACATACCCCCATCTGGTCGACTAAAGAATTAGACAAGGAGTTAGTATGGCAATGGTAGAGACACAACACCGGACGAGTCTCATCTTCTTGGTGAACTTTAATTATTTTATATCTTCTCTCATCATAATCCAGCGTACTTATATTTTCTGGACTACCTCGACTTATGCTGCTATTATAGCATAGTTTTTCAAGCTTATTCTTTTATCGAGCTTGTTCATGACATATATATTATTGGATGCATAGACTAATACAATTGTCTATTTAGAATCAGTGTATTATGGTCTGATCAACCTTAGTGCGCTTGGTTAGCTCTTCATATAACTACCTTACGTGGATTGAGATATACAGTTGACTCAACTTGTTAGACGAATATACTTGCCCTTAGACATCTTCGAGCACGCCTCATCGGTTACATAACTATACTGATATGAGCATGCGAATACAAATTTACCAAATTAGGATTTTAATCCACAACTGCCTTGACAACTCCCTTTTGAATTCTTTAATCGCCTTGAACCCGTACTTGCATTCTATCACCTTCTCCTTGAATTCTTTATTATTGTTCTCCGTCTTCCCCTATTTCGGAAAGACGAACACTCGTGCTTGGTATAAGTTAGATACACGGAGAGTACTAGATATACCCCATAGGCCAACCGTATTATTTTGTGACTATCTTTTGTAATTAAGGGCATATCATATTTGGTGTTAAAACTATTGAGGATTGAATAACACGATTAAATAATTTGAGGAAGTTTTTCTTAAATGTATAGCCTTATGTGATAGA
The DNA here is from genome assembly GCA_036927795.1 of Iris macrosiphon. Taxonomy (NCBI): domain Eukaryota; kingdom Viridiplantae; phylum Streptophyta; class Magnoliopsida; order Asparagales; family Iridaceae; genus Iris; species Iris macrosiphon. The sequence continues at coordinate 30,791,642 of JAYESA010000014.1, read as the reverse complement.
TGGATAAATTTTAAGTTGGGTAGAAGTCACATTGTCAACTTGAGGTGAATTTTTATATTGTGATCACGTAAGATTAGATTGAGATATTTAAGTCATTTTAAGAATTTTTTTAGAAGAATGATTAAGACGATGAGGATTTAATGAATTTTGAATCTTGATATTGCGGACCAAATATTTATACTTTGAGCACATGATTTAAATTTTGAATATTGAAGGTTAAATCATCGATTTAAATTGTGAGAATAAATATATAATTTTAGAATTGAATAATTGTTGAATTAGATTTAAAATTTTATAATTTGATGATTTGAATTAAAAGTTAAATTTTCATTGTTGGATCACCTATTTGAAATGTTGAGGATAAAAATTGAATTTAAAATTTGAAGAGTACGAAATTCATAAGTTGAAAATAGGAATAATATTTGATTAGAATTATTTTCTAGAGGAGATTATGATAGTTGAAAATTATGATGTAAATCTTGAAGTGGGAGGTCATATAGATTTGAATTAAATTTGGATGTTGATTATTTAAAAAAAAAATTTGAGAAGAGATTACGATAGGTTGAATTTTGATTTGACAGTGATTATTTTAGTTTTGAAGTGATTGCGATAGACTTGAATAGATTTTGTTATTTAAATTTTTGGAAGAGATTGCGATTGACTTGCCTTATATACAAATGTAAAGAATTTAACAAATTATCCCTTATTTTTAATTTCGAGGATAAAATTCTTTTAAGTTGGGTAGATTGTAAACCCCTTCACCCAAAAAAATAGGTATTTTGTGTGTATATTTATATTTCTTGTATTTATTTTAGATTATTTATCAAATCAATAAAATCCAATAATTTTATTAGGACACGTCACCGTGGTTTGGACATTAATAATATAGGATGGCCACAAAATCTGTATCCCCTTCATAGGAAGTAGCCTACACAGGAGACACTACCTGTAGGATCTTTTCGTGGCACAGAAATTCGATCCCTTGGCTTTAGTATGACATTAGTGTAAAGACCATAGTTTAATTATTAAATATTAGATATTATTTATATATAATTTATTTATGGTTATTTTCTATCCCAACTTCCTACAATTAGCACCCCATAATTTTCCGTGCCAAATTAGGTACATTCCCTTTTTGTAAGACTACATATTATTTGCTATTAACATATTTAGTAGGTAACCATTTATTTATTTACTTAGTTAATTAGATAATATAATTATTTTATTTATACAAATAGATAAATATATAATTATTAATTATAAAATATTTTATAAAATATTTTTGGTGTAGTATTTTGTTAAAGCTGTACAAAATAATTTTCTAGAATTTATTTGGTGTGCAAATATTATTTTTGGGATTTTTAAGATTATCTATATATGTAAATATATATACATTAATAAATATAAGGTTATTATAAAAAATAATAATAATAATAATAATATTATTAGTGATAATAATAATAATAATAATAGTAATAAGAGTAATAATAATAGTAATAATAATAATAATAATAATAATAATAATATTATTATTATTATTATTATTATTATTATTATTATTATTAATGATAGTAATAGTAATAATAATAATGTTAATAAAGGAAAAGAAATGAAAAAGATAACTCTAAAACCTAACTAATAACTACCTAAAACCTATTCCAAATATACTAACCCAACCCAGCTCCCCGCGGCCCAGGCATACCCCCCTCACCCGCGGGTACCGCTCTCCTCTCTCTCTCTCTCTTTATATATATATATATAACATCTCATAAACCCTAACCCGAAACCTATTCCCTTCGCGACCAGCGCTGACCCCGACCTACAAGATGTCGACCCAGCGCCGCCCCGACCACCGGAGCAACCGCACAGCACCGGAGTCAGTGTCGTCCGAGACCGCACGATCGAGCAGCATCCGCACAGATTCGCAGCGACGACCCTCGCTTCCTGCGTTGTTTTTCGCTCCATCTTGCGATCAATTTTGACTCTGTTTTCATCGGTATGTTCACGACCTATCCCCCTTCCAACTCTGTTAACTAGTTTCATTCGAACAGCGTTAAACCATAGGTAGAAATCGAGAACAAGTTGAAGAAAAACCAAGACTTCTAACTACAGAAAACTGTGGCGACCCCCTATGTTTAAGGACTGATATCTTCCTCCATAGACATCCAAACTTAAATCTACATTTTCCTATGTGAAGACCATATAACCGAGATCATTTCCAGTTAATTAGATTATTTTATTTGGTATTGTATGCAGAGATAAACTGGGTTAAAAATTAGGAAAATTTTATTTTTAAAACTCTAGAACTTGTGATACAGAGCGCGCCCCGCCAAACGGGACCGTCCCATCGCATACCAATTGCAAGCGCACATGGTATGTCTTGACGTGTGGGCTTTCACGAAAACTAATTTGAACGTATGTGCGCGTCGAAACCAACTCGTATCCGTAAAAAATCCCAATATCGTGACTTTTGTAAAATACCGCACCATTTAGTGTACACTCGTTGGAATGCGACGAAACTTGCGCCATTAGATTCATGGTATCACGCAGGTCCTGTGACCCAAGTTTTATGTGATTCCAAGACAGTTGACCAAGACACCTATTTGTGGACCCCACGATTGACTTTTAAGGCAAATTTGTGTTCGACTCACCGGAATCCAAAATTGGACATACCGTTGAGTTCGTATTGACGTTTAGAATTTGTTTGACCTATAATTTATTCCATTTAGAGACCTTTACCTCTGACATATTTTTTGGTGCAAAGTGGCCCATATGTGGACCCGCTTTGACCCGAAATTACTGTTTTGCCCCTGTGTCCAAATTGGACGAAAGGGTAGTATTTTTTAGCTATCTCGCTTATTCTGGAAATGTTGGTTATATTTATTTCAGCATTCGGAGACGTTTATTCGGAGGCCATAGTTTCTGATCCTCTGTACTTGACACCTGGACGTTTATATTATGCAGCTTTCTTGCCAGACAAGTATACCTTGTCATTGTACTATGATTTATATTTTTATATGATGCATATATTTTAATTCTATCTTTTAGTTTATATATTTTAATTGCTATATAAACTGCGCGTCCAAGAATAACTTGGGTGCAGCGACGGTGTCGTCGTATTCTATTTTTATTATATATATGCATGTTGATCTAGTTTATGAGACCACCCCATTATCATTGAGACATTCTTATATTTTATTTGGCTGTGACACATTTCTTACACGAGTGTGAGTCTCATGTAGGACACGGACTTGCGTGACAGGCTGGCCTCCGGTACGTATGGGACGTGCGATAGGGAATAACTGCTGATAGAATTTGCATGATAGAAGACTTGACAGTTATTAGAGGTATCATCGTGTCATGGATATGACATGCTTAGAGCATGGGGTGGGGAGAACAACAAGTAAGGCGTTTGGGCTCCTTTGCACTTTTCTTGTGTAACCCGTACGCTCCGCCGAAGATGCGCGGTCATGATGACCCCTATATATTATCAGGCGGCCTCTGGAGTTCAAAAGACGACATGCTTTGTAGGCCCCTGATTCTCCGAGAGAATTATGCCAATCTAATTTTAGCCAGATATCCCACTTGTTGGAAAGTTGTTCTCAAACTGCATTCACATAGATGGTTAGGCGACCCATTGGATGTTTATTTTTAGTGCTTTATTGGCATACTTCTATGTATCTTGTTACGTCCCTCTAAGGACCTGGTCCCTTTCCAGGTGTAGACGATCATGCCTATTTGCAGGAGCACAGATCAGGACTTGCTACTTATCTCTCTTTCGAGGAGGTCTTCTCTTCGAGCCTCATTGTTCATCAGATGTACTTATTTTGTTTCTCTTATATTCTAGTTGGTAGTGAATTTGTCTCCATCCAACTATTAGTTCTTCTCGACTAGTTCATATTTGGTTTATTGAAATATTGGATCATTTATTTCTTTATGATGATTTTTGTGGATGAGATTTAGTTATGCCCTGAGACTTGTGATAAATATATACCACTTGTGAATTATTATTCATAATACAGCGTACGTATGTGTTATGGTTTCCATATATTATAGTTGCCATATACATACGGCTGACATGCTTACGTATTCCTAGTCCTACGTATTTTGGGACTGGGACGTGACAAATAGTATTAGGGAAGGGCTAGATTGGAAAGGCTTCTAACTAATGCAAATCAGGCTAATCCTCCTAATTAATTAGTGGGAATGGGTCTATTGGGCTTGGACCATATTGGACTCACTATTTGTTATGACAAATCTAATTGGATTCACAAGTGTCAAGTCTAACTAATAGGCTGGTCCACTAATTAATTAATAAATATAACAATCATCAATATTAATTATTAGCACAATATAAATAAATATTAATCTCAAAAATAAATATATGCAAATTGACTCAAATACCCTCATCTAGAAATGTGAGGGTGATACCAGAGACGAAAGGGACACATAGAGTCTGGAATGCATGTGGCCATAGACGCATAAAATTTAGGACCTATGTAGCCTCGTACACGTGGCATTGTACGCCTGTCAGGAGTCATTATTAGTCTGATAAGAGCTTCTTTCGTTTAGTGTGCTCACATTTTCTAAGGCATTTAAAGTGCCTTATTGTCAGGATTTAATGTCAGACACAAAGTTTCTTCAACAGGTTGGGACGCATGGATATTATCTTTCTGGGCTACATGGTGACTCTGTGGCCTTATTTCTCCAGAGTTTGGCCTTGGAGCGCATTGTTTATTGGACGCATGGATCCATTTTTCTATGCTTCTATAAGACCTCCTTTTAAGTTTTCAGCCTGATAAGTCTGAAATACTTTGAATAAGAAGCATGGATGGAGAGTACTTGGGTACGAATAATAAGTTCAAAACAAAATCCTATCAGAGGTGATATGGATATGATAGGTTTGGTGGACTTATCATCACTTGCGTACTTAGGGTTAAGTACAGATGATAAATTTAGATGACTATCGATATCAACGGTATTATGGACGTGATAGTCGATAGTCATAATTGGAGAGTTTGTTTAGAGGTAGTATGGACATGGCAAAACTTTACTGGGGATAATTTCAGATAGTTCCAACGGAAGTGCGTTGGCAGACCTGGAGATTGCTCCATTGGGGAACTTTTTGGGGGATCCATTATCTATTGCGTACTCAAGATACCTGAGTACAAATAACAACAGATAAATAGTGGGAATGCAAACACCGTGCATTTTGAATGCTATGCTGGGGATAGGGGGAATACTACTATAGTTTAGACAAAGTATTTCTTGAGTAACTTTCCATTGATAGGCATCATAAGCAAGTCTACATTGGGTTTCGTAAGATGGTAAGCGTCGTTGGGGTAGACCGTTTCCACAATGAAAGGGCCTTCGCATTTGGCCTAAATTTTTTTTTGGTTATCTTGGGCGTCATAACCATAGGCCTTCTTACTGTGAGGAAGAGGTCACCCACTTGGAATGTCCTATCCTTGACCCATTTATTGAAGGCTCCGGAGAGACGCGCTTGATATAGCTCAATGCGTTGTTGAGCTAATAGGTGTTTCTTGTCAAGTGCTTCTAATTCTTGTAGCCGTCGACGGTACTTGTTTTCATCTGTCAACCTGTTGGAAAGGGCCACCCATAGTGAGAAGATTTGGACCTCTAGAGGGAGGATGACCTCACTCCCGTAGACTAGGGAGAACGACGTGCTGCCGGTTGGTGTCCGGACTGTTGTTCGGAAGGCCCAGAGACATTCACCTAGCTTTTCATTTCAGTCGTGCTTGTTAGAAAACACAAATTTCTTGAGTAGCTTAATGATTGTCTTATTGAACGCCTCCGCCAACCCATTTACTGCTGGGTTGTACGCGGTCGAAGCGACGTTCTGGATTTGATTTTTATCGCAAACCGGTAGAAAGAGTGGCTTACAAACTGTGGACCATTATCGTGGATAATTCTTTGAGGTAATCCAAAGTGGTTGATAATGGGATGTTTAATAAAATTGATCACGTTTGACGTCTTTACTTCAGGGAGCAAAATAACTTCCGTCCATTTGGAGAAGTAATCTGTGATGCCTAGAAGAAACCGATGTTCCTTAGATGAAGATGGACTAATCAGTCCAATGATGTCCATTCTCCAAGCTTTGAACGGCCAAGATTCTACCGTTGGGTATAGAAATTCTGAGGGTTGGTGGATAAAGTCTGCATGGATTTGGCACATCTGGCGCTTCCTTGCATAATCGACGGCATCCGCTACCATTGTCGTCCAATAATAATCCATTCTTCTGAGACAATCCTGTAGCTTTGGGCCGGGTTGGTGGGCACCGCAAAAGCCGTCGTGGGCCTCATGAAGAGCCTGGTTGGCTTCTACATCTGATAAGCATCGTAACAGAAGCCCATCTTATAACGATAATACAATATTTTGGTAGTCGTGTGATAGTAGAACCAGAGGGAGCGTCGCTGATGGAAGTGGCTTCCTTTGGGTCCTTGGGGAGAATCCCGTAGACTGCAAAGTCTATGAAAGGGAGTCTCCAATCTTGGGTGTTGATGCCAGTTGTTACTTCCTATTCTCGATGTACGTATTTGGAACATATTATTTCTTTCTTCCATGTTAATTAGGTTGCATTAAAATTATACCCATTCTTTGGTTTAGATTGATTCATAGTTTATTAGTTTGGGTTGGTTTGGTCATGAGTTGAACCCATGGTCTAAACCTCAACCCTAACTATATAAGCCAACTTCTTTCTCTCTCTTCCCTCATTCTCTCACTTTTCTCTCTTTTTTTATTTTAGGCAAGTACACCTTGCATGACATGGAGAAACCCTTACATTTTAATGTTTGCCTTTTCTTGCATTTTATTAGTTTAAAATGTGTGATTTATGTTTCTAAGCACTTTTAATACTTAGAGTTTTTTCTTCATTTTAGGCAAGTATACCTTGCCCCCGCTCCCTCTCTCTCTCTCTCTCTATATATATATATATATATATATATATGCTTCTAATTCCTAAACTTTAACCCTAAACTCTTCATCTCCACCCTGCGACCGCCGCCGAGACACCACCGCCGCCGTCGTTCGCCGGAGCCGCCGCCGCAGAGCCGCCGCACGACAGCGCGCACATCCGTGACAGCGAGTTCACTGCAGTGTACCCCTGTTCAGGCCTCGATTTCTGCGCCATCGCTCGACCAAACTCGACCCCGTCTTCACCGGTATGTTCACAATCTATCCCCCTTCCATCTATGTGTATTAATTTACTTCGAACAGCGCGTAATCCTAGGCGAAAACCGAGCCAAAGTTGGTGAAAAACGACAACTTTCAATCGCAGAAAACTACGGTAACCACCCATGTTTAAGGACTCGTATCTCCCACCACAGAGATCCGAATTTAGTTTTTCTTGTTGCTATACGAAGACCACCTAACCGAGATTAATTTTTTTCAATTACAATATTTTATTTATTGTTGTATGCTAAATTAAATCGGATTAAAAATTACGAAAAATCCGTTTTCCAACTTCCAAAATTTGTGATACGGAGCGCGTCCCGCCAAACGGCGGGACCGCCCCATCGCGTACTAATTGCACCGAAAGGTGCGTATGGTATATCCAAACGTGTGGGCTTTTATAGAAACAGATTCGGACGCGTGTGCATGTCGAAATCAACCCGTATCCACGAAAAGTCCCTATATCGTAACTTTGGTAAAACCTTGCACCATTTGTTGTACACTCGTCAGAATGTGATAAAACTTGTGCCACTATACTTGTGGAATCGCACTGGTCCTGTGACCCAATTTTTATTCAATTCTGAGATAGTTGACCAAATCACCTATTTGCGGGCCCCACGGTTGACTTTTGGGCGAATTTGTGTTCGACTCACCGGAATCCAAAATTGGACATACTGTTGAGTTCGTACTGATATTTAGAGTTTGTTTTACCTATAATTTGTCCCTTTTAGAGACATTTACCCCTTGTATATTTTTCGGTACAAAGTGGGCCACATGTGGACCCCATTTTGACCCGAAATTACCGTTTTGTCCCTGTGTCCAAATTGGACGAAAGGGTAGTATTTTCTAGCTATATCGCTTATTCTGGGAATGTTGGTGATGTTTATTTCAGCATCCGGAGACGTTCATTCTGAGGCCGTAGTTTCTGATCCTGTGTGCTTGACTCCTGGACGTTACACTTTGCAGCTTTCTTACCAGACAAGATACATTGCCAAATTGCTTACAGTATTTTGCATGCTTATTATATTTCTGTATATTTATTGCATGTGTATTTTCTTTCAGTCATAAGTATTATATATATATATATATGTTGACACACACTTGACACATAGTATCATGGGAGGGGAGGACAATCATTAGGCGTATGGGCTATAACCACTCTGGCAAACTGTAGTATCTAGCACGCACTACGGTAGTATATCACGCTGGTCGCTACCCCCGAGGTATGTCAATTTTTGGGGTCGTGCTGGTCGCTACCCCCGAGGTATGTCGATTTCTGATGTCCCCTGACGTGTATGTGAGTTGTGAGATTTAGATCAAGTAGCCTATGTAACATCCTGTTCCGCTCAAGCGGACTGCCGTCTCAAACGACAAAAGTGCAACTGTCCCGACCCGCTTTGCCTCGATCAAGAAGCAAAGGATATCCAGACTTGTCCCTACGGAAATCTCGGCTTAGGCTTTCAGAGGCTCGCTCAGGCGTAGCACTCTACCAAGGCGAATTATCGCTAAGGTGGGTGGCTACGGTGAACTTGTCTTTGCTTAGCCAGCACACATAAAATCTGGAATATTCATGCTAGCCGCTAGGTGATTCACCCCCTGCATGCTAATAAATCCAACGCACCTAGCTAAGGAAATAATCCCGACTTGTATTGCTATGCTAGAACATGGAAAAATAAAATACTGCTTATGTATGTTCAGACCCTCGCATGCTAAGTCCCTTAACGATTTCAACTCTCGGCTTACCTTCGGGTCCGAGCAATGTGCCTGCTTATGTTCCTTAGAAACGCATGCTTGTCTGCTTAATGTTTGCCTTGTATTCATCCAAACCCCGGGAGACTACTAAGTAGTCGTCCCGTGCGTGATTGAACCTGCAAGTATCTAAGACCATTGGGTCATCAGGCAGCCCCGAACCAGGGGAATGCATCAAGACAAGTCAATCAATGTACAGAATCTAGATTCAAGTATCTCGTGTTCTCGTGTTCAAAGTGCACTTGCGTCTCAAGTTCCAGTGCACTCCTGTTCCCGTGTATCTCATGATAATTGACTGACCCAACAACTGCATGTCGCGGACTAGTTCCACGGACGGTCACCGGGGCACTGGGGCCGATCCGGTCCGGATGGAGCTCGTGTGTAGTCTCGTGTACAGGGAGGATAGCTTGTAACGCATCGTGTTCGTGTGCATCGTCTATACGCGTAGCATGCTATCCTTGTCCTCGACTACGTCCAGTAATGGCTCCGCCAGCGACTCCTGTTTATATAGATAAGTCATCCTCGCTTAGCGGCTATCCGCGTGTGAGTCACTGCATCGCATCAAGAATAACTAAGCACCTGAACGATCCTGTTAAAACGACCCTCGTGTTTGCATATGCTTGCCTCCTGAATGCTTATACTTGTCGTGCATGAATTAACATGTTTGCCTCAATGTTTGCCTTGGACAGGGAAGGAGATGGTAAGTTGGTAAGTCTCGCCGTGTTTCCTCAAACATCGCACGGCGCACTGCTCGACACGAGTTAGGCTATTCAATCTTTGCATGAAACTGATCCTATGGCAACTAGAAAGACAACTTAATAGTTGTGCACGAAACCTGTATTACGTGTTTGGATTTTTCGAGCGGGCGAGTATCTTCCCCACCAGTGCATTTAATGTACTGTAATCCACCAGTTTGTGTGCAGGGTGCGGGAAAACCTCGTTCGGTGCGGACGCCTCCAACGTGCGTGCTAAGGCGTGGACATCACTCCGAAGCAACGGTGCATCCGGAACAGAAGCACATATACAAGACATAAGTTGTGAACATCGCCTGAATATCGTCCCTACAATCATTCCACAGTTGTAGCCACTTGGCACGCTTTTACTGTTTCAGAGAGAGGCTTGAGCGGCTTGTAATCTCGGCTATACGCCGCCTGTAACACATGTTCATATCAATAAACGATCTTGCTTTACTTCAACTTGTGTTTCAATGCTTTCGCTATATTTGTCAACTCAGAGAACTTGTTACCGAATCGCTATGCGTTCATGACTCCGCTGCACTCGGACAACCTGTGCGACTCTGTGGCTTAGAATTCTAATCGCCAGCCAATGAATCACGGCCTTGCACGGGCGCGGTTCACGCTCGTGCGGCATCACGCCCGGATGGGTCAAGCGATCGTTCCACGGGAGCGCTGGCGAGGGTGATTCCCGCCTAGCGGGAACGGCCGATTAGCATGCGGGAGATCGGGGCGTGACATGTTGGTATCAGAGCCTGGCTTCTACGCCTTTGGACTTCGATTCGATATCTCTGTTTCAAAAGCTCGTTCATGGGAAATGTACACGCTCTCTCTCAATGCCTCGATGGGATATTCCAACAATAAGTCTAAATACTTTCAAAATACGTTTTGAATGATATGCTTGCTTGTCTGGTTGTATGCTGCGAGTGGCCTTTGTGCCAACCTGTGCGAACCCTTGAGAGTATCGCTAGTAGCTTGTCCGATTTTCACTAACTCTAAGTTTGGTTGAATGCATCTATTCGAGGGACGCCTTGAACTAGTGCACCATCCAAGACTTAAGAAAAGGTGAAATTCGAGTGCTGAGACTTCGCTATCACTAAGCTGGTTGACGTGTTCACGCTAGAGGGTACCTTCGAAAGTGCGCACGATCCAGTCTAAGCGATATGCTGATTTCGACGCTTGTGCAAGTGAATATCCAAATGAACAAGTACAACGACTTGTCTAAGATTGCCTCAACCCTAGATCACTGCTTGTCCTTAGTAAGTCTCGAGGACGAGACTTTTTCTAAGTTGGGTAGGATGTAACACCCTGTTCCGCTCAAGCGGACTGCCGTCTAAAACGGCAAAAGTGCAACTGTCCCGACCCGCTTTGCCTCGATCAAGAAGCAAAGGATATCCAGACTTGTCCCTACGGAAATCCCGGCTTAGGCTTTCAGAGGCTCGCTCAGGCGTAGCGCTCTACCGAGGCAAATCATCGCTAAGGTGGGTGGCTACGGTGAACTTGTCTTTGCTTAGCCAGCACTCATAAAATCTGGAATATTCATGCTAGTCGCTAGGTGATTCACCCCCTGCATGCTAATAAATCCAACGCACCTAGCTAAGGGAATAATCCCAACTTGTATTGCTATGCTAGAACATGGAAAAATGAAATACTGCTTATGTATGTTCAGACCCTCGCATGCTAAGTCCCTTAACGATTTCAACTCTCGGCTTACCTTCGGGTCCGAGCAACGTGCCTGCTTATGTTCCTTAGAAACGCATGCTTGTCTGCTTAATGTTTGCCTTGTTTTCATCCAAACCCCGGGAGACTACTAAGTAGTCGTCCCGTGCGTGATTGAACCTGCAAGTATCTAAGACCGTTGGGTCATCAGGCAGCCCCGAACCAGGGGAATGCATCAAGACAAGTCAATCACTGTACAGAATCTAGATTCAAGTATCTCGTGTTCTCGTGTTCAAAGTGCACTTGCGTATCAAGTTCCAGTGCACTCCTGTTCCCGTGTATCTCGTGATAATTGACTGACCCAACAACTGCATGTCACGGACTAGTTCCACGGACGGTCACCGGGGCACTGGGGCCGATCCGGTCCGGATGGAGCTCGTGTGTAGTCTCGTGTGCAGGGAGGATAGCTTGCAACGCATCGTGTTCGTGTGCTTCGTGTATACGCGTAGCATGCTATCCTTGTCCTCGACTACGTCCAGTAATGGCTCCGCCAGCGACTCCTGTTCATATAGATAAGTCATCCTCGCTTAGCGGCTATCCGCGTACGAGTCACTGCATCGCATCAAGAACAACTAAACACCTGAATGATCCTGTTAAAATGACCCTCGTGTTTGCATATGCTTGCCTCCTGAATGCTTATACTTGTCGTGCATGAATTAACATATTTGCCTCAATGTTTGCCTTGGACAGGAAAGGAGATGGTAAGTTGGTAAGTCTTGCCGTGTTTCCTCAAACATCGCACGGCGCACTGCTCGACACGAGTTAGGCTATTCAATCTTTGCATGAAACTGATCCTATGGCAACTAGAAAGACAACTTAATAGTTGTGCACGAAACCTGTATTACGTGTTTGGATTTGTCGAACGGGCGAGTAGCTTCCCCACCAGTGCATTCAATGTACTGATAATCCACCAGTTTGTGTGCAGGGTGCGGGAAAACCTCGTTCGGTGCGGACGCCTCCAACGTGCGTGCTAAGGCGTGGACATCACTCCGAAGCAACGGTGCGTCCGAAACAGAAGCACATATACAAGACATAAGTTGTGAACATCGCCTGAACATCGTCCCTATAATCATTCCGCAGTTTTAGCCACTTGGCACGCTTTTACTGTTTCAGAGAGAGGCTTGAGCGACTTGTAATCTCGGCTATACGCCGCCTGTAACACATGTTCATATCAATAAAAGAGCTTGCTTTACTTCAACTTGTGTTTCAATGCTTCCGCTATATTTGTCAACTCAGAGAACTTGTTACCGAATCGCTATGCGTTCATGACTCCGCTGCACTCGGACAACCTGTGCGACTCTGTGGCTTAGAATTCTTATCGCCAGCCAATGAATCACGGCCTTGTACGGGCGCGGTTCACGCTCGTGCGGCATTACGCCCGGATGGGTCAAGCGATCATTCCGTGGGAGCGCGGCGAGGGTGATTCCCGCCTAGCGGGAACGGCCGATTAGCCTGCGGGAGATCGGGGCGTGACAGCCTACCCATGCCCATATGTCAAAAAGTTGTCCTCATTATGCATTCATATAGATTTTCTTGTACACCGTACTTATATATTTTTTACCTATTATGCATGTTTACTGTATTCAAATTGGCATGCTTCTATGTATCTTGTTACGTCCCTCTGAGGACCTGGTCCCTTTCCAGGTGTAGATGTTCATGACTATTCGCAGGAGCACGGATCAGGACTTACTACTTATCTCTTCCGAGGAGGTCTTACCTTCGGAGTATCTTTGATTATCTCTAGCGATGGATTGCTTCGCTGATACCTTTATATCATCATCTTATTTTATATTAGAGATTTACCCTTCTTCCTCATTTTAGTATTGATATAGTCATTGGTAGTGGATTTGTCTCCACCCGACTATTATTTTGGATTATTCAGACTCATTATTCTAGTTTAGTTATTTTTTTCTATGACTTGTTGTGTGGATGAGATTAGTACATCTGTGACTTGTGACACTATATATATATACCACATGTGAGTTTATATTTATATTACAGCGTACGTGTGTATTATGGTATCCATATAATGGAGTTGCTATATACATACGGCTGGCATGCTTACGTGTTTCTAGTCCTACGTATTTTGGGACTGGGGCGTGACATGTTTTTGTGGTGGCCCATGCAGGTCGAGAGCATATTGTCTCGGTTACATTACTGTACCGAGCAAGCCTACGCAAAGGATTAGAATATAGGATCTTATCCACTTATTTAATCACCGTCCTTGATTTTATTTCACATTCTCATTTGATTGCTTGCATTGCATCTTGCTTGATCCCTTCTCAATGTCAATCTTTCTTTCGTGCTTGATAGGGGTTAGGAAGGTGCCTTGTACTAGGTATATACACTATATTGTTTAATTATACTATTAGTTAAATCTTTGTAAGTTTGGTAGTATGCCTCATAACCTAGTATCACATAGTCCTTCTAACCAATTAATGAAATATAAATGAATGATACCAACTATAGGCTTACATAAAAAGATAGTGTTTACCCAGACTGTAGAACTTAGAGGCCCATACACCCATTTGGTTGACTTTAGACTTAGACAAGAAATTAGTATGGCAACCGTAGAGGCACAACACCGATCTTCTTGATGAACTTAAATTATTATGTACCTTTCTCCATCATAATCAAGCGTACTTATATTTTCTGTACTACCTCGACCTATGCTGCTATTATAGCCTAGTTTTGCAAGCTTATTCTTTTATCGAGCTTGTTCATGACATATGTATTATTGGGGGCCCACACTAATATATTGTCTAAATCAGAATCAGTGTATTATGGTCTGATCAACCGTAGTGCGCTTGGTTCACTCTTCGTATCACTACTTTACGTGGATTGAGATATAGTTGACTCAACTTGTTAGACGAATATACTTGCCCTCTAGACTGGTCAGGACGTATCATGTCAGGTACATAATTGTTTTGATGTGAACATGATAATAGGAATTTACCAAAATAAGATTTTAATCCACAACTGCCTTGGCAACTCCCTCTCAAATTCTCTAATCCTTTTGAATCCCGTACTTGTATTTTATAACCTCCGTCTTGAATTCTTTATTGTTGTTTTCCGTCTTCCTCTGTTTCGGAAAGACGAAAGTCCGTGCTTAGTATAAGTTTGATACACGGAGAGTACTAGATATACCCCATAGGCCAAGCACTCATGATGACAAATAAGAAAGCACAGGCATAGGAAGTCGTAGATACAGGTACGACCTTTAGTTATATTTGCCATTTCATACTCATGACCCCCTTTATGACACGAGATCTTAGGTGCATAGTAGACGTAAAATTATATATAAGGTAGTTTAGCAGATATAAGGATGTGTTAATATTCTACCCAGATGGCATACACGCGATGCTAATAGATGACGCGAGTAGCAGTAGTAGTATTCTCTTCCTATCACCATCTCTTCCCCTTGGGTGGCTCATCTTCTCTCCTATATATATTCCTTATCTCGTGCTTAACTCTTCCTATCATAGTCGTATCCTTTCGTGCCATTATGGATTGTTTGAATTACTTCAACCTCACCCTTATTTTGTTAGTTAAAAATGTAAATGGTTTAGTAAATGATTAATAACTAAAGGATGAGTACATAATGATAACCCTTATGTATATGCACTATAGCAATATCTGTATCCTCTTATTATTTTAAAAACCATGTATAGAATCCCTTAGTCTAATAGGAATAAGTTGGATTATTGAATTAGTTATACTTCTAATAGTTTTATAAGTTAGTCAAGACCTTAAATGTTGTCCAAAAACTTAGACTAAGTTTAGGAAAGAGTTGAAGGCACTTGTTACGAACTGACAACTATGACAATTCGCTGGCGAAGTAGCGACAGCTGCAGCTAGACAATTATAGTAAAGTAGTCGAAGTATTTGCAGACATACTGGTCAGGTGGCATGGCAGTATTAGACTACAATACTTGACGGTTACAGAGAAAAAAAATCATAGTTATGAGATTCCAGACAGGTATCCCATGATACTCGACCCAATAAATAAATTCGTCCTACAAACTAGACAATAGCCTCAAGAGACTTTGACTACTAGTAGAATTCTTGTAAGTTGGGTAGTGTAGATAAGTTAGAAATAGAATAGTGTATGGACAATAAATGAGGAAGTGTTAGAATGATAGACCATGACTTTTAGGAAGTACCGCTAGATAGCAATGTAGTGTAATAGCTATAGTGATTATTATGAATATGGATTAGTGTCAATTTCGAGGACAAAATTTTTATAAGTTGGGTAGAATGTAAAACCCCTAATTTTTAAAATGTATTAATTATTTAATTAATTATTTAATTTATTTATAGTATTTATTGGTTAATTAGAAGTTATAGAATTTATGGGATTTTTATTTCTTGGTAGATATGCATTAGAGGTTTTATGGAGCAACCGTAATTTTTCCTTAATTTATTTCATGTAGGAGACCTTGTGGACAGTTGATAGATTAATTGTATGCACTAAAATAAAATCCTCGAATTTTATGTATATATATATATATATATATATATATATATATATATATATATATATATATATATATATATAAAGTTATTAATAGATAATAGAATATAAAAGAAAAAGAAAGAAAAAAAGGAAAAAGAAAAAGATTAATAAAACCCAAACCCACCAATGTCCTAAAACCCTACCCATTATAATCCCTAACCCTACCCACTAGCACTAAACCCTAACCCACTTAGACCCGCTACCCACCCGCAAATAACAGCAACAGCAGCTGCTAGCAAGCCCAACCGCACGCGCAGCCTTGCCCCCTCTCCCTCTATCTATATATATATGCTTCTAATTCCTAAAACCTAACCCTTAACTCTTCATCTCCACCCTGCGACCGCCGCCGAGACACCACCGTCGCCACCGTTCGCAGGAGCCGCCGCCGCAGAGCCCCCGCCCGCCGCACGACAGCGCGCACACCCGCGACAACGAGTTCACTGCAGCGTACCCCTGTTCAGGCCTCGATTCTCGCGCCATCGCTCAACCAAACTCGACCCCGTCTTCACCGGTATATTCATGACATATCTCCCTTACATCTCTGTGTATTAGTTTACTTCGAACAACGCGTAACCCTAGACGAAAACCGAGCCAAAGTTGGTAAAAAACGACAACTTTCAATCACAAAAAACTGCGGTAACCACCCATGTTTAAGGACTCGTATCTCCCACCACAGAGATCCAAATTTAGTTTTTCTTCTTGCTATGCGAAGACCGCCTAACCGAGATTAATTTTTGTCAATTAAAATATTTTATTTGTTGTTGTATGCTAAATTAAATCGGATTAAAAATTACGAAAAACCCGTTTTCTAACTTCCAGAATTTAAGATATGGAGCATGCCCTGCCAAACGGGACCGTCCGGTCGCGTACCAATTGCACCAAAAGGCGCGTATGGTATATCCAGACATGTGAGCTTTCACAAAAATTGATTTGGACGCGTGTGCGCATCAGAATCAACCCGTATCCGCGAAAAGTCCATATATCGTAACTTTTGCAAAATCTTACACCATTTGTTGTACGCTCGTCAGAATACGACAAAACTTGCGCCACTGGACTCATGGTATCGCGCTAGTCCTGTGACATAATTTTCACGCAATTCTGAGACAGTTGACCAAACCGCCTATTTGCGGACCCTACGATTGACTTTTTGGGCAAATTTGTGTCAGACTCACCGGAATCCAAAATTGGACATATCGGTGAGTTCGTACTGATATATAGAGTTTATTTGACCTATAATTTGTCCCTTTTAGAGACCTTTATCCCTTGCACACTTTTCGGTGCAAAGTGGGCTACATGTGGACCCCACTTTGACCCAAAATTACCGTTTTGCCCTTGTGTCCAAATTGGACGAAAGGGTAGTGTTTTCTAGCTATCTCGCTTATTCTGGGAATATTGGTGATATTTATTTCAGCATCCGGAGACGTTCATTCTGAGGCCGTAGTTTCTGATCCTGTGTGCTTGACTCTTGGACGTTATACTTTGCAGCTTTCTTACTAGGCAAGATACCTTGCCAAATTGCTTACAGTACTTTGCATGCTTATTATATTTCTGTATATTCATTGCATGTGTGTTTTTTTTCAGTCATAAGTATATGCTATATATATATATATATATATATATATATATATATGTTGACACACACTTGACACGTAGTATCATGGGAGGGGAGGACAATCATTAGGCGTATGGGCTATAACCACTCTGGTAAACTGTAGTATCTAGCACGCACTACGGTAGTGTGTAACGCTAGTCGCTACCCCCGAGGTATGTTAATTTTTGGAGTCGCGTTGGTCGCTACCCCCGAGGTATGTCGATTTATGATGTCCCCTGACATGTGTGTGAGTTGTGAGCTTTAGATCGAGTAGCCTACCCATGCCCATACGTCAAAAAGTTGTCCTCATTATGCATTCATATAGATTGTCTTGTACAGCGTGCTTACATATTTTCTAACTATTATGCATGTTTACTGTATTCAAATTGGCATGCTTCTATGTATCTTGTTACGTCCCTCTGAGGACCTGGTCCCTTTCCAGGTGTAGATGTTCATGACTATTCGCAGGAGCACGGATCAGGACTTACTACTTATCTCTTCCGAGGAGGTCTTACCTTCGGAGCATCTAATTATCTCTAGCGATAGATCACTTCGCTGATACCTTTATATCATCATCTTATTTTATATTAGAGATTTACCCTTCTCCCTCATTTTAGTATTGATATAGTCATTGGTTGTGGATTTGTCTCCATCCGACTATTATTTTAGATTATTCAGACTCATTATTCTAGTTTAGTTATTTCTTTTCCATGACTTGTTGTGTGGATGAGATTAGTACATCGGTGACTTGTGACACTATATATATACCACATGTGAGTTTATATTCATATTACAGCGTACGTGTGTATTATGGTATCCATATATTGGAGTTGCCATATACATACGGCTGGCATGCTTACGTGTTCCTAGTCCTACGTATTTTGGGACTGGGGCGTGATAGGTATTGCATGCCAGGTTTAGAGCCAGCACTCGAGGATCCAGCGTACTTTCCCCTGAACAATGACGTGCACTGGGGGAATGTTCGCTGTGGGACACGAGTGGGTTTCTTCTTCCCTGCTTGATATTGTACATTTTTCTCTTTTGGGCGTTTAGCCACCGAAACTTATTAGCCATAGATCTGGACATTTAGTTTCCTTACATGATTATAATTAATCTGACTGCAACTGATCATGGTCATGTACTTTGGCTACTCTGCCAGTTTCTTATTTTGTACAGCTGGTTTCTAGAATATTTTGATAGGGCCATTGGGACACCTTTCAGCTTTATCATACATGTTCTATGTTTGCTATTCTTGTTTGACTGATTAAGACAATAGATGTAATATGTGACCCTAAGTGACTTGCTTATAGTATGCACTCCCTTGTCTAGTTACAGCCGTGATCACCGAACGACGTATAATACCTTGTACAGGGTAGTTGGCCATGTCCATCTCCATATTTCGATACTGGGGCGTGACATTAGTCTCCATCGAATAGCCCAAATACATACAAAAATTTATTTTTCAGGCAAACGAGTTCTTGACCAACAATTATGACCAGCAAATACGTTCTGATTGGAACTACCAATAAAGCTGCTAGACCCGCTAGGACGTCGACCTCAATATTTTCTAATCGGGGTATATGCTCTATGAAAAACCCCTCGAACATGGAGATTAAGCTGAGTGTGGCCTGATGGTAAGGAATCAAGTCCTCATGTCGGACTTCGTATTTACCTCGAACGTGACTGACTATTATCTTGGAGTCGCCATAAGCCTCGAGGTAGTCCACTCCGATTTGCTTGGAGAGTTGATTCCCAATGATGAGGGTGTTATACTCTGCTACATTATTAAAACAGGGTTTCGTGAAGGAGTAAGCGCGGTGGATAACCAGATCGTCGGGGAAAATGAGCATTATTCTAAAACCCGCGGAGATATCATCTTTGGGTCCCGTTCTTGAAGCATTGTCGAAGAACATTCGCCAAACAGCTTCTGCTGACTTAATGTTGGAATCTAGTACTTTATCTTGGATTTCGTCATAAAGCTTTAAGGTTTATGGCATCGGATGAGCTGCCAGGAAGTCGGCCAATGCCTGGCCTTTAACGGCCTTTTTCGGGGAAACACTATGTCGTATGGAGATAATAGCATTGCCCACGTTGCCAAGTGAGAGTTAAGTACATCTAGCTTAGTCATGAGGACCCTAAGAGGGTTAACTCGTGAGACTACATGAATTATCTTTCCGGCTACGTAATGTCGAGTCTTCTGGATGGCAAAGACCAGAACGAGGCACTCCTTCTCCATGGGGTTGTACATATGCTCCGCGCCGACCATCATCCGGCTAAGGTAATAGATGGTCGGCTCGTGACCTGCGTCACTCTTCTGGGCTAGTAGAGCACTGAGAGAGTGGTCCATCGTACATACACAAAGCAGGAATAGTCTTCCTACGATTGGGACTACCAATACTGCAGGATTTGATAGGTACTTTTTGATGTCACAGAAGGCTCGTTGACATTCTTCCGTCAAGATGAAGTGTACTCCCTTCTTTATGAGTTGAGTAAATGGCTGGCAGCGTCCATAGAGATTTGGTATGAATCTTATGATATATGCCAATCTTCCTTGAAGGCCACGAAGTTCCCTAAGATTCTTCAGTAGGTTTATCTCCAGGATTGCTTTGGTCTTGTCGGGAGTCTATGTGGATACCCTTGGACGTGATAATGAAGCCTAAAAACTTGCCGCTGGAGACTCCCAAAAAATATTTAGTTGGGTTCAACTTGAGTTGGTGCGCACGCATCAGATCGAAGACTGTCTTCGGATCCTGAAGATGGTCGTCAGTAAAGTGACTTTAGACGGCGATGCCATCAACATAAAATTCGACTGTCTTATGCAAGTGTTCGTGGAAGATGGTGCTCATGGCTCGCTGGAATATCGCACCTACATTCTTAAGACCGAAGGGCATGACTGTGTAGAAATATACATGTAATCCCCCTGAAATTCAACTAAGGTTATTACAGTTAATTTGTATATTTTACTTCATTTAAAAAGCATCAGTATTTTATTAGAGCATTACAAAACAATTAATTGATTTTAGAAACCCGTTCTCCGTTGCAATCAATTTAGATGAGCAACGTGACCTCAAATATAGAAACTGGTTTATATAACCCCTAGCCAAACATGACCAACTAAGCACATGACTTTGGTGTTACATTTGTTCGAGTCCCTACAGGCTCCAAAAATAATATTAAATACCTCGGGCTTTTATTTAGTTAAAAGCCGACATTTCTTGAATAATTAAACCAAACCGAGACCGAACCCCAGCTTGAACCTGCAAACCAATTAGTCTAGCCCATGCACAATACCACATACCTATCTCCCATATTTTTATACACAAACACTATTTTTTCCATACCAAATCACATATTTTACTCTCTTTTAATTTAAATTCAGCATTTACCTATTTTGGCATGTTCCAATGGACCATTTTAATTATATTGTACCTCATGTACATCACATGGGACAGGGGGGACCAACCCGTAGCCCAAGAGAGGCTTTCCCATTGGTTAAACAAGTTTATACACCCTCACCTCCTTTTAACCATTGGATTTTAGCCTATATCCATCCATCCATTCATTCATATAACACCAACATATATATGTACCTATTTACTAACCTAGGAAACCCTACCCATGTAATTAGTAGCCAAACCCCTCCTTTCTCTTCCGTGTTCTTCTTAATCTTATTTCCATCTTCAACCCCACCGACTACAGCAACCCCATCGCCGACTACACCACCACCACTGACCCCCTCCCCTAGCCCGCGGCCCACAGCAGCGGCAGCCAACCCTAGCAGTCATGCACCCCCTCTCCATCACCCCACGGACGCTCTCCATCGACTACGGGTCGACCTAAAGGCAGAGTAATTCCTTCGTGAAGTCGAAAAGCAGTCGGACTTCAACCGAACCCGGTAGGCATCAAGACTTTGTAAGTTGATCAAACCCTCCTTCCTTCATGTGTGTATGTATATGTTAGAGAACCAAGAACCCATCCATGTATGATCAAGAAACCCCTTCCTTTCTTGTATAACCCATGCAACCTACTAGTTGATCATGCAAGCACATTCATAGGTTGGTTTAAGTTGTAGCATGCAGTATAAGTTATTGTATTTTTAAAGAATTTAAATTTAAATTCAGATTTTAATATTAATTTCAGAAATTATGGGGTTTTACTTCATATTTTATACATATTAAAGCATGTATATTAGGGTCTTGGACTATGGGCAATTGATCACTAACTTGTAAGGAACTGGTACGGGTGTATTGCATGCGTAAAATAACGAATATGTATATATAATAATATGCATGCAATTATAGTGTTAAATTATATATATTATATATGTGTATTTTTGTTCTCTATATTATGGTTGAACGTAAGATAGGGTGTACGACAGCGTACGTCGTACCGCACTAGTCATGCGTAGTATCATTGGAACCAACAACGCGACGTGGTTGACGAGCATGTGACGAATCTATAATTTATATAAAAGTAGTAAATATTAGAATTAAGTATTTATTTATATATTACTGACAGGGCACGTCGAAGACGCAGCACCATCAGATGTGGACTTGGGACTCGTTACATTGCAGCAGCAGCAAACAGAAGGCAAGTGTACCTTGCCTTGTTCACAGTAGATTGTGCTCTAGTTATTTTATTTTACTGTTTCTTTTATTGCTTGTAATTGTTATGACCTAGAACCGCCACGATATTTAGCTTTCGAATTACATTCGGGTGTCAACTTTCGTATGTGGAGTTTGGGTATCGTTACTTGTATTGTCAGCGCTTACCTACTCGTGCTACTCTTGTATGATTTACCATAGGATACTGTACTCGACTTTCATGCACAGGAGCCACTCTTGAGATATTCGAGGATCCCGGTTTCTGTTTTATGATAGGTCTGGAGACTTGTACTAGTGGTATTATTTACATCTTGACTTGATAGATAGAGATTGTCTTGCGTTTCGTGACATGAAGCGTGAGATACATGGGGTTGGAGAGAACCTACCGTACCGCTGGGCTACCAAACTCTACTAGTATTATAGTACTGCAGGTACCTTGACGGGGCTTATACGTACCTACTACTATTATTACTACTATCACTAGTACCCGTAGTATATGTATGAAATCTGGTGGTTTAGCGGACGAGTATGTTTTTACTTGCATACACATAGATGGATTATGTTAGATACCCTGAGCACACCTCTTTTCATTATTTTTTATCATTTACTGTACTTGGCTTGAGTTATTCTTGTACCTTTCTATGTCTCCTGAGGACCTAGATCCAGATTATGTCCCCAGGTATAGCTGAGGAGAGTTACCCCAATATTTACGGGACAGGAACTGACGTTAGAGCAGTACTTGCATCAGATTACGAGGTTGCGCTCGAGGACTTCTCTTGAGCACAGTTACTATTTCATTTACTTTTCATGTTATTTAGATATTGAGACTTGTTTCTGTGACCACTGGATAGATGTACTCAGTTTTATTTCTTTTCTTTAGTTTTGATGACGGGTTGTTCCCCGTGACATTATATGGTTTTGGACTTGTGATGGACATTTTCCTCTATTTATTTTCTTGACTATTCTATCTCCTTGTATTATGATTATTGTCTATGGATGAGCTTAGTTTAGATTATATACTGTGATAGGAGTAGTAGACCTTATTGATCTATATTACAACTTAAGTGCACTCTAACGGGTCCACTAAATTGGGTTTGCCTATTGGAGTTGTGTTGTTGGCCATTGCAACGTGGCTAGTCCCTCGGTATTTTTGGACCGGGACGTAACATGGTTATTGTGGTAGCCCATGCAGGTCGTTGACTTATTACTTTGGTTTTAACTAAGGGACCGAGCAAGCCTGCGATTAGGATAAGAATAAATTATAGGTTCTCATCCACAAATTGACACGTTCTTTATCTCTATACCAAATTCAAAATAATTCTTTGACTTGCCTCATGCTTTGAATCATTGTACGATCCTCATAATTTACTGGTATGCAAAGTAATTGATCCATAAGCCAGTGATGAGACTCATGTGGGTACACCACAAGGTGCTGTGCTTACCTACGACGATGGGGTGATGCCACCGGGTGGAGATCCCTCCACTCAACAAAGCAATCAAGCATATCAGCGTGCCTCGAGGTTCCAGAAAGACGATATTCCACCACCACCGCAGTTTACTCCACCGATGCCTATTTTTTCACCAGGACAAACTATGGACGGACAGCAGACGTTCCAAATGTTCTACGCAATGATGCAAGCACAATAACAGGTTTATCAAGAGGCCCGGCAACGCCAGGTGGAGAACTTGAGAAACAGTATAGTGACAACACTAGAGCATTCGACCCTACCAGCCATGCAACCATCGACGGGATCCATCTCGGGTTTTTGTCAGTTGAAGCCACGTAACTTTTTAGGCAAGAAAGAGGCCACTGAAGTTCATGAGTGGCTCACAAATACTCAACTTCATTGGAAGCAGCTGAGCTTCCTAGAGAGCATTGTATGATGCTGTCAAGATGCAGTTGACAAGCAATGCGCACCATTGGTGGCTATCTGAGGAGAGTCGGCTAGGCTCAGACCGAGCCACTTGGGAGAAGTTTTCTAGACTCTTCCATGAGATGTACATTCCAGCCATTACCAGAGTGAGACTTAGGGATAAGTTCAATCGCCTCACTCAAGGCAACATGATAGTAGAAAAGTACAATGCAGAGTTCATCCGTTTGATTCACTTCACCCCTACTATGATTCCGACAGAAGAGGAGAAGGCGGAGAAGTTCTTTGACGGACTTAGCTTTGAGCTACAGAGATTGATCAGCTCCGTTGCACCTACTTCATATACTGACTTCCTTGCCGCAACGCGACGCATAGAGCGAGTCAACCGGAGAGAGTCCAGCCAGAAATAGCTGCACCCACTAGGACCAGCCAGAGTATCCCTAGGAGGAGCTACAAAGATACCTCACATGCACTAGTCACCTAGCGCAGCCTTGCAGGCACCGCCAATATGTCAATATTGTGGCAAGTGAGGTCATATTGAGAGCTAGTGCAGACGCAAGTGGGGACTATGCTTGGTTTGCGGATCAAGACAGCACTCAGCACATGACTATACGAGGGAACCTATGATTCATCGACCAGCCTTACCAGCACCAAGACTAACACAGCAGCCACCTAGGCCAGTCTATCCAATACTAGGAGCGCCACAGGCGGGAGTTGGAGGAGTCAGACTATCAGCTCCAGGAGGATATCAGACGAGGCCACCCTTGGCTTCACAGGAAGGGCTATTCCAGTAGGCACATCAGCAGAGAGGACCAGCCCAAGGATGGGGTCAGGCTTTCGCCATGACTATTGAGGAGGCAGCTACTGCAGGAGAGGTCATCGCAGGTACCATATTAGTAGCTTCATTACCTGTTGTAGCTTTATTCGATTCAGGAGCATCGTATTCTTTTATAGCTGTTAGTTTCGTAGCCACATATAGAGTAGCTATGCACCCCTTCCGAAGACCATATAAATTCTTAGGGAAGGCGGAATCATTCCCGTTAGTGACACTTATAGATCTTGTTCGATAGTAGTTTATGGCCGAGAGATGAGACCCTAATTTTTGATCTTTTCTATGCCGAAATATGATGTTGTACTTGGTATGGACTGGTTGAGTCAGTACCATGAGACCCTAGATTGTCGGCGTGGATGTGTTATCTTTAGACCACATAGTTGTCACGACCCGCACCCGATTTAGGGGCACGAGTGCGTGGGTACGTCCAGCCTACGCCGCAGCATCGGCGGTAGAACGCTGTCAAGGTCTTGATACTATCTAACTAATGGCACGCAAGCATCCAATCTCCATTAGGAGGCACGGATGACACAAATAAGATGAACATATACTCAATCACAGGATTACAGCACGATAAGATTTCGAAACAGAAATTAAAATTAAACACAACACAAGTCAACAAGTAATATTCTAACTCAACAATATCCAAATCTCATCAAAATGCCGGAGACAAATCCGGTACCAAATAGTCTACTTAAAGAACTAACAATAAAAAATAATTCCGGCTAGACCTTCCAGAATCACAACTAACTACCAAGTCTGCAGCTACTCACCATATGGTCCACAAGTGTCGGATACCGATCATCTAAGGCATAGTCTGGAAAAATATTTCCAGTCAGGAAGGAGCAAAGCAACACTCTCAAATAACAGTTCCATTAATTGATAATGTCTATAATACAATAAAACATGTCATGCTAGCTACTGAGAAGACAGTAAAATAAATGCAATGGCAATTTAAGAAAGACAGGCAATGTAAGAGACAGGCAATAGGCAGTATGATACAGTCAGTGCATGTATGAAAATGAAAAGAACAAGGAACAGTATCATATACGGGTGATGTAGTATATGATTTAAAATAGGGAACTGTAATCTATTCTAAGTGTTTGAAATAGTAGTTTCGAAATATGATCGGCTTGGGAACATGTACGAGAGCTACAGGGCCTGGCTAATCATGGGTGAAGAGCATGATTAACACTTACAATTTTCTATACTACAATAAGAGGTTATGATCACATTTCTTACTAACTACTTCCCCGCCCCCAACTAGTACTGTGGATCCAACCATGACACGTCACGATACACGAGCAAGTCAAGTCTATCATGTACGATGTCTAATATACATGTCGTATACAATGTCAATACGATAATCAAGGTAACATCTCATGACTGCAGATCCAGGCTATATACTAGTCCGTGTAGCACAGTGTCAAAGATTCAGTTGTAACATTTCATGATTGTTGAACTTATAAAAATTATCAAAGAATTGGAAATTATCAGAGAATGTACTTGCCTTGGGTCCTTAGCTGGTATTTATGGATGTTCTGTTCCAGAGTATCCCCTGGGTAAACCAACAGTCCTATAAACACATCACAATTACAACACTTGTATCAGATGCTATCCTAACACACAGAAGAAATATACTGGCCTCAGGGCTATGCCAGGCAGGGCACTAGTCCACTAGGGTCATCTAGTACATTCACCAATTAACCGTAGTATTATTAGTAATCAAATATAATACATATATATAGGGTTATACCAAATTCTATACAAAATATGTATAAGTGTATACTCATAACAGAAGATGTATTATATATACATAGGTAAAAATATTCATAACACATATACATTTATATGTACAACTACCAAAGTTATATATATATATATACAAAAGAATATATATATGTATACTAATTATATATATACTAAATTACAATTACCAACATATACTGAAATACCGATATACATACATACCAATTTACATATTAATATTTATTATTTAATACGTATACGCAAAATATATATACATTTATACATTTATACTAATTATACTAAAATATATATACTATGCTAATACATGTATTTAAACATTTTATTTATGAATAATATACATGTACAAAATATATATTTGAAATTATATCAAGTATATATATATATACAAAATATATATATTTATATGCCAAACTTAATTATAGAATTTATTTAAATACATACTATACTCATACAATTAAATATTAATAAAATAAATAATATACATATGCTAATTTCACATTAATTAAATATATAAATACTTTACATTAATTATATATATACAATTAAATTAAATACATATACTAATTACTTATACAAATATATGTATATATTTACCATCATTAAATTAAATAGACAATATACATTCACATTTATACATTACCCTTGTATTTATATACTATACACATTAGTTAATATATACACAAATACCTATACATAGTTATATATATACACTAATATATTTTACAAGTTATATACATACATATATACATATATATATATATATATATATATATATATATATATATATAAAGAAGGAGGGAGAAGAAGAAGGGAGCCTTACAGTGGTGGCCGGAGTTGGCAGCGCCGCCGGGCGCGGATCAGTCGGTCGGTGCAGGGAGAAGTTGCAGCAGAGGAAAGGGCTGGACTTCGGCGCCGGATTTCAGATGGGTGCCGCCGTGAAGCAGGCAGCGGGATCACGACAGGGAGGAGGAAGAGGAGCTGTCGATGCAGACCGGAGAACAGTCGGGGACCTAGCCGGGCGCGTCGAGGATGGGGAGTATAGCCGCGGCGAGGGGAGCACAGCCAGGGGTCGGTGTGCAGGCTCGGGCGGGGCAGAGGAAAAGCCGCCGGGGAGAGGGCTGCCGGAGGAACTGTGGGGAGGAGAGTCGCCGGGAACAGCTACGGGGAGTCGGGGTCTCGACCGGAGGGAGTGAATGGTGAAGGTGGAGGTGGTGGTGAGAGCAGAGGCCAAGGGGTTGTGGGGAGGAGCAGGCCGCTCGCCGGGCTGGAGTCAACTGCGGTCGCCGGGGGATCGAGAGGGGAGCAATGGCCGGGGATGTTTAGTCGGAGCAGGGGAGTCGGCCATCGTGCACAGGGAACAGTGTCCCCCCCCCCCTTTTAGTTGAATTTGAATTCAAAAAAAAACAAATAAAAGAAGAAGAAGAAAAAGAAGAAGAAGAAGAGAAAGAAGGAAAGAGAAGGAGAAAGGAAGAAGGAGAAGAGAAGAAGTTTTCCAACGTTGGGTTGAGGGGAGATGGAGGCTTGAGGAGGGTGGTGTTTTCTAGGTTGCCTAGGGATTAGGGTTTGATGTAGACATTATATAGGGATGAGGGTGTTGGAATGAAGGGTTGGGATTGGCCCATTAATTGGGTGGTCCAGATTGGACATGAGGGGAATTAATTCATGTGGGAAATGAGGGTGAGGTTTAATTAAAATATTAAGGATTCCTCATTGGTTTAAATAATTGGGTGTTGGCACAAAATGCCAATTTGCAATTTAACCCCCTTAAATTTGAGAAATTGCACAAACACATGAAATGACGAAAATTTGGCGGGCGATTCGGGGTCCGGTGTTTTGTAGGGTCAGGGGGCGCTGTATGATTGGTACGGGCTCAATCTACAGGGCACTGGAATAAAATTGGAATTTTAGAATCAGATAAAATAGTATCCTCAATTTAAATAGAAATAAATGCAAGTTGTGTTCAACAATTAATTAGGAGTACTTGGGGCCAAAATCAGGTCAGGTCATCAATACCAATATTGAAGAAGACTCAGAACAGAATATTACCCTAATTTGGGCCGCACGAAAAATAGGTCAAGATGGCCTCCAATTTTTGATTGGAACGCACAACGATACAAAATAGGAATTTTAAAATAAACGTCCGCGACGATTTTTGTGCGGCTAGAAACAATGTACAGAGAGCACAATTATGAGTTGCAAAAATAGCAGAATTGAAGGCGGGCACGTCTAGGGCAAGATGGTGAAATTTGTTGGAAGACAAAAGTCTGGATAGTGCTCCAAATATCGAAGCAAAGGCAATGCGCAATAATTAATAAAAATACGGTAATTAATTATAAACTCCAAGAATTAAATTTTAGATAAAATAATTAACCTCAAAATTCCATAATTCCGACAGGTGCTCATCTACTGGCTTCTAGGTCAAGTCTACCATCACAAACACAAATGAACACTGTACATAATACTATTATTTAATTACACACCTCACATATTTATTTAAATTAATATACCTATCACGCAATTACTAAATTATAAATACCATAATATTAAATATTGTAAAAAGTCAAAAATACCCCTGTTTTCGGAACGTGCTAGTGACAATAGTCATCCGGAGTTTGAGTTTCCTCGAGGAGCCAGAGAACAAGGTGCCCAACCTACACTTAAGAAACTCACTGCAGAAGGAGTATCACGCCCCAGTCCCAAAATACCGAGGGACTGGACACGTGGCAATGGCCAGCAGCACGCACCGATGGACAACCCAATTTAATGGATCCATCAGGGCATGCTTAAGCTGTAGTCTAACAATAAATAGAACAATTGTTACAGGTCACGGTCTATACTAATCTCATCCACAACAGATAATCACAGATTAAATGCCAGAAATAATGCAATAGAATAAATAAGCAATCTCAAATAAGATTATCTAGGGAAACAATTTGAGAATCAGCCTGGTACATTTTAGAAAATAGACAGGAAGTAAAATACTGAAAATGGAAATACTGAGTATATGAAGCCGGTACTCAGGAGAAGTCTTCGGCCACTATCTCGTCCTCGGTTCCGGGTTCTGCTCCAAGGAGTGCTCCTGTTCCATAGACCTCGGGATACTGCTCCTCAGCTAAACCTGGGGACATAGTCCATTCCAGGTCCTCAGTGGACATAGCAAGGCACAAGATAAAACAAGCCAAATAAAATGCAGTGCAAATAATTAAAGGAAACAGCAGGGTAAACTATGTAACCATCTATGTGATATGCAAATGAGAGCAACACTAGTGCTCAGGCTGAGACCGCTACAAGCTCTGTGTCGGGGAGCCGGTAGCAGTAATAACCAGTAAAGGGTCTAGCTCTGCTGGAGAGTCTACAACCTCACAATAGTAGTGGATATATATATATAGAATAGCCTGTCTATAAATAATATCTCTGTCAAGTCCTGTATCCTATACAGAATCACCATGAATATCTCAGGAAGATTCTGTCCATGCATAGTGTCAAGTGTCCTGGGTTGTAGGTACTTGATATGTCAAGTACAAGAGTAAAGGGTATCGTAAATCCATCTCTAAAT
Source organism: Iris macrosiphon (assembly GCA_036927795.1). Taxonomy (NCBI): domain Eukaryota; kingdom Viridiplantae; phylum Streptophyta; class Magnoliopsida; order Asparagales; family Iridaceae; genus Iris; species Iris macrosiphon. Next base: position 30,761,509 of record JAYESA010000014.1, on the reverse strand, counting down.
GACGAACCCAACACCGCGTACGGTGTTGGCACCCAACTATGATCGGACACTAGATACGTCATACATTTCCTAGGTTAAGCAGTTAAAACAAGTTTATATGTATTTACACAAGAAATCCAGCAAAATATTATCACAGGAAATATGAAAATAAAGACTGCAAGTTGGCAAGGTGCACTTGCCTGGTGTTAGGATTCCACTAAGGTCCTGTTCTCGGAAATTTCTAGAGATGTCCCTGAAAGCTGAAATAAACAGTACCATCACACTCAGAAGGTGTCAAATAGCTAGGAACGCCTGTCCTTGGGTCCAATTTGGAGGCAAGGGCAAAAACGATAATTTTGGGCCAAAACGGGGTCCACCGGTGGCCCGCTTTGCACCGAAAAACATGTCAGGGTCAACGGTCTCCAAATTCACCAAACTTAGTGTCAACAGGTCAGGAACGCGGATATGAACCCAACGGAACTTTCAGATTTGAATTCTGATAAGCCGATCACAAAATCGCCCGTCGAACGGGGCCTGTGGGGCCCACGACACGCGATTTCGTCAATGTTCTCAGAATCGAACCAAACTTGACCCACAGGACCAGCGTATCGCTACGAGTCTGATGGCACAAGTTTCGTATCAATCCGACGTGTGTGCACGAAGTTAGGGTGAATTGCAGAAAAGTCGGATACGGAGCGATGTCCGCCGATACGCGTTGATCCCGGTGTGCACGCACACCCGAATCAGCTTTCGCGAAATCCCACACGTCCGTAGCGACGGTGCGCACGTATCAGTGAAGACCGCACGCGACCAAGTGGTCCCATTTTGCGGGGCGTACTCAGTTCTGGGGTGAAACAGGGTCTGGGTTTTCCTGTTTTTGGATCGCAGTGTGCGATCACCACAGGACGCGATGCCCCTTGCGATTTATCCGGGCACCGAGAGGGTCATACAGGCTTCGCAACACAATTTACAGAATCAAAATCGGAGTTACAGGGTACAAGATACGAGTACCTGAACTGGCCCTTCGAATCTAGGGTTGGGTGTCCGATACGCGTTCCGTGTCCTGGACGCTGTGTCAGCCGTGTCCGCGTGTCCGGCGGTGACTCCGGCCTAGGGCTTCAGGGCCGCTGAACAGCGGTGGCCGGGGGGGGACGCTGGTGGCTGCGGGGCTCGGGTGAGGGCGGTGTCGGCCGTGGGGGACGTCGGTCGGAGGCGGGCGGACGAGAAGAAGAGGGAGGAGTAGGTGCTGGCCTGCGAGGGGGATCCGACTGCTAGGGTTCCGGCGAGGGTTTGGATAGGGGAAGTGAGGCGGAGGAGAAGAAGAGGGGGGGGAATTTATAGGGGCTCAGGCGGGCGGTCGTGGCCGGGTGAGGCGGGGCTGAGGGGGACGTGGCTAGCTCCGGCGGAGGCGGCGCAAAACCAGGGCGGTGGCGCGGAGGAATCGGTCACCGGACGATCGTGGGGAAGGGGAAAGGGGGCCGGGTCGGGTCGGTGCGGGTTCCGGGTTGGGCGGACCCCCCCGACCCGCTAGGGCGGCTGGGCTGGGCCGGGCCCAAAAGCAAAATAAAAATAAAAACAATAATAATAATAATAATAAAACAATTAATTAATTACCTTAAATAGTTTTTAGGCATTTAAAAATAGGTTTCGGGCTTTTAAAAATGTTTTCGGGGTCCAATAAATTCCCAAAAAATTACCCTAAGTCCATTATTTTATTTTACACCCAAAAATATTATTTTCATAATATTTTAATAGTAATTAACAGAAAATAAAAATTATTTAATTACCAAGAGCCTAGATTTTAATTACAAAAAAATCTCAAAAAATTCCAGAAAATTATGAAAAGTTCAAATTAATAATTTCTGAAAATCAGGGGGCTTACAAGGAGAACCAAAGCACCCAAGAGTTGTAACAAAAATTTTGGATGTATTTCCTGATGATCTTCCAGGCTTACCACCTGATCGGAAAATAGAATTCACTATAGACTTGACCCCAAGAGCATAGCCTATCACCTCAGCTATGTACAGATTAGCACCTAAGGAGTTAGTGGAATTGAAGAAGCGGGTTGATGAACTCTTAGAGAAGGGTTTTATTTTGTCTAGTGTCTCACCGTGGGGAGCACCCATATTATTTGTGCTAAAGAAGGATGGAACGGTACACCTATGTATTGAATACAGTGCACTGAACACCGTAAACATCAAGAACAAGTATCCCTTGCCGCACATTGATGATTTGTTTGATCAGTTGAGTGGTGCCCGTATATTCTCAAAGATCGATCTCAGATCCGGCTACCATCAGATTAGAGTACGGAAGAAAGATATACCGAAGACAGCTTTTAGGACCAAGTATGGACACTATGAGTTCCTAGTCATACCATTTGCTTTAACCAACACGCCAGCTGTGTTTATGAGTCTGATGAACAGAGTCTTCCATCAGTACTTGGACAAATTCGTGGTTGTGTTCATTGATGATATCTTGGTATACTCCAAGAACCACGAAGAGCACGAGGAGCATCTTAGAATTGTGTTAGAGACATTGAGATAAGAGAGGTTGTATGCCAAACTCAGCAAATGCGAGTTTTGTATGGATAGAGTGCCTTTTTTAGTACATATCATCTTAGTAGAAGGACTTTTAGTTGATCCGAAGAAGGTTGCAGCAATAGAGACTTGGCCCACACCTACATCAGTTGCAGAGGTTAGAAGTTTTCTCGAACTTGCTGGATATTATCGGAGGTTCGTGCAGAAATTTTTGAGGATTACAGAGCCTATGACACGATTGACATGTAAGGACCAGGAGTATGCATGGACAGAGGATTATCAGAAGGCCTTTGAGGATCTGAAGAAGCGGTTAACGACTACACCGGTCTTGACCCTTCCTTCAGGATCAGAAGGATTTATAGTATATAGTGATGCATCAGGTAGTGGATTAGGATGTGTTTTGATGCAACATGGCAAAGTTATCGCTTATGCATCGCGATAATTGAAGGTGCATGAGAAAAATTAACCGACGCACGATCTTGAGCTAGCAGTAGTGATTTTTGCATTAAAGATATGGAGGCACTATCATTACGGAGAGAGGGTAGAAATTTTTACTGATCACAAAAGTCTGAAGTACGTATACACTCAGAAGGAGCTCAACATGAGGCAGAGGTGCTAGCTAGAGTTGATGGTCGATTATGACATAGACTTGTAGTATCATCTAGGTAAGGTGAATGTTGTAGCCGACGCACTTAGCAGGAAGCCCACAACTTATCTCTTGATAGCACAGCCCCAGTTATTAGAGGATCTTTAGAAACTTGGGATCAAGGTCATCATACCAGGATAGAGTGGACAATTGGCTAACCTTGAGGTTCAGTCATCACTAGTATAGAGAATCCAGGCAGCATTGCCTACGGATGCTAGATTTCGAAGACTTAGAGAAAGGACGGAAGCTGGTATGCAGACGGGACTACGAATCCATGAGGACGGAACACTAAGGTATGGAAATAGCCTATATGTTCCGAATGGAGAGTTGATGATAGAGGCACATAGCTCTATTTACTCTATTCATCCAGGAGGTATGAAGATGTACCGAGATTTGAGGCAGTATTACTGGCGACATAGAATAAAAAGTGAGATTGTGCGGTTCGTAGCGAAATGTTTGGTCTGTCAGTAGGTTAAGACCGAACATCAGAGGACCGCTGGTATGTTACAACCGCTTCCTATCCCTGAATAGAAGTGGCAACATATTACTATAGATTTTATCACAAGATTTCTGAGAAGCCCCAGCGGAAAGGACGCAGTTTGGGTTATTGTAGATTGACTCACCAAGTCGGCACATTTCTTGTCGTTCTGAGTTGGGCAGTCCACAAAGATTCTAGCCGATATATATATGTGTCAGGTTATGAGATTACATGGAGTACTAGTGAGTATTATATCGAATCGTGACTCTAGATTCATGTCCCATTTTTGGTGGAGCATACAAGAGAGTCTAGGCACCAGACTCAAGTTTAGCACGGCTTATCATCCACAGACAGATGGCCAATCAGAGCGCACTATTCAGATCCTAGAGGATATGCTGAGGTCGTATATGTTAGATTTTGGAGGGTCTTGGGAAGACCATTTGCACTTGGTAGAGTTCTCTTACAATAATAGCTACCAGGCAAGCATCCAGATGGCACCTTTTGAGGTATTGTACGGTAGGAAGTGCAGGTCACCGATATGTTGGAGTGGCGTTAGCGAGCGTCAGATACTCGGTTCGGAGTTAGTAATACAAACAGTTGAGAAGGTAAAGAAAATTTAAAGTCACCTTCGTGCAGCTCAGGACAGACAAAAGCATTAGGTTGACACACACCGCCGACCTTTGGAGTTCAAGGAAGGCAAACATGTGTTCATGAGGATCTCACCTACTCGAGGTACTATTCGATTCGGGAACAGAGGCAAGCTGAGCCCAAGGTACATTGGGTCGTTTGATATTTTGGAGCGTATTGGTAAGGTGGCATATCGTCTTACATTACCCTCATCTCTAGAGGGAGTGCATGATGTATTCCATGTCTCGCAGCTAAGGAAGTATGTAACTGACCCAAGTCACATAGTCGATCATTCTGAGATTGTAGTAGGACCGAGCTTGAGGTATGAGGAGCAGCCAGTTAGGATACTTGACATTAGTGAGAAGATATTACGGGGTCAGAAGATCAGACTGGTTCGGGTAGCTTGGAAACATCACTCACCAGGCGAATCCACTTGGGAGCAAGAGGATGTCTTACGCTAGCGTTATCCTCACCTATTCGAGGATGCAGATATAAACTCAGAACTACCCTTAGTCACTATGTCCTATTAAATTCCTAGAGTAGCTAAATTCTTAAATTACGAGGATGCATTTCTTTTAAGGAGGGTAGATTATAATCCCCCTGAAATTTAACTAAGGTTATTATAGTAAATTTGTATATTTTACTTTATTTAAAAAGTATCAGTATTTTATTAAAGCATTACAAAACAGGTAATTGATTTTAGAAACCCGTTCTCCGTTGCAATCAATTTAGATGGGCAACGTGACCTCAAATCCAGAAACTAATTTATATAACCCCTAGCCAAACACGACCAACTAAGCGCATAACTTCGGTGTTACATTTATTCGAGTCCCTACAGGCTCCAAAAATAATATTAAACACCGGAGGCTTTTATTTAGTTAAAAGCCGACCTTTCTTGAATAATTAAACCAAACTGAGACCGAACCCCAGCTTGAATCCGCAAACCAATTGGTCTAGCCCATGCACAACACCACATACCCATCCCCTACATTTTTATACACCAAACACTATTTTTCCCACACCAAATCCTATATTTTATACTCTTTTAATTTAAATTCAGCATTTACCTATTTTGGCATGTTCTAATGGACCATTTTAATTATATTGCACCTCATGTACATCACATGGGAGAGGGGGGGGGGGCAACCCACAGCCCAAGAGAGGCTTTTCCATTGGTTAAACAAGTTTATACACCCTCACCTCCTTTTAACCATTGGATTTTAGTCTATATCCATCCATCCATTCATTAATAACACCAATATATATATATATATATATATATATATATATATATATATATATATATATATATATATATATATATATATATATATATATATATATATATAACCATTGGATTTTAGTCTATATCCATCCATCCATTCATTCATATAACACCAATATATATATATATACCTATTTACTAATGTAGGAAACCCTACCCATGCAATTAGTAGCCGAACCCCTTCTTCCTCTTTCGTGTTCTTCTTTATCTTCTTCCCATCTTCAACCCCACCGACTACAGCAACCCCACTGCCGACTACACTACCACCACCGACTCCCTCACCTAGCCTGTGGCACATAGCAGCGGCAGCCACCTTTAGCAGCCGTGCACCCCCTCTCCACCACCCCACGGTCTCTCTCCGTCGACTAATGGTCAACCTAAAGGCGGAGTAACTCCTTCGTGAAGTCGAAAAGCAGTCGGACTTCAACCGAACCCCGTAAGCATCAAGACTTGGTAAATTGATCAAACCCTCCTTCCTTCATATGTGTATGTATATGTTAGAGAACCAAGAACCCATCCATGCATGATCAAGAAACCCCCTCCTTCCTTGTATAACCCATGCAACCTACTAGTTGATCATGCAAGCGCATTCATAGGTTCGTTTAAGTTATAGCATGCAGCGTAAGTTGTTGTATTTTTAAAGAATTTAAATTCAGATTTTAATATTAATTTCAGAAAATATGGGGAATTATTTCAGATTTTATACATATTAAAGCATGTATATTGGGGTCTTAGACTATGGACAATTGATCACTAAGTTGTAAGGAACTGGTACGGGTGTATTGCATGTGTAAAATAACGAATATGTATATATAATAATATGCATTCAATTATAATGTTAAATTATATATATTATATACGTGTATGTGTGTTCTCCATATTATGGTTGAACGTAACATGGGGTGTACGACAGCGTACTTCGTACCGCACTAGTCATACGTAGTGTCATTGGCACCAACAACGCGACGTTGTTGACGAGCGCGTGACGACTCTATAATTTGTATAAAAGTAGTAAATATTAGAATTAAGTATTTATTTATATATTACTGACAGGGCAAGTCAGAGATGCAGCACCATTGGACGTGGACTTGGGACGCGCTACATCGCAGCAGCAGACAGAAGGCAAGTGTACCTTACCTTGTTCACAGTAGATTGTGCTCTAGTTATTTTATTTTGCTGTTTCTTTTATTTTTTGTAATTGTTATGACCTAGGACCGCCACGATACTTAACTTCCGAATTACATTCGGGTGCTGACTTCCGTACATGGAGTTCGGGTATCGTTAGTTGTATTGGCAGCACTTACCTACTCGTGCTACTCTTGCATGATTTACCATAGGACAATGTACTCGACTTTCATGCACAGGAGCCACTCTTGAGATATTTGAGGATCCCGACTTCTGTTTTAGGACAGGGCTGGAGACTTGTACTAGTGCTATTATTTACATCTTGACTTGATAGATAGAGATTGTCTTGCGTTTTGTGACATGAGGCATGAGATACATGGGGTTGGGGAGAACTTACCGTACCACTGGGCTACCAAACTCTACTAGTATTATAGTACTACAGGTACCTTGACGGGGCTTGTATACCTACTACTATTATTACTACTATAACTAGTACCCCTAGTATATGTTTGAAACCCGATGGTTTAGCGGACAAGTACGTTTTTACTTGCATACACATAGATGGATTATGATAGATACCCTGAGCATACCTCTTTTTATTATTTTTTATTATTTATTGTACTTGGCTTGAGTTATTCTTGTACCTTGCTATGCCCCTGAGGATCTGGATCCGGATTATGTCCCCAGGTATAGCTGAGGAGAGTTAACCCGAGGTTTACGTGGCAGAAGCTGACGTTGGAGCAGTACTTGCATTAGAAGACGAGTTTGCGCTCAAGGACTTCTCTTGAGCACAGTTACTATTTCATTTACTTTTCATGTTCTTTAGATATTGAGACTTATTTCTGTAACAACTGGATAAATGTATGTAGCTATTGCTACGTGGATAGTCCCTCGGAGTTGTGTTGTTGGCCATTGTTATGTGGCTAGTCCCTAACGGGTCCATTAAATTGGGTTTACCCATTAGAGTTGTACTGCTGGCCATTGCTACGTTGCTAGTCCCACTGTATTTTGGGACTGGGGCATGAAAATACCCCTATCGGTGTTCGAAACGACGTATGCTTCTTGTCATTTGGAAATATCTTGATTTGGTTGTAGCCTGAGAACCCGTCCATAAAAAATATACGCTTAAATCCACAGGTGTTGTCGATCATTATGTCCGTGATCGGGAGCGAAAACTCATCCTTTGGGCGTGCTGTGTTTTGATCTCAAAAGTCTATGTAGATTCGAATATTGTCGTTCTTTTTTGTGACAGGCTACCCAATCGGGATGTTGCTCTTCACAAATAAAGTCGTTGTCTATCAGCTTGTTTACTTTTACTTCGATATCGTTCATGATGTCAGGACGGAAGCATCGTTGTTGTTGCTACACTGGCTTGGCATTGGGCAGGATATTGAGTTTATGCATCGAGATTTGAGGGTCCAATCCTGGCATATCTTCATAGCTCCAGGAGAACACATTGAGGTACTCAATTACAAGTTGCAGCTGGGATTCATGATCTTCACCGGACAGGCTTTTGCTGATGAAGATGGGCGTAGGAGAGGACTCATTGCCCAGATCTACTGGTACGACTTTGTCTTCGGTGGGTGATTTTCGTTGTTCGAAACGCCATTCCCATTGTGAGTCAAGGCATCGAGCCCACGGTTCTACCTCGAAGAGTTCAGGTGGCTGGTCGCCATCTTCCTCTAGATGAGCGGATACCATGTTGACAAATAGTATCTGTTTAAGCATATCTTCGATGCTCATATTGCAGTCCCATACTGAGGATTCGGATGAATGAGAATGCAATTCCTCTTCTTCTTCTGATCCTTAGGGGGTAGTTGGCGGTGAAACATACCCCAGGCCCTGACGAGTTCGCTTGAAGTATGCCTCCGATTTTTCCACAGGGGAAAGGAGGCACAAAGGCAGACGCAACCTTTGTCATAATTCAAACCTTTGTCTCTTTCCAAGTCTTAGCTCATGCTCTGGATGATGTGCTTGGCTTACAGAATATAGTGGTATATCTGTATTTTACCGCCATCAAGTTTATGTGATTCTGTGGGAGATCTTGAGAACGCTCGACTTTTTCGAAGATGCTGGGTTTGTCACCCCTTATCGTAGTCGGAACTATAAAAGTAGGCATTCTGACTTGGATGTATCCGATTTACGGCATAGGTGGTGGTCACTTGCATATGTAATTAAAACCCTATATCGTGTTCTAAATAGTACATTGTACTTAGATGTGCAACGTTAGAGTAATTCAAAGACAACCCTTTATTCATGAAATAAGGTATTTTTTCCACCGTAATTACATCATCAAGAGAGGGAGTATCAGCGTGAGAAGCTATGTATTCCTCCAATTCGTCCTTCTCAGAATTTGAATCCAATGTGAGTGGCAGCTTAGGAGGCCTCCTCTGGAGTTTAACAACCAAAGGTTCGGGGGCAAGAGCCGGTGTTGGGTCCTTCTTTTTTGATTGGCTGGGTCTTCGCAACCGTACGGTCAGAGGTTCTGGTACTTTTCTCTGGAGATTTACCACAAGTGGAGGGGTTATGTTACGAGCACGTCCCTTGAGGCAGACCGTTAAGGGCTCATCCGATGTTATTCCAGGTTCTACTTCGTCGGAACCGTCGTTCCCCCTTTCATCTTGTTGGCTTTGTTTGTAAAAGATCGAGTCAGAGTAATAGGCCTCGACCCCTTTGAAGGGATCGACATCAGCAAACTCAGTCTTGAAAACACCATCATAGTCAACATATTTCAGGCACTGGTGTAAAATTGAAGGGACAATCATGTATTCATGTATTGTCATGACCCACACACGAAAATTGGGCATGAGTCATGGGTACGTCCAGCCTACGCCGCAGCATCGGCGGTAGAACGCTGTCTAGGTCTCAAACATAATTCATCCTGTCAATGGTCTCAACTCCATAGGGAGAAAAATGATAATGCATGAATCACAATTTATGATATACTCAATCACAAGACTATTGAAAAGTAAATGGCATGATGAGATATAAGGATAAAGAGTACTAACATAAGTCAGGCACAAATATAAATACATCGCAAGTCTAGAGTATAGAGTCTAGATGTCCACCAAAATTCACCACAATAATACAACCCAGATCTCAGTTCTATAACAATAATACATAAATAGGACAGTCTAAATGCCTGTAGGTGGGATCTCCTCTAAGATGGGTAATTCCTTTGGAATTTCTGGTATAAAATCTTCCTCTGCTCCTGGGTCGTAGTGGGTAGGACAGAAGTCCTCCAAGTCCTCTGAAAAATGTTATCCAGTCAGGATTGGAGCGAAGCATAAACACTAAACAGCAGTTTCATTTATGTTGACAAAAGCTATAAAATAGTGTAAGGATAATACAAGATAAAAGAAATATTGGAAGTATCGAATACTAGAGAATATGAAATAAGCAATGGAACATCTAGCAATGAATAAAAATATAAAATAAAGAAATAAATATCTGGCTATGTGTTTGAAATATTAGTTTATTATGTGATCGGCTTGGGACGAGATCAGGCTTGATATATATGATTGGCTATGATACATGTGAGATCAGGCTAACCATCTGGTTAGCTATGATGCGAGCAATAGTTAGGCTAATCATATATATCAGGCTATGAGGCATGTAAATGGTCAGGCTACACCCGACGTGATGTGTGGGGTGAGCTATGATGCATGTAAGGTGGGGTATAATCACATAATCTGCTAATATTTCCCCATCCCAAGCTAGCACGATGGATTCAAATCACGACTCCTCGTGACAGGTATCTAGGGTGCTAACCCGTGTATCCACAGTGTCAGAATCAGGTATATAATACAACTAGTATTATAGAATTAATCAACAAAATAAAAACTGTCAGAGAATGTACTCGCATGTAGTCCCGAGGAAGGTACGAGGATCAATGTCCAAGGCGAGATCACAATGACCTAATTATGGAATATCAATGTCAAAATACTGAATTAAAGGGATAAACATGTTTAACTAATTAAATGCGAGGATTCTAGGTCATGTCTAAGTCCATACTAGGTTAACTAGGACCATACTAGGTCTAAACCTTGTTACTCTAGGCTTTCATATTAATACTAAACAACATTTACATACTAGGCTATTAGTATAAATATAACTCCTATATAGATTCTAAGGTATTACTTAAACTATTTAACTCTTACTTAACTAGTACTCAAATTCTAACCTCAACTCATATACACTAAGTATTAACTAGGATACCAAAAATATACTTTATGTGATACATTAGAGTATCACACAAAGAGTGATACCCAAAGGTACTACTTGCCATGTTGCATACTGGAATCCATGCCCTCAACCATACCTCACCTAGGATACCTATAAGGCTGCTACTAGTACCTCAGTTGCTGCCTACAAGAACTGACCAACTGCACAACATAACACACACATGGCTTAATCCTTGAGACAACCATATGGCTACTGGCATAAACCACAGGTACCTAACTTGCTTACTGATACACACAGGTTATACTACTGATACACAATGCAGATAGATAGGTAGCCACAGTTCAGTTTTGGAACTGAAACTGTGTACTGATACTCACTGCTAAGTTACTCCCTCACTGAACTCAGTCAATGGACACAGGAAATCTAACTCATTAGCTAACCTATCTCCCTTACCTACTGACTGGCATAGGCAAACCTGAAGGCCCTGAACTGGAATAAAGGCAGCAACATATAGACTTAGGAAGCAACAACAGGAAAAATTCCCAACAAAATTAATTCCATCTTAGTCACACATTTGCAGGAAAACCAACTGAACAAAATACCCAAGGTAGCAAAATATCCATCATGATCACTACATTTAGATACAACTGAATAGGATACTCAAGGTAGCAAAACATCTCCATCATTAAAATTTCCTGGATACTTACATAATTGACATTAACTCAACTCTAAGTGGGTGGTGATAGCTTAAAGCCAATGTGGAATCTAACTCATCAGTTCCCCCCCCCCCCCACACTCTACATACTCTAAGATATACACACACAGGAACTCTGCTCACTGATACTGGTGCTCAATTAAATACACTGATACATAACACTATCTCACTGATACATCACACCCAGGAACACACAGGCACACAGGCACACACACACACACACAGATCCTACACTGCTACTGATACTCTAACACTCGAGTTAGGCACTGGTACATACCCCTGTGCTCACTGAACTGAACTCAGTGCACAGGCTGATGCACCACACACACACAGACCTCCTGCTCAGTTCACCCAAAATACTGAGATATCGGATACTCTATGAACTCAAATCACTGATGCACTAAACCCTAGCAACTAACACTCCCAGGTTTTCCTTTCCCCCACAGTGAACTCACACAAAACTGGGACTGAGAAGAACACACTGATACAGTGATACATTCCACACAATATCAGATTTTCACTGAACCACAGTGTCAGAATCAACTCATAACCCATGAAATAAAATCCCCATCTACTGATATACTGGGAACTCAACTCACAACCTATTACTAATGAACCCAAGTACTCATAATTCACAAAAATTCAATGATACTAATACACTAGAGAACTTAACAACTGAACTCGACTGAACCATTCACAGTTTCACCCTACACCTCAACTCTTAACACTATACGCTCACTGAATCAAACTCTGGTACACAAAGCCCTATTCACTGATACCAGTGTCCCCCTGCTCTCACTGCTGATACACACTGTAATCTCAAAAACCTGACTCTGCACAGTGCTCAGGCACTGCCTCAGGGACCCGACTGTACAGTGAATTTCCCCCATCGATATACATACACAGCAGCACATATTCGTAGGTATATAACTACACACACACACACACACACACACACACACACACACACACACACACACACACATATATATATATAAATATATATATATATATCACGGTTCCTAAGAACTAGGTTAAAATTAGGTATTTCCCTCCAAGGAGCATTTCATCAAACATATGAAGTACAAAAACGGATTCCACACTAAGAACTCCTGAATACCCAAATCTAAACCCTAAAATCGAGATCAAACCTATGCGTATGAGATGTAATCAGGTGTAAATGCATACCCCTATGATTAGGGTTCACAAAATTGGGAAAACCCTCGTTTGAAACCACAAACCCTAGAATCACCTAGGGCTTCATGGAAAAACCCAAAGAACCAATCATAAATCTAATGGTGGGCTCCTAAAGGCCAAACAACAATTAAAAACAGAATTAAATGGGGTTTTAATTCGGATTCTCACCTATTGGGAGATGGTTTCCCAATATAGCTCTTCTTTCTTCAAGCCTCCTTGGTCCAAGCTCCTAGATCTCTCTTGATGGAGAAGGAAATGGGTTTCTAGGGCTTATAAATTTTGAAATTTTTTGGGGAAGGAAGGGTTTTCTAAGTGGAGGCTAGGTTTAGGGTTTTCTTCATGAATGAAGAAGCTTGAGGGAGGCTTCACTCTCATTTAAATAGGACTAGGGTTAGGGTTAGGGCTTCTAATGCCAAGTGTCTTAATTAGCCTTTCATAATGGTCATGAAGAACTTAATTTAATAAGGGTTTAGTCATTCATCTAGGGTTTAACTAAAAACTAAAATACTGATTAGGGTTTGGTCTCAAGGGTTAAACCTAATGGGTTTTTAGATCAAACCTATAACCTATGCATGAAAGAACACCTAACCATTTATTTAATAAACTTATCATACATATTTATTTACACAATAAATTAAATATGGCAATTTACAATAATTTTCTAATCTAGAAATGTGGTAGTGACAAGTCTACCCTCCTAAAAAAAAATTTGTCCTCGAAATTGAATTGAACTAGAACAAGAATGAAATCAGATAAGGAATTATACCTCAAGTCTCGAAGAGATACGGGTATTGCTTGTGCATTTCGTCCTCTCTCTCCCAGGTTGACTCGCCTAGAGAGTGATGTCTCCATGCAATATGAACCAAAGGAATAGTTTGGTTCCGCAACACCTTCTATCTGCGATCCAAGATCTCTATGGGCTGCTCAGGGTAGCTGAGAGTCGGACCAACCTCGATCTCCGAGTGATCTAGTACATGACTAGGGTCTGCCACGTACCGCCTCAGCTGTGATACGTAGATCACGTTATGCACTCCCTCTAGTGCAGGTGGCAAGTCTAGTCTATACGACACTACACCGACCCTTGCAAGAATACCGAAGGGTCCGATTTAGCGTGGACTAAGCTTCTTGCCTCCACCAAAATAAATCGTGCCCCGCGTCGGAGAAATCTGTAGGAATAATAGATCACCAACCTAGAACAAAATAGTCTCAACGCATAGTCTAAAACAAAACAATCACAAGCCAGAAAAATAACAACCTATACCTGAAACTCAAGGGGTCTACGGTGGCTGTCGGCCCAATGCCGCTGTCAGTCCTGCGCCACTCGCAGTCTGTCTCTGATGAGTTTCACTTTTTCTGCTGCATCTACGACCATTTCTGGTCCTAGCAAGGTTCTCTCTCTCCGATGTCATCCCAAGATAACGGTGTATGACACCTTCGTCCATATAGAGCCTCGAATGGCGATATCTCAATGCTAGCCTGGTAGCTGTTGTTGTAAGCAAACTCTACCAGGTGTAGATGACTCTCCCAAGAACCTCCGAGATCTAGAACGCAAGTGCGTAGCATATCCTCAAGAGGCTGAATAGTCCTTTCAGACTGCCCGTCTGTCTGGGGTGGTATGCGGTACTGAACTTGAGCTGAGTGCCCAAGCTAGCCTGCAGACTCCTCCAGAAGTGGGAAGTAAAACGACTATCCCGATCCCAGACGATGCTCACAAGAACCCCATATATTCTGACAATCTGCCGCACGTACATCTCTGCTAGCCTCTCTGTCAATGTGCCCACCTCGAAGGGTAAGTAGTGGGCTGATTTGGTCAACCTATCCACGATGACCCAAATCGCGTCCTTCCCTCCTGGAGAACGCGGAAGCGCTAAAATGAAATCTTTGGTCACGTGCTCCCACTTCCACTCTGGGATAGGTAAAGGTTGAAGCAATCCACCTAGCCTCTGCCGATCCGCCTTTACCTGCTGGCTCACTAGACACCGGGATACGAAGCGTGCTACCTCGTGCTTCATACCATACCACCATACGTGCTCCCTCAAGTCTCGATACATCTTGTTGGCACCAGGATGCATCGAGTACTGAAAGTGGTGTGCCTCCTGTAAAACCTCTTCGCACAGCTCCCCGCTCGGCACACACATCCTCGTACCGTACCGTAAAGTCCCATCATCCACAATAGTAAAGTCGTCTATCAAACATGTGCCCTGATACTCCTCAGAGCCTTATCATCATACTGTGCAGTCTGATTCTGTATCTGTAATCCCCACATCTGAATCTCAATACCAGGAACTAGCACCTTAATTCCCAAGCTTTCTAGATTAGCCAACAAATGTCTATCTGTCGTCAAGTACATAGCCATCGGATACCTGCTCAAGGCATCGGCGACTACGTTGGCCTTTCTTGGGTGGTACTGTAATGAGATATCGCAGTCCTTCATCAACTCCAACTACCTCCTCTGCCTCATGTTCAGCTCCTTCTGTATGAACACGTACTTTAAGCTCTTATGGTCTGTGAAGATCTCTACACGCTCTCCGTACAGGTAGTGTTTCCATAGCTTTAGAGCGAAGATAACTGCTGCCAACTCCAAGTCATGGGTGGGGTAGTTCTTTTCATGAGGGCATAATTGCCTGGAAGCATAGGCAATTACCTTCCTGTGCTGCTGAAGAATGCAGCCCAAACCCTTCTATGAAGCATCACTATAGATAGTAAATCCACCTGTCCCCGCTGGCAACGTCAAAACTAGAGTTGTCATCAGTCTCTTCTTCAGCTCATCAAATACAGCCTGGCAATCCTCTGTCCAGACAAAATCCACATCTTTCCTGGTCAACCTAGTCATTGGCGCTGCAATCTTGGAGAAGTCATGTACAAACCTCCTATAGTATCCTGCTAGCCCGAGAAAACTCCTGATCTTGGATACCGAACTGGGGGTAGCCCAGGACTCCACTGCCTCGATCTTCTTTGGGTTAACTGAGATCCCGTCACCACATGCCCAAAAAATTCAACCTTGTCAAGGAAGAATTCGTACTTTGAAAGTTTCCCGTACAGCTCCTCCTTCCTGAGAGTTTCTAAGACCAACCTCAGGTGCTCTTCGTGCTCCTCTGGGGTCTTGGAATACACAAGAATATCGTCGATGAACACCACCATGAACTTGTCAAGGTACTGGTGGAACACCTTGTTCATCAAGTTCATGAATACTGTCGGTGCATTGGTTAAACCAAATGGCATTACCATGAACTCAAACTGGCCATATCTGGTTCGAAAGGTTGTCTTCGGCGTGTCTTCTCTCTTCACCTTTACCTGGTGATAGCCTGACCTCAAATCTATCTTTGAAAACACCTTCGCCCCGCTCAACTGATCGAAAAGATCATCTATCCTTGGCAGCGGATATTTGTTCTTGATAGTGAGGTTGTTCAGAGCTCTATAATCGATGCACATGCGTACCGTGCCATCCTTCTTCGGTACGAACAATACCAGAGCTCCCCATGGTGATGAACTGGATTTGATGAAGCCTTTGTCCTGCAGCTCCTCAACTTGCTTCTTCAGTTCTGCCAGCTTGTTGTTGTTGACTCTATAGACATATTATGAAATGGGCACCGCTCCTGGCACCAAGTCTATAGAGAATTCAAAATCTCTGTCTAGCGGCAAGTCTGGCAACTCCTCTGGAAATACATCCAGGAACTCCGCTATCAGAGGATGTGAAAACTCCTCTTCTTCCATCCTGGCTCCGTAAAATGTGCTTCTGCTCTGCTCCGCTGCTCCTCTGGCGACCTCGAACTCCTGCTCTCCTGGTAGTCAAAATAATACTCTGCATCTATGACAATCTATAGTAGCATGGTGCCTACTCAACCAGTCCATTCCAAGTACAATATCGTATCCCAGAAGTGGCATGACGAGTAAGCACACGCTCAACTCTCGGTCTCCCAATGATACTCTCCGGTCCTTGCAATAATCACGAACTAGGATAATACCTCCGCCAGTCATGATCTTGCAAGTACTATCTAATGGTTCTGTCTCTAAATGATGTTGAAGTGCAGAAGATACAGACACGAAACTATGGGAAGCACCAGAGTCGAATAATATAAATGCTGGAATGCAATCGAGAAGAACTGAAACTGTAATCACGTCTCCTGCTGGCTTAGCCTCCTCGACCGTCATGGTGTATGCTCGCCCCTGGGGTGCACCTCTCTGCTGCTGGTGCTGAGCAAACCTCTGCTACTGCGATGGAAGTGTAGGTCCCCTCTGCTGGCCTCCTAGTACTGTAGGTACCCTGGTTGGTCCCCTCTGGGCGGCTACTAGACCCTGACCTGGACGAGTCTGAATAGTAAGGCAATCCCTCAGTTGATGTGCTGTCGATCCGCAGGAAAATATGTGCCCAACCTCTTCCTGCAGATCTCTCTAGTGTGTCATGCCTTCCCGCAGTATGCACACTAGATAGCGGGCTGAGTCTGTCTCTGCTGCTGCTGCTGGGCGTATCCTCGGGCTGGTGCCTGATGCTGTTGATGCTACTGCTGAAATGGCCTCTATTGCTACTGGAAGTGTGGACGCTTTCCCGGTCCCGCACCACTGTTTACTCCTCCTGAAGTATCACGTCCCCTCTTGGGCCTGAGGTCCAAGTCATCCTCAGCTATCTGGGCATCCATCAAAATGCCCTCGAAGGTAGCAGTACGGTGTCCCGATGTGCGAGACTTGATCTCCCTTGCCAGCCCCTTTCTGAACTTCCGGGCCCTGTCTCCTGGATCTCAAATCATTGACGGTACAAAATGACTCAGGCGGCAAAACTCCGCAGCGTACTCATCAACGGACATGCTCCCTTAGACCAAGTCATGGAACTGACTCTCCAAGGCTTCCAGGGCAACATCAGGAAAGAACTTTTTCTTGAAGAGCTCCCTGAAGGACTCCCAAGTAAGTCCTCCAGCAATGAGTCTCGGCTCAGTGCGAAACCACTATTTGATAATAAACGAAAGAAATGAAACAAGGTTTATACGAAACCCTCTCTTTGGTTTACAAATAAGAAGTACAATTAATCCTATACGAGGATGTCAAGTACAAATTTTAATCTGGATAAATATTGCTATAGGAGTCTGATCTGCAGTCGATCACTTTATCCCTTGGACCACACGATGATGAAGAAGCGCTGTAGAAGACGGAGAAGCTTCAAAGATTGCAAAGGGGAGTGGATGCTCGATGCCAAAATCGTCGATCACTACTCTCTGTCTGAGCTCTTCTCTCTCTGTTCTTTAATTTTTTGACTTCTATTCTCCCAATTTTCGACCTCGGACCTCTATCAATAGAGGTCTCTATTTATAGGGTTTTAGTGACAATAACCGTCCAGTCAGCGTAGAAGCCGGACAATGGAGAGTGTGGCACATTTTATGCGACGGTTATAATAACTGCCACCTACATATAAATGATCCTCTGGATCTGCATGTGACGCGTGTCCCATTATGAGATAATGCGTATAACTACTGCAAAGATCACGGCATACAAGCCACGTAGGTAGCTGTCCCTCGCATAAAAAAGGTTGACGTAGAAGCCAATAACTGTCACCATGGCGTAGAAGCCCAATCGTTGTCAAATTGGCGTAGAAGCCAAATAGGCGTAGAAGCCCAGTAGGCGTAGAAGCCTGATGCTGCATGGATAGGTAGCTAGCGTAAAAGATAGCCGATCCTCCTTCCTTGACTGAGATCTTGAAAGTATTCTGGACAAAATAACCTTATCATGCACCCATGTAAATGTAGCCTGAGTTGGCATATTTCAAGGAGATAGCGTACAACGTGCTCCTATAGCTGAAAATAGCCTGATAGAGTAATATGCAGAGGTGATGATGTAGACGTATTAGCCGTAATTATGGCTCGCCCAGTCTTTGAAAATAGAACCAAATCTCGTGCATTAAATGCAGAGATCTGCCCCCATCATGCGCATTAACTGCAGAGACGTGCCTCGAGCTCTGTACGAAGAGCAGCTTTTAATGTGGCAGTTCGTTTTGTCTTCTGCTGAGCGTAAAAGCTCACATCTGCCTGTATAAAACTAGGCAGCGTATTCCCTTGTATGCGTAAAAGCACTTTGTATCAAGGAAATGTCACTAAACGACGGTTTGGGTCTCTGTGCCGCACCATCATTACAGCCGTCGTCTGGATAGTTGTGCAGTACTCTTTGTCAAGAGTCAGGTTCACTGCATGATCTGACAGGTTCATTCGAGGAATACTAAGAGTTTTCCGTACAACTTTCGACTGCATTAAAAGTGAGCGGGTTTTACGCCAAAGTGGCGATGTAACAACCTTTTTACGCCGAAGCAGCCTGGAGATACTGTATTACGCAGGCTGTTCTAGAGCTATATTTTACGTTGTGCTAGCGATAAAGCTCTGTTTGTACGCCGATGGCTCTGAAGTCATTTCTTACGCCATACAGCACTGAAACTCTGCTTTACGTGGGTCTTAGGCATACTGCGTATAGCTCTGCAGTGTATTTTCATGCTTCTACAAGGCCTCCTTCAAAGTTTTCAAATTCTTCGTAATTTGAAACACTTTGAATGAAGCGTGAAACGGTCAAGTCTGACTCGTTCCTCGAGGCTGATTTTTTGGCGGATTTTTTGGGGATTTGTTGGGATTCGGTGTGTTCTCTTTTGCCTATATAAAGGCTGATGAGTAAACCTGTTCTTCCCACATTTCCTTCACCACACAGAGATGATTGCCAGAGTTCGTCGGGTTGACTTGAGGAAGAAGAAGATCATATTTTTCCAGCATGTAAGGAGCCAAAAAAGAAGGCATCTTCGAGAAAATATCCTTTGCAACGATAGATCATGGGAGGATATCATAGCTTCCTTTGCTCGAAATAATTAGCAACTTCATATGGCAATTCGTCCAGGAGAGAGGAAGGGTCACATTCGACCATACAGCTTGCAAGCTGTATTTTCTTCCGTCGTTGGTGGACGAGGGCAGACAAACTAGCCCTGTCTTCCAGTATTGAGTTGGGTCTAAAACCTTAACTCAATCTGTCATGGCATATGGAGGATGGGTTTACACAAGCCCAGTTGTGTATCCTCCCGCCATTAATTATTTTTTTGTTAATCGACCGCAAAAACCGACTAACTGCTGAAGAAGACGGATAAAGATCTCCACCAATGCTAGAACCTGACAGAACAGACTCTTGGTGTGATCCTTAAATAAAAATGAGAAACCCTTGGTAGAACAAGGATTTCCATCATATGTAATCATGAAGATGAAAAATCCCTTGTAAATGGATTTCCATCATATGTAATCATGATTTAATAAAGTTGTCTTCTTTTACGCATCTGATGATTTGCCATATTTTTTTTGCTGTGATGAAATCTGAATATGTGTAGCTTCGACACGTCTGAATAACTTTACACCGACTCTGATAAAAAGAGTATATGGTCTCGTCCCGTCTTTTACGCATAACTGACAATGCGTAGAAAAACTGCTTTAGCATTTAAGTCGCATGTCTGAACTGTCCTGCTGTTTTGAACGAGGAGTCGCGTAGAATTCTGGACTAGCACTTCTCTGATAAGAAGGATTTTTGTTCAGACCATCATCTTCAAGAGTGATTTTTCAAAAATCCCTTTAAATAGGGCGAGAAATGACTGTCAAAACTGACCACGCTTGAACTATAGAGAAAATGTTTAAACTGGATTTTGGATGAGCTTCCAATCGACCCAAGAAGAAGAGTCATTTTCAATGCTGAACTCTGTTATGCTTTGGGTACTTGGATATTTTGAGACCAAGAAGGAGTATCTTCCGAGAAAAACCCTTGTAATTGGCCGCCTTGAGAATTGTTCAGATATACGCATACTCTGGCCTGCGTATTTTTTTAAGGTATGCGGAAAGTCATGGATCTGTAGTGTGGATGAGCATAAAATTGTAAGTTTGTAGCCTCTCGAGCGTAAAAGCTGCTGAACATAAGAGCATCCGGGCGTAAAACTGTAGATTTATAGTCTCTGAAAAGAAAACTTTCGAGCGTGAAGTCGTAGATTTGTCGCCTCTGAGCTTAAAAAACTTCTGAGCGTGAAATCATAGATTTATAGCCTCTGAGCGTGAAGTCGTAGGTTTCTAGCCTCTCGAGCGTAAAAGCTACCGAGCGTAAAAGCATCCGGACGTAAAACCAACGACTTATAGCCTCTGAGCGTACAACCGTAGATTTGTAGCTTCCCGAGCGTAAAAGCTCCTTAGCGTAAAATTACGAATCTGCTCTGCACGAAAAACTTTTTGAATTCGCTGACTGTCCGCCTTCCCTGAGTAATAGGCTGACGTGGTCCCCAATCATAATCGAATATTAAATATCAGATTTGGTTAGGGATTCGAAGAGTTTATCTGAACTTTATAAATACCCCAAGGCCTTCAGAGAAAAACTTTTCATCTGTCTTTTACGAAAGAAAAACCTTCGTCTTTTTTAGAACTCTTCTTCGTTTCTTCTCTGAGCATTCTGTGTTTTTAGCAATGGCACCAAAACCAACCTCCACCTCTAAGGGAAAGAAAGCTGCCTCCTCTTCTCGCTCCTCTGCCCAAGCAAGAGTGACTCCCATCGGGCAGGGCGAATCTCGCTCTGAACGTAGTGTCCCGCTGTCAAGCTGTGCACCGGGTGTTATAGGTAAAGCTCTTGGGACGACAAGAACGAAGAAAACCCTTCGCACACGTTGTACGTGAACGCGCTAGGTCATTTTCTGTGCTGAGAGCCTCTTCGAGGACGATGACGCACAGCGATGTTTTATCTTTTACGCCCACATTCCTAATGTGTCAGTGTAAAAACTCCATATTTTTGCAGTCTGGCGTAAAAGTTTTGACTGTCAAAATTTGGCTTATACTACAAATTTTGGGTGTTACGCTCTGGATGAAAATTCTGGCATAATAACTCAAACTTTGGCAGTCTGGCGTAAAAAACCAGACTGTCAGATTTTTTGTGTATACTGCCAATCTTAGATTTTACGTCTCGAAATAAGATTTCAGCGTAAAAAACTCAAGTTTTTACAGTCTTGACGTAAAAGCACAGACTGTTGATCTTTGACATAAGCTGCAAGACTGTGAGGTCTAGTATAGAGACTGACATATTTTTTTCTTGTACTTTGTAGTTAACTTGCAGATACCTCCGTTGGCTGAGGTGATGGGTTCTGCTGCTGGGATGCTGAACTCCAATTACCTAGAGGATTTATCCCATGTGATATTTCCTATTTCGGGACCCCAATATCCTGAAGGAAGGGGAAATCTGATATCGTCTCAAGGAGAGCGAATGCTGTTGAGCATGATCAACGGGGAGCCCCTGACACATATAGATGGGGCCAAATATATAAAACCAGCTTTCCTCTTCGGGGATATGATTGATAAACAATCCCAGACAAAGCCCAAGAAGGAAAACTTGGTTTTTACTGCCAGGGGCATGGTAATGTACCTGCCCAGGATACTGAGAGATTACCCTATCTCGGCATTCTTCCATGCCACGCATCCGAGGAAGATGTCGTGGACTCTGACCCCTAATCTTCACGGCCAGCCGGGAAAGATATTTTATCAGAAGGGATCAGACCAAGGGTTATTTGTAAGCCGCTCTTCCGGCCCGGTCGTGCCTTTCAGGAGATTATTTCCGGGCAGCGTCCCGAGTGAAGACACTTTATTTCTCCAACCAGTCCAGTTGCCGACTTTCTGTAATAACTTCATGGGACAAGGAGGAGTATACCCCAAGGTTAATCCTCGGACCAATGGGTGGCTTACCCCTACAAATCTTCGCTGGGCTCGTTTAAGTGCCTAGGCCCTGAAGAACTTTCAGACGAAGCTGGAGAGCATTGGTCTGTACGCGGCTGTGAGTGCTACCAGTGTTGGGTTACCTCTCAACCCCAACTTGTTTTTGGCTTTGATGGAACGGTATATCTCGCTCATTGGGACTTTTACCACTCTACTGGGGGAGTTGGGATTGGCCCTTCACGAAATAGCAGAGATTTCAAGACTGCCAATGGGGGATACTCCTTATGAAGAGTATGTTCCCACAAACCGGGAGCTAGGGGATACAGACCCTCGGGTAGTGGCAGTGTACCAGGAGCTGATGTGCCACTATTTAGCGTGCACCACCTTCTATAATGAGCCCTCTGATTTGGCTCACACCAACAAATGGGAGTCCTACCTCTTCTCCTATCAGGCCAGGGATGCTAAGCCAGACAAAGTCGTGGATAAATGGGATAAGCCTTTGAGCCTTCTGAGCGTGCTTAATGCTCAAGTAGTCGATGATCTCATTGAAGACGCTGGCGCTTCAGATCAAGTTCTCGACGAAAGGATAGGGAGTTATCCTGCTGGCACTAAAGCCTACAGATATTTAAGGCATTATCGCAGGGCTCTGTCAAGGGAAGCTCAACTGGCTGGCTTCCTCTCTGTATGGCTATGCCGACTGGTAGTACCTGGCATTGCATCTTTGGATCGCATTCACTACAATACCTTATGGCCTGCAGTACGTCTGGTGTTCGGAGCAAGACAGGGCCTGCTCTCTTCCATGGTATATCGTATACAAGCTGGCCTGAGGGCTATTACTGATGGGCTGCTTGCCGATGAAACACGGCGTGACAGCTTTCCTAGGGTAGAATTATCGTTCTTTTATTTGATGGGATGGCTAATTCTTCATAACCCCAGGGTGATGTCTCCCGGCTCTGCCAGTAGTTCAGAAAATAATTTCTTGTTGACTTACAAGAATTCTACCTGGAACGTGACCACCGTCGTAGACTGTCGGCGGGCACTAAATTTTGCTCACAGCTGGAAGCTCTTCTGTATCGTCCCCACTGTACATATCAATCAACAGGGGAGCAGACTTCAGGACTCAGGTGAAGGAAAGACCGTTCTTTCTCCTGAAGCTTTTTTTGGTTGGTCTGCATTAGACCTTCCTATTTATTGTACAGAAGTGAAGACCATTGCTTCTTGGAGCCCTATCTGCCTAGTTGGTTTGCCAGACAGTTTGGGTATGACCAGTTGTACGTGGGAAATGCCATCACCAGCTTCAAGTCAAGAGGTGGACTTATTGATGGAGCGAGAGGATGGCGGTACTTCATAATGGGTTGTACTGGAGCGGCCTTTACTGTGCCCGCAACTTCTCTCTCCATGGGGTTACGCATCCTCCATTCGTACGTCCAGTTCTATGTGGCCATAAATAACTTCTCTCTCCATGGGATTACGCATCCTCCATTCGTACGTCCCATCAGTTTCCTCTAACGAGGGTGAAGACTCTGTCAATCCAGATGAGCTTTTGCTGGTAATACCGAGAGGCGTAATACCTCCTCCTGCAGAGCCTCGGGTTATCCCTGGTAAGCGAAGGGCTCCTGTTCTGAAGGAGACTTCCCCTCGCAAGAAAAAGAAGACTGTTAGTGGTCCCGTTAGGGCTTCCAGTCATGAGGCTCCTCGGAGTGAGCCTGTTGTTTCCCCTGTTGGGGATGATTCTTTGACTAGAGGTCCTTCGCCTATTAGAGAGGGATACTCCACAATTCCGGCTGGCAGTGCCGGAGATTCTTTGCTCGAGGCTGATGTCGCTGCTACTGCTGAAGGTAGTGGTACGAGATCGCCTTCGAGGCTGAGCGAAATAAGAATATCTTTATCCAAACCAGCAACGGGAGTAACCCCTACCGCGTATGTAAGTATACCCAGCAAGATTCCACCCAATGAGCCTCGAGTGGATCTTGGTGAAGACCTGGATGAATACCTGCCAGTGTCAGTTGGCACACACCCTTCTCCAGGTATGACAGCTCGCTTAGCATCATTAAGAAATGATTTAGCTGTACTGGTTGCCGATGCGACATATATACCATCGGCCATGGGTAAATGTCATCTTTATGCCTCTTTTAAAAAAAATTAACATCATGTTGATATTAACTTTCTCTTGTCTTCTTTTCAGGGGAAGACATCTACGGGGAGGGCAGCGTCGACACAACTTTTGGCTCTGTTGGAGCTCCTGCCGACGACACGGAGGTGCCTGACTTCGAAGAGGAAATATTTTCGGGTGCCGGCTCGCCCGAAACAGTTCCAATATCTCAAGAGGAGGATGAGCCTGTCATTGTGACTATGCCTTCTTTGAGTACGCCAGCCACTTCGGCCGTTGTCGGTGCCTCTACCTTTGTCGCGTCCTCTAGTGAAGTGACAACTGTGGCGACACCCTTTGCAGTCGTTCCTGGAAGGGGATTCGCTGATATTGTAGCCACTCCCAGCACCCAATCTGATTTTGCCATACTGATTGAGCAGTATACTAGTATTTTCTACACCACTTTGAATATGCTGATATCAATGGTGCTGGCAAAGAATCTAGGTTTTGAGGCTCTGAGGAGGTCCTTCCAGTTTGTGATAGCGTCGATCAGAGATTTTAACGACGCTGGGAGAGCTGATACACTGGAGCAGATAGTTAATGGTTTGGAATAACCCATTAACAATTATTTGCAACTATCCCAGGGCAACATTGATGACCTGGTCCAGGCTGAATATGACTCTTTGACTGTGAGGCTTATTGGGGAGATGGAAACTCTGAGCAAGTCCATCGAGGCTCAGCAGAAAGAGATAAATAAGGAGCATGTCGCATTAGAGTATGTCATTCCCCAGCTGGCCAAGTGCGAGGTCGAATATGAGGAAGAGGCAGCGAGGGTCTGTCGATTGGAAGACGAACTCGCTAAGGCCAAGGAGAAGGCTCTCTCTTTATCGGCAGCTCGAGATGTGTTGAATGGCTGAAGGGAAGCGTCTCAGCAGAACCTGGCACGTGTGGGTATCATCCACTGCTCCCCGACCGGCTGCTCAACCCAGCCAGCCTGCTCCCCGACCGCCTGCTCAACCCAGCCAGCCCACTCCCCAACCGGTGCACATCCCAGCCCGACCGCTCCCCGACCGAAGCACTGCCCCGATCCTGACTGTCCCATCACCGCTAGACGGATCCATCCACGCTACCGGAGCCACCCTCGTCGAAGGGAACAGCTGACCA
Organism: Iris macrosiphon; assembly: GCA_036927795.1. Classification (NCBI taxonomy): domain Eukaryota; kingdom Viridiplantae; phylum Streptophyta; class Magnoliopsida; order Asparagales; family Iridaceae; genus Iris; species Iris macrosiphon. The sequence continues at coordinate 30,735,799 of JAYESA010000014.1, read as the reverse complement.
GTGAGCGTACCCCCTCGCTCGGTTGATCAGGTACTCGTTCGTGGAACCCGTCTCTCTCGTGTCCTAGTAATTTCCTTCGTGTCGTCGTGTCAGCATGGAAGTATATTAATAAACTCATAAACCTAGTTAATAGTTTGTGCATGGAATTGAGTTTTAGTTAGATATTAATTAGTGATTAATTATTCTAAACTAACGACCAGTTACCAAGGACAGGTAATTCGGTAGAAACCCCCGGATATAAATCCTAGTATGAACAAACATAGAGAATAAAGACATGCCCGCATAGAACAGAAATCATGGATAACTCGTAACTGAATAATTATTGCCTCGAGACACATGTTAACCGAAGACAGAATACGTGTACACCCTAGCTACGTGCACACGTGATGCTGTATTGAAGCAACAGTGAACTCGCGACAGTATTCAAGAATAGCGTCCTAACCGTACGTAGATAATGCGTAGTATCAGATGCCTGTATTATTGTGTTATATTGGTTGTCTAGGGTCTTTGGATCATCCAGGAGACGCTACCAGAGCAGGCTTTTGGCATTCATCTCTTGAAGACTCAGGCAAGATACCTTGCCATATTTACTGTCTAATTTAAATTATACAAATATTATATTATATGCTTGTTGCTTTGCTTTATACAACTGTGCACGTCCGAGATTGTCTCGGGTGCATTTCGACGGATACGTCGATGATTAGTATACATGGACTTGGTTGTTAGCAGACTCGCCTCATTGGATGATACCCTATTATCTTCTAAGACCTGACACTTTTACACGTATTCATAGTAATAAATCTTATGTTGGGATACGTGTTCGCGTGATCGACTAGCTATTGCCGCGTGTGACGTGCATCACGGTTAGCAAGCAATTTAGGACTATTTCAGTATAGAGACTTGGCATTTAGATAAGGGATATACGCGTTGATTATTTGACTGGTATATCTACATTGGGAGGGGAGGACGACTGGTAAGCATATGGGATACCCCACTCCTTTATACTGATACCGCACTCGACGGAGTAATACGGACGTATTTATATATTACTAATACCATATTCTGTAGAGTGTTGGGCGTTACTTGATGACATTGCAGATACCACACTCTATAGAATGTTGGACGTTATTGTATTCCTGCGCCCGTGTTATAAGGGGCATGTGTGGCATATACTAGCCGGTTGCCACGACTGGTGAATTACGTCAGCATATGTCTAGCCTACACCTTCCCATATACTCATAGTTGTCCTCATATTGCATTCACTTAGATGGTTAGCACACCTTTATTGTATTTATCTTATTCAGTATTTATATATGGCTTGTCTCTATGTATCTTGGTACGTCCCTCTGAGGACCTGGTTCCCTTCCAGATTTGGACGAGGCTTTCTACCCCACAATGTACGGCCTCGGACAGGAGACGAGATCGCTACCGCATAGGAGTTAGAGGTGCAGCCGTCAGAGTTTCCGTAATCAGTTGGTAGGCCTTCAGCCTGGATTGGGTGCATCATTATCTAAAGCCTATGCCCTAGTCATTATCTTTTATATCTCATTTTAGTACTTTATTTTGTCATAGCAGTGGGTTTGTTCCCACCAGACATCTTGGTTTGTACTATAATATTTCAGACTGGTATTTATCTTCCAGCAGTTTATGTAGTACTTCTTGCTCTTTATTTTATGGATGAGATTAGATTACCTGTTATTGACTGATATTGCACCTGTTAGTATTATAGGACAGCGTAGCACTCTTCGTGGATCCATTAAATTAGGATATCCTCGGAGATGTGTCAGCTGGCTATTGCCACGTGGCCTGGTCCCGTATACTTTTGGGACTGGGGCGTGACATGGTTTTAGTGGTGGCCCATGCAGGTCTACTTTTTCGCTTGTGGTATGGTAACGTACCAAGCGAGCCTACAATAGGATAGAAATTACTAGGTCTCATCCACTTTTGATTCGTCCTTGAACTTCCTTCATACCGCTCCTAAATATATGCATTCTGTTTGTTGATTCGTACTCTTTTAATGAAGTCCTATCCCTTGCAGCAAGATGAATTTGCGCAGTGGACGAGGAGCACCCCGTGTCGTGTTGCCAGCTAACACCACTCAAGGAGATGAAGTACCCCAAGGGCAACCCCCTCTACAGACACCGCTGATACATTGGCATGAGATATCGCAGGGCGATCCTACGCCGCAGCCCAAAGGATAGACTTCCCAGACAATCCCTACGCAACATTGTGAGGGACAGACTTCTGGAGCTACACCGATGACGCAGACTGAGAGGCCGACATATGAGGAGACGCCTACTGCACAGCCAAAAATTCTACTATCACCGCCTCCACCTTATCAACCCCAGATGCCACAGCTAGATGGCCAGCCACAGATGCTTCAGTTCTTCCAGACAATGATGCAAGCACTGTGGCAGTAAACAGAGACATTGAGACAGAGTCTGATGACAGTACTATAGAGGACACCTGTCGCAACACCAGCACCAGCACCTCCACCAGCCCAGACAGGTGGCACTGTTAGATGGTTCCGACAGATGGGACCAGATACTTTCTCGAGCAATGAGACTGCCGAGCAGATCTTCGATTGGGTCGCCAACACAGAGATGCTACTAGAGGCGTCACAACTGTACCCCAACCTTTGGATGACTGCAGTGAGGGCCCAACTGAAAGGCAATACCCATCACTGGTAGGATTCCATTGAGCGCAGTGTAGGGAAGAACCAGATGTGGGAACAGTTCATAGAATACTTTAATGCGAAGTATTTCCCAGATGCAGTCAGAAATGCCCTGTACTCCCAGTTCCTACACCTAGAACAGGGGAATGACTGTTGACGCATATGACGCGAAATTCAGCCGCCTTAGCAAATTTGGTGTCGTCCTGATACCCAATAAACTCAAAAAAGCCCAAAGATTTCACCATGGACTCAATTTTCAACTACAGAGGTATACCACTACACAGGTGAGGATTTCTTATGAAGAGGTTCTTATAGAGGCAAGGATCCAGGAGGCCATCGTCAGAGGAGCTAGACGTCCCAGCATGACTACACCAGCCAGAGCACATCCCGGAGTAGGAGGACCGCTTCGTCGTCCCGGAGCACAGACGCAGCAGAGAGTAGCGCCATACACACAACAGGAGCTTCCGACTTGTCACCATTGTGGCAAGAAGGGACACATCATTAAAGATTGCCGAAAGAAGTTGGGATTATGCATGATATGCGAGTCCAGTCAGCACCTTGTCCGAGATTGCCCGCAGCGCAGAGAGGCAGCACTATAGACAGGACCGAGGCCAACAGCACCAACCCCGAGGACACTACCCCCACCAGGAGGTCAGCGACCACCAGCACCCGGAGGATTTCAAAGGGGACCACCCTTGGCCCCACAGGAAGTACAGTTTAACCGGAATCGACAATAGACAGGAGGACAAAGGCAGGGACAAGCCTTCGCTTTAGCAGCTACTGAGGAAGAAATAAAAGGAAAAGCTATCACAGGTACCATCTTAGTTGCATCATTACCTACAACTGCATTGTTTGATTATGGAGCTACATTGTCATTTATATCTAGTAGATTCGTAGCAATGCATAGAGTAGCGACTTCCCCCTTACCTAGGAGTTGGAAGATTCTTACCGGAGGAGGTATCGTGCTGGTTACCAGCACTATCAGAACGTGCTCGGTAGTTGTATGTGGTAGAGAGATGAGAGCGCGATTCTTGGTATTGCCTATACCGTACTTTGATGTTGTGTTAGGCATGGACTGGTTAAGCCAGTATAATGTTGTACTAAACTGTCGGAAGGGTAGCGTCACCTTTAGACCGCCAGATCAACCAAAGTTTGAGTACATACGAGGGACCGTCGAACAAGGAGTAGGACAGATAGCGGGAACTTGCATGGCTATGGAGATTGCACCCCCGCCAATAGTTGCAGAATTTGAGAATGTATTTCCCGAAGAACTACCAGGCTTACCGCCAGATAGAGACGTGGAGTTCACCATCGAACTAGTACCCGGAGCAGCGTCGGTATATTCTAATGTATACCGATTGGCGAAGAAGGAGTTAGACGAACTGAAGTTACAATTAGAGGAGTTGTAGAGCAAGGGATTTATCCGTCCTAGTGCATCACCTTGGGGAGCACCAGTGTTGTTCATACCCAAGAAGGATGGAACAGTACGCATGTGCATTGATTATAGAGCCCTTAATGCTTTGACTATCAAGAACAAGTACCCCCTACCGCGGTTTGATGATTTATTCGACCAGTTGACAGGAGCAGTAGTGTTCACCAAGATTGACTTGAGATCGGGTTATCACCAAGTGAAGGTGCAAAGAGAAGACATTCAGAAGACAGCATTCAAGACTCGTTATGGTCACTACAAGTTCTTAGTAATGCCATTTAGGCTGACAAATGCACCTGCTGTATTTATGAACTTGATGAACAGAGTATTCTACCAATACTTAGACCAGTTCATGGTAGTCTTCATCGACAACATTTTGGTGTATTCGAAGAGCCAAGAGAAGCACGAAGAGCATCTGAGACTAGTGTTAGAGACACTAAGGAGCGAGAAGATTTATGCCAAACTGAGCAAATGTGAGTTTCTTCTGGATTGTGTCGCTTTCCTTGGATACGTCATCTCAAAAGATAGAATTTTAGTAGATCCGACGAAGATTTCATCGGTAGAGACATGGCCAACCCCTACCAATGTTTCGGAAGTGAGGAGCTTTCTAGGACTTGCTGGATATTACCGGAGGTTCGTAAAGAACTTCGCAAAGATTGAAGAGCCAATGACCCGTTTGACCCGTAAGGAGCAGGAGTTCACCTGGACAGAGGAGTGTCAGAAGGCATTCGTAACCATACCATCTGGACCCGGAGGATTCGTAATCTATAGCGATGCATCCGAAAAAGGATTAGGATGTGTTTTGATGCAGCATGGAAAGGTTGTAGCTTATGCTTTTAGACAGTTGAGGACACATGAGAAGAACTATCCCACCCACGACTTGGAGCTTGTAGCAGTAATCTTTGCCTTGAAGCTTTGGAGGAACTATCTATATGGAGAGAGTGTGGAGATATTTACTGATCATAAGAGCCTAAAGTACGTCTACACTCAGAAGGATCTTAATCAGAGGCAGAGACGTTGGCTCGAGGTGATGACGGACTTCGAGATCGAGCTATAATACTATCCGGGAAAGGCCAACGTAGTAGCCGACGCGTTGAGCAGAAGACCCACGGTATTCTTCATGACCACCCAACCACATCTGTTGAGAGAGCTAGAGCAGATGGGAATAGAGGTCGTTATGCCCGGAGTAGATGGATAATTATCGAGTTTCCAATTGCAATCGACATTAGTGGAGAGAATCAAGGCCGCTTTGCCGACAGACGCCAGATTTCAGAGGCTTAGACAGAGGACGGAGGCTGGAATGCAGACAGGGCTGAGAATACATGAAGATGGAACTTTGAGATGCGGAGATTGTCTCTATGTTCCAAATGGAGAACTTCGTCAGGAGTTGATGGCAGAGGCACACAGTTTAACCTATTCTATTCATCCGAGAGGCACTAAGATGTACAGGGACTTGAGACAGTACTACTGGTGGCACAGAATAAAGAGGAAGATAGCACGCTTTGTAGCTAAGTGCCTGGTGTGTCAGCAAGTCAAGGCTGAGCATCAGAGATCTGCAGGATTGCTTCAACCGTTACCTATACCGGAGTGGAAATGGGAGCATATCACCATGGACTTTGTTATGGGTTTCCCGAGAAGTTCTAGTGGGCGCAATGCAGTATGGGTAATTGTGGATAGACTCACCAAGTCCGCATACTTTTTACTCTTCAGAGTTGGGCAATCGAAGGAGGCCTTAGCAGATATGTACATGAGGGAGATTGTGCACCTACATGGAGTGCCAGTTAGCATCGTGTCTGACAGGGATACGAGGTTCACGTCTTACTTTTGGCGGAGTATGCAAGAGAGTTTCGGTACTCGCCTGAAGTTTAGCACAACATATCACCCACAAACAGATGGTCAGTCAGAGCGCACCATTTAGACTCTAGAAGACATGTTGAGAGCGTGCATGCTTGACTTCGGAGGATCATAGGAGGACCATTTGCATCTGGTCGAGTTTTCCTACAACAACAGCTATCAAGCAAGCATCCAGATGGCTCCCTATGAAGCGTTGTATGGAAGAAAATATCGTTCTCCAGTATACTGGAGTGATATAGGCGAGCGACAGATTCTCGGACCAGAGTTGGTTGTTCGTACAGTAGAAAAAGTGAAGAAGATCCAAGGGCACCTTTGAGCAGCACAAGACAGACAAAAGCATTGGGCGAATGCGCATCGTCGACCCTTAGAATTTTAGGTTGGAGATCACGTATTTCTGAAGATCTCACCTACTCAAGGGACTATCAGATTTGGAGGCAGAGGAAAGCTGAGTCCGAGGTACATTGGACCATTCGACATATTAGAACGCGTTGGAGAGGTTGCTTACAGATTAGCCTTATCGCAGACCTTAGAAGGAGTTCATGACGTCTTCCATGTATCTCAGCTGAGAAGGTATATACCGGATCCGAGTCACATACTTGACCACTCAGAGATCACAGTTGGCCCGAGCTTATCATACCAAGAGGAGCCCGTCGAGATTCTGGACAGGAGCGAGAAAGTACTGCGAGGACAAATAATTCCTTTAGTTCGCGTCGCGTGGAGACATCATGCACCAGGCGAGTCGACTTGGGAACGCGATGAGGACATTAGACAGCGCTATCCCCATCTCTTCGAAGGACTAGGTACGTATTAGCATCTTTTGTATTCGGTCGGAACTTCTTACCATGTGTAGATTTTAATTTCGAGGAAGAAATGCTCTAAGGAGGGTAGATTGTAAACCCCCTCGACCAATTCAAGACTTATTATAATTAAATCAAGACGCTAGGGTTTATTTGGCATTAATTAGGATTAATGTGCGTCCATTTACGTCTTAAAATGTACCTCGCCCTTGCATCTCACCTTAGCTGCACCGCAGTTCTTGAGAGAGCGCCTTGCAATTATTTAATTTAATTATATTGAAGTCAACTTCACCTCAAACAAATCCGACCAAGCCCACCTTGTGCACTGCTACGTGGACCAGCCCCCTACAAGGAAGGACAGGCCCACACGCAAGGCCTGCCCATAATCTCCATCACCAACTATAAATATAAATTCCCTCATACAAAACCCTAATAAACTACTATTCATCCTCCTCCACAAAACCCTAGCCGACCTCCCCATCTAAACCAAGCTCCCTAACCGGCCGGACCCCTCAACCCCGACTACTCCCAACCGGCCGCACACCCCAGCCCGCTCCCGACCACCTCACCCGACCGACCACTAGTCATTAACTAGAGCCGATGCACTAGTCATTATCTTTTATATCTCATTTCAGTACTTTTTTTTGTCATAGCAGTGGGTTTGTTCCCACCAGACATCTTGGTTTGTACTATGATATTTCAGACTGGTATTTATCTTCCAGCAGTTTATGTAGTACTTCTTGCTCTTTTGTTTTGTGGATGAGATTAGATTACCTGTTATTGACTGATATTGCACCTGTTAGTATTATAGGACAGCGTAGCACTCTTCGTGGATCCATTAAATTGGGATATCCTCGGAGATATGTCAGCTGGCTATTGCCACGTGGCCTGGTCCCGTGTACTTTTGGGACTGGGGCGTGACAATATATATATCAAGGTTCCTAAGAACTATGTTAAAATTAGGTATTTCCCTCCAAGGAGCATTTCATCAAACATATGAAGTACAAAAACGGATTCCACACTAAGAACTCCTGAATACCCAAATCTAAACCCTAAAATCGAGATCAAACCTATGCGTATGAGATGTAATCAGGTGTAAATGCAAACCCCTATGATTAGGGTTCACGAAATTGGGGAAAACCCTCGTTTGAAACCACAAACCCTAGAATCACCTAGGGCTTCATGGAAAAACCCAAAGAACCAATCCTAAATCAAATGGTGGGCTCCTAAAGGCCAAACAACAATTAAAAACAGAATTAAATGGGGTTTTAATTTGGATTCTCACCTATTGGGAGATGGTTTCCCAATGTAGCTCTTCTTTCTTCAAGCCTCCTTGGTCCAAGCTCCTAGATCTCTCTTGATGGAGAAGGAAATGGGTTTCTAGGGCTTATAAATTCTGAAATTTTTTGGGGAAGGAAGGGTTTTCTGAGTGGAGGCTGGGTTTAGGGTTTTCTTCATAAATGAAGAAGCTTGAGGGAGGCTTCCCTCTCATTTAAATAGGACTAGGGTTAGGGTTAGGGCTTCTAATGCCAAGTGTCTTAATTAGCCTTTCGTAATGGTCATGAAGAACTTAATTTAATAAGGGTTTAGTCATTCATCTAGGGTTTAACTAAAAACTAAAATACTGATTAGGGTTTGGTCTCAAGGGTTAAACCAAATGGGTTTTTTTGTCAAACCTATAACCTATGCATGATAGAACACCCAACCATTTATTTAATAAACTTATCATACATATTTATTTACACAATAAATTAAACATGGCAATTTACAATAATGTCCTAATCTAGAAATGTGGTAGTGACAAGTATCCATGGTCGTCCCAGCAAGACGTTGTAGGATACATCTACGTCTATGACATAACACGTAACCTTTTTTCGTAAGTCACCAATCTGATATTTCAGGCAGAAATTTTCCAAATGATAGCTTCTTTTAGCATTGAATCCACTAATGGTAGTGTCGGTTGCTGCCAGTCTATGCATAGGAATTCCCAGCATCTGGAGTAGACTCCATGGGATGATGCTAATGGATAACCCAGGATTAATGTGCATTCGATCCCCTTTGATACCACGATGTAGCCCGTATAATAAAGAGGGCGGTCATGCCTGTTATTTTTTAACAATATGTCTTGTTGCGAAAATATGATATTTGGTAATGCCTTCATCGCATTATGTTAGTGGGGGCATTTAGTGGGGACCTCAGACGGTGGATTGACCTAGGACAGATAAAATTAGGCATTTCGTAATACTTCGCTTACAGCTTTTCGAGTGTCTTTTGAGAGTCGGAGGAGTTCAAAAAGTGATAACTTTATCGGAGTATTGGCAATCTATGCCAATATGTCGAAGTTGTAGGGCTTCTCCAGCCCTTGATTTGCACCCTTTCGTAATAGTTTGTCGAAGAAAGTTTTCTTCTACTTTTGTTTGTCTGCTGCAGGAGGCTGGGATGGACCCAGATCGGATACAGTGGGTGCAGCTGGTGTGACAGCCAGAGGAACACTGCCATCGAAAGCATCGTAGTCACGTTGGTAGGCGAGGCCTGACATTGTAGCGCCTACCACAGGTTCCTCAACAGAAGGAGAAACCATGTGACAGGGTTTGGACTTCTTTTTGGTGGAAGACGGCTGCATCAAGTCTTGGATGAGATCTGGGTGAACCTAGATGACCTCGCCCTGTAGTGCGCTGAGTGGCACCAACCCGGTCGTTTGGTCATGGTCTGGAGAAAGATTGACAACCTCCATTGTTGCCTTAGAGATCGGGACAACACCATCTTAGGCTTCCATTATTGGGATGTCCCCGAACTTGAGTAACACCATGTTGGCAGCGACTATCTTATCTTCAAAGTCTAATTTAAGAGCTTTGGTGTCGATCAGGCGCTAAAAATATCTTTTTAACACATAGCAGTCCCGTGTTTGATTGTGGACGTACCGGTGATAATGGCAGTATTTGGTATTGTAGACCTTGTCTGCCTCATCAGGATGTTTCATGTCGGGAAGCCGGAGCTTGCCATTCTTCATCAGTATGTTGTAAATTGCCATGATGTCACCACCTTCAAAAGAGTAAGTCTCTTTTGGCTTTGAAGTTTCTGTCGACTTTTGATCCGGCGTGGCTATATTTTTAGAGATGTTGACGGTAAGGGCCTGCTTTCCTTTGTCGTCTCGGCCATTGTTGTCCCAACTGTTATTTTTGGCAGGGTGTTTTTCCCTATCATCTGCAATGGGGATGTTTATTGCCAGCCGTTGGGCATCCTTCATCTTGCTTTCAGCGGCAAAAACATTTATGATAAATATTGTCCAATCTTCGAACTGGGAGGCTCCCGTCCAAAGCTTCACCGTTGGGAGAAGATTTGTGTGACATGCATCCATCAATGTGGACTCAAGATTACCGAGGGCAATTTTAGCGCAGCTTGCCCGAACTGTTCTATGTATTGACGTACAAGATCCTTCTCTCGTTGGGAAAAATCCATAAGAAAGGATATGGTCATGTCCATTCCTCCGTCATAGAACCGGCCCAGGAAGAGGCTTCTCAGGTCCTCAAAGGAAGAGATGCAATTATCGAGGAGGCTGTAGAACCATTTGAAATCTACCCCGGCCAACGCCCCGACAAAGATCTTGGTGAGAAGAGCATCGTCACGAGGTAGGTGCTCCATCATTATGTCAAAGTAGCTCAGATATTGACGAGGAGATGACTTTCCATCAAATAGAATCATGGAGAATAGCTTGTACTTAAGTGGATAAACCACGTTCTTTGATTCGAGGGGATATGGTTATCGTACCCCGAGTTCACGTTGTGCTTCCCGGTTGTTCATCGAGTCCAAGCGGGCTCGAAGTTCTCGAATTTCTCGCATTGCCTCCCGAGCCTCATCGGATAATAAGGAGGCAGAAGATTGTGGTTGAGGATGAATGCCCACTATCAGGAGAGCAGGAGCCGGTGCATTAGACTCCCCGATGGTCCCAGTATCTGGAGCCCTGGTGGATTACGAAGTCATGTTGGCTTTGATGTCCAACATCACCTGGGTCAAAGCCTGCATCGAAGCACTCACCGTTTGCATCATGGTCTCGATTGCCTCGAGGCACTGCGATCAAAGGGACCCTCATTGTCCTCCTTTGCCATGTACATTGTCCTGACATGGGGAGAGACAGAAGGGACTGTGGATCTCTCACTTTCTGCCTCGGATTCTTGGATCTAGTTTGCAGCCTCATCTTCGAATTCAGAGAGAACACTAGCCCGACGTAGGAATGTGCTTCTCTTTGGTGAGCGTGGCTACCCCTAGAAAATTTGATGTTTGCCATTTAAAACTCAATGTCCTCTCGGAATGACGGGTTGCTGAAGAGTTCTGGAGGGTCGCTACCCCCAGCTTACAGAGTAATCTTGGGTCTGGAGGAAGTGCTACCCCTAGTTAATGACAGTGTTGATGTCAAGCGGGTGCCCAAAAATACTCCATTTGTGGGAAGGCCCGCTTGTCTTCCTTGAGCTCGCCGCATCGACAAACTGGCATATAGGGAAGGGTTGGAGGTGCTGGGCTTCTGGCCTCTCTTTGTGGAGGGAGATCTCCAAGTGGCACAACATGAGGCAGAGGTTAAATACTCCTCCCCTGGTACTTGCACCTGTTCTTCTAGATGTTGCCGGATGGGTGCCTCGAGTTGCAATTGCTGGAATACCGACTGCCTGGTTACAAGTTTTGCCACTTTGTTATAACAGCAGTTAATTATTATGCTGGCACATTGATGCCCAAGAGAGGTCATCTCTCATTTCGTTAATGTCTTCCTTTCTTTACGCTTGTGATTGATCACATTGCGCAAGTCAGGCAAGTGGTGGTTCACCTTTACATCCTCTGTATGAGCTCGGGTGACCCGAGTACATGGGTGTGCAGGTAGAGCTTTTGCTCCCGGACCTGGGGTTTGTACATGAACTCTACCCAAGTCACAAGTGAAAGACTTTGAAGATTGACCCCGTCCACATGCCGCTACGGGCTTGGAGCATGGTTCAGTCTTGTATAACTTTCCGTCAGAAGCATACGTAACAATTAGCGGCGCATGCTGACGGTCCGTCAACTTAGCAGTTGCTTGAGCTTTGTGAGCTCACACTGCCTTGGACTTTCTCGACTTAGCATGTACTGACGCATAGTATAAAGAGTCCAAGTTAGAATTTTCTCCATTTCCAGTAAGGCACATGGTGTCATCGCCGCATAAGATTCTGTTAAAGACAGAATCTTTGTTATCGTCTGGGGCGCATGCAGCTATCTTCCTAGCAGGTCGTATGGAGCTCAGTGCCGTATGCTTCTTCTTCTTTTGCGTTCTTCGAAGTGGGCGTATGGACAGCGCATCAGCCCCTGAGCTTCTGGCATCATAGTATTTTTCTATGCCATAGCGCAAGTGGTAAGTACACTTCTACTCAGTTGTAGCTGCGGCCTGAGCAAGGGACGCATATGTGGAAGCATCACGTGCCTCTTAAGTAACAGGAAGAGAAGCAGGGAGCCCATTCTCCGCGGTTGGGTGAGGCACAGTAGCCTTGGCAACCCATGTCGGGTTTTCTTAGGCATTGCTAGCCTTGGTAAAGGGCTCGCACTATCCTCCGAAAGTATTTCCTCGAAGGCTTGTTGGTCGAAGCGTACGACCAAAATTCTCTGGGTAGACCCCAGCTTCATCGAGTCAGATTGTGTCACCAACTTTTTATCAGTAGAAAAGATAGTCCCCAGCAGAGTCGTCATCTTGTTCGCCATTAAAACAAGTTTGAACAAACTTTTTTATTAATTCACAAAAAAGAATACGAAGAAATCCTAAACAGAAAATCTAAGTACAAGTTTTTGATTCTGGGGATTGGGATGATGGAGATCGAATGCTGCAGTAGCTCTTTTACTCCGTTGACGACCCGACTAAGGAAGGGCAATGCTTTCTCCCCCTCTCCTGCATGTGCGTATATATAGCCATCACGTTATATGACCAAGCGCGCACATGTACCATGGGCGTATGGATGTCGGGGGCTGCCATGTGTACCTCCTCAACAGGATGCAGTTGCACCCGTGAGAGCAAGTCCAGGCAGAGTTGCCACATGTACATTTGTTACGATTTACTACTACTGAAGATCTTATTAGTTCTCCCCTTTTGTGTGCATAACTTAGTCAGCTAGACACGTGGCCTGTATTTGGTTGTGGAGAATCTCTTCAATTATAACGAAAAGATTTTATCTCAAGGAGCAGAGACGCCTGGGACGCATGGAGTCTAGAACGCATGTGGCCTTGTACATGTGGCACTGCACGCCTGCCAGGAGTAATTGTTAGTCTAACGAGAGCTTCTTGTCGTTTATTGTGCTCATATTTTCTAAGGCATTAAATTGCCTTCTTGTCAGGATTTCATGTCAGACACAATCTGGGTGTCAGGATGCCACGTCAGATCCATATACGGCCAAATTTTCTTCAACAGGTTGGGACACATGGATGTTATCCTACTGGGCCGCATGGTGACTCTGCGGCCTGATTTCTTCTGAGTTTGGCCTTGGGGCACATGGTTTGTTGGAAGCATGGATTCATTTTTCCATGCTTCTACAACTTTATGTAAATCACGATGGACATTCAAAATACCCGAGAACTCATTAAGGCTCATGACCATCCTCCTACAGGACTTATTTTATTTAAAGAATAAATAGTAGACAACAGTGGTTCTGGGTCCGTAACCCCTCAATGTCTCAAAGGACTACACAATATTCCTGATATTCTTCCAGTCATTGATCCTTCTTTGAACCTAAATCTAGATGCCTAGTAGATTTCTATGTGAAATAATAGCATAAAACTTTATGGTAGAATTACAAAGACACAATATCAAAATGCCTTCAAGCCTATTTTTCTAGTTGTTCCTCGATCAGCTGGCGCTTGAGACCTTTGGTGATCGGATCCACCAGATTCTCTTATCTCCGAACATAAATTATAACAATGACTCTAGTCTTGATAATATCATTCACTTCTACGTGCCTAAGTCGCACAGTCATCTTCTTACCATTGAAGAGATTATTTGATGCCACCGCTGCAGCCACCTGGTTGTTGCAATATATCGGTACCCCCAAAATCTACGTACCAACCAATGGAAGATCATATATGAGCTCCCGAAGCCACTCTGGTTCATCTTCTGCAGCTGCCAGTACGTAGAACTCAGATTGCATTGAGGAATGAGAGAGCATAGTCTGCTTCTTCAACTTCCACGATATAACAGTTCCACCCATGGAGAATATGAATCCTCATATGGACTATTCGCTCTCTACTTTTGATCACCTGCTAGCATCTGTGAGACTCGTCTCACAGTATTCATATTTTATGTGAATACATATTTTTGTGCTATTTATTGTATTTTATTGGTTCTCGAGGAAGCTAAAAAAATTTAAAATTATAACTTTATTACCTGATCAGTATACCGACGATATACTACATTATATCGGTGGTGTACTGACTGACAGATATTTGTTTTACTTTTTAAGATTTTTTCGAGATATTTTTGAGAACTTCTCTATAAATAGTTCTTGAGTTCATTTTATTTCTTTCTTTCTCTTTCTTTTTCTCTCTCTTCTCTTCTTTATTTCTCTCATGAGCTTGGAGTTTGGTCTTAAGACCTAGAGTGTGGTTATGAACCCCTTCGTGGTAGTAGACTAGAAGATTTAGGCTGGGAGCTCATTTTAGGCAAGTATGCCGATTTCGTAAATTTATTTTACTTTCTGTCATTTTACTTTCCTGGAGCTTTGGTTATTGTTTAGCTTAGACTTGCTTTACTATTATTGTCCATCTCGTATTTTCTAGCCTTTTGACCGTCTTGATTTTGATTTCTAGTAGAATCTTGTTCTATCCCTTTTTGGTAACTCGGTAACGGAAACGGTACCGAAGTTGTGACCGTAATATTTAGTCCATATTATGATATGAGACTTACCACTAGACTTGACTCCTGATTAGACTTGGTTCTAGTAGTTTTCGGGATTTGATTTGGATTCCAAAAATCAGACCTGACTTGATTTTAACCATATTTATCCTTGAAAATCGGAATACTGATGGTATACTATAGTATACCGACGGTATACCAATTTCGACCGACTAACATTTGTAGATATTTTATGTGAACCTTATCGGCATACCGACGATGTACTACAGTGTACCGACGGTACACCGATCTTTACCGATATTGTTAACAGACTTCAGGATATTTGTCTTGGCTAGCATATCGATGGTATACTACAGTGTACCGACGGTATAGCAATTTGTGAAACTTTGTTTTCCATAATATTTCTCGTCTACTTGGAACATCATACCGACGATATACTATAGTTGTGGTGCCTCATCCTCCTTTCGGTGAGCGGCTAAAAATTACTTTCGGTATCGTTCGATCGGGATAGATTGAATCAAGATCTTTTTCTCATTATGGATTGGCTTCTTCGGAATCGATTCACATATTCAGTGGATTGTGCCCCAAGGACAGACTTAGAGGCAGAGTCAAGAGGGACCTCTCCGCTATAAGTTTTTTTGCCTAGTTTTTGTTGTTGCCTTGTTGCTTTCATGCTTTTGAGTTAGTTTTCGAATTTGTGTTTTCTTGAACATTTTTGATGGATTTTATTGCTTTCGTTCGTTGAACAGCATTTTCGTTTCGAGCTTGGAAATAAGTGAAAAGGTATTGATCATCTGTTCGTGGCAGTGCAAGTGATCGTGCAGTAGGCGTCGCACGAGCGGAGTCTTGAAGTACCTCTTTCCTTTTCTCTCTCCACCAACTTGTGAGTGGACATAATTTGATTAGTTGATCCTTCTTCCAAGTCTTCACATCTAAAATCTTGCCTTTTTGATTATTTTGATCAGACGATAACATAATAACTAAAAGATATCAAGATAAAATGGTATAGACTTGGATTACTTAATGTTTGTCAATCAACTTGTGAATGGTTATCTTATTGTATGCTAGTTCGCCTAGAATATTCTTTCATAATGTTTCAATTCTAGTTAGAATATATACTTCTTCTATTATTGTGCTATGTATAGAACAGACTTTCCTATACAATAAACTGAACAGGAAGACTATGCAAAATAGATCATGCCATGTTACTTGTATCGTGCATGTGTTGCCTTAAACTCTCTCGATTGATAACTTAGTAGACTTTAATTGGTCATGGACAACTTGTGCATAAGGTATTAGTTCCTGCGGACGGTCCCTGGGGCTCTAGCACCGATCTGATCCAGACGGAACATTATGTTAGTCGCATGCCTCGGGCAGGAATGGGTGTATCGCCTCATGTTCCTTGTGTTGCACACCATTCCTGCCCAGGGCAAGATAGAGTGTAGCGATAATTGTACCTCCATCATCTTCGCCTCGATACTATAACTCGTCCACTATGGCATCATACCAGTAACCCCCTCGTATATTTAAACTGTGCAAATCTAACTATGTCTTCATAGCAGGGAAGGTAATGGTAAGTGTTGTGCAAGTGGCTCAAACGGGCAGGTAAAGTCACCAAGCGATGGCATAGTTATTTAAGTAAATTTTTATAACTACCGCATGCTTGTAAATTGAACTAAGGCAAGATAGAAAGACCATATAATAACTTGCATGCTTCACATAATCAACGTATTGATTGGCATAGTTGGGTTTGCTCGCCTTCACCAGTGCATTTTGATGTACTGACCCTCGTTGCAATAGATTTCCCACGCCAAGGAGATCTTGCAAGGATCTAGAGCGACTTACCAATCCATTCCGCCTACCGGTACGCCCTGATCGTGCCTTTGAAGTAACATTTTAAAGTTCCAGGAGCTCGTGCACATACCTTATGCAGCTCCGTGGAAAGACGATAGCTTCGCCCAAAGGTGTCTATAGCTTTTAAAGTTTTGTAAAAGATATTCATTATTAATAAAGAGAACTTTTCCTTGTATCAATATTATGTTCAATTATCTCCGTACTCTAAATATATGCTCGTTATATAAAATACCTTGGCCTTGTGCGTTATGCAACCTAGACACGCACAATATCATGCCTGGGGGACGACTATCGATTTCACAAAATTGGGGCATGACATATTGGTATCAAAGCACAAATTCAAGTTCCTTTGACCCTTGTGTCAAAAAACTTTCTTTAACGGTCTATTCTCTATGCGAACTCTTGAACTCATTTGGCCAAAATAAGATACGTTCCATACAATGAGTCCATAATACATTATGAGCCTGATGCAAGTTACTTTTTTTTTAAGGAATGACTCAAGTGCAAGCATCAGCGCTAGCACAAGGAGAGGTACATGCCCAGGAAAGTAGTTCCGGCACCTCGAGAAGTTTCGAAAGCCAGCGAGCTTTGCCCCATGTCGACCCGATTGAGCGAATGATGCGGATGCTTGAAGCAAGCCAACAGAGGGATGAGACTCGCTATGAGCGAGCCGAGAAGCAGGCGGCGGATCGTCAGAGCAAGTTTGAAAGCAATCTTGAAGCCCGATTTATAGTCCAATAAAAGCAGGTGGATTCCTTGCAGCAGAATATTCAGACCTTAGCCTCCAACCATTCCGTAATAACAGCAGCGACACTGATGGAGAAACCCATGCCTGAAATAAAAATGCCTCAAACTCTAAAGAAGGAGAACGTGACTACCATCGACTTTGCCGACTTCAAAAAGGTCTACAACACATCTTTACGGAGGACTGAAGATTCTGTTGTGGCTCTAGATTGGCTGGCAGAGCATGAGAACCACTTCAAATTGCTAGAGGTACCTGAGGAGAAGCGTGTTTCATGTGCCCAACTACAGCTCCATTTGAACGCGTACGATTGGTGGAATGTGCATCGAAGATCCCTCTTTGCAGACGATGAAGAGGAGACGATCGTGTGGGCTACCTTTCATAGTACATTTAAAGAGGAGTTAATACCCCCTCTAGTACGTCGGCAAAAGGAGAACGAGTTTGTGCAGCTTAGGCAAGGCAATATGACAGTGAAGAATTACTCCACTGAATTCAATTGGCTCGCCAAATTTGTAAGATCCTACCTACCTGATGCGGCGAGTAGTGCAAGATGTTTTGAAGGTGGCCTGCGACCTTCTATCCATGCGCACGTAGTCGTTCCCCAATACCTGACTATGCGGAAAGTTCTCAATCATGCCATTTCTCTCGAACCGAAGTATCATTTAGTTATTGTCGACGTTGTGCATACTTCCAATCACAAGCGCCCTAGCAACACAGGAGGAAACAATGCTTCCAAGCGCCCAAAAAAAGGCAGTCACCAGGGTCCCAATCCAGGGCAATATTGTACTCATTGTAGAAGATATAGGCACACTACAAACGACTACTGCTGAAAGCACGGATTATGCCTCATTTGTGGTGATCTTAACCATGGTGCTACGCATGGTTATTACTTTTCAATAACATACATGCTTGTGTGCTATTTGATTCTGGTTCTACGCATAGCTTTATATCCTCGAATTTTGTCGTGGAAAATAAGATAGTGATGATACTGTTATATATAGACATTAGTGTTAGCACCCTATCAGGCACAAAAATACCTGCTCGGTCAGTATGTCAGGGGGTTATGCCTGCATTGGAGGAAGGAAACTGTCGCTCGATGTGTTAGTCCTAGATGTTCGAGAATATGACATCAACTTGGGGATGAATTGGTTCGGCGCTTGCTCGGAACCTATCGAATGTGCAGAGAAATAGATTGTCTTTCATCTACCTAGAGAGGAAGAATTCTGCTACACGAGTAGTTCAGCGGCAGGAGCGTCGAAGACCTGTATGGTAATTTTTGCGATATCATCTCGGCGGATGCTACAGTCTGGATGAGAGGGATACTTAGCGTCAGTTTGGGACATACAGCGAGATTGTGCAAACGTTGAATCTTCTTCCTTTGTGGTGGAATTTATTGATATATTTTCGAGCGAACTACCTAGCATGCCACCCTACCGAGAAATTGAGTTTACTATCGATACCTTCCCAAATACCCAACCGATTTCTTGCTGAAATAAAGGAGTTAAAGTGCCAACTGCAAGAACTGCTTGACCGTGGGTACATTCGTCTGAGCGTGTCTCCTTGGGTCGCGCCTGGACTGTTTATGAAGAAGAAAGATGGGATGTTGCAGCTCTGAATAGACTATTGGAAGCTAAATAAGGTCACTATCCGAAACAAGTATTCCCTGCCCAGGATCGATGACCTCTTTGATTAGCTACAAGGGGAATCGGTGTTTTCAAAGATAAACCTTCGCTCTGGCTACCACCAATTAAATATCAAGCCAGAGGATATGTCAAAGTCAGCATTTCGCACCCGCTATGGCCACTATAAGTTTTCTGTCATGCTGTTCGGATTGATGAATGCTCCTACCGCATTCATGGATTTGATGAACTGTGTGTTCCGACCAATCCTTGATAAGTTTGTGGTAGTATTCATAGATGACATCTTAGTGTATTCAAATAATGAGGATGAATACGCAGGACACCTGCGGATGGTGCTTCAAACTCTTTGAGACAATAAGTTGTTTGCGAAGCTAAGTAAGTACATATTCTGGTTGGACAGCATATCCTTCCTTGGGTACATTATTTCTGCGAAGGGCATCTCAGTTGTCATACCCCAGTCCCAAAATACCGAGGGACTAGATACGTGGCAATGGCCATCAGCACATTCCAATGGGCAAACCCAATTTAATGGACATGTTAGAGTGTACTTAAGCTGTAAAAACAATATAATGGTCTATGATACAGGTCACAGTCTAAATCTAATCTCATCCACAGAAGATAAACACAAATCAATGTCAGAATAATCAAGATGAAATATAAACCAAAAAGTCTCAATAAAATATCTCGGGGAACAACCCGATAATGAGTTTAATACAGAAATCCACGAGACAGGAAATGGAGTATCTAACAACAGAAATAACTAAGTATATAAAGCAAATACTCAGGAGAAATCCTCGGGCATCACCTCGTCCTCTGGTATTGGTACTGCTCCAATGTCTTCTCATGTCCCGTATACCTCGGGGTAGATCTCCTCTGCTATACCTGGAGACATAATTCGGATCCAGGTCTTTAGGGGATATAGCAAGGTACAAGAATAACTCAAGCCAAATAAATACAGTATATAAAAATAAATATCCACGAGTGTAAAACCCCTAATTCTGAAAAACCATATTAAATATTTATTTATAATAGTTATGAGCTAAATAGAGAGAATAAGATTTTATTAGAATTTATTTTGAGGTATTTGTGCAATTAGAGGATTTATGAAGCCATTATAAATTTTCCTAATTTATTCCATGTTAGAGACCATTTGTACCAATTAATTTTTAGAGTTTTCTATGTATTGTTATATATATATATATATAATTCCTTTTGGATCGAACCCAAACTGCAACTCCTAAAATCACTACCCGCTTGCACCCAAACCCGCGTAGAAATATCAACAGCAGCAGTAGCAAAACCTAACTTTGCCTTCTTTCCTTCCGCGCGTAAAACAACTCCACCACTTCTTATTTTTCACCCTCGCGTAAAATAACCCCACCGCCTAAATCCTTTTCGCACGTAAAAACTACTTCGCACGAAAAGTATCAAACCCCACCGCTTAGTTCTCCGTGCGTAAAGCAGAACCCCGCGCGTAAAGACCTCCATCGCTTAATTCCCTTTCCACGCGTAGAGCAGACTTCCACCGCTTATTTCTCTCTTCCGTACGTGTGAAGAAAAATATCAGCAGCAACACCATCGCATCATTCCACCTCCTCTTTACCTGTTATTACCAAACTCTCCTCAACCGAAACCAAAACCAATGAAAGAAGGGAACGACAGCAGCATCCACCGCCTCTATATTACTATATATTAAATACTTCCAAACCCTAACCCACTTCTTCTTACAACAAACTTAACAACTGTTTGGACGTGCACTATACAGGACTCTTGCTTGGCAAGTATACCTTGCCAAATTTTTACTGTTTAAATTATAAACTGTTGTATGTTATCTTGCTACAATATACATATAACGGTGTGCGCCCGAGATTGACTCGAGTGCAAATCGACAAATACGTCGAAACGTAGTGTAACTGACTTAGATATTAGCAGACTCACCTAAAGATTCAAGGGTATTCTGATATCCTCCTAGACCTTGACACTTGTACACGCATCATGTTTGTAACTCATGTTGGGATGCGGGTTCGTGTACTCGACTAGCTACCGGTGCGTGTGACACATATCATGGTTTAGCACGTAATCAGGATTATCTAGAAAGTTGTGACTTGGCATATAGTTATGTGGTATGCACATCGTGTATTCGACTTGTATATCAGCATGGGGCGGGGAAGACAACTGGTAGGCGTATGGGACACCCACCTCCTTTATGCAGATATCGTATTCTTCGGAGCGATACAGACGTATATATATTGCAGATACCTCATTCTTCGGAATGATAGATGTTACAGATACCACATTCCCTAGAGTGTTGGACGTTACTTGTAATTTTATAGATACCACACTCTAGAGAACGTTGGACGTTATGCCTATGCCTACCCATACGTACCAAGGTTGTCTTCACATTTGCATACACTTAGATGGTCAGCTCACACTATTTTTTTATTCAGTATCTATTTATGGCATGCTTTTATGTATCTTGTTATGTCCCACTGAGGACCTGGTTCCCTTCCAGATTTAGATGAGGCATACTATCCTACGGTGTACGGACCTGGACAGGAGACGAGGTACGCATCCGAGGAGGAGCTAGAGGTACTGCCATCAGAGTCCTCCTGATCTTTGGTAGACCCACCATCTAGAGCTGGAGACTCTTTATCTAGATAGACAATGCTCTAGTCATGCTATATTTCAGCACTCTTATTTTAGCTTTTGTAGTAGATTTGTTCCCACCAGACATATCTGGGATGTACTATGACATTTCAGACTCAGCACTTGTATTCCAGTACTTATTTCAGTATTCCTTGTTATATTATGGATGAGATATAGATTATGTGTGACTTGTTGTGACAGTATATTACCACTGATGGATTGGATTTTCATGCACAACGTACGTATGTATATGGTTTCCATTTATTGGAGTTCATATACATACGGCTGGGCGTGTTACGTATTCCTAGTCCTACGTATTTTGGGACTGGGGCGTGACATATTTTTAGTGGTGGCCCATGCAGGTCAAGAATATATTGTCTTGGTTACATAACTATACCAAACAAGCCTGCGTAAAGGAATAGAGCATAAGGATCTCATCCACACTTGATTAAAACCTCATTCTTCCTGTGATTGGATAAACCAAGTTTTACGCCAGAAACCCTTTACACTGTGACCAGACCCTTTAGCCTTGTTGGCGTAAAAGCCAAAACAATAAGCCATGAAGGCAACTGCCCCAGCGTAAACTTGATGATTCCTGAAACAGCATAGAGTAGCCTGATTAAAGGCGTAAAACTACAAGGATGGTGATGTGAGCCCATTAGTCATAATGTTAGCTTTCCCAGTCATGACAAAGGATAAAATCTCGTGCATTAAATGCAGAGATATGCCTCGAATCCTGTGCAAGGAACAGCTTTTGACGTGACATCTGATTTTGTCTTATCTTGAGCAAAAACTCATTTTGAACTTGAGTGTAAAAGCTCATTCATGTTAAAAGAAGAATAGGCAGCATAATTTCCCTTGAGTGGTGTATCAGATATTTCACTAAATGATAACCTGGGTCTCTGTGCAAATTCATTATCACAGTCGTCCTCTCGATCATCGTGCAGTATTTTTGTCAGACGTCAGGTTCACTGATTTGTCTGACAAATTCATCCGAGGAATACGAAGAGTTCCTCGTACAACTTTGCGCTGCAACGTATTTCAGAACGTTACGCAGCAAAACTTTTACGCGAAAAATCTTTACGCAGGAAGAATAGAAATATTTTACGCACAGACTTTTTATATTGACAGCTCTGAAGCTCTACTTTACGCTTCTCTATTTTACACGGATTGCTCCGAAAGTCATGTTTTACGTCGATAATTTGAATCCCTGGTTTACGCCAAACTACTTTGAATCCCTACTTTACGCGGACTACCTTGAATCTCTATTTTTTACGCAGACAGTCCTAAAGCTCTACTTTACGCGAACTTCCTTAAATCTCTGTTTTATGCGGACAACCTAGTAACCTATTTTACGTAAACAACTTTTGAAGCCTTATTTTACGCAGTAGAAATTTCATGTATGTTGGAGGTTTTGACTGTAAAAATACGTAGACAATTCCCCAGCATAATTTATGCTTCTACATTTTATTTAAAATTGTATCCTGTTTGTTTCCTTTTATATTTTTTTACTTGTTCTTTCCCCCCAGAAATATGGACGTACCCAGTGGACACACAGATGATAGGGTTGATCAGGCAGCAGACACCTTGCATAATGTCAATAGGACCCCGACTACCCCGAGAGACCAGTCCCCGAGGCGGACACTGGTTTATCCATCAACTCCATACCTCCACAATGGTCCTACTCAGGAAGCTGTACTAGCTCAACAAGAAGGATAGACCTCCCAGGCACCAACACAACAGGCAGATACACCTTTGCCTCCACATTCACCCTTTCCAACCCCGATATCACAACTTGAGGGACAGCCGCAAATGTTCCAATTCCTCCAAGCTATGATGCAGGCACAATGGCATCATACTGAGAACTTGAGGCAGAGCTTGATGACAACTCTGGAGAGGACATATAATACAGCACCTGTACCTGTCCAACCAGCTGGTACTGTCCGAGGTTTTCGCCAGATGGGCCCAGGAACATTTTTGAGC
The DNA here is from genome assembly GCA_036927795.1 of Iris macrosiphon. Lineage (NCBI taxonomy): Eukaryota > Viridiplantae > Streptophyta > Magnoliopsida > Asparagales > Iridaceae > Iris > Iris macrosiphon. The sequence continues at coordinate 30,712,328 of JAYESA010000014.1, read as the reverse complement.
AGCGAGACTCCGGAGGAGATATCAGATTGAGTCTCCAATACGAAGATGCTGTTGGAGGGTTCCCAGCTGCATCCAGACCTTTGGATGACCGTGGTGAGAGCCCAACTCAAGGGCAACGCCCATCACTGGTGGGACTCCATAGAGCACGACGTCAGCAAGAACCAGACGTGGGAGCAATTCTTAGTGTAGTTTAATACAAAGTATTTCCGACTATGGTCAGGAACGCTCTATATTCCCAGTTCCTACACCTGGAACAAGGAACTATGACCGTAGATGCCTACGACGCAGAGTTTAGTTGACTTAGTCGATTTGGTGCCGTCCAGATACCTAACGAGCTGGAGAAGGCCAGCAGGTTCCATCATGGCCTTACCTTCGAGCTACAGAGATATACCACCACACAGTCAAGGATCTTCTATGAGGAGGTTCTTTCAGAAGCAAGAATCCAGGAGGCCATTAGCAGAGGAGCAAGGCGCTCCAGCACGACCATACTAGCCAAAACCCAGCCCAGAGCAGGAGGGCCAATCCATCGTCCAGGAATGCAGGCACAACAAAGGACAGTGTCATATCAGCACAAGGAGCTTCCGACTTGTCACCATTGTGGCAAGAAGGGACATTTTGTCAGAGACTATCGAAAGAAGCTTGGACTGTGCATGATATGTAGAGCAAGTCAACACATGGCCAGAGACTGCCTATAATGCAAAAAGGCAGTACCCCAGACCGGACAAAGGCCAACAGCACCAGTCCAGAGGATACAACCCCCGACAAGAGGTCAGCGTCCACCAGCCACCGGAGAATTTCAGAAGGGACCACCCTTGGCCCCACAGGAGGCACAGTTCAATCAAGCCAGACAGCAAGCCGGAGGACAGAGGCACGGACAGGCCTTTACACTAGCAGCAGTTGCGGAGGAACCAGAAGGGAAAACTATCACAGGTACCATTTTGGTTGCGTCATTACCTGCAACTGCATTATTTGATTCTGGCGCTACACTATCTTTCATATCTCGTAGTTTCGTAGCCATGCATAAAGTAGCTACTTCCCCCTTGCCTAAGAGTTGGAAGATTCTTACCGGAGGAGGCATCGTACCGGTTACCAGCACTATTAGAACATGCTCCGTAGTCGTGTGCAGTAGGGAGATGAGAGCACAATTTTTAGTACTTCCGATGCCAAACTTCGATGTTGTTTTAGGCATGGACTGATTGAGCCAGTACAATGCTATACTAGATTGTCGTAGGGGTAGCATCATTTTTAGACCACCAAATCACCCGGAGTTCGAGTACATGTGGGGCACCATTGAGCAAGGAGTAGGCCAGACACCTGGAGCTTACATGGCTATGGAGACGGCTCTCCCAGCAATTATTACAGAATTTGAGGATATATTCTCGGAGGAGTTGCCAGGCCTACCGCCTGATAGAGAGGTGGGGTTCACTATTAAGTTAGTGCCCGGAGCAGCACCGGTATCTTCAAATGTGTACCGATTAGCAAAGAAGGAACTAGATGAGCTGAAGCTACAACTAGAAGAGTTACAAATCAAGGGGTTTGTTCGTCCTAGTACATCACCTTGGGGAGCACCAGTGTTATTTGTACCAAAGAAGGATGGAACATTCCGTATGTGCATTGATTACAGAGCCCTTAATGCTTTGACAATCAAAAACAAGTACCCTCTGCCGCGGATTGATGATCAAGAGCGGTGGTGTTCTCAAAGATAGATTTGAGATCAGATTATCATCAGGTAAAAGTGCGGAGAGAAGACATCACAAAGACAGCATTCAGAACTCGTTATGGTCACTATGAGTTCTTGGTGATGACTTTTGGACTGACAAATGCACCTGTCGTATTTATGAACTTGATGAACAGAGTCTTCCACCAGAATCTGGACCAGTTCGTGGTAGTTTTCATCGACGACATCTTGGTGTATTCAAAGAGCTACGAGGAGCACGGAGAGCACTTGAGACTGGTGTTAGAGATGCTAAGGCGTGAGAGACTTTATACAAAGCTAAGCAAGTGCGAGTTTTTCCTAGATTGTGTCGCCTTTCTTGGACACGTTATCTCAGGAGATGGCATTTCAGCAGATCCAGCAAAGATTTTTTCAGTAGAGACGTGGCCGACCCCTACCAACGTCTCAGAGGTGAGGAGTTTCCTAGGACTTGTCGGATATTACCGAAAGTTCGTAGAGAACTTTGCAAGGATCGCAGAGCCGATGACTCGCTTGACCCGCAAGGAGCAGGAGTTCATCTGGTCAGAGGAGTGTCAGATGGCATTCGATAAGCTGAAAAAGCGTCTGACTACGGCTCCTATCTTGACAATACCTTCCAGACCCAGAGGATTCGTGATCTACAGTGATGCATCCGAGAAAGGATTAGGATGCGTCTTGATGCAGTATGGGAAGGTTGTGGCCTATGCCTCTAGACAGCTGAGGACCCATGAGAAGAACTACCCCACTCACGATTTGGAGCTTGCTGCAGTCATCTTTGCCTTGAAGCTTTGGAGACACTATCTATATGGAGAACGAGTGAAGATATTCACTGATCATAAGAGTCTGAAGTACGTCTACACCCAGAAGGACCTGAACCTGAGACACAAATGTTGGCTCGAGGTGATGACATACTTTGAGATTGAGTTGCAGTACTATTTGGGAAAGGCCAACGTAGTAGCTGACGCTCTGAGAAGGAGACCCATGACATTTTTCTTGACTACCCAACAACATCTGTTGGGAGATCTAGAGCAGATGGGTATAGAGATTGTCATGCCCGGAGTAGATGGACAGTTGTCGAGTTTCCAGTTGCAATCGACATTAGTGGAGAGGATCAAGGTTGCCCTTCCAATAGATGCCAGATTTCAGAGGCTTCGACAAAGGACCGAGGCCAGAATATAGACAAGATTGCGCATACACGAAGATGGGACTCTAAGATGTGGAGATCGTCTCTATGTCCCGAATGGAGAACTTTGTTAAGAACTGATGACAGAGGCGCACAGCTCAACATACTCTATTCATCCAGGAGGCACAAAGATGTACAAAGACCTGAGACAGTACTATTGGTGGCATGGAATGAAGAGGGAGATAGCCCGCTTTGTGGTAAGGTGTTTGGTGTGTCAGCAAGTCACGGCTGAGCATTAGAGGTCCGCAGGCTTACTTCAACCACTCCCAATACCTGAGTGGAAATGGGAGCACATCACTATGGACTTCGTTACGGGCTTTCCAAGGAGTCCTAATGGTTGTAATACGGTATGGGTGATCATAGATTGACTCACCAAGGCTGCCCACTTTTTACCCTTCAGAGTTGGGCAATCTATAGAATCCTTAGCAGATATGTATATGAGAGAGATCGTACGACTGCATAGAGTGCCAGTCAGTATAGTGTCTGACAGGGATACAAGGTTCACATCTTACTTTTGGCTATGCAAGAGAGTCTTGGTACCCGCCTAAAGTTCAGCACATCATATCACCCGCAAACAGATGGCCAGTCCGAGCGTACTATTCAGACATTGGAAGATATGTTGAGAGCATGCATGCTTGATTTCAGTGGATCATGGGAGGACCATTTATATTTGGTCGAGTTTTCCTACAATAATAGCTATCAAGCGAGCATCAAGATGGCACCATTCGAAGCATTGTATGGAAGAAAGTGTAGGTCTCATGTGTGTTGGAGTGACGTAGGAGAACGTCAGATTCTGGGACCAGAGTTAGTAGTCAACATCGTTGAGACAGTTCAGAAGATACAAGGACACTTGCGAGCAGCACCAGACAAAAACAATGGGCAGACCTTCATCGTCGTCCCTTGGAGTTTAAAGAGGGCGATCATGTCTTCTTGAAAATATCACCCACCAGAGGCACCATTTGATTCGGAGGGCACGGCAAGTTGAGTCCAAGGTATATTGGACCATTTGACGTACTAGAGAGAGTAGGAGAAGTGGCGTATCGACTTGCGCTACCTTCTTCACTTGAGGGATTACATGACGTATTCCATGTGTCACAGCTCAGGCGATATATGGCAGACAGCAGTCATGTTCTCGACCATTCGAAGATCACCATTAGACCAAGCTTGTCATATCAAGAGCAACCCGTGGGAATCCTTGATCGTCGAAAGAAAGTATTGAGGAACCAGTCAATTTCCTTGGTCCGCGTGGCATGGAAGCATGGTGCGCCAGGAGAATCTACTTGGGAGCGCAAGGATGACATGCACAAACGTTTTTTGAACCTATTCGCAGACCAAGGTATGAAATTACCTTATTAATTTATATCTTTTACCATCCTTGACTTTCTACCGTGACTTAGTTTTAATTTCGAGGACAAAATTTTTATAAGTTAGGTAGAATGTAAAACCCCTAATTCTGAAAAACCATATTAAATATTTATTTATAATAGTTATGAGCTAAATAGAGAGAATAAGATTTTATTAGAATTTATTTTGAGGTGTTTGTGTAATTAGAGGATTTATGAAGCCATTATAAATTTTTCTAATTTATTCCATGTTAGAGACCATTTGTTCCAATTAATTTTTAGAGTTTTCTATGTATTATTATATATATTTATATTTATATATATATATATATATATATATATATATATATATATATATATATATATAATTCCTTTTGGATCGAACCCAAATCGCAACTCCTAAAACTACTACCCGCTTGCACCCAAACCCACGTAGAAATATCAACAGCAGCAGTAGCAAAACCCAACTTTGCCTTCTTTCCCTCCGTGCGTAAAACAACTCCACCACTTCTTATTTTTCACCCTCGCGTAAAATAACCCCACCGCCTAAATCCTTTCCGCGCGTAAAAACCACTCCGCGCGTAAAGTATCAAATCCCACCGCTTAGTTCTCCGCGCATAAAGCAGAACCCCGCGCGTAAAGACCTCCACCGCTTAATTCCCTTTCCACGCGTAGAGCAGACTTCCACCGCTTATTTCCCTCTTCCGTACGTGTGAAGAAAAATATCAGCAGCAACACCACCGCATCATTCCACCACCTCTTTACCTGTTATTACCAAACTCTCCTCAACCAAAACCAAAACCATTGAAAGAAGTTAACGACAGCAACATCCACCGCCTCTATATCACTATATATTACAATACTTCCAAACCCTAACCCACTTCTTCTTACAACAAACTTAACAACTGTTTGGACGTGCACTATACAGGACTCTTGCTTGGCAAGTATACCTTGCCAAATTTTTACTGTTTAAATTATAAACTATTGTATGTTATCTTGTTGCAATATACATATAACTGTGTGCGCCCAAGATTGACTCGGGTGCAAATCGATAAATATGTTGATACGTAGTATAACTGACTTAGATATTAGCAGACTCACCTACAGATTCAAGGGTATTCTGATATCCTCCTAGACCCTGACACTTGTACACGCATCACGTTTGTAACTCATGTTGGGATGCTGGTTCGCGTACTCGACTAGCTACCAGTACGTATGACACACATCACAGTTTAGCACGTAATCAGGATTATCTAGAAAGTTGTGACTTGGCATATAGTTACGTGGTATGCACGTTGTGTATTCGACTTGTATATCCGCATGGGGCGGGGAAGACAACTGGTAGGCGTATAGGACACCCACCTCATTTATGCAGATATCGCGTTCTTCGGAGCCATACAGACGTATATATATTGCAGATATCTCATCCTTCGGAATGATGGACGTTACAGATACAACATTCCCTAGAGTGTTGGACGTTATTTGTGTTTTTGCAAATACCACACTCTAGAGAACATTGGACGTTATGCCTATGCCTACCCATACGTACCAAGGTTGTCTTCACATTTGCATACACTTAGATGATCAGCTCACCCTGTATTTTTATTCAGTATCTATTTATGTCATGCTTTTATGTATCTTGTTATGTCCCACTGAGGACCTGGTTCCCTTCCAGATTTAGATGAGGCGTACTATCCCACGGTGTACGAACTGGACAGGAGACGAGGTACACATCCGAGGAGGAGCTAGAGGTGCTACCATCAGAGTCCTTCTGAGCTTTTGTAGACCCACCATCTAGAGCTGGAGCATCTTTATCTGGATAGACGATGCTCTAGTCATGCTATATTTTAGCACTCTTATTTTAGCTTTTGTAGTGGGTTTGTTCCCACCAGACATATCTGGGATGTACTACGACATTTTAGACTCAGCACTTGTATTCCAGTACTTATTTCAGTATTCTTTGTAATATTGTGGATGAGATATAGATTATGTGTGACTTGTTATGACAGTATATTACCACTGATGGATTGGATATTCATGCACAGCGTACGTGTGTATATGGTTTCCATATATTGGAGTTCATATACATACGGCTGGGCGTGTTACGTATTCGTAGTCCTACGTATTTTGGGACTAGGGCGTGACAACGGGGCAAACTATGTAACCAGCTATGTGATATGCAAATGAGAGCATTAATAATACTCAGGCTGAAATTACTATAGGCTCTGTGTCGGGGAAACCCATAGCATCATTTTATATCTCGAATGGCCAGTACATGTGCCAAAGCTCTGGTCAGAGTCTAAGGCACTTCTAGAATATCTATATATATATATATATATATATATATATATATATATATATATATATATATATATATATATATATATATATATAATTTGTCGAGGGGGTTTACATTATATATATATATATATATATATATATATATATATATATATAATATAAACTCCCTCGACTAATTTAGGGTTTAATTTAAATTAAACCAAGAGACTAGGATTTATTTGAATTTAATTATAATTTATGTGCGACAATTATAGGTACCACTCTGACCATTATGTAATCTTAGATACTCGTCCCTTAGTCACCTCCTAGCTACAAGATATTAGAGTAAAAAGAACGTCAAGTGCATTTAACCTATTTAAATTGAGGCTAATTTCACCTCAAGCAGAACTTAACCAAGCCCACTTATACTCTTTCACATGGACCAGCCCACAATGCCCAAGCCGAGGTCAGCCCACAAATTTCCTACATATATAAATATGCAATTCCTTCACTTGAAATCCTAAAATCCATCACCACCCTCTCCAAACCCTAGCCGAACCCTTGCGATCACCACCCCTTCCTCTTCTCTGACTTTACAACCTACCACCACCCAAAGCCGCCACCCCCACTGCCCGACCGCTGCCTGCACCTTGCCTGACCACCGGACCCTCCCCTCAGACCGCCAACCACCGCCATCATCGAGCTCACGACAAAACCCGACCGCCCATCCGACCCGACTGCCCAGGCCACCCACTTCAGCCCCGATCCCCGCTGCCAGGAGGAGCGCAGCCTTTCCCCATGACCCGACGGCCACCCCGCTGCCAGGAGGAGCGCAGCCATTCCGCCTCGACCCGACAGCCGCCGCCGCCGAGGCGAGGACTGCTGCTGCGGCTACTGCAGCGCTGTACTTCCGCTGCCGCTGCTGCTCACCGCCGTCGACTCCAGAGCCACCTCTTGCCGGAGAACGTCCAGAGTTCGAACTCAGACTCCCCCACGATCAACCTCGAAAAGGTACATCTAGTTTGATCTCTTTTCCGTGATATCGTGAATAGTTGTATCATCGTGTCGCCAAGTTGTATCGTGTGTCTTAGGGTTGGACACAAGTTATGTTTATATAAGAGTGTTAATTAGATTTGATGGTAATTAATAAAGTTACAATTAATTTAATGATATGACCTGTGATTTAAGACTTATAATTCACCTGAAGTGTAGACATAGACTTAGTACTTTTAACCTGTAAATCAAATGACGGGTAATTCAACAAGACGTAATATAGCTTTGTAAAACCATAGACGTAGTAATTATTGTCTCAAGACGCACGTTAACCGAGGACAGAACGCGTGTACACCCTAGCTACGTGCACACGTGACGTTGTATTCGATCAGCCGTGATCTTGCGACAGTACCTAAGAGCAGCGTCTTAAATTATGTATGCATTTGCGTTAGTGTATGATATAGAATTTCTATATTATATTGTATGTTTAGGGTCATTGGATCAGCCAGGAGACACTGCAGGAGCAGGCTATTGGCATTCACGTCTTGAGGACTCAGGCAAGATACCTTGCCATATTTACTGTCTAATTTAAATCATGCATAAGTTTTATTATATTCTTGTTGCTTTCTTTTTACACAACTGTGAGCGTCCGAGATTGACTCGGGTGCTATCGATAGATACGTCGATGATTAGTATACTTGACCTAGTTCGTAGTGACTCATCCCATTGGAGGATACTCTGATATCATCCGAGACCTGACACTTCTATACGTTCGTAGAGACAATTTTATGTTGGGATGCGGGTTCACGTGCTCGACTAGCTATCGGCGCGTGTGACGTGCATCACGGTTAGAAAGTAATACAGAATTATTTTAGTGTAGAGACTTGGCATTTAGATATGGGGTATGCACGTCGAGTATTTGACTTGTATATCTACATTGGGCGGAGAGGACGATTAGTAGGCATATGGGATACCCCACTCCTTTATACAGACATCGCACTCGACGGAGTGATATAGACGTATATATATATTGCATATACCACGTTCTGTAGAGTGTTGGACGTTACTTGGTGATATTGCAGATATCACACTCTATAGAACGTTGGACGTTATTGTATTCCTACGCCCATGTTATAGGGGACATGTGTGGCATATACTAGCCGGTTGCCACGACTGGTTAATTACGTCAGCATATGTCTAGCCTATACCTTCCCATATACTCACAGTTGTCCTCACATTGCATTCACTTAGATGGTTAGAACACCCTTTATTGTATTTATTTTATTCAGTATTTATATATGGCATAATTCTATGTATCTTGTTATGTCCCTCTGAGGACCTAGTACCTTTCCAGATTTGGACGAGGCCTATTACCCCACAATGTACGACCCAGGACAGGAGACGAGGTTCGCTACCGCAGAGGAGTTAGAGGTGTTACCGTCAGAGTTTCCGTGATCACTTGGTAGGCCTTCTTCCTAGGATTGGGAGCATCATTATCTAGTCAGCCGATGCCCTAGTTATTACTCTTTTATCTATCATTTCAGTACTTTTATTCCGTCATAGTAGTGGGTTTGTCCCCATCAGACATTATTGGTTGTACTATGATATTTGAGACTAGTGTTTATCTTCCAGCAGTTTATTTAGTATTTTTTGTTGTTTATATTGTGGATGAGATTAGTTTACCTGTTGATCATTGTTATGGGACATGTTAGTATTTTAGGACAGCGTAGCACTCTTCGTTAGGATCCATTAAATTGGGATATCCTCGGAGACGTGGCAACTAGCTATTGTCACGTGGCCTGGTCCCGTATACTTTTCGGACTGGGGCGTGACATGGTTTTAGTGGTGGCCCATGCAGGTCGACTTTTTCGCTTGTGGTATGGTAGCATGCCCAGCGAGCCTGCAATAGGATAGAAATTACTAGGTCTCATCTACTCTGATTACATTTTTGAACTTCCTTCGTGTTACTTATAAATATTTGCATCCTATTTGGTTGATTTCGTCCTCTTTTTAATGAAATCTTGTCTCTTGCAGCAAGATAAACTTGCGCAGTGGACGAGGAGCACCCAGTGCCGTGGTGCCAGCCAACACCACTCAGGGGGGAGACACCCCAGGGACTACCTGGAGGGCAACTACCGCCACCGACTCCACTGATACATTGGCACAAAACTTCTCAGGGCGATCCTACACCGCAGCACGAGGGACAGACTTCCCAGACGATTCCCATGCAGCATTGTGAGGGCCAGACTTCAGGAGCTACGCCGATGCCACAAACCGAGAGACCGACATCTGAGGGGACCCCTACCGCACAGCCAGAGGTTCCATTACCACCACCTCCATCCTATCCACCCCAGCTGTCACAACTAGATGGACAGCCACAGATGCTACAGTTCTTTCAGACTATGATGCAGGCACAGTGGCATCAGACAGAGACGTTGAGACAGAGTTTGATGGCAGTACTAGAGAGAACACCTGTCCCAGCACCCGTACCAGCACCTCCACCAGCCCAGACAGGTGGCACTGTTAGATGGTTCCGACAGATAGGACCAGATATTTTCTCAGGAAACGAGACTACAGAACAGATCTCCGATTGGGTCGCCAACACGGAGATGCTACTAGAGGCGTCACAACTGCACCCAGACTTTTGGATGACTGCAGTGAGGGCCCAACTAAAAGGCAACGCCCATCACTGGTGGGATTCCATCGAGCGCAGTATAGGCAAGAACCAGACTTGGGAACAGTTCTTAGAGTACTTCAATGTGAAGTATTTCCCAGCTACAGTCAGAAATGCCCTATACTCCCAATTCCTACATCTAGAGCAGGAAAATATGACTGTTGACACCTACGACGTGGAGCTCAGCCGCCTTAGCAGATTTGGTGTCGTCCTGATACCCAATGATCTCGAGAAAGCCCAGAGATTTTATCACGATCTCAATTTTGAGCTACAGAGGTATACCACCACACAGGCGAGGATTTCTTATGAAGAGGTTCTTGCAGAGGCGAGGATCCAGGAGGCCATCGTCAGAGGAGCTAGACGTTCCAGTACGACTACACCAGCCAGAGCCCAACCCAGAGCAGGAGGACCGATCCGATGTTCCGGAGCACAGACACAGCAGAGGGAAGCACCATACCAGCAGAAGGAGCTCCCGACTTGTCACCATTGTGGCAAGAAGGGACACGTCATTAAAGATTGTCAGAAGAAGCTGGGATTGTGCATGATATGTGGAGTGAGCCAGCACCTTGCTCGAGACTGCCCACAGCGCAGAGACGTAGCACTACAGACAGGGCAGAGAACAACAGCACCAGTCCCGAGGATACTACCACCACCAGGAGGCCAGCACCCACCAGCACCCGGAGGAGTTCAGAGGGGACCACCCTTGGCCCCACAGGAGGTACAGTTCGACCGGACCCGACAGCAGACAGGAGGACAGAGGCACGGACAGGCCTTTGCATTAGCAGCTACAGAAGAGGAAACAGAAGGAAAAGCTATCACAGGTACCATTTTAGTTGCATCATTACCTGCAACTGTATTATTTTATTCTGGGGCTACCTTATCATTCATATCTAGTAGATTTGTAGCAATGCATAGAGTATCTACTTCCCCCTTACCTAAGAGTTGGAAGATTCTTACCGGAGGAGGCATCGTGCCGGTTACCAACACTATCAGAACGTGTTCGGTAGTTGTATGTGGTAGAGAGATGAGAGTGTGATTCTTGTTATTGCCTATGCCGTACTTTGATGTGTGCTAGGCATGGACTGGTTAAGCCAGTATAACGCCGTACTGAACTTGTAAAACCCCCTTTCCTAGAAAATCGTATATACCTTTTATTTATTAAAAGAATTAATTAAATTGTAGTAATTAGGTCTAAATAGGAGAAATAGATTTTTAATAATTTTTATTTTAGGTGTTCGGACACTTAGAGGACTTGTGGGACCATCAGAAATTTTTCAGAATTTATTCCATGTAGGAGACCCCTTAAGCAGTTGACTAGCCTAATGTTGTGCATTATTCTAATATAGAATTTTTCCTATGAGTATATATTATATATATATACAAATATATATATATGCATATATTAATAGGGAAAAGAAAAGATTAAGAAAAGAAATTATTCAATAAGAATTAAATAAGTAACTAATAATAATAATAATATAATATCAATTAGTATAGTAATAATACTAAACTACTTTGAACTTGCAGCAAGCAAATTTGTAGCAAATGCTACCACTTGCTAGCAAATTGCTAGCAAGCATTGTGAGCTAACTAGCCATGCAAAATTTTGCAACTACTATTCCTTAGCAACTTTACTAAAACCACTTTTTGCATTTGCCTTAGACTCCTAGCAACTTGCTGCTTGCTAAGACCGGCCACTCCACTTTATTCCTTCAGCATACTTGCTATTGGCGGCTGTAGCAATTATTTGATGTGGCCCGCAGCAACTTAGACATATGCTAAGACCCGCCCCCTTAAGTTCAATTCAGCGGCAGACCCTTTTCTCTGCTCCAAACCCGTCCGCTCCACTTCCCCTTCTCTTCCTATATTAATATATATATATATATATAGTTAGCTCTCAAAAACCCTAACCTAAATTTCCAGACCTCCTCTTCCCATCTAGAGCCGTCACCGCAGCCAAAGAAGCCCCCAAGCCGTCCCTCGCGCCCTGCAGAATCCCACTCGAGGCACCTTCGCTCCGGCGTGATTTTCCGTCGACTCGCTCAACCAAACGCTGTTCCGTCTTCATAGGTATGATCACCCCTCAACCCTCTTCCATAGTTGTTTTATAGCCAACCTCAGAAAATGTGCACCCCTAGGTAAAAAATAGCGTCCAAAGTGGACGGAGCAGACAGAATTCTGGGATCGCAGAAAACTGTGGTGACCACCCATATTGCCGAGTTCGTATCTCCCACCATAGAGATCCGAATTCGGTGATTCTTTTTGATACCTGTAGAATTCTTGACCTAGTTTATTTTCTATTAAATAACCCTATGCTATTAGTTGCTGTGGACATAATTATATTCATCACAAAACTGCGCGCACCCATTTTTCTAGTTTTCCAAAAGTTGGAAAACGGAGTGCGCCCCGCCAAACGGGACCGCCCCGCCGTGTGCCAAGTGTACCGAATGGTGCACACAGCATCACCGGACACGTGAAAATTTGTGGGGACTGATTCGGACGCGTGTGCGCGCCGGAATCAGGCCGTATCCGCGGACACATCCCGTATCGTAATTTTTGTGAAACTCGTACGTATTTTGTGCACGCTTGTCAGATTGCGACAAAACTTGCGCCACTGGACTCGTGGTAACGCGTTGGTCCTGTGACCCAATTTTCACGCATTTCTGAGACGGTTGACCAGATCGCCAATTGGCGGGCCCCACAGTTGATTTTTTGGACAAAATTCTGTTCGCCCCATCGGAATCAACATTTGGACATACCGTTGGGCTCGTATTGACATCTAGAGTTGTTTGACCTATAGTTTGTTCTATTTAGAGACTGTTACCCTTGGCACGCTTTTCGGTGCAAAGTGGGCCACATGTGGACCCCACTTTTACCCAAAATTACTGTTTTGCCCCTGTGTCCAAATTGGACGAAAGGGAAGTGCTTTTTAGCTATTTTGCTTATTCTGGGAACGTTGGTGATATTTATTTCAGCATCCGGAGACGTTTATTCTGAGGTCGTAGCTTCTGACTCTTAGTGTTGACATTGGGACACTATATTTTGTAGCTTTCTTGCCAGGCAAGATACCTTGCCAAATTGTTACAGTACTTTTGCATACTATTTATATTTCTTTATATTTATTACATTTTTGTTTATTCTTGCATGTGTAGTTTTCTTTCAGTCATTACTATATATTAGATATGTTGACACACACTTGACACTTAGTATCATAGAGGACAATCATTAGGCGTATGGGCTTTAACCACTCTGGTAACACCGTAGTCACTAGCACGCACTATGGTGGGTCGTGTCCGATGGTCGCTACCCCCGAGGTATGTCGATTGATGGAGTTCGAGGGTCGGTACCCCCGAGGTATGCCGGCTGATGATGTTCATGGACGAGCGTGAGGTTGTGAGGATTAGATCGAGTAGCCTACCCTTGCCCATACGTCAAAAAGTTGTCCTCATTTGCATTCATATAGATTGTCTTGTACAGCGTACTTATTTATTTTCAAATTATATGCATGTTTACTGTATTCAAGTTGGCTCGTATTTTCTGTATCTTGTTACGTCCCTCTGAGGACCTGGTCCTTTGCCAGGTGTATCTACTCTTGAGTATTTGCAGGAGCACAGATCGGATGGCTATATGTTTCGTGGATGTCCTCTCTTCAAGCCCGTGATTGCTAGATGGTGTCCTTATATGGTGTTGTTGTGTTGTACTTACTTTAATAATTGCTCTTACATTCGAGTTGGTAGTGGATTTGTTTCCATCCAACTATCATCCTTAGATACTTATATTGAGATCTAGCTTCATAGATACTGGTTATTTATTTATATTTGATTTTCTGTGGATGAGATTTAGATTGTATCCTATGACTTGTGACATATGTTTATACCACTTGTGGATTGATTTTCATATTACAGCGTACGTGTGGATTTGGTTTCCATATATTGGAGTTGCCATATCCATGCGGCTGGCATGCTTTCGTGTCCTAGTCCTACGTATTTTGGGACTGGGGCGTGACATGTTTTTGTGGTGGCCCATGCAGGTCGAGAGCATATTGTCTCGGTTACGTTACTGTACCGAACAAGCCTGCACCTAGGACTAGAATATAGGATCTCATCCACATTGACTATGATTCATCTTTCTCCTATATGTTCTATTTTGAACAATTGTATCTTGCTTGATTCCTGTACTTCCCTAATAATTCTTTGAGTATAGCCTTCTGCTAGAATATAGGAACCCCTGTTATTAGGATGATAATTAGAGTAGCACACCTATTAAGAATACAACGAGAATATAGACACACCACTAAGTTTAGAATATCTAGTGAACCTAGAATTCCTTATCTTTAGATTGTTATACCCTTACCCCTTGATGTATTAAGAAGACTTGAGAGTAGTATAGACACTACTAGAGTTAGTTAGAAGTTTGACCATATTGTTGACCCTAGTATTGAGGAACCAATAGAAAACCAAAACTCAATATTTGGACTGAACTAACCTTCACAGTTAGATAATATTAGAACTATAAACTTAGATCATTGTCTTATTATTAGTAGACAACACTTAGGAAGCCAAGAGCATTGAATATAGTAGTTTCTTGAACGTACCGCAAACACAGAGAGTAGCGTAGCATCTCCCCTTAGGAAACCTTGACATTATCTATAGCCTCTCTATTTTATTTCATATATTTGTTTCCCTGAAAACCTAGCACTCGCTATTTGTGCGACGACTAATCATGTTCTTCTATTCTTCATCTTTCAACTCGTGCCCTCTGACACTTCTGATTGTAGGCCAAATGAATTCTTTTATGATATGATATATAGTTTCCTAGAATTATAGTTGTAATCTTGAATTTTGAAATTTTGTGCTTAGTAGCAAGAATTTGATAGTTGAGCTGTTCATTTAAATTATAATTTTATGGTTATAACTTAGTTTTAAATCACGTAATTGAACCCACATCTCCACATAAGTTATCTCCTCTCTCACTTGAGGGCTAGTAACCTTTCTACCTTTACTATTGACACTTGTTCTATAAGCACTATGACTAAGAGGTAAGATGACCATGACCTATGTAATAGAAGAGGATACCCCAATAAAGTACCAAGACTCCTTTTTTTAGACATTAATAGGAGCTTCTACGGTATCCTTAAGGCAATACAATAGCAGTTAAATTGTTTTAAGTTGGGTAGTATACCTCACCACCTAGTATCACACAGTCCTCTTAACCCATTGGTGAAGTATAACCAAATGACACCGACTTTAGAGTTGCATAAGAAGATAACATAAATTTTATGCTAGCAGTAGACAACGGTGTTAATTCAGACGGTAGAATTTAGAGGTTCATGCCCTATTTGGTCGACTAGCGACTTAGACAAGGAGGTTGTATGATAACTGTAGAGATTGTAGAGTCTTTTGTTATTGTTGCTTATATTATTTTTGTTTTTGCAAACTTGAATTAATTTGTACCTTCTTTCATCATAATCCAGTGTATTTATGTTTGTTGTACTACCTTGATTTATGCTGCTATTATAGCCTAGTTTTTGCAAGCTTATTCTTTCATCGAGCTTGCTCATGGCATATGTATTATTGGGTGCACACAATGATACAATTGCCTAATCAGAATCAGTGTATTAAGGTCTAGCTAACCTTAGTGCGCTTGGTTCGCTCTTCGTATTACTACTTTACGTGGATTGAGATATATGGTAGTAGACAGATATACTTGTCCCTAGATATGTCTGACACATCGTATCGGTTACATAACTGTACTGATACGAGCATGTAAATAGGAAATTACCAAAAAATAGGATTTTAATCCACAACTGTCCTGACAACTCTCTTTTCGATTCTTTAATCTCTTTGAACCTCGTACTTGTATTCTGTCACCTTCACCTTGAGTTTTTTATTATTCCTCTCCGTCTTCCCCTATTTCGGAAAGACGAAACCTCGTGCTGGTATAAGTTGACACTGATAGTACTAGCTATACCCCATAAGGCTAAACACATGACTTAGTGACTCTCTTTTATAATGGGTTAAGGGCATATCATAGGTGATATATTTGGTGTTAAACCTTTGAGGATTAAAAACTATGATTAAATAATTTGAGCAATAGTTTTTCTAGATGTATGGCCTTAGGTGGTAGATGGAAAATTTTAAGTTCGGCAGATTGTGAACCCCTTACCCAAAAATTTGACCTACTTGGCTGAGTTAGTGAGACTAAGGTTAGCTTGAATTCAGTTAGAAGTAGAACACAGTATTTTTATCTAATTTTGCAATATTGTATCACTTAGTGTCCCTTATCGTGCTCCGATAATTGGAGCACTACACTAGCCACTGCCTTCCTACAAATTCTACACCCTTATCCTAGACATGCTCATCATCCAATTCTCATCTTTGTACAATTTTCTAATTGTTGGACGCTTTTATACAAAAGAGCATTTATGTGTCCACACCATTGGACATGACACATGAAGAAACCTATTTTTTGCTCATATGGATTTTTCCATGATTTTTTTTTCGAGATGTGCAACGTGCAACGTCGCCCACCCCTTTAAACCTAGCCTTGCATTTTAAACGATACAAATCTTATACCATCCTTGACATTCTATCGTGGCTTAATTTTAATTTCGATGACAAAATTTTTACAAGTTGGGTAGAATGAAAAACCCCCTTTCCTAGAAAATCGTATATACCTTTTATTTATTAAAAGAATTAATTAAATTATAGTAATTAGGTCTAAATAGGAGAAATAGATTTTTAATAATTTTTATTTTAGGTGTTCGGACACTTAGAGGACTTGTGGGACCATCAAAAAATTTTTGGAATTTATTCCATGTAGGAGACCCCTTAAGCAGTTGACTAGCCTAATGTTGTACATTATTCTAATCTAGAATTTTTCCTATGAGTATATATTATATATATATACAAATATATATATATGCATATATTAATAGGGAAAATAAAAGATTAAGAAAAGAAATTATTCAATAAGAATTAAATAAGTAGCTAATAATAATAATAATATAATATCAATTAGTATAGTAATAATACTAAACTACTTTGAACTTACAGCAAGCAAATTTGTAGCAAATGCTACCACTTGCTAGCAAATTGCTAGCAAGCATTGTGAGCTAACTAGCCATGCAAAATTTTGCAACTACTATTCCTTAGCAACTTTACTAAAACCACTTTTTGCATTTGCCTTAGACTCCTAGCAACTTGCTGCTTGCTAAGACCGGCCACTCCACTTTATTCCTTCAGCATACTTGCTATTGGCGGCTGTAGCAATTATTTGATCTGGCCCGCAGCAACTTAGACATATGCTAAGACCCGCCCCCTTAAGTTCAATTCAGCGGCAGACCCTTTTCTCTGCTCCAAACCCGTCCGCTCCACTTCTCCTTCTCTTCCTATATTAATATATATATATATAGTTAGCTCTCAAAAACCCTAACCTAAATTTCCAGACCTCCTCTTCCCATCTAGAGCCGTCACCGCAGCCAAAGAAGCCCCCAAGCCGTCCAACCATTCCGACGACTCCGACCTCGCACCCTGCAGAATCCCACTCGAGGCACCTTCGCTCCGGCGTAATTTTCCGTCGTCTCGCTCAACCAAACGTTGTTCCGTCTTCATAGGTATGATCACCCCTCAACCCTCTTCCATAGTTGTTTTATAGCCAACCTCGGAAAACGTGCACCCCTAGGTGAAAAATAGCGTCCAAAGTGAACGGAGCAGACAGAATTCTGGGATTGCAGAAAACTGCGGTGACCACCCATATTGCCGAGTTGTATCTCCCACCACAGAGATCCGAATTCGGTGATTTTTTTTATACCTGTAGAATTCTTGACCTAGTTTATTTTCTGTTAAATAACCCTATGCTATTAGTTGCTTTGGACATAATTATATTCGTCACAAAACTGTGCGCACCCATTTTTCTAGTTTTCCAAAAGTTGGAAAACGGAGCGTGCCCCACCAAACGGGACCGCCCCACCGTGTGCCAAGTGTACCGAATGGTGCACACAGCATCACCGGATACGTGAAAATTCGTGGAGACTGATTCGGACGCATGTGCGCGTCGAAATCAGGCCGTATCCGCGGACACATCCCGTATCGCAATTTTTGTGAAACTCGTGCGTATTTTGTGCACGCTTGTCAGATTGTGACAAAACTTGCGCCACTAGACTCGTGGTAACGCGTTGGTCCTGTGACCTAATTTTCACGTATTTCTGAGACGGTTGACCAGATCGCCAATTGGCGGGCCCCATAGTTGATTTTTTGGACAAAATTCTGTTCGGCCCATCGGAATCCACATTTGGACATACCGTTGGGCTCGTATTGACATCTAGAGTTGTTTGACCTATAATTTGTCCTATTTAGAGACTGTTACCCTTGGCACGCTTTTCGGTGCAAAGTGGGCCACATGTGGACCCCACTTTTACCCGAAATTACTGTTTTGCCCCTGTATCCAAATTGGATGAAAGGGAAGTACTTTTTAGCTATTTTGCTTATTCTGGGAACGTTGGTGATGTTTATTTCAGCATCCGGAGACGTTCATTCTGAGGCCGTAGCTTCTGACTCTTGGTGTTGACATTGGGATACTACATTTTGCAGCTTTCTTGCCAGGCAAGATACCTTGCCAAATTGTTACAGTACTTTTGCATGCTATTTATATTTCTTTATATTTATTGTATTTCTGTTTATTCTTGCATGTGTAGTTTTCTTTCAGTCATTACTATATATTAGATATGTTGACACACACTTGACACTTAGTATCATAGAGGACAATCATTAGGCGTATGGGCTTTAACCACTCTGGTAACACCGTAGTCACTAGTACGCACTATGGTGGGTCGTGTCCGATGGTCGCTACCCCCGAGGTATGTCGATTGATGGAGTCCGAGGGTCGGTACCCCCGAGGTATGCCGGCTGATGATGTTCATGGACGAGCGTGAGGCTGTGAGGATTAGATCGAGTAGCCTAACCTTGCCCATACGTCAAAAAGTTGTCCTCATTTGCATTCATATAGATTATCTTGTACAGCGTACTTATTTATTTTCAAATTATATGCATGTTTACTATATTCAAGTTGGCTCGTATTTTCTGTATCTTGTTACGTCCCTCTGAGGACCTGGTCCTCTGCCAGGTGTATCTACTCTTGAGTATTTGCAGGAACACAGATCGGATAGCTATATGTTTCGTGGATGTCCTCTCTTCGAGCCCGTGATTGCTAGATGGTGTCCTTATATGGTGTTGTTGTGTTGTACTTACTTTAATAATTGCTCTTACATTCGAGTTGGTAGTGGATTTGTTTCCATCCAACTATCATCCTTAGATACTTATATTGAGATCTAGCTTCATAGATACTGGTTATTTATTTATATTTGATTTTTTGTGGATGAGATTTAGATTGTACCCTATGACTTGTGACATATATTTTTACCACTTGTGGATTGATTTTCATATTACAGCGTATGTGTGGATTTGGTTTCCATATATTGGAGTTGCCATATCCATGCGGCTGACATGCTTTCGTGTCCTAGTCCTACGTATTTTGGGACTGGGGCGTGACAGAACTGCCGGAAGGGTAGCATCACTTTTAGACCGCCAGATCAACCGGAGTTCGAGTACATTTGAGGGGCCATTGAGCAAGGAGTAGGACAGATAGCTGGAACTTGCATGGCAATGGAAATGGTACCCCCACCCATAGTTGCTAAATTCGAGGATGTTTTCCCGAAAGAATTGCTAGGCTTACCGCCAGATAGAGACGTGGAGTTCACCATCGAGCTAGTACCCGGAGCAGCGCCTGTATCTTCTAATGTATATCGATTGGCGAAGAAGGAGTTAGATGAGCTGAAGCTACAATTAGAGGAGTTATAGAGCAATAGATTTATCCGTCCTAGTGCATCACCATGGGGAGCACCAGTGTTGTTTGTACCTACGAAGGATGGAACGGTACGTATATGCACTGATTACAGAGCCATAACGCTTTGACTATCAAGAACAAGTACCCCCTGCCGTGGATTAATAATTTATTTGACCAGTTGACAGGAGCAATGGTGTTCACAAAGATTGACTTAAGATCGGGTTATCATCAAGTGAAGGTGCGAAGAGAAGACATTCAAAAGACAGCATTCAAGACTCGTTATGGTCACTACGAGTTCTTAGTGATGCCTTTTGGACTAACGAATGCGCCAGCTATATTTATGAACTTGATGAACAAAGTATTCCACCAATACTTAGACTGGTTCATGGTAGTCTTCATCGACGACATCTTAGTGTATTCGAAGCGCCACGAGGAGCACGAAGAGCACTTGAGACTAGTGTTAGAGACGCTGAGGAGAAAGAGACTTTATGCCAAGCTGAGCAAGTACGAGTTTCTCCTAGATCGTGTCACTTTTCTTGGACACGTTATTTCAGGAGATGGTATTTCAGTAGATCCGGCGAAGATTTCATCAGTAGAGACATGGCCAACCCCTACTAATGTCTCGGAGGTCAGTAGTTTCCTAGGACTTGCCGGATATTACCGGAGGTTCATGGAGAACTTCGCAAAGATTGCAAAGCCAATGACCCGCTTGACCCGTAAGGAGCAGGAGTTCACTTGGACAGAGGAGTGTCAGAAGGCATTCGATGAACTGAAGAAGCGTTTGACTACGGCACCTATCTTGACCATACCCTCTGGACCCGGAGGATTCGTGATCTATAGCGATGCATCCGGGAAAGGATTAGGATGTGTATTGATACAGCATGTAAAGGTTGTAGCCTATGCTTCTAGACAATTGAGGACCCACGAGAAAAACTATCCCACCCACGACTTGGAGCTTGCAACAGTGATATTTGCTTTGAAGCTTTGGAGACACTACCTATATGAAGAAAGAGTAGAGATAGTCACTGATCACAAAAGCCTAAAGTACGTCTACACCCAGAAGGACCTTAATCAGAGGTAGAGACGTTGGCTCGAGGTGATGACAGACTTCAAGATCGAGCTACAGTACCATCCGGAAAAGGCCAACGTAGTAGCTGACACGTTGAGCAGAAGACCCATGGCATTCTTCTTGACTACCCAACAACATCTGTTGAGAGATCTAAAACAGATGGGTATAGAAATCGTTATGCCCAGAGTGGACGGACAGTTGTTGAGTTTTCAGTTGCAATCGACATTAGTGGAGAGGATCAAGGCTGCTTTGCCAATAGACGCTAGATTTCAGAGGCTTAGACGGAGGACAGAGGCTGGAATACAGACGGGACTGCGTATACATGAAGACAAAACCTTGAGATGTGGAGATTGTCTCTATGTTCCAAATGGAGAACTTCGTCAGGAGTTGATGACAGAAGCACACAGTTCAACCTACTCCATTCATCCAGGAGGCATGAAGATGTACAGAGACCTGAGACAGTACTACTGGTGGCATGGAATGAAGAGGGAGATAGCACGCTTTGTGGCCAAGTGCCTGGTGTGTCAGGAAGTCAAAGTTGAGCATCAGAGATCTGCAGGATTGCTTCAACCGCTCCCTATACCAGAGTGGAAATGGGAGCATATCACTATGGACTTTGTTACGGGCTTTCCGAGGAGTCCTAGTGGTCGAAATGCAGTATGGGTAATAGTAGATAGACTCACCAAGTCCGTACACTTTTTACCTTTCAGAGTTGGGCAATCTACAGAGATCTCAGTAGACATATACATGAGAGATATTGTACGACTGCACGGAGTGCCAGTTAGTATCGTGTCTGACAGGGATACGAGGTTTACGTCTTACTTTTGGCGTAGTATGCAAGAGAGTCTCGGTACTAACCTAAAGTTTAGCACAGCATATCACCGATAAACAGATGGCCAGTCGGAGCGCACCATTCAGATATTGGAAGACATGTTAAGAGCGTATATGCTTGACTTCGGAGGATCGTGGGAGGACCATTTGTATTTGGTCGAGTTTTCCTACAATAATAGCTATCAAGCGAGCATCCAGATGGCTCCCTATGAAGCATTGTATGGAAGAAAATATCGTTCTCCGGTATGTTAGAGTGATATAGGCGAGAGACAGATCCTTGGGCCAGAGTTGGTTGTTCGTACAGTGGAGAAGGTGAAGAAAATCCAAGGACACCTACGAGCAGCACAGGACAGACAAAAGCATTAGGCGAATACACATCGACGATCCTTAGAGTTCCAGGTTGGAGATCACGTATTCCTAAAGATCTCACCTACTCGAGGGACTATCAGATTTGGAGGCAGAGGAAAGCTGAGTCCGAGGTACATCGGACCATTTGATGTGTTAGAACACGTCGGAGAGGTTGCTTACAGATTAGCCTTACCGCAGACTTTGGAAGGAGTCTATGACGTCTTCCATGTATCTCAGCTGAGGAGGTACATACCAGATCTGAGTCATGTACTTGACCATTCCGAGATCACAGTCGGCTCGAGTTTATCCTAGCAAGAGGAGCCTGTTGAGATCCTGGACAGGAGCGAGAAGGTACTGCGAGGTCAGACTATTCCCTTAGTTCGCGTCGCATGGAGACATCATGCACCAGGCAAGTCGACTTGGGAACGCGAGGAGGATATTAGACAGCGGTATCCCCATCTCTTCGAAGGACTAGGTACGTATTAGCATTTTTATTTATTTTAGTCAGTAACTCTTACCATACGTATGTATTTAAGTTTGAGGACGAAATGCTCTAAGGAGGGTAGATTGTAAACCCCCTCGACCAATTTAGGGTTTAATTTGAATTAAACCAAGAGACTAGGATTTATTTAAATTTAATTAGAATTTATGTGCGACAATTATAGGTACCCCTCTTACCATTGTGTAACCTTAGATACTCGTCCCTTCGTCACCTCCTAGCTACACGATATTCGAGTAAAAAGAACGTCAAGTGCACTGCATTTAACCTATTTAAATTGAGGCTAATTTCACCTCAAGCAGAACTTAACCAAGCCCACCTACACTCTTTAACATGGACCAGCCCACAATGCCCAAGCCGAGGTCAGCCCACAAATTTCCTACATATATAAATATACAATTCCTTCACTTGAAACCCTAAAAACCATCACCACCCTCTCCAAACCCTAGCCGAACCCATGCGAGCACCACCCCTTCCTCTTCTCCGACTTCACAACCAACCCACCACCACCCAAAGCCGCCACCCCCACTGCCCGACCGCTGCCTGTACCTCGCCTGACCACCGGACCCTCCCTTCAGACCGCCAACCACCGCCATCATCGAGCTCACGACAAAACCCGATCGTCCATCCGACCCGACTGCCCCGGTCACCCACTTCAGCCCCGATCCCCGCTGCCAGGAGGAGCGTCGCCTTTCCTCGCGACCCGACGGCCACCCCCGCGCCGCCTCGACCCGACAGCCATCGCCGCCGAGGACTGCTGTTGCGGCTACTGCAGCGCTGTACTGCCGATGCCGCTGCTGCTCACCGCCGTCGACGCCGGAGCCACCTCTCGCCGGAGAACGTCCAGAGTTCGAACTCAGACTCCTCCACGATCAACCTCGAATAGGTACATCTAGTTTGATCTCTTTCCCGTGATATCGTGAATAGTTGTATCGTGGTGTCGCCAAGTTGTGTCGTGTGTCTTAGGGTTGGACACAAGTTATGTTTATATAAGAGTGTTAATTAGATTTGATGGTAATTAATAAAGTAACAATTAATTTAATGATATGACCTGTGATTTAAGACTTATAATTTACCTGAAGCGTAGACATAGACTTAATACTTTTAACCTGGAAATCAAATGACGGGTAATTCAACAAGACGTAATATAGCTTTGTAAAACCATAGACGTAGTAATTATTGTCTCAAGACGCACGTTAACCGAGGACAGAACACGTGTATACCCTAGCTATGTGCACACGTGACTCATCCCATTGGAGGATACTCTGATATCTTTTGAGACCTGACACTTCTACACGTTCGTAGAGACAATTTTATGTTGGGATGCGGGTTCGCGTGCTCGACTATCTATCGGCGCATGTGACGTGCATCACGGTTAGAAAGTAATACAGGATTATTTTAGTGTAGAGACTTGGCATTTAGATACGGGATATGAACGTCGAGTATTTGACTTGTATATCTACATTGGGCGGGGAGGACGATTAGTAGGCATATGGGACACCCCACTCCTTTATACAGATACCGTACTCGATGGAGTGATACGGACGTATATATATATATATTGCAGATACCACGTTCTGTAGAGTGTTGGACGTTACTTGGTGATATTGTAGATACCACACTCAATAGAACGTTGGACGTTATTGTATTCCTACGTCCGTGTTATAGGGGGCATGTGTGGCATATACTAGCCGGTTGCCACGACTTGTGAATTACGTCAGCATATGTCTAGCCTACACCTTCCCATATACTCACAGTTGTCCTCACATTGCATTCACTTAGATGGTTAGCACACCCTTTATTGTATTTATTTTATTCAGTATTTATATATGGCATGCTTCTATGTATCTTGTTATGTCCCTCTGAGGACCTGGTACCTTTCCAGATTTGGACGAGGCCTATTACCACACAGTGTACAGCCCAGGACAGGAGACGAGGTTCGCTACCGCAGAGGAGTTAGAGGTGTTACCGTCAGAGTTTCCGTGATCACTTGGTAGGCCTTCTGCCTAGGATTGGGAGCATCATTATCTAGTCAGTCGATGCCCTAGTCATTACTCTTTTATCTATCATTTCAGTACTTTTATTCCGTCATAGTAGTGGGTTTGTCCCCATCAAACATTCTTGGTTGTACTATGATATTTGAGACCGGTATTTATCTTCCAGCAATTTATTTAGTATTTCTTGCTGTTTATATTGTGGATGAGATTAGTTTACCTGTTGATCATTGTTCTGGGACATGTTAGTATTTTAGGACAGCGTAGCACTCTTCGTTAGGATCCATTAAATTGGGATATCCTCGGAGACGTGACAGCTGGCTATTGCCACGTGGCCTGGTCTCGTGTACTTTTTGGACTGGGGCATGACATATAACATAATCAGCCTTTAGTATGGTAAGACTCTCCCCACCCAATTTAACCTCACGTCTCATGTCCATAACACGCAAGATCATGACCTCTAACTAATGCAGCGAGTTATAATGATAGCTATGCATAAGTAAGATTTATGTCACGATTCATGTAACCTATACAGAATCACCATGAATAACTCAGGAAGATTCTTACTCATGAATAGTGTCAGGTGTCCTATGGTATGACGTACTTGATAAAGCAAGCACGAAAATATAGGATCGTAATATCAACTCTCTATATGACGTTATACGACCCCGCGTACGGCGTCGACACCCGAAACTTATTCGGATTCTAAGAAATGTCTCACGGTCCTAGGTTGAACAGATACATCACATAAATAAATCAAGAGAATAATATGAAGCAAGTACTGCAAGATTGGTAAGGTACACTTGCCTGGGGTTTGAATTCCTCCAATTGTTACGGTAACAGCAAAATCTTTAGGTACTCCTCCGGATGCTAAAATAAACATTATCATCGCTCTCAGAAGATATAAAATAGCTAGGATTGCCTACCCATAAGTCCAATTTGGACACAGGGACAAAAATTGACAGTTTCTAGTCAAAGCGGGATCCACATGTGGCCTACTTCGCACCAAAAAATGTGCCAGAGACAAAGTTCTCCAAATTTGTCAAACTTAGTATATGCGAGTCTAGAACGACGATACGAACCCAACGTAATGTCCAGAACTGGATTTCGATGAGCCGATCACAAAATCACCCGTCAAGTGGAGCCATGGGGCCCATGATACGGGGTTTCGTCAACGTTCTCAGAATCGAACCAAACTTGGGTCACAGGACCAGCATAACGCTACGAATACGATGGCACAAATTTCCTCGCGAAACGACAAGCACACACGAAGTTACAATGAGTTTCAGAACAGGCCCGATACGGGATAATTTTGACGGATACGCGTTGATGCCGGTGTGCACGCACATCCAAATCAACTTCCCCGAAATCCCACACGTCTGCATTGACGATGCACACCTTTCGATGAAATTTGCACATGATAAAGTTGCCTCGTTTAGTGGGACACACACAATTTCGGGAGAATTCGGGTTTTAAAAACCAAGAATTTGGTCGATTTCACCCGCGAATAAAACACAAATTACAGCACAATAAAATAAACTAATTATAGGGTTTCAAACTCGGTTATATTGTCTATTTTACTGTTTAATTAAATTTTAGAATTATTAAACAGGTTGGACGTAAAACGGTCGTGAACTTGTGAGTTCGGGACAGTTTCGGAAGTCCAAAATTGGGATACTTTTTCTGTTTTTGCGTCGTAGTTTGCGACCGACACAGTATACGATACCCCAATCAAATTGTACGGGGTTCGAGAGGGTCATACAGCGAACATGTCGCAATAGGCCGTTCAAAAATCAATCCGACGAGGAGAGAGAAAGACTCACCGGAACAAGGGGTCAGAATTAACTGAAACTACTCGTGCACGAGGCGGCACTGTGCGGCAACTGCAGGGTGGCAGTGCTCGTCGACGGCGGCTGCTCAGCTGCTAGTGGTTGTCATCATCGCCGAGGTCTTCGCCAAAAGTCGCCGGGGGAGCTTGGGGTCGCTGGAGAGGTGGCGGAAGCTGGTGGTTGGCGGTGGTGAAGATAGTTATGGGGGTAGTCCGCATGGGGGTTTAAATAGTGGAGCTCCGGCGGTTAAGGGGAGGTGGATGGTCGGCCGGTGGGGGAGACGACGGGTCGGGGCGGTGAGCGGTCACGGCGGTCGGAGTCGCGACGGCGGGGGTTACTACGGAGACGAACGACCGTGGGGAGTCAGGGGTTACTGTAACGTTTAGGGATTTAAATTCTTGGGTCGGGTCGGGTATGGGTTGGCGGGTATGGATCCGAATCAGACCCACTAAGGGTTTGGGTTGGGTTGGTTTATTCTAGGCTTGGTTCGGTTCAGGTTGGTTTAGGTTGGTTTAATCCGGTTTAATTAGAAATAATATTTTTAGCTATTTAAAAATAATTTTTTTGCCCAATAAATTCCAAAAAAATTACACTATTACTAATTATTTATTTTACACTCAAAAATATAATTTTTATATTATTTTAATATTTAATTTAAGCCACAAAAATAATTAATTCCTGAAGAACATTTATTTTAAGTAAATAAAAATCATAGAAAAATTCCAAAAATTTATATTTTAATTTTAAAAAAATCGGGTGTTTACAATCTATCCTCCTTAAAAGAATTATGTACTCGTAATTTAGAAAAGGAAACATAACCGGTCAGAAGAGATAACGCGGTTGCAAGACATATTTGAAGCACGACACAAATAATAAAGAATCATGAACAAGAAAAAAATCGAGAGGAAGGGTGACAGATTTGTTCAAGCAGAACATGTAGGAAAGGAATAAAAATATTTTCCTAGGCAATGAGAGATAAGTAATTCAAGAGTAAAGGAATCTGGTTAGAACAAGGATCAACTACGGCTTAGAAAAACTTGGGTATCAAGTACTAACAAGTTCATGCTAGCATAATACTAGGCTTAGGCTAGGGAATAGAATTAACAGACACGTGCTAAGGCATTACTAGGAAAACTTAAATCTTACTCGTATTCACTACTCCACGAGTCTGTGTGTCATCCATTGTCATCATAAAAGCCTGTCCACGTCCTTGCGGTGGTGCCCTCTGCTGTTGATGGCCCTGCAGGAAGAGTGTTGCTCGTGGTGCCAAGGGTGGCCTCGGCTGATATCCTCCCGGTGCCGATAATGCATCATTGCGTAGAATATTTGGAATATTTGTTGTCCGTCCATAGGTTGTCCTGGTGGAAAAGTAGGCTTCGGTGGAGTAAACTGCGACAATGGTGAAATGTCGTCTTGCTGGAATCTTGAGGCATATTGACCTGCTTGATTGCTTTCTTGAGCTGATTGACCTCCACGCACTGGTGTCACTTCATCATCGTAGGTGACAACTGCAACTTGTGGTGTTCCTATGGGTGTTTCGTCGCTTGCTTGTGGATCCATTACTCTGCATCCAAAATAAACTATAAGAGGCGCACAGAGAAATCAAGGCAGGATGCAAGTCAAGAAATTATTTCGAATCCGATATAGAGATCAAGAATGATTCAATCAAGTGGATGAGATCCTATAACTTATCCAATCTTTATCGCAGGCTTGCTCAATTCCTTAGTTAAAACCGAAACAATATAGTCGTTGACCATAGTCGTGGACCTTAGTCGTTGACCATAGTCGTTGACCACAGTCGTAGACCTTAGTCGAAGACCTGCATGGGCCACCAAAAAAACTATGTTATGCCCCAGTCTCAAAATATCGAGGGACTAGACACGTGGCAATGGCCAGCAGCACACTCCAATGGGCAAACCCAAATTAATGGACCCATTAGAGTGTACTTAAGCTGTAAAACAATAATAAAGGTCTACGATACATGTCACAGTCTAATTCTAATCTCATCCACAGAAGATAATCATAGTTCAAATATCAGAATAATCAAGATGAAATATAATTCAACAATAAGTATCAATAAAATTTCTCGGGGAACAACCCGATAATGAGTTTAATACAGAAATCCACGAGACATAAAATAGAGTATCTAACAACAGAAATGACTGAGTATATAAAGCAAATACTCAGGAAAAATCTTCTAGCACCACCTCGTCCTCTAGTACTGGTACAGCTCCAATGTCTTCTCCTGTCCCGTATACCTCGGGGTAGATCTTCTCTGCTATACCTGGGGACATAATTCGGATCCAGGTCCTCAGGAGACATAGCAAGGTACAAGAATAACTCAAGCCAAATAAATGCAGTATATAAAAATAAATATCTACAGAACAAACTATATAACAAGCTATGTGATATGCAAATGAGAGCATTAATTATACTCAGACTGAAACTACTATAGGCTCTGTGTCGGGGAAACCCATAGCAGCATTTTATATCTCGAAGGTCCAGTACATGTGCCAAAGCTCTTGTCAGAGTCTAAGGCACTTCTAGAATATCTATATATATATATATATAACATAATTACCCTTTAGTATGGTAAGACTCTCCCCACCCAATGTAACCTCACATCTCATGTCCATAACACGCAAGATCATGACCTCTAACTAATATAGTGAGTCATAATGATAGCTATGCATAAGTAAGATCTATGTCACGATTCCTGTAACCTATATAGAATCACCATGAATAACTCAGGAAGATTCTGACTCATGAATATTGTCAGGTATCCTATGGTATAACGTACTTGATAAAGCAAGCACGGAAATATAGGATCGTAATATCAACTCTCTATGTAATGTTACACGACTCTGCGTACGGCGTCGACACCCGAATCTTATTCGAACGCTAAGCAACGTCTCTCGGTCCTAGGTTGAACAAATACATCACATAAATAAATTAAGAAAATAATATGAAGCAAGTACTGCAAGATTGGCAAGGTACACTTGCCTGGGGTTTGAATTCCTTTAATTGCTCCGGTAACAGCAAAATATTCAGGTACTCCTCTGGATGCTGAAATAAATATTACCATCACTCTCAGAAGATATAAAATAGCTATGATTGCCTACCTATAAGTCCAATTTGGACACGAGGACAAAAATTGACAGTTTTTGGTCAAAGTGGAATCCACATGTGGCCCACTTCACACCGAAAAATATGCCAGAGACAAAGTTCTCCAAATTCGTCAAACTTAGTATATACGAGTCCAGAACGATAATGTGAACCCATCAAAATATCCAGAACTAGATTTCGATGAGCCGATCACAAAATTATCCGTCAAATGGAGCCGTGGGGCCCATGATATGGGGTTTCGTCAACGTTCTCAGAATTGAACCAAACTTGGGTCATAGGACCAGCATAACGCTATGAATCTGATGGCGTAAGTTTCATCATGAAACGACAAGCACACACGAAGTTACAACGAGTTTCAAAATAGGCATAATATAGGGTAATTTCGACGGATATACGTTGATGCCGGTGTGCACGCACATCCAAATCAACTTTCGTGAAATCCCACACGTCCGCATTGACGATACGCACCTTTCGATAAAATTCACACATGATAAAGTCGTCTCGTTTAGCAGGACGCACACAGTTTTAGGAGAATTCGGGAATTAAAAACCAAGATTTTGGTCGATTTTGCCCGTGAATAAAACACTAATTATAACACAATAAAATAAACTAACTATAGGGTTTCAAACTCGGTTATATTGTCTATTTTACTGTTCAAGTGAATTTTAGAATTATTAAACAGGTTGGACGTAAAACGGCCATGAACTTGTGAGTTCGGGACAGTTTTCGAAGTCCAAAATTGGAATACTTTTCCTATTTTTGCGTCGCGGTTTACGACCGACATGGGATACGTTACCCCAATCAAATTACACAGGATTCGAAAGGGTCATACAGCGAACATGTCGCAATAGGCCATTCAAAAATTGACGCGACAAGGAGAGAGAAAGACTCACCGGAGCAAGGGTTTAGAATCGATTGAAACTACTCGTGCATGGGGCGGCGCAGCACGGCAACTGCAGGGTGGCGGTGCTCGTCGACGGCGGCTGCTCAGCTGCTGGTGGTTGTCTTCGTCGTCGGGGTCTTCGCCGAAAGTCGCCGTGGGAGCTCGGGGTTGCCGGAGAGGTGGCGGAAGCTGGTGGTTGGCGGTGGTGAAGATGGTGATGGGGTGGTCGACATGGGGGTTTAAATAGGGAAGCTCTGGCAGTTTAGGGGAGCTGGATGGTCGGCCTGTGGGGGAGGCGACGGGTCAGGGTGGTGAGCAGTCGCGGCGACTGGGGTTACTGCGGAGAAGAACGGCCGCGGGGAGTCGGGGTTTACTGTAACGTTTAGGGATTTAAATTCTCGGGTCGGGTCTGGTATGGGTTAGCGGGTATGGATCCGAATCCGACTCAGTAAGGGTTTGGGTTGGGTTGGTTTATCCTAGGCTTGGTTCGGTTCGGTTCAGGTTGGTTTAGGTTGGTGTAATCACGTTTAATTAAAAATAATATTTTTAGCTATTTAAAAATAGTTTTTTGGCCCAATAAATTCTAAAATAATTACACTATGACTAATTATTTATTTTACACTCAAAAATATAATTTTCATTTTATTTTAATATTTAATTTAATTCAAAAAATAATTAATTCCAGAAGAATATTTATTTTAAATAAATAAAAATTACAGAAAAATCCCAAAAATTTATATTTTAATTTTTAAAAAAATCTGGGTGTTTACATCAGTTGACCAAAAAAAATTAAAGCCATTGTAGAGTAGAAGAGACCTGAGTCGGCCAGCAAAATTTGGAGCTTCCTTGGTCTAGTGGGCTACTACAGGAGATTCATAAAAGATTTTTCAAGGATCGCTTTACTCATCTCACTCGGAAAGGAGTAACGTCTGCGTGGTCGGACAACTGTGAAGCTTTATTTGTAGAATTAAAGCAACGACTCATCTCAACACCGATTCTTACTCTTCTGGACGGGTCCGATGATTTTAAGATTATAGCGATACTTCAGGCAAGGGTTTGGGATGTGTCCTTATGTAGAGGAAAAAGGTGACAGCCTTTGCGTCGATGCAATTAAAGTTACATAAAAAACTATCCTACAAATAATCTGGAACTAGCAACGGTGGTATTCGCGTTGAAGTTATGGCGGTATTATCTTTATGGCATACCGTGTAAAAATTTTACTGATCACAAAAGCCTCAAGTACCTCTATAGTCAAAAGAATATGAATTTACGACAATGACATTGGCTCAAACTCCTTAGCGAGTTTGACTTGATAATCAGATATACACCGGACAAGGGCAACGTTATATGATGCACTGAGTCGAGTGTTTGTAGGGAACTTAGCTAGCAGTGATGGGCTGCAAAGGGATCTAAAAAGTTTGGGCATTACACTATGAATCAGATACAAAGGAGCACAATCAGCTCAGTTGTGCCTCAAACCAGACCTATAGAGAAGGTCAAGTCCGCTCAGAAGGATGACCGATTTTTAGAGAATATGCGTAATCTTATCTCAGCAGGAAAGGCAACCGACTTTGCGGTAAACACGGATGGAATAATGCGGGTGAAGGAAAGATTAAGTGTTCCTAAAGATTCAAACCCCAGAAAAGAGAAACTCACTAAAGCCCACTACGCGAGTTACACTTCACATCCAGGAAACACGAAGATGTATCGAGACCTCCGCACGATATTTTGGTGGCATGCCATAAATAGGGATGTGGTGTTGTTTATGTCGCAATGCATGGCCTATCAGTGAGTAAAGGCGGAGCACCAGAAGCCGGGCAGGGAGATACAGAACTTTGCTATATCGGAGTAGAAATGGGAACACATAACGATGGATTTTATTGTTGGTTTGCCAAAGACGCAACAAGAAAATAATGACATCTTGGTCATCGACGATCAACTCACCAAGGCAGCTCACTTTCTTCCTATCAAAGTTGCTTGGAGTGTCGACCGTCTTGCACAGATCTACCTCAATGAGATCGTTCGACTCTACGGTGTGCCCATATCTATTGTCTCCGATTGAGATAGACGATTCTTATCACGCTTCTAGGAGAGCCTTCAGTCAACAATGGAGACAAAGTTAAAATTTAGCTCTACCTACCATGCTTAGAAAGATGGCTAGACCGAGCGAGGTAAACCAGAACCTCGAAGAAATGCTACTGCTATGCGCCTTCGACTAGAAGTCAAGTTGGGACATGCATCTATTGTTAGCCGAATTTACATACAATAATAACTATAAATCCAACATTCCAATGGCACCGTATGAGGTGTTGTATGGACGAAAGTGTAGATCCCCTATCTGTTGTAATGAAGTTGGTGAACGGCAATCTCTTGGCCCGAAGCTCATAGAATAAATCGTCCAAAAGATCCGTTTGATCCACGAACGACTGAAGGTAGCACAAAGCCATCAAAATAGTTACTCAGACACGCAACGTCGATCTCTTGAGTTCTTAGAAGGAGATCATGTATTTCTCAAAGTCTAGCCCAAGCGAGGAGTTACCAGATTTGGAGCAAAAGGGAAGCTAAGCCCAAGGTTCGTTGGCCCGTTCAAAATACTTAAGCGAGTCACCCCAGTCACATATCATATTTCCCTGCCACCGTCATTATCTGAAGTGCACGATATCTTCCACATTTTATAGCTTAGGAAGTACGTGTATGACTCGAGTCATGTGGTGGATCTTGATCAACTGGACTTGAAGGCAGACTTGACGTATATTGAATATACTGTGCGGATCTTGGATCGAATGGAGAAGCTGCTTCGAAGTAGTTCGGTTCCTCTCGTGCACGTGCTTTGGAGAAATTATTCAGTTGAAGAGTCAACGTGGGAGCTTGAGTCTGAGATAAAGAAAAATTTTCCTTTATTGTTTCATAATGGTAGGTTCTATTTATAAGTTTCGCGGATGAAAGTTCCTATTAGTTGGTTAGGATATGGTGCCTCGTTCTCGCTTTTCGGGGAGCGTGGCTAAGAAATACTTTCGATGTCGTTCGATCAGGATAGATTGAATCAAAATCTTCTTCTCGTTATGGATTGGCTTCTCCAGAATCGATTCTCATATTCAGTGGACCGTGCCCCAAGGAAGGACTTAGCGGCAGCGTCAAGAGGGACCTCTCCACTGCAAGTTTTCTTTCCTAGTTTTCGTTGTCGCCTTGTTGCTTTCGTGCTTTTGAGTTGGTTTTCTGATTTGCATTTTCTTGAACGGTTTTGATGGATTTTATTGATTTTCGTTCGTTGAACTGTATTTTTGTTTTGAGCTTAGAAAGAGGAGAAGAAGAGGTATTGATCATCAGTTTGTGGCAGTGCAGGTGATCGTGCAGTAGGCATCGCGCAAGCGGAGTCTTGAAGCACCTCTTTCCTTTTCTCTTTCCACCAACTTATGAGTGGCTATAATTCGATTAGTTGATCCTTTTTTCCAAATCTTCATATCTAAAATCTTGCCTTCTTGATTGTTCCGATCAGACGATACCATAATAACTAAAAGATATCAAGATAAAATGGAATAGACTTGGATTACTTAATGCTTGTCAATCAACTTATGAAAGGTTACCTTGCTACATGCTAGTTCGCTTAGAATGTTATTTCATCATGTTTCAATTCTAGTTAGAATATATACTTTTTGTATTATTGTGCTATGTGTAGAACACACTTTGCTATACAATAAACTGAACAGGGAGACTATGAAAAATAGATCATGACATGTTACTTGACTCGTGCTTGTGTTTCCTTAAACTGTCTCGATTGATAACTTAGTAGACTTCACTTGGTCACGGACAACTTGTGCACAAGGTCTTAGTTCCTACGGACGGTCGCTGGGGCACTAACACCGATCCAATCAGGACGGAACATCATGTTAGTCGCATGTCTCAGACAGGAATGGGTGTATCATCTCATGTTCCTTGCGTTGCACACCATTCCTGCCCAGGGCGAGATGGCGTATAGCGATACATATACCTTCGTTATTCTTGCTATAATACTATAACTCATCGACTATGGCATAATGCCAGTGAACCCCTCGTATATTTAAACTGTGCAAAGCTAACTATATCTTCATGGCAGGGAAGGTCATTGTAAGTATTGTGCAGGTGGTTCAGACGGGCAGATAAAGTCACCAAGCGGTTGCATGGTTATTTAAGTGAATTTCCATAACTATTGCATGCTTGTAAATTGAACTAAGGCAAGATAGAAAGACCACATAATAACTTGCATGCTTCATAAAATCAACGTGTTGATTGGTATAGTAGGATTAGCTCGCCTTCACCAGTGTATTTCGATGCACTGACTCTCGTTGCAACAGGTTCTCCGCGCCAAGGAGATCCTGCAAGAAGCTAAAGCGACTTTCTAATCTAGTCCACTTACCGGTACGCCCTGATTATGCCCTTGAAGTGATGTTTTAAAGTTTCAGGAGCTCGTGCACATACCTTATGCACCTCCGTGGAAAGGCGATAGCTTCGCCCGAAGGTGTCTATAGCTTTTGAAGTTTTGTAAAAGATGTTCATTATCAATAAAGAGAACTTTTTCTTGTATCAATATAGTGTTCAATTATCTGCGTACTCTGAATATGTGCTCATTATATAAAATGCCTTGGACTCGTTGCGCAACCTGGGCACGCACGGCATCACACCCGGGGGACGACTATCGATTTCATGGAATCGGGACGTGACAACAGTATACTGACGGTATACCGATTTGTTGGAATCCAGAACTTGCTGTATTTTTTCTATCTTAGGATCGGTATACGGACAGTGTACTGGACTGTACCGACGGTATACTAATCGTGCTCTTTCTTTAGAAATTCTTGGTTTTTCGTAATTTTATTTTGATTCTTCTGGCTTTTGTTTGGACATGCGGTGACTTAACCTAACTAGACATGAACTTACATGGCTTCAGAGAACTTGACTTGACTTGGCTTTACTCAATTTCACCCGGCTTTTTTCGGCTACACGTGATGACATGATTGATTGGACTTGACTTGGCATGACTTTACATGGCTTCATCGGACATTGCTTGTGTCACTACCATATTTTCTAGAAAATGATATTTTAGTCATTTGGTAATTAATTAAATATTATGCATGTTAAATATTTATTTATTATATTATTTATTTATTGTTAGTGTTAGATTTTATTTTATACCGGTGTTAGTGGACCTAACTAGTTAGTTTAGACCCATGGACCCAACAATTATTCTAGTTAGATTTGAGCCCAATAGTAAGCTCATTCATTAGGAGGATGAATCAATTAAGTTAAACTCACTAGACTAAAACTTTCCCTCCTTAATTAATTTCTTCATGAGAGTCCCCAAGGGGTATTTTAGAATTTACATAGTAGCTTAAGGGAGGGGGCAAGAGAGGCCTATA
Organism: Iris macrosiphon; assembly: GCA_036927795.1. Lineage (NCBI taxonomy): Eukaryota > Viridiplantae > Streptophyta > Magnoliopsida > Asparagales > Iridaceae > Iris > Iris macrosiphon. The sequence goes on along the minus strand of JAYESA010000014.1, from coordinate 30,676,347 downwards.
TAAAGGGGATAAAAAATTTCTCTCTCTTCATTTTTTATTCCAAATCTAGATCAAGAATTTCCCTCAACCAAATTTCATCAAATCCCTACCAAATTTTTTCTCAATTCCTCTCCACTGCAAGTTTTCTTTCCTAGTTTTTATTGTCGCCTTGTTGCTTTAATGCTTTTGAGTTGGTTTTCTGATTTGCATTTTCTTGAACGGTTTTGATAGATTTTATTGATTTTCGTTCATTGAACTGTATTTTTGTTTTGAGCTTAGAAAGAGGAGAAGAATAGGTATTGATCATCAGTTTGTGGCAGTGCAGGTGACCGTGCAGTAGGCATCGCGCAAGCGGAGTCTTGAAGCACCTCTTTCCTTTTCTCTTTCTACCAACTTGTGAGTGGCTATAATTCGATTAGTTGATCCTTTTTTCTAAATATTCATATCTAAAATTTTGCTTTCTTGATTGTTCCGATCAGAAGATACCATAATAACTAAAAGATGTCAAGATAAAATGGAATAGACTTGGATTACTTAATGCTTATCAATCAACTTATGAAAGGTTACCTTGCTGCATGCTAGTTCGCTTAGAATGTTATTTCATCATGTTTCAATTCTAGTTAGAATATATACTTTTTGTATTATTGTGCTATGTGTAGAACACACTTTGCTATACAATAAACTGAACAGGGAGACTATGAAAAATAGATTATGACATGTTACTTGACTCGTGCCTGTGTTGCCTTAAACTGTCTCGATTGATAACTTAGTAGACTTCACTTGGTCACGGACAACTTGTGCACAAGGTCTTAGTTCCTACAGACGGTCACTAGGGTACTAACACAGATCCGATCAGGACGGAACATCATGTTAGTCGCATGTCTCGGACAGGAATGGGTGTATCATCTCATGTTCCTTGCGTTGCACACCATTCCTGCCCAGGGCTAGATGGCGTGTAGCGATACATGTACCTTCGTTATTCTCGCTACAATACTATAACTCGTCGACTATGGCATCATGCCAGTGAACCCCTCGTATATTTAAACTGTGCAAAGCTAACTATGTCTTCATGGCAGGGAAGGTCATTGTAAGTATTGTGCAGGTGGTTCAGACGGGCAGGTAAACTCACCAAGCGGTTGCATGGTTATTTAAGTGAATTTCCATAACTATTGCCTGCTTGTAAATTGAACTAAGGCAAGATAGAAAGACCACATAATAACTTGCATGCTTCACAAAATCAACGTGTTGATTGGTATAGTTGGGTTAGCTCGCCTTCACCAGTGCATTTCGATGTACTGACTCTCGTTGCAACAGGTTCTCCGCGCCAAGGAGATCCTGTAAGGAGCTAAAGCGACTTTCCAATTTAGTCCACTTACCGGTACGCCCTGATTATGCCCTTGAAGTGACATTTTGAAGTTTCAGGAGCTCGTGCACATACCTTATGCACCTTCGTGGAAAGGCGATAGCTTCGCCCGAAGGTGTCTATAGCTTTTAAAGTTTGGTAAAAGATGTTCATTATCAATAAAGAGAACTTTTTCTTGTATCAATATAGTGTTCAATTATCTGCGTACTCTGAATATGTGCTCATTATATAAAATGCCTTGGACTCGTTGCGCAACCTGGGCACGCACGGCATCACGCCCGGGGGGCGACTATCGATTTTATGGAATCGGGACGTGACAACAGTATACTGACGGTATACCGATTTATTGGAATCCAGAACTTGCTGTATTTTTTCTATCTTAGGATCGGTATACGGACAGTGTACTGGACTGTACCGACGGTATACTAATCGTGCTCTTTCTTTAGAAATTCTTGGTTTTTTGTAATTTTATTTTGATTCTTCTGGCTTTTGTTTGGACATGCGGTGACTTAACCTGACTAGACATGAACTTATATGGCTTCAGAGAACTTGACTTGACTTGGCTTTACTCAATTTCACCCGGCTTTTTTTGGCTACACGTGATGACATGATTGATTGGACTTGACTTGGCATGACTTTACATGGCTTCATCGGACATTGCTTGTGTCACTACCATATTTTCTAGAAAATAATATTTTAGTCATTTGATAATTAATTAAATATTGTGCATGTTAAATATTCATTTATTGTATTATTTATTTATTGTTAGTGTTAGATTTTATTTTGTACCTGTGTTAGTGGACCTAACTAGTTAGTTTAGACCCATGGACCCAACATTTATTCTAGTGAGATTTGAGCCCAATAGTAAGCTCATTCATTAGGAGGATGAATCAATTAAGTTAAACTCACTAGACTAAAACCTTCCCTCCTTAATTAATTTCTTCATGAGAGGCCCCAAGGGGTATTTTAGAATTTACATAGTAGCTTAAGGGAGGGGGCAAGAGAGGCCTATATAAAGGGGATGAAAACTTTCTCTCTCTTTATTTTTTATTCCAAATCTTGATCAAGAATTTCTCTCAACCAAATTTCATCAAATTCTTACCAAAATTTTCTCAATTCCTTCCCAAATCATCATTAGAGGCTATTAGAGTATAGATCTACAATGAAGAAGTAAGAATCTACAAAGAGGAGCAAGGATCTACAAGTTGAAGGCTTATTTCATCCAATTTGGGAATTACATTGGGAACCCATCTCCCAATAGGTATAATTCAGTTTTTTCTCTCTAATTAGGTTCTAAATCTGTGAATTAACTATAAGGAACTGCCCCATAAGCATAGGCTACCCATAAAAATTAGAATTAGGTTCATAGGAAGCCTATGGAGAAAGGTATGTGTATTTTTGTGTCAATTTTGGGGAAATTCCGAGATTGGCACATGTTGTGTTTGTCAATTGGTCAACTAGACAAAATTGACATGTGTTTGATTGTGTGTGACTATTGTCGTATCCACAATTGGATTGTCACGCCCCAGTCCCAAAAATATATGGAACTAGACCACGTGGCACTGGCCAGCTGACACGTCACCAAGGGTTTATCCAATTTAATGGACCCAAAGTGATGCGCTATGCTGTCCTAAAATACTACAAGTCTAAATACAGATAAATCTATCTCATCCATAAAAATATCAAGAAAAGTGCTGAATATATAGATGATAAATCTGAAATATCAACTACAATTCAGATAAAGTCAGGTGGGAACAAACCCACTACAAAAAGATAGCAGAAAGTGAAATAAGATAAACTAGCGCATCGTCCTCAAAATATATCTCTCCAACTCCAGATGTACTCAGGCAGACTCTGACGGCATCTCCTCTAACTCCATCTCAAGGGCATGTCCAGACTCCTGTCCAGGTCCAGGTACTGTGGGGTGGAATATCTCATCTAAACCTGGCAGGAAACCAGGTCCTCAGAGGGACGTAACAAGATACAGAAAAATAATATGCCATGTATGTAAATACTAAATAAATAAATACAGGGTGCTAACCATCTAAGTGAGATACAATTTGAGACAACCTAGTACGTATGGAAAATGTGTGGCTAGACATATGCTGACGTAATTCACCAATCTGTAGTGACTGGCTAGTATATGCCACATATGCCCCCGTTCAAGGGCACTATACAATTTTCCATCTACGATGAGTATGGTCACATGAATATATATATATAACATCCGTATCACTCCGTCGAGTACGGCACATGATAAAGAGGTGGGTGTCCCATACATATTTTAGTCGTTCTCCCCGCCCAATGTAACTAATGCCAAGTCATAACCTTCATGATCTTAAGCTAAGCCGTGATGCACGTCGTACGTACTGGTAGCTAATCAACTACGTAAACTTGCATCCCAAAATAAAGTGCAAAATTGTTGCGTGTACCCCTGATAGGGTCTAGGAGGATATTATGATAACCTCGCAGTTGTTTGGTAAGTCTGTAAACTAAGTTAATTACACTACGTACCAACGTATCTGTTGGCTGTACCCAAGGCAATCTCAGATACATATAATTATAGGAAATTCAGGATTTCAAGAACATATATTAATATTTGAAATTAAACAGTAAACTTGGCAAGGTATACTTGCCTACTCCCTGATAGTGTTGATAACCTGATCTCACAGTCAGGTTTGAGGGTGCTGATGACAGGGGGTCACTGGCTGTGTTGAAGGTGGTTTCTGTTAAAACAGACAGGGTTCGTGAATATCATGGCTGTAATATAAAGTATATATATATATTTATATACACATATATAATATAGATATATATATAGTATGTATATATATAGATATAATATATATAGCAGTATATATATAGTATATAAAGAACAGACAAATGCAGGTCTATATATATAATTATAATAGTAGCAGGGTATATCCACTGCTATATATATATAAATAAATTGAAATGACAGGGCAGAAAGTAAATACATATATATCTATGTACTGTATTATACCATACTATATAGTATATATATATAGATAATATATATATATATATATATATATATATATATATATATATATATAATAAAATGATATTGCAGGAATTTAAATACTTATATAAATGCTGTACTATCCAGCACTAAATAATATTTATATTATCAGGGTCTATATATGACCACTGTTAAATATATACCAATATATAAGGAATTGAAAGACAGTGCAAGAATTGAAAATATACATATATAATAAATATAAGCTGTATTATCCAGCTCAATATTATATATATATAATATATTGTATATATAGGTAATATATATACAATATATATAGATAATATATATATATAGATATACATAGATATAAAGAAAAGAAAAGTGTAGGAAAAAGCGTACATATGTATATATATATAATATATATATACATAATATTTATATATATAGATATATATATATATATATAAGATAGAAAAAAAAATACATATGTATATTTTTACATATATATATATATACACACACATATATATATATATATAAATGAACAAAATACATATAAGTAAATATATATACTGTATTTATTATATACTGTAATCTTAATAATAATAATAATAATAATAATAATAATATATGATAACATATATATATTGATATACATATATATACATATATATATACATATAATAATAATAATAATAAAATATATATATATAATAATAATAATATATATATATTACATATATATATACTGTATTTATACAGTATTATATAATATATATTATATACTATAATATATAATATATATATAACCATATATATTAATATACATATATATACATACATATATACATATATACATACATATACATATATATATAAATACGTATTAATTAGTGTATTTATACCTGACAGGGTGGCAGGTGGGGTCCACGACGGGTCGCCGGCGGAAGGTCGGCGGCGGAGTCGACGGCGGCCGTCCGGAGAAGTAGCTGCAGCAGCAGCTGTAGTCAACAACAGCAGCAGTAGTAGTAGCAACTTGCAGCAGCCGCAGCGCCGCGTGCGGTGGCGAGGGTGGCGGAGCAGTGCGTCGGGACTGTGGAGGAAGGGGCGACGAAGAGTTCGGGGTGGGTGGCGGTGGTCAGAGGCAGTCGTGGCGGTGTCTAGGGAGGTCGGGAGGTGGCTCGGGCAGTGGGCAGGGAGAGGCGGTGGTGGTGCTGCGGGGGTGACGGCGGGGGCTGTGGTGGTCGTGGAGGGACGGGGCGGTGATGGTTGGGTAGAGGGAGTCACAGCGGAGCGGATGGGGGTGGTGGCGGAGGTCCACGGTGGTCGGGGGTGGCGGTGAGGGGCGGCCGGAGGTGGGGAGCTGCTGTTGGTGTTGGAGTTGGTTTGGTTGCTGTGGGGGCTGCCGGAGGCGGAGGCGGTGGCCGGAGGGGGTGGCGATGGTCGGAGGGGAGGGCAGGGGTGAGACGAGGAGGTTGGCGGTGGTCCGGCGGAGGGTGGTGGCCGGAGTAGGCTGTGGGGAGTGAGAGGAGTTCGGTGAGGGGGGGGTTATAAATAGGGTTTAGCCTAATGGCAGTTTGGTAAATAAGTAGAACTTTCAGGGGTTTTGGGTAATTTATATTTTTGATATTTTTGACTGATTTTTTTTCTGGATATTTTGGGTGGGCCATGCACCTATTTATTAACCAATAGGGTGATGCCACTTAACATGCATTTTTGCATAAAAACCCCTAACTTTTCATAATTTGCATAAAGGCATGAATTTGGTATTTTGCGTAATTTTGCAATTTACCTGATTTCAAATACTGTTTCCCCGAAATACTAAATTGTACAAAAATGAAGAAAACAGCTGGGGAAAATGTTTTGGACAGTGTGGGGTGAGCCTGGGCAGATGCAGGGTCTGATTCTGCAGGTGATACGGGTCACCGTATTTATTATTTAATAAATACTGCGCACGGTGTTCACTAATTATTTTGAGGCTGTTAGGGTCATAATTTTTCTACGGTGTCAATACGATAATTGTAATACAATTAAAGTAGAATATTATCGTATTTTTGCTTGGGCAAAACAGGTGCCTACTGGTCTTCAAATCCCTAGGGTACAGGGATGGGTAAAGAGCAAAAAATTAATTAGGTAATAAATACGTACGTCTGTAACGATATTTGTGTGACTAAAACGAAGCACCAAATAAGGTTTCTGGGAGTTGCTCAAAATACAGAAAAAGTAGTCTAACAAGTCTAGGGCAGGTATGTGAAATTTGTTTAGGGTTAACAGCTAGTGTAGTGCCCTAGTTAATTGTGTAATGAACAGGTGCACAATCAATAGAATATATAATAAATAAATTTTTAAAAAGTTGCAATAATTCTAATTAGTCAAAATTACTCCTAAATTACTGAAATCTGGTCGAGGGAGTTTACAATCTACCCTCCTTAGAATATTTCGTCCTCGAAATAAAAACAGACATATAATGAAAACGAAAGTTTGATTGAATTGAAATATTAGGACATAGACATAGCTGAAGATTGATTCGAAATATTTTGGACATACCCTGGTCTGGAAATAGATGAGGGAAACATTATCGAATATCCTCTTCCCGTTCCCAGGTTGATTTGCCTGGTGCATGTTGTTTGCATGCAATATGAACTAGAGGGATAGTCTGGCCTCGCAACACGTTCTCGCTTCGTTCTAGGATTTCTACGGCTCTGACAATAATCTGAATGATCTAGCACATGACTTGTATCCGAAGTGTACCTCCTTAATTGAGATACATGGAAGACGTCATGTACTTTCCAATGTCTGAGGTACTTGTTAATTTGTATGCAACTTCTTTGATGTGTTCCAACACATCGAAGGGTCCGATGTACCTCGAGCTTAGTTTTCCTCTTCTTCCAAGTCTGATAGCTCCTCGGATAGGTGAGAACACATGTCCTCCTATTTACTTTATGTGTACCCTTTATCCAAATTTATGGGTATCACCAGGTTTACAGCTGGTCGTATATTAATAGTAGTTTACTCAAGGTTAACATCTGTCTACCCTTTCTCCTTCAATCTAACTGCTTTATTCCCAATAGTAGCTGAAACTAATCTATTTATCGGTGGTGAACCCACGAGACTAGAGGTTACTGACTACCCTAATAAGTCATGTACATCAAATCTAATTTGAAAACTACCTGTAGTACTTAGCTATCATTTTATTCATATGATTGAGCCTAGCAAGTAATGTCTAGCAATCTACCTATCTATTTTTGCTTAGTCCTGATCATTCTCTAAGGGTGGAAAAATAATTTAGGTTGGATACTATAAGTCCTCAGGTAACTAGGGTTAACTACTATGATTTGCTATCTTAGTTACTATCTATTAGTCCAGGCCTAAGACAACGTCAAAGTTTGGTATTGGATGTACCAAGAATTGCATCCTTATTACTCTACTATACATGACTACTAGCATGCTTTAGTAATGTTGGTAACTGGAACAAGGCCTTCTCCGGTAAATGTGGCTATTTGCATGGCTACGAAACTACTAGATGTGATAACAGTGTAGCGCCAGAATCAAATAATGCGGGTTGCAGGTAATAATGCGACTATAATGGTACCTGAAATAGTTTTACCTTCCAGTTTTTCTGTAACTGCAGCTAGTGCAAAGGCCTGCTCGTGCCTTTGTCTTTCGGTTTGTTGTCTGGCTAGGTAGTACTGCGTTCCCTGAGTGGCCAAGGGTGGTCCTCTCTGAAATCTTCCAGATGCTAGTAGATGCTGACCTCTAGTAGGAAGTTGCATTCTCTGGGCTGGTGCTGCTGGTTCTTGCCCGTTCTGGAGTGCTTCTTCTCTGTGTTGTGGGCAGTCTCTGGCCCTATGTTGATTGTCTCCACATATCAGGCATAGTCTATACTTTCTTCGGCAGTTTTTGGCATAATGTCCTTTCCTGCCACAATAGTGACAAGTCAAAAGTTCCTTGTATTGATATGGCCCCGTCTTGTGTTGTGCCTGATTTCCCGGGTGACAGATTGGTCTTTCTGCTCCGGTCTGGTCTCTGGCTGATATGGTTGGATTTGAGCATCTTGTTTCTCGGCCAATGGCTTCTTGTATCCTTGCCTCTGAAAGAACTTTCTCGTATGAAATCCTAGACTGTGCCGTAGTATACCCTTGGAGTTCGAGGGTAAGGCCGTGATGAAACTTTATGGCTTTCTCCAGCTCGTTAGGTATTAGGATGGCACCGAATTGACTTAGTCGACTGAACTCCGCGTCGTAGGCGTCGACGGTCATATTTCCTTGTTCCAAATGCAAGAACTGGGAGTACAGATCATCTCTGACCGTAGCTGAAAAGTATTTTGCATTGAAGTATTCCAGAAATTGCTCCCAAGTATGGTTTCTGCCGATGCTGCGCTCGATGGAGTTCCACCAGTGATGGGCGTTGCCTTTTAGTTGGGCCCTTACTGCAGTCATCCATTAGTCGGGGTGAAGCTGTGAACCTTCTATCAGCATTTCCGTGTTGGAGATCCAATCTGAGATCTCTTCCGAAGTTTCACTGCCCTTAAAGGTTCTTGGGCTCATCCGGCGAAACCCTTGGATAGTGCCAGCTGGTTGTGCAGGTGCCGGTGCTGGGGCAGCTGTCCTCTCCAGAGCTGTCATCAAGCTCTATCTCAGGTCTTCTGTTTGTTGCCACTGAGCCTGTCTAAGGGCTTCAGTTTGTTGTAACATGGCTTGAAGGAACTGAAACATTTGAGGCTGTCCCTCAAATTGTGGCATCAGGGCTGCAAGGGCTGGAGGTAGAGGCAAAGGTATCTCCGCCTGCGGTGTTGGTGCCTGGAAAGTTTGCCCTTCTTGCCGGGCTGGTGTTGCTTCCGGGGTAGGATCCTGGTGATGGTACAAGGTTCCTGGAATATCTAACGAGGGGTCTGTTGCTTGGTCAACCCTATCAATTGTGTCTCCGCTGGGTATGTCCATATTTCTGAAGAAGATAGAAGAATTTAGAAAAATACAAAGGAAATAATAATTGATAATCAAGCAGGATACAAAATTTATGGATGAAGTCAGTGTGGATGAGACCTAGTATTCCTATCCTATAGCAGGTTTGCTGAGCATGACATTATGCTGCTAGCAATTAACTCGACCTGCATGGGCCACCACTAAAACCGTGTCACGCCCCAGTCCCAAAAATATACGGAACTAGGCCACGTGGCACTGGCCAGCTGACACGTCACCAAGGGTTTATCCAATTTAATGGACCCAAAGTGATGTGCTACGCTGTCCTAAAATACTACAAGTCTAAATACAGATAAATCTATCTCATCCACAAAAATATCAAGAAAAGTGCTGAATATATAGATGATAAATCTGAAATGTCAACTACAATTCAGATAAAGTCAGGTGGGAACAAACCCACTATAAAAAGATAGCAGAAAGTGAAATAAGATAAACTAGCGCATCGTCCTCAAAATATATCTCTCCAACTCCAGATGTACTCAGGCAGACTCTGACGGCATCTCCTCTAACTCCATCTCAAGGGCATGTCCAGACTCCTGTCCAGGTCCAGGTACTGTGGGGTGGAATGTCTCAGCTAAACCTAGCAGGAAACCAGGTCCTCAGAGGGACGTAACAAGATACAGAAAAATAATATGCCATGTATGTAAATACTGAATAAATAAATACAGGGTGCTAACCATCTAAGTGAGATACAATTTGAGACAACCTAGTACGTATGGAAAATGTGTGGCTAGACATATGCTGACGTAATTCACCAATCTGTAGTGACTGGCTAGTATATGCCACATATGCCCCCGTTCAAGGGCACTATACAATTTTCCATCTACGATGAGTATGGTCACATGAATATATATATATAACATCCGTATCACTCCGTCGAGTGCGGCACATGATAAAGAGGTGGGTGTCCCATACGTATTTTAGTCATTCTCCCCGCCCAATGTAACTAATGCCAAGTCATAACCTTCATGATCTTAAGCTAAGCCGTGATGCACGTCATACGTACTGGTAGCTAATCAACTACGTAAACTTGCATCCCAAAATGAAGTGCAACCTTGTTGCGTGTACCCGTGATAGGGTCTAGGAGGATATTATGATAACCTCGCAGTTGTTTGGTAAGTCTGTAAACTAAGTTAATTACACTACGTGCCAACGTATCTGTTGGCTGTACCCAAGGCAATCTCAGATACATACAATTATAGGAAATTCAGGATTTCAAGAACATATATTAATATTTGAAATTAAACAGTAAACTTGGCAAGGTATACTTGCCTACTCCCTGATAGTGTTGATAACCTGATCTCACAGTCAGGTTTGAGGGTGCTGATGACAGGGGGTCACTGGCTGTGCTGAAGGTGGTTTCTGTTAAAACAGACAGGGTTCGTGAATATCATGGCTGTAATATAAAGTATATATATATACTTATATACACATATATAATATAGATATATATAGTATGTATATATATAGATATAATATATATAGCAGTATATATATAGTATATAAAGAACAGACAAATGCAGGTCTATATATATAATTATAATAGTAGCAGGGTATATCCACTGCTATATATATATAAATAAATTGAAATAACAGGGCAGAAAGTAAATACATATATATCTATGTACTGTATTATACCGTACTATATAGTATATATATATAGATAATATATATATATATATATATATATATATATATATATATATATATATATATAAATAAAATGACATTGCAGGAATTTAAATACTTATACAAATGTTGTACTATCCAGCACTAAATAATATTTATATTATCAGGGTCTATATATGACCACTGTTAAATATATACCAATGTATAAGAAATTGAAAGACAGTGCAAGAATTGAAAATATACATATATAATAAATATAAGCTGTATTATCCAGCTCAATATTATATATATATAATATATTGTATATATAGGTAATATATATACAATATATATAGATAATATATATATATATATATATATATATATATATATACATAGATATAAAGAAAAGAAAAGTGCAGGAAAAAGCGTACATATGTATATATATAATATATATATATATATACATAATATTTATATATATAGATATATATATATAAGATAGAAAAAAAATACATATGTATATTTTTACATATATATATATATATATATATATATATATATATACACACACATATATATATATATAAAAATGAACAAAATACATATAAGTAAATATATATATACTGTATTTATTATATACTATAATCTTAATAATAATAATAATAATATTATTATTATTAATAATAAATAATATATGATAACATATATATATTGATATACATATATATACATATATATATACATATAATAATAATAATAATAATAATAAAATATATACATATAATAATAATAATATATATATATTACATATATATATACTGTATTTATACAGTATTATATAATATATATTATATACTATAATATATAATATATATATAACCATATATATTAATATACATATATTATACATATATATACATATATACATACATATACATATATATATATATATATAAATACGTATTAATTAGTGTTATTCCTATACCGATAGGGTGGCAGGTGGGGTCCACGGCGGGTCGTCGGCGGGAGGTCGGCGGCGGAGTCGACGGCAGCCGGCCGAGAGAAGTAGCTGCAGCAGCAGCTGTAGTCAACAACAGCAGCAGTAGTAGCAACTTGCAGCAGCCGCAGCGCCGCGTGCGGTGCGAGGTGGCGGAGCAGTGCGTCGGGACGGTGGAGGAAGGGGCGACGAATAGTTCGGGGTGGGTGGAAGTGGTCAGAGGCGTTGGTGGCGGTGTCTAGGGAGGTCGGGAGGTGGCTCGGGCAGTGGGCAGGAAGAGGCGGTGGTGGTGCTGCGGGGTGACGGCAGCGGGGGCTGTGGTGGTCGTGGAGGGACGGGGCGGTGATGGTTGGGTAGAGGGAGTCACGGCGGAGCGGATGGGGGTGGTGGCGGAGGTCCACGGTGGTCGGGGTGGCGGTGAGGGGCGGCCGGAGGTGGGGAGCTGCTGTTGATGTTGGAGTTGGTTTGGTTGCTGTGGGGGCTGCCGGAGGCGGAGGCGGTGGCCGGAGGGGGTGGCGATGGTCGGAGGGGAGGCAGGGGTGAGATGAGGAGTTTGGCGGTGGTCCGGCGGAGGGTGGTGGCCGGAGTAGGCTGTGGGAGTGAGAGGAGTTCGGTGAGGGGGGGGTTATAAATAGGGTTTAGCCTAATGGCAGTTTGGTAAATAAGTAGAACTTTCAGGGGTTTTGGGTAATTTATATTTTTGATATTTTTGACTGATTTTTTTTTGGATATTTTGGTGGGCCATGCAGCTATTTATTAACCAATAGGGTGATGCCACTTAACATGCATTTTTGCATAAAAACCCCTAACTTTCATAATTTGCATAAAGGCATGAATTTGGTATTTTGCGTAATTTCGCAATTTACCTGATTTCAAATACTGTTTCCCCGAAATACTAAATTGTACAAAAATGAAGGAAACAGCTGGGGAAAATGTTTTGGACAGTGTGGGGTGAGCCTGGGCAGATGCAGGGTCTGATTCTGCAGGTGATACGGGTCACCGTATTTATTATTTAATAAATACTGCGCACGGTGTTCACTAATTATTTTGAGGCTGTTAGGGTCATAATTTTTCTACGGTGTCAATACGATAATTGTAATACAATTAAAGTAGAATATTATCGTATTTTTGCTTGGACAAAACAGGTACCTACTGGTCCTCAAATCCCTAGGGTACAGGGATGGGTAAAGAGCAGAAATTAATTAGGTAATAAATACGTACGTCTGTAACGATATTTGTGCGACTAAAACGAAGCACCAAACAAGGTTTCTGGGAGTTGCTCAAATACAGAAAAAGTAGTCTAACAAGTCTAGGGCAGGTATGTGAAATTTGTTTAGGGTTAACAGCTAGTGTAGTGCCCTAGTTAATTGTGTAATGAACAGGTGCACAATCAATAGAATATATAATAAATAAATTTTAAAAAGTTGCAATAATTCTAATTAGTCAAAATTACTCCTAAATTACTGAAATATGGTCGAGGGAGTTTACATATGTGTAGGACGTATCCCAACAATTTGGAGATACGGGTTAATTTGGGAGAATTTTCTCCGACATGGGACTTTGAGCATGTCATATTTTGACACGGACACGTAGTTGTATAAATGACTCTTTGTATTGTTCATAATTATAGTTTTAGACTTGCTCGTGTCCTTCGAGATGCGTTTGGTGGTGTGGGGGAGCCGTATCGCAAGTGTATCATAGAATAAGTGTGATACGGGTGTGGTGCACTCCACGTGTTTGCTTTATTGCCTTTAATTCTATGTGTGCTTGTGTAATATGTTATCTATGATATATAAATCTATGTATATGTATCTATAGTATATGATATAGATATATATATATATATATATTTATGTGTCTATGTGTTTATATGTGTTTATATAAGTGTATATGGATGTCTATGTGTCTATGAATATGGGTAGGTTTATATATATATATATATATATATATATATATTAGTGAGAGTGTGTGTGTATATATATATATATATATAGGTGTATATGTTATCTATATATATATATATATATATATATATATATATATATATATATATATATATATATATAAATGTGTGTGTGTGTGTGAGTGTGAGTGTTTATATATATATATATATATATATATATATATATATATATATATATATATATATATATATATATATATATATATATATATATATATATATATGTGTGTGTGTGTGTGTGTGTGTGTGTGTAAGAGTGTTTATATATATATATATGTGTGTGTGTGTGTGTGTGTGTGTGTGTGTGTGTGTAAGAGTGTTTATATATATATATATATATATATATATATATATATATATATATATATATATATATATATATATATTGGGTGGTGGTATATATATACATATATGCCTAGATGAGACGATTGATACCTATATAGATTAATATATAGAGGTGTATATATATTTGTATGTGTGTTGATATATCTATGTATGTATATATGTTTGAGTCTCTATATATATATATATATATATATATATATATATATATATATATATATATATATATATATATATATATATATGTGTGTGTGTGTGTGTGTGTGTGTTTGTAAATGTGTGTGTGAGAGAGCGTAGATGTGTGTGTGTGAGAGAGAGAGAGAGAGAGAGGAGTACGTATGTACGCGCAGCGAGGTGTGCACAGCAGCAGGTTGCTGCAGCAGCGCAGCGTGTTCGCAGCGAGCCGTGCAGCAGCAGCAGCTCAGCGCGTTGTAGCGAGGCAGCGCCGCAGCAGCAGCAGTTGTGCAGCGCGCAACAGCAACAGCGCAGCACAGTGCAGTGGCGCAACAGCAGGTTGCTGCAGCAGCGTGCAGCGTGCGAGCAGCGTACAGTGCGCGGTACAGCGCGCGAGCAGCAGCGCAGCGTGCACAGCTGTCCGTGCGGCAGCGTATGCATGCAGTAGCAGCAATGCAGCTACATCGCAGCAGCAGTCTCTATCAACAAGGTATGGGCAGCTAGGTAAGTAGCTAGTTCCTTGGTAGTAGCTAGTTATTGCTAGTTATCTAGTTAGTATATATGTATGTATACATGTTTATATGTTTAGTATGTGTTAGTAGTTTAGCTATTGTAACTAGTTAGTTTTATAGTTTTGTAGTTGGCTAGCTAGTTCATTAGTAGTTATGTATACATATGTACTTTGGATATCTAGTGATTACCATTAGTGTTATGTATATATATGGTTATTTAGTAGTTATATATGCATTGGTTCAAAACCAAGGTATCCTACTTGCATTAGTTAGCTAAGCTACTATATGTATTGTATTGTATTGTTTTGTATTGTATTGTATTATATTGTATATATATGTAAATTACTATTTTCGTATCTTTAAACTTGCGTATCTTAGGATACGGTATCTTGTTGGTTTTTATAGTATCTTAGAATAGCTAGTATGGCATAGTTTCATAGTGTTTAGACCCAATATCCTAGAGATAGACTCATTCAACCTAGAAATAGCTAGTTTGACCAAGTTTGACTAGTTTGGCATAGAGTTGACATAGTTTGACTGTTTTGACTTAGAAATGGCTTTATGACCTAGAAGTTGACTAGTTTAACTTAATTTTATTCCAACACCTTGAATTAATGCAATATTCCATATATAGGTTCGTGTGACACCAGTTCGAACACATTTTAACATTCATTGCTCTGGACAGCAGGTGAGTACATTCTCTGATAGTTTCCATTATTTGATAATTACTATAATGCAAGTATTTAGAAATATTTTACATGACTCTTGACACATTGGTACACGGACTAGTATACACTTGGATCGGTCATGGGATGTTATATATATTGTTCATTGTTCCTCGTGTTCTCAATGTTTAACTTAGACAATGTTTCAATGTTCAATGTTCAATGTTTAACTTAGAAAATGTTCAATATTCAGTGTTCAATGTTCAATATTCAATATTTAATGTTCAAGATTTATTGTTTACATGGCCATGAGTATCTTGCATCACAACGTGTCATGGTTGAATCCATTGTACTAGTCGGGGGAAAGGGAAAGTGTTAGCTAGATATGTGATCAAATTTTAGACAATATTCAATGTTAAACTTAGACAATGTTTATCCAACGTTAAAGTAGACAATGTTCACCCAAGCCGATCACATATCTAACTAGTATTTCAATCACTTAGCATAGTTGCAGTTCTTCACCACATTCTAGTTCAATGTTTCATTCTATTATCTTGTTCTATTCATCGTGATCAGTGTATACCATATTGTTCTTGTTTACCTGTTTTTTCTACCATAGTTGATATTGTTCATTATTTCTCGTCTTGTATTACATTCTCTATTTTTGTTTATAGTCATTATCAATTAATTGGAACTGCTATTGGGTTATACTTTGCTCCATTTCTGACTGAAAAATATTTTTCAGAGGATCCGAGAGATGGTGCAGACTTGGACCTACTAGTTTTGGAGTGACTGCCGGGAGATCTAGCCGAAATTACTTGTTAGCATAGTTAGTTCTCTTAGCATTTTGGTAACGGATTTATTTTTGGCTTATATTTGAAATTTTGGTTATTGTTTCTATTATTGTTGTTATATTTGTTTAGATTGTATAGTTATGTTAGACTTCCTTGATATCTTATCGTGCTATAGAATTATGATTGAGTATTGTGTTGAATTAAGTTTATTACACTCTTCTTGGAGTTGAGTTATTATTGGAGGTTTATGCATTATTGTAAGATAATTAGATAGTATAGTTGACCAAGACAGTGTTCTACCGCCGATGCTGCGGCGTAGACTGGACGTACCCACGTACTCGTGCCCCTTCATCGGGTATGGGTCGTGACAGCTTGACTTAGTTTTACTTACTTTATCTAGATGGACATGGCTTCACATGGTAGTACTTGGCTTTACCTGGATTCACATGGCTTTACCTAGCTTTACTTGGTTTCACATGTCTTGGTTGTTGTCGTGGCTTACATGAGTCCGTTTGTGCAATGTATATTAAACATGTTTATATTATTATTATGAATTATTTTGTTGTATCATGTCTAGGACGGATTCTGTGAAATGCCACACCCAGATTCATGCAATAAAAAGCTGGGGGTTAATAACTAGAGATTCACTTAGTACATGGCTAGGGATTTTTCTAGATTGTATGCAGTCCCGATTATTTATACAGTTATCTTGTGGAGTATTCAGTGGTTTATATTATAGAGTATCTTAAGGAGTATCCGGTGCTGGTTTGTGCGTATGGATATCCCGGACATACTACAAGGGCATGTGATCAGAAGGAACTCTAGCATCACGTTGTATTATAATTTTTAGTAATTAGGATTGTGATAACCCTAGTTAGTTAAAGTATCAAGCCGTACTTATATAATTTGTCGTGATTGATGGATGATAATTAGTCTAGGATTTGCATGATCACACATTTATTTTCTGCACTTGCTATTCTATTTTGCTTATCAGTTCAGGATATGTCTCATTGTGGGTTTATAATATTTCTTTTATTATCTTGAGATCATTTATATTCAGTCTTTACTTTTCAGTATTTGTATTGCTTGTGTTGTTGGTTTAAGTTCCTAGATTATTTTCTTTATGGTACTTATTATTTGGGGTCTGACCCCACTAGTTTTGCATGGCCAGATCCAGTAGCAGCACCGGAGGATCTTTCATACTTTTCTAAGGATGATGACCACCAGGAGAACCAGACCACCTGAGTGGGTTCTCTTACTTTCCCACTCTGACGTACATTCTACTTTTATTGGCATTTAGCCACCAAACACGTGTTTAGCTCATGTTTTGGTTTGATCTGTTAGCCTACAGGCAATAACATGATTGACATATCCAAGGGTTGATCATGTATGACCCAGATTCTGGCTAGTTTATTTATTTTGTGTTTACTAGCATCATGATCATCTCTATTATATTTCAGCTGATCTTACATCTTGTAATTATTCATGTTGTTCTTGTGATTGATATACTAGGGTTGTTGGACCTAGGCTTGACTGTTGGTTTGTAGTAGTGACCCCTCATGTCTTACAGCTTCACCGTATATGCGGAGTGTCGGTGTGCTGTAAGTATACATAGCTGGCCTTGTCAGCCCCGCTCTCCAGTATTCAAGTTCTAGGGCATGACAGCATCACTGAAGCCTTCCACTAATGTCAGATAACCTCTGTAGTGTAGTGCATACTTCTGAGTCCTCTTGATATTCTCATCACTCTTTTCACAGCTTTCAAGTGCTCAACACCTGGATTGCTCGTGAACCGACTCAACATCCCTACGACGAAATCTATGTCAAGCCTTGTGGCAATTATTGTATACATCAAAATTCCAACGACACTTGAGTACTCCAGCTGCCTGATATTTTCCCTTGGATTTGGCTTCAGCTTCTTGTCATACCTATACGGAGTATCGATCCCTGGAAGATCCTGATATCCATAGCATATGAGCATCTTCCTAATATAATGAGATTGTGACAGCGCCACTCCAGTGTCTGTCCGATGATCTTTATCCCTAGGATAACATCAGCTTCCCCCAAGTCTTTCATACTGAACTTGGATGAGAGAAATTTGTTTGTTCCTGTGACACATTATAAATACATACCCAGGATTAGCATGTCATCCACGTATAAATAAATGATAACTCCTCTCCCATCAAAAAACTTAGTGTAAACATACTTGTCTGTCTCGCTGACCTAATAGTCGTTTATTCTTATGACTTTATCAAACTTCTCATGCTACATCTTGGGAGCTTACATCAAATCGTACAGTAATTTCACCAACTTGTATACTTTGTCTTCAAGGCCCTTGACAATAAATTATTTTGGTTGTTACATGTATATCTCTTCGGTCAACTCTCCATTCAGGAATGTTATTTTTATATCCATCTAATGTATTACTAACTTATGAATTGCACTTAGAGCAATCAATATCCTGATGATTATCATCCGCACTACTGGAGCATACGTGTCAAAGTAGTCGATCCCCTGCTCTGAGAAAACTTCTTGTCTACCAGCCTTGCCTTGAACTTATCAATAGTTCTGTCTGCATTTATCTTCTTCTTGAAGATCCATTTATATCCGATGGAATTTGTTCCTTCAGGCAAATCCACCAACACCCACGTATTTTTGGAGGTTATAGAGTCAAACTCGTCATTGACATCCTCCTTCCAGAAGACAACATCTCTGGTTTTTATCGTCTCATCATAAGTAAGCGGATCTGCTTCCACATGATATGTGACAAAGTCATCTCCGAAGACCTTCTATCTCCTTACTCGCTTAGTCGTCGGCTCTACAAGTTTTGGTTCGAACATTGTCTCTGCAGTGACAACTTCTTCTTGGACTATATTTTTATTAGAAGCATCAGCCCCCTCCGTACCCACACAATTCTTTGTAATGTCCACAAGAACAATGTTCTTATGCCTTGCAAATTTATCTTCAAAGAATTATGCATCACGAGATTTGATGTTATAATTTGATTCAATATCAAGAAACCTTCGAGCATCACTCTTCTCCCTAGAAGCATTTTGGAAGACCCGTAGTTAACAACATAGAGTTCATTATCTTTGTCAATGTTATGTTCTTCTTTTTTCCAACTCTATTTGATTGAGTAGAATACGGAGCATTTGTCTTATTGAAAATTCTATGTTCTCTGCAGAACAATGCGAATTCAAGAGACCTATACTCTCCGCCTTGATCACTTCTTAGTCTTCTGAGTTGTTGTCCAGTTTCACGTTCAGCTTCAACCCTGAACACCTTGAACTTCTCAAATGCTTCACCTTTTGACTTGAGCAGATAGACGAACGCGTACTTCGAGTAGTCGTCGATGAAAGTAATAAAATACTTCATCCCGGCCTTTGTGTTGAATTTTTTGAAGTCACAGATATCTGAATGCACCAACTTGAGAAGATATGTACTTCAGTTTACCCATTTAAATAGTTTTCTGGTGATCTTTGTCTGCGCACAGACTTCACACTTCTCCACCTTCTTACCCCCATATTTGGAGATAAGCCCTAGACTAGACATTTTGTTTATTCTTTTACAATGAACAGGTCTTAGTCTATTATGCCACAACTCAAGAGAATAACCAGAAGAAGAGACTGTATTGACAATTTCAGTCGAAGTTACAAGTTAAAGTTTAAACATCCGTACGATACAAAATACTTTTTCTAAGTATATTCCTTTATATAACATCACCATTTATCCAGCATTGATGTCCATCCTCAAGCCTGCATTACACAACAGGCTTCCTGAGATCAGGTTCTTGGCTATTATCGGTACATGATTCAAATCCTGAAGCATCAACGACTTCCTCGAAGTCAGTTTTAGTACCACCGTCCTGATCCCAAGTACTTCAGCTTGTGCCTTGTTTTCTATCGAAACCTTGTCAGATGTAGGTTTTTATGTGGTGAACCACTCCTTAGAGCAAACATGGCAGGATGCACCAGAGTCCACCCACCAGTTAGTATCAACACTAGTTGAGTCAACCTATGCAATCATACCAACCAAGTTAGTCACATATTTCTCTTTCGGTTTAGGCTTGGATCTGCAGTCCTTCCTATAGTGTCCCTTCTTGCCACAGTTGAAGCAAGTCACATCTGACTTCGACTTTGGCTTGAACGAAGCCGACTTCACCTTCAGATGGTTGAAGTCCTTCTTCTTTTTGTTGTGAGAAGCCTTCTGCTTCCCCTTGGAGTCTCCATCATGCACCATGTTGGCCTTGGCCATTTGTTTGGACAGTGAGCCCACTTTGAGTTGACCCCACAACTTGTCTTCAATATGGATCTAGCGTAGGAGGCGCTCATGATTGACCTCCATCTTTATCTGATGTATGTCCGCAATAAAGTTGTTCCACCCAGGTGGGAGCTTGGCGATAATACCCCTAACAATGAAAGCATCGACTAAGGACGGACATGTTATCATCCTCAAATTTTTTGATGTAACTTAAAAAATTTCTTGACTTGAGGCAACATCATCTTATCATCCTCAAATTGCATCTTTCAGACTTATTTTGTCACAAAGATCTTGTTTATGTTCTCATCAGACTTGTAGTGCTTATCTAGAGACTCCCAGACGTCCTTTGCATAGACCGTCTTGTTGTATGACTCCGCCAAAGAATCTTCCAAAAAGTTCAAAATTAGCAGTTTACAGAGGTTGTTGTCTCTCCTCCACTTTGTCTGCTAGGAAGTGGCCCAATAACCAGAATAGTAGGCTCAGGTTTTGTCAACATGTAATCCATGTTTACAAGTTGAAGATTGAGATTGATATTTCTCTTCCAGATGCTGAAATGCTCACCGTCAAACTTCTCAAGTTTGTTAGAACTTGTGTCGAGAGGACTTGCACAATTGTTCTCCATCTTACTGAGATATTACTTTGGGATTGTTAGTCCCGAGGCTTAATCAAAATATGGATAAACGAAGGCCAGGAACAGAGATTCATACAAACTTTGCAGTCTACCATCTATTTGATCCTGAAGTTGTTGTAACCCCTTGAATCCTAATATAAAAAATTTAGAAATTATTTTAACAATATTTTGAATTTCTTTTAAATGTTTATTTTTAAATTATTTGTTAAATAACTTTGAGGGTAGTAACATTCATTAAAGAGTATATCAAAATATGATGAAAAGAATTTAGGAAAGAGATTAGTAACAGTGGCTCAAGGAAATAAAAATAGTGCTAATGAGAATTAGTAGGTAATTAGAGAGAGATATATAGATAGTTGAACAAATAAACGAATAACGTCAGCAGGCTCCTATAATTCAGTTCTTTATAGTTGAACTTCAAAACTCTACTCGACTATTAGAATAAGGTTCCTGCTAGCAAGGAACTTAACCATTAAATAAATCTTATGCAACCAGATCACTTTAGAATTGAATGAGAAGAGTATAAAAGAATTAGTATGGGCACCATATTTATGGAAATCAAGTGAACCATTAGACTTGATAGGCTTCAATACTAAAATTCTTGTAAATAAAAGGGAAGGTTCTAGAAGCATAAGGTTGTTAAGGTGGTTAATTATTTATAACAAACTATATTAAGAAGTTTCTAATTAGAAATGGACCTGGTTAAATAAATGGATCAGATTAATTATCACATGTTCATGGACCCAAATTTGGGTCCAAGATTTCTAGCCTATAAAAATCCCTATTTTTTCTACTAATATTCATTCCAAAACCCAAATCCAAAGCTCATTCTTGTCCAGCCCAAACCCAACCCCCTTTTTACCGTAGCAGGGTCCAGACCTTGTGTCTGTGTCCAAATCCAAGATTCTGTGTCAGCTAGTATCAGGCCTCGGTTCTGACCTCGACATGTCCAGATCAAATACTTTGTGTCCACCACTATTACAATATACAAAACCATAATACAACCAAAAATAGCCATCTTCGGATGTACCGGATTATCCTAGCTGACCACATACTGAAACATTATTTTAATTGCATATAGCGTCTTGTTGTGTTTATTCTTTTTCATTGTTGTTCTCATAGTTTTTTGTGTTGCATGTTGCATCTCATTGCCGCATTCAGTTGCCTTGTCTGGTTCAGTTTCTTGTATTTCTTTTTATTGCTTTAATTTGTATGGTGCGATATTTGTTTGGATGAACATTGCTCCAACCCTGACTGGGTGTTGACATATTAGGCCATGGCATGGTGGTGGTATTTCAAACCAACTGAAGACTTGGAGGATTTAGAGTAGGAAAGATTCTTTATGTATTAGATGATGTATTGTATTTGATTATGGAGATTTACCGGATTTGTCTTTTGATAGAGTTAATATGTATCATGTACTAAAAGCTACACTAGTGGACTATGGTGATCGTGTACGTGTGTGGGTTTTCGTTCTTGTCTTTTATCGTGTTTTAGTTTATGTGATTGAGCAAAGATCGATTTTCATATAAAATTGGAGACTATTGAGGTTTAGAACAGCTGACTATTCCGATATTGTGGCATCGGCTGGGAGAGCTCACAACCCGTACCCGATATTGCGGACGTGAGGCGTGACAGTTATAGTCGAGATCAGGAGTTCACACAAAAGTTTTCTCTATGATATCCTCGATTCCAATAAAGAACTACTATATAAATATAACTGATTACAACTTATGAGGATTATAAATTAAAGTATTAAACTTCGTTCTTCCTTGCAATTGCAGTTGCAAAAGGGACAGAACAAATTACAACTTGAGCAGAAGAGAAGAAGACGAAAGGAACAACTGTTTGTTGGGTGATGAGGATTACCGTTGCTCAAAGCAAGATTCACCCAACATGATCTGCTTTTAGGAACAAGCAAGTTATAAGAAGAACTTTTGGAATGCTCGCCGTCTGTCACGAACTCATACGAACTCCTGGACTCCAATGGTGGCAGCAGGACGATACTCTCTCTGTCTCTCAATTTTGAAGTCAGTTCTCAAAGGGGCACGAAAGGTGTATTTATAGAGTAGGGTGAAAACCCTAACCCTAATTCTGGTCGCCAACTAATTACGGAAAGATAGGAATGAATTAAATTCAAATTCCACAAAAATCAGATCTGATTAATAGACCCAATCTTTTCATAACTGTTTAAATTTTGCAATCAGCAAAATCATGCGCCAACTAAACTTTTTGCGCATATGCGAACAACAGCACTACCGCAGCTGCTCCTGCACGCTTAAGCCAGTAGCACAGCAACTTATGCACCATGCGTGTAGAAGTGCAGATGCACATGCGCATATACGCGCATAACCGCACATAGCCTGTGCATGCACCTGCACATGCAACTCACTCAAAAATGAGCGCACAAGCATAACAAATGCGTACAAGCGCCATGCGACGATGCTAAGTGCAATTTGTGCCATCAAAGTGCCACTTTGCACTCTTGAGCCCAAGTCCGAATCGTTAAGCCCCTTTGGGACTTAAGTTCCAAGAGAATTTTTTCAAGAGAGTGACAAAAAGCATAAATGCTTTCTTGAGGGGTTTAGCCTACATCCTACTAAGAAAATATCACACATGACACACACCCTTGGACCACCACCCCCATGTGCATCTCTCAACACCCACATGGTATTATATTGAGATGCCACCTTGGAGTATTTTTTAATATGGAACTATTTTTTTAGCTTTGTGAGAGAAAACCTCACACAACCAAAGAAAATATTCCAACATATAGGTCAAACAAGTCCTAAATGACGATACGAACTCAACGATATGTCCATATTTTGATTCACATGAACCGGTCACAAAAACGCATATCGAATTGGATTGTTGTACCCGCAAAATGGCGATCCAGTCGATTATCTCAGAATCATACGAATCTTGGGTCACAAGACAAGTCAAATACCATGATTCCAATGGCGCAAGTTTTGTCGCGATAAGACAAGCGCGCACAAAATAATTTAAAAAAATTAAAAAGTTAAGATACGGTGACTTTCGACGAATACGGGTCAATTCCATCGTGCACACGCGACCGATTCAAATTTGTCAATGCCCACACGTCGGGGAAGACCTTACGTGCCTTCGTTGCAATCAGTTTGATTCAAAGTGGTCCAGTTTGACGGAAACAACCTCGTATCGAAAAAAAATTTCAAAAGGATATTTTTCTTTGATTTTTTAAACTGATTTATATTGAGATTAAACTAGAAATAAACAAAACTATTTGAAGGGTTTTAAACTTGGTTATATAGCCTTTACAGTGGAAAAATTAAAATTATGTTTTTTTCATAGGATTGGAAGATATATATATATATATATATATATATATATATATATATATATATATATATATATATATATATATATATATATATATATATATATATATATTCTTTTACAACTTAATCTCTTTTTAAAAAAAATAAAGTTATTTATATTTACCCCCCCCCCACCCCCCCCCCCCCCCACCCCCCCTAATTCATAATTATATATGAATAACTCTATTTTTTTTAAAGACATTAAGTTGTAAAAGAAAATGTGTGTGTGTGTGTGTGTGTGTGTGTGTGTGTGTGTGTGTGTGTGTATATATATATATATATATATATATATATATTCTTTTACATAATTTAATCTCATTTTAACCCCCTCCCCCCCCCCCCCAATTCATAATCATATCTCCAATAACCCCCCCCCCCCCCCCCAAAAAAAAAAAAATTTAAATTAGCACTACCCCACCAATTTTCTAAACACCTATGCATTTTTGTGTGTGTGTGTGGAGGGGGGTGGGGGGGTGGTTAACACTAATTACAATTAACATGTTTTAAAGGATTGGGGGTAGTGGTAATTAAAAAAAAATTTGGGGGTAGTAGAGATATGATTATTCCTAATATTTATTTATTTATTTTATCAGTGCTTTTATTTACATATAGCTATTCTCATATATACAACCATAAGTATAAGTACTTATTAATATTAAAATATTTTTATCTATATTTGTATGTTAATTATTTTAATTGGTGTTGTTATTGTCATTTTATTTTATCCCCAAATACACAATTAGCTATTTATAATTATGATAAATTTCTAAAAAATAGGGGAGGTTACATCAATTCTGGTATGAATCTTTGTGACTCAATCAATTTTGAACCGTAATTTATATTGTTTAACATGTCAAAACTATCTCCGAAAATGACAGTTTAAAATATAAATCTGATCTGTTTTGGTAATGTTTCATGGTGTCAAATTTGAGCGATCACATCTCCCTCACCGTTCTTTTATTTGGTGAACCACCTTCACTAATGCATAGCTGTATAACCTTCTTTAGCTCTGGGAAGTTTGGTTTAATAACTCAATCATTTGATATATTGTTTTTGTGCCCAAAGATAAGGGTTAATGAGAATTGTTAAATTAAAAATCTAAGTTTTGAAATGACATTTTGTGTTCGATTCTCGGATCTCGAATCCAATATCACCGTTGGATTCGTGTCATTGTTGTAGCCTAAATTAATATATAATTTGCTGAAAATGGACTCTGACTAATTTGGCTCCATTTTTTATATTTCTATGGGCTAGCTTTGGACAATGTTTGTCCCTAAAATGGTGATTCTTTTGTCTTCGTCCATTTTTGGGCTTACTATATGTATTATACCTATTTGCCATCATCCAGTTTCATTGGTGATGTTTATTTGGTGTTTGATCTCATTTGGGGGTAGTTAGCTTTTGGACCTACTCTGTGTCAACACGTTCGTGTCCAAAATGTTGACTTCTGCTCTTCATCGGGAAAGTACATTATACTTACTGTTCTCAGTATCTTATAAATGATATCTTTCTTGTTTACATGGCTAGTCTTCATATTGTGATACAGTATTTGGCACACACACACACACACACGAGAGAGAGAGAGAGAGAGAGAGAGAGAGAGAGAGTGACTTATTGTATTATTGATATTTTAATGAGACATTGGAGGGGGATTACCAAGTAGGATTGTAGTCAATCCCCAAATCGATTATTGTGGCTAGTCGCCATTTACTTTTCGTATCGACGTGACATATCCTTATTATGGATAGCCATCATGTATCAATGAGTCGTATCACCCTAGCCGACTACATACCAAAAATGGTATTCCATTCACACTAGATTGGTTTGTTATTATCATTGATTAGTCTCTTCACGTGATTATATTTTAGTATATCTCCATATTTTATTTCATATCATTTCTTGCAACAATTTTATTTACTTGTCATTTCTTATTGTACTTCTTTCGTATATAGCTTTATTTTATATCGTGTAACATTTATGTGCAACTGTTTGCTCCAAAACATATTAGATATTCTAGACATTTTAGGGAACTCTCATGGAGCTCGTGGTCGGAATTGAGGTTCATTGTCTTCCCTTCCTGCTGATAGTTTGAAATGCATAGCGTTCATTCATATGCTTTCAGCCTATTTTTATTGTAGATATTGGTATAGTTTAGTTTATAGTTAGTTATGTGGATACATACAGTTGAGATTATAATGGTCAATACGAGATATTGAGGTATAGATAGCATACTACCGCCAATGTCGCAGTATAGGCTGGACATACTCACATATTCATACCCAATTATTCTGGAGAGGGATGTGACACATTTTTATGGTGGCCCATGCAGGTCTCGTCTTATCATATATTATAATGTGGTGGTAGTACCTAGAAATAGTCGTACTACTGTGAGCCTATGATTGCTTGAAGAGTTGAAAATTTAAGAGTACATCTATAGTTATGTTATAGGTATCTAATAAGTTCTCTCTTATCATCTTGCTTTCTTTTATCAATTTACATTCATTTCAGTTCATCCATGGAACCTTGCTTTAACTTTCGATTGTTAGAAATTGCTTTAAAATATTATCATGGATAAAGTTGAAAGTACGTTCAATAACCTACTATGGTGAGGTAGCTACTGACTGCAACCATTTGTCTAAATCATGGAACCGATAGTTCACTGCAGCTAGATGTACACTGTCAGGATAGTGACTCTAAGTGAAGTAATTTCAGATATATATGATTTTCACATATTATTTAGACTACATCCTATTATGCATCTTGTCTTGGCCTCTTACCGTCACTGTATAAATTGAATCATTTATCCTCCTGATTTGCTTGATCTCTACATTGACTATGAATTGAGTGCATTGGCACATTTATACCATTAACCCTCTTGGTGATTATAGCTTGGACTTGATTGATAGTTGCATAGTTTGACTAATGAATATTGTCTTAAGTATTTGTATTTGGACATTTGGGGTAGTTTCTAGGAAATACAAGAATAAAAATTCCAATTAGTCACATTTTCCTATGATATACATGATTACCTATTTTGATGACCATGAACCGTGGCCTTTAGGATTCAACTTTAGTAAATAGTTTGGAGTAGTGGAACTAATACTAGAGAGAAACTTTAAGATATTAACCATCTATTACTTTATTATTCGAGAGACTTATTCTAAATATGAAGGAATCTTAACATAACAAGATACATATGGTAGGAGAAGGAAATAAAATATGGATAAAATATCGTAAATAGATCTAGTATCTCTAATATCTGAGAATTGATTAATATTTTTTGTTAGAATTAAGTTAGAGGAGTTGAAAGGAAGAAGATTCTTCATCTGAATTAATAGGGACACTAAGATAAAAGAAGGAGGAGCATGAATTCTTAATAAATGTTTGGGTTATTTACACTAACTACCCATATGTTTTTTATTTATAACATGGGGTACCCTTGCTTTTAAATAAATTACACTGACAATCCTTACTTTTTTGGTTTATTATACGAGGTACTCATACTTTAAGATAAAAATAAAAAATTATATCACTAACTACCCCTATTTTTAAAAAAAATCTAAAGGGAGGGGTGGTCAGTGTAATTTGTATAAAAGCAGGGGTACCCCATGTTATAAACCAAAAATATAGGGGTAGTTAGTATAAATAACCCTAAATGTTTGCATTAAAATTCAATTTCTATTAAAAAAATGATCAAATTTATATAGCAATGTGTAGAGGGTAGAGTAATGAAGTCAGTACGTAGTAGTAGCTTCTGAGATGTTAACTCTTTATGACTAAGGATGGAAGAACGATTTAGTAGATTTGATAACTAAACCTTATACTTAAAAGTTTTAATGATAAGACCTTAATGGATTAAGAATATTTCCAAGATTAAAAAATTGGATCATAGAGAGAATTTTGATAAATCTAAACAAATGGAAGAGATTGAGGGAACATAATTTTGATCAATATATACTGGCATTTGATTCTTGGGAAGATTTAATAAGAATAGTGTAAGACCTAAGTAGTAAGGAGTACGAAATAAAACCATATAATTCGAGGAATACGAATTTGAAAGAATAACAAATTGTATGATTATGTCCTTCAAGGTATAAGTCACTAGATGACGATTGTCCATTATCAAGAAAGTGGAAAAAAATTGATGATGAGGATTTGTAAAAAAATAATAAATAAATAAACGATGAGTGACATTGGAATGTGCTATGGAGATTCAAGATAGAAACTTTGACTCATGGAATACATATCTAGTTGGATGAAGATCTTAAGTTAGAGGCAATAGATGTGAGAATTGGTATGGTGAAGTTGGAAATTTCAAGACGATAGATTCC
The DNA here is from genome assembly GCA_036927795.1 of Iris macrosiphon. Lineage (NCBI taxonomy): Eukaryota > Viridiplantae > Streptophyta > Magnoliopsida > Asparagales > Iridaceae > Iris > Iris macrosiphon. Next base: position 30,647,405 of record JAYESA010000014.1, on the reverse strand, counting down.
TTAATGGCTAAGGTAGTGAATTTTAATCTTTTGTAGTTTGTGGGCTCGTAATTGACAATAATGGATCATGAGATTAAATGAAAATGACATAGAGATAAAAATTAAGAGTGGACTCAAAGAGAGTTGAGGATTTTTTGGTTTATGAAATTTATATATCGATCGATTAGATAAACATCTTGGAGGTTAAAATTTAAGGATTATGTATAGGATATAGGTTATAGATTTTAAGTTAGATAGTTATTGAGGAAGGAGATTTTCAAAGGATATGATAAAGAGGATGTTTCAAAAACCAGACATAGAAGGCCTAATGCACATAAAACTTTGGAGAAGACTATATCTTCAAGAAGACGATCTTGGGTAATGGATTTGAATTTTATATCCAACGTTATTCCTTGAATTGTGCTCTTTCTTGTAAACTTACTGTTTGAATATCTCCTATATTTGTATTTTAAAAAATGCTTGTCTTGCAATGCACTTCGTTCCTTGTCATTGTTCCATTGACCTTTTTTATCTTCGCATTTTTTTTGCATCTGTTTAATTTATACTCCATGTTTGAATATCATTTAGTTTGCAATTCCTTTGGGATCCGTTAGCATAATTCTCATAATACCTTGAATAAATTAAGAGGTCTCAAATCGTCAAGGAGTATTAGAAGAAAGGCTCACATTTAGATCGATGGATCGTCCAAAGTGTAGGATTGAACAAGCTTTCTCAAACTACCATTTCCATCTTTCTATGCCTATCCTGAGATTATTTATCTTTTTTTACTCTCGACCTTGCCTTTTCCAAACATAAAATTACATATATTGATCGACTTACCTAATTCTTGCTCAAATCGTACCTCCTTGTCGAAGTCCTACTTACAATATTAACCCATTTTCTCTCGAAATCAAATATTGGTGTCCTAATCGTGCCATTTATTGAAATACAATTCTCATTGATAACTATTTTCCTTATTTCCTATTCCTCTTTGAGATTTTGGAGTATTGTTGTAGCAAAAAAGAATATGTGCTGAAAGACATCTCAAACAGTTCATAAGAAAGCATCTTTAGAAGCAAATGTGGTCATTTTTCAGTCTCCCTGACTAAAATATGTGCACAAAATAAGATGAAGTCTCGCAGCACAAATTTTGAATTTGTCTCCCTTCTGGATAAATTATGCGCTTAAAAGTAAAGGAATTGGTTCAGCTTCTGCAAATAAATGTCAGATATCTTTAGTGACATTTGTCATAAAGTTTGTCAATCATGTGGCTTCATGTGACCCAAAAAAATGTCGACAATATAGAAAACGAGGAGACAACTTTACTAGAGCCTTGTGAAACGGTATTGCGTGTCCAATTATGCCGCAAAATGTGTTTCTCTCAACAAAAGTAGAACAAAATGTGCGTGACTATACTAATTCCTCTCCGTTCACTCAATGCAAAAGCCGTCGTTTGTAGTTTAAATTACGAGGAGATATATGGTGCATTTAATACGAAAATCTCGACATAAATTTTGGGTTTTTAAACGATAGCTTTCTCCATTATTGGAATTTAATATATTCCTCATAACTGTTGCCACGTATCGTGCAAACCATATTGTGTGCGGGCGTTCAGATCCAATAAATGTGAGTATTAATGACAGTTATTTACTTTTTGCACAGAAAAAGCAAACATAGTAGACATTGCTTTTTTGTGCAGAATTTCAAGGATTGGCCGTTTTAGTATAAATCCTATGAACACCTTGGGATTTGTGGTGTTGAAAAAGATTAAAAGCTTTGTGTCTTGTACTGGAGCCTTCTTGCTGTAAGTTTCTCCATATTTTAATACTTAATAAGTTTCTTATTGTTGCCTCGGGTAGTCCAAGGAGAAAAGCGATCGTGCGCAGATCGGACCTCCATCGCTATTATTTCCCAGATTTTTATTCCCATTGAATTTCTTGAATAGGATTCTTTGTATTTGTAAAAGCAATAATCAAATTTTTATAAAATTTAGCAAACTTTTGTTCATAGCAAACAAAATGGAGACTCTGTTGTGGACGAATTTCTCCTCCGGCAAGAAAGTTGTGGAAATTTCCAACGTCGCATTAAAGGGAACCGTGCGAGACACCTTGGTCGTCGAATTCGACCAACAAGATTATGAGGACATCCTTTCAGAGGGACGCTCAAGCCCTTCAACACTTACAAAGCTAAAGAAGACTAAACGTACTTGGCTTCCCAAACCTCGATTCTCCTACCTCAACATTGCCGATGACAATGGGAAGGGTGTGTTGACCTCTGGCAACGAGGAGCAACTTGTTGCAATGCTATGCCGAAGCTTCCTATCCATAGCTCTGTGGACAACATATTTGGCCACGTCAGTCTTTTCGCCAAGATAAAGAGGTTGCAAAGCTCTCACAACAACAAATTTAGTGCAAGCCAGAAAAATATTGGTAGAGGAACCCATTATGATGCCAATGGGGTAGCTGAAAAGTACTCGCCAAATCCTTTGTACATTCAATGTAATGTGAAGAATATTTTAAAGGACTCTGCTTTTCGAAACAATGTTTGCAGAGCAAAGAATCTGCATGCAAATTCTGTTTCCTACAACGGTCGTTGGTGTACGAAAGTTCAAACTCCACGAACAGGTTTTGGAGTTGGATATTTTTCTCATCCATATCCAACCATCAATTCTATGAAGATATGTATTACGTGTCACAAGATGCAAAACTATACGCATAAAGAGAAAAGCAGCTCGGACTCTATAAACCTAAGGAGAGAGCAGCATTCTTCTACGCGTAGAAAAGAAGCAACATAAAGCTCCAATGAGATTTTTGCGCGCAGAAGACGAAAAACTATACAACCTACAGAATTAGTCTACTTTCCGTGCCAAAACTAGAGTTGTTGAACTGGACCCCTGCGCAAAAAATATATGCACACAGAAAGTGATCCAGAGGCATAATTCACCTTCTTCTTCTTCTTCTTCTTCTTCTTCTTCTCTCGACTTACGCAATGTGTTCAACTAGAAGCATAAAAAAAAGAGTCCTTGACTGCAGCAATGGTATTTCCCTGTGAGCATCACTGTCATAACATCATAATTAACTGTTGTTGTTCAAAAGCAGTCTAGTCATCAACCAAGCAGTCTGTGTTCGACCGACTACACTACTCTTCACCAATTGGGCAGTGCTCCAGAAGAAAAGAAAATGATGAAGATGAGGACTTTTCCTTTGCCCCGATCTATATGGCATGGTGGTCTTCTAATGGGGGACACGACCAAAGATGCAATCGCGAAGAAAGTATGAACACTCCATTCACTTCTTCCATTGCGTCAAATAGATCCTGAAACCACCAGAGAGGTAATTTCACTCCACTACCTTCTTCTCGTGGCAGAAGCAGACCAAGAATCAACTAGCGAGTTGAGAAGTCAGTGGCAGATCTAAAGTTGATCGGGTTTAAACGACCCAACTCTGATGACAAGGGCAAGCATCCCTAAAGTAGCAACAATGCTAACCGCAATGGCAAGGGGAAGGAGTCCCTCACTGTTGACATATCAGTAAATCCTTCTCAACAGAAGTAGAATGGGGTAGATAACCTAAATCCTTAGCTAGAGTTCAACTTTGATAAGGAAGATATTATTAAAATCTTCTACATTCTGACGAAGGCCAACAAGCTCAGGCATCCTAACATCAAAAGACCTGAAGAGATGGATCGTACCAATGACCCCAAATACTTTCTATTCCATCAATACGTACATCATTATACCAAGGATTGCTACGTATTAAAAATAAGAATCCAACAGCTGATGGACTCCAAGGCTATCACACTCCACACCGACCAAAAGAAGGTTACCTTCAATATGGTATCATTGCAATTTCGTGACTTTACAACGCTTGAAGTGTAAGATGGTGTTGTCTCGATACCAAAATCTACGATGAATATTGTTAATCTTCCTCTACCCGCAACCAAGCAAAAGGATGGTTCTACTCACTACTCCATGTGGTGAGATTATGTGGGTTCATCCTAACATCATCTAAGACACGGAAAAAGAGACTCCTTCCTCTAGTTCCAAACAAACAAAAGGAGAAGAAAAGCAAGCCATGTCATATGGTGCTCCCTGCGTATCCAGCTGTTGACGAGGCACGGTTTGGAGAAACTAGGTCCAACAAGGCCTATTTAGGGACTTACGATCCAGTCTAGGAGGATGAATCTCCAACCCGCTCCTGCTACTTCTCTTTCTTCTCTAGAAGTAGGTCCGTCGAAGCAAACAACGGCAAAAAAAAACTAAACGGAAAGAAATTTGGTTTGACAAGTCTTTGAAGAAAAACTTGCCTCAAAACTTGACAAGCCATTCAACTTTGAAATATTGGCACAACTTGCCAATATACCAACTCGATTATCCATTTACGAGCTGCTTTGTCTCTTTAAAGAAACTCGAGACATATTAAGTAAGGCATTGGTATATGCCGACTCATACTTGGCCCAGATCAAGTCGCCAGCCAAAGATCTTGATACGTGTCCCCATTATCACAGTGTGATTGAAAAGATACCAAACATAACATTTTCATAAGAGGATATTTTACTAAAAATAGTTGTCATGAAAGACCATTATTGTCATGCCCGAGTCCCAAAAATATTGAACCAGGCCACATGATAATGCCAGTTACGTATCAAGTGGACTCTAGTCCAACTCAAATACGTATAAGCTGTTCGGTGAGGGTCACTATTTGGATAACACTATAAATATCTGTCTCAATCCATAAAAAACAAAATAAAAGAATGGATAATATATCATGGTGTGTATCCCATACTACACATGTCTGAGTAGACTCGAAAGAAATAACATGAGTTTACAAATACTAGGCTATATCGGCAAAAAATAAGCAATAAGGATATAATAGATGAACAACGGAAGAAATTATACAAATACCTAATAACAATACCTGTAAACTGAGATGATACGCATCCGCATCTCTAGAAGAACTCAACAACAATCGACACTGCAAATCTGGAAGGGAACCAGGTCCTTAGAGGGACGTAACAAGATACATAAAAATATGCTATAATGCAATAAAGTATAGATTCTAGGGTGTTCTAGCAACTAAGTATAAATGCAATGAGGACAGACTTTGACATATGGGTTTATCTCTAATAGGGTACTCGTGCAGTAGCACTCCCTCCGGACTCCCATCATGCAGCATCATCAATAGTGAACGCTACTCGTAGCCCCTATTGTAAACACCCTGTTTTTCAGAATAATTTTAATATAATTTTTCCCGGATTTTTTGGTATTTTTCTGGATGAAGAACCAAGGAAATTGAGAGTTAAAGATTTTTAAATGCAGTTAATTGATGTTAAAATATTATGGAAATAATATTTTATGGTGTAAAATGGAAAACCGGACATATGGTATTTTTCGGTGAATTTATTGGACTCCGGAGACGCGTTTAAAGCCTAAAAACTAATGGATAACTAAACCGAACCAAACCAAATCGAACCAACCCTGCCTGAACCGAACCCAGCATAGCGGGTCGGGTCGGGTTGGATCCGAGCCAAACCCGACCCGGACCCGAAAACCAGATGGAAACCCTAGCAGCCGCCGGAGTTCCTGTAGCAGCCTATAAAAGGCTGCCTCGATATTCGCGCTGCTCCTCTTTCCCTCTTCGCCGCCGCGTTCCCTCTGATCCTCCTCGCCTCTAGACGCAGCCGCCGAGTCGACCCCGACTTCTCCCTCAACACCATCACCGCCCGCTGCACATCCCCCGACTCCGCCGACAGAACCCAGAGCCCCTCGACTCCTTTCCCTCCGCGCGAGCGCCACCCGCGTCCGCCCCTCGACTCCTCGCCTCGACAGCCTCCAGAGTCCCATCTCCGCCAGGCCAGTCGACCCCCTCGCCGTCGATCAACCCCGCCGACCTCAACACCTCCACCGCTTCCCCCGAGTCGACCCAGCCGACGACGACCCCGACTCCCCTGTGTTCGACCGCTCCGGCCGAGGTCCCCTCCGCACAGCCCGACGAGCCGCCCCATCGACCAGAGCAGCTACTCGCCGACGGTTCTCCGGCAACACCCTGAACCCTAGCTTGGATGCTGTAGAAGCATGAAAAATACGCCGGATGACTATACGCGGCATATTGCTGTAGAGCAGCGTAAGCAGAGGCCTTCAGAGCCATCAAACGTGCAACAGAGCTCTTCCCGCTAAAAATGTAGCATGAAATATGAAAAGCTCGAAGGACCATCCGCGTAAGGCAGTACGTCCAAGCCGCTTCAGCGTAAAAAGGGTCCCCCATCGCCTCCAGGGCATAAAACTCATCCTCTTTCAAACATAGCATTGAGGTGTACAAGAGACGCTTCGTATTCTTCGAAGTGAACCTGTCAGAGCCTGCAATGAACCTGACGTCTGGACTTCTGACAAAGGGATACGGCTCGACTACCCAGACGATGGCTATAATGATGGCACAGTACTGTGACCCAGGCTGTCAAATACCGCCATCCCCTTTGCGTAAACAGCTTTTACAAGCACGAAGGGATACGCTGCCTTATTTTACACAGGCAAAACACGAGCTGTTTACGTTCTGCAGTAGACAAACCGCCTGCCACACCAAAAACTGCACTCCGTACGGGGTTCGAGGCACGTCTCTACGTCTAATGCACAGAGCGGTGACAGTTTCTCGAGGCACGTCTCTACGTCTAATGCACAGAGCGGTGACAGTTTCTCAAGGCACGTCTCTGCGACTGATGCGCAGAAGGGGTTACAGACCTTCAGAAAACACACCTCTACATTTAATGCACAGGATGGTGGCAAATCTTGGCATTTAATGCAAGAGATTTGATTATATCTTCAAAAGCCGTAATTTCGGCTAAGACGTCCACATCAGCACTGTGGCACGGTACGCAGCAGCTTCTACGCCCATCCAGCGTTTGTGCTCATTCGGCTTCTACGCCTGCTCGGCTTCTACGCCCATTCGGCTTCTACGCCTGCTTGGCCTCTATGACCATTCGGCTTCTACGCCTGTTCGGCCTCTATGACCATTCGGCTTCTACGCATGTTCGGCTTCTACGCCCATTCGGCTTCTACGCCTGTTCGGCCTCTATGACCACTCGGCTTCTACGCCTGTTCGGCTTCTACGCCTATTCGGCTTCTATGCCGGTTTGATAACTATTTGGCTTCTATGCCATGGTGACAGACATTTGGCTTCTATGCCAACCTCTTCTACGCAATGGATACCTACCTACGTGGCTTCTACGTCGTGATCTTCGTAGCGATTATACGTATTTTGTCCCTTAGTTGGACCCGCGTCACACGCTCATTCAAAGGATCATCTATACGCAGGCATTGGTTACTTTAACCGTTGTGTAAAAGGGTGCTGTACTTTCCACTCCTCGGTTTCTACACCGACGAAGTGGTTACTGTCACTAAACCTCTATAAATAGAGACCTTTATCAATGAGGAACAAGGTCAAAAAATTGGTCAAGAAATCAATATCAGATCCTAGGTCGAGACTTAAAAAAATCGAACAAGGTCGAACCTCCAAAGAGATCGAACCACGGGTCGAAACATTGGAGATTGAGGAGAGATCGAAGAGTCTTTGAGAGAGAGAGAGAGAGAGAAGCATCCAGAGCTCAGGCAAAGAGTAGGGATCGACGACTTTGGCATCGTGCATCCACCCTCTTCTGCAACCTTCGAAGCTGCTTCCTGTCTTCCACGGCACTTCTTCAACATCGTGTGGTCCAAGGGCTAAAGTGATCGACTGCAGATCAGACACCTATAGCAATATTTACCCAGATTAAATAAATTGTACTCCCATATCCTCGTATAGGATCAAATTGTACAAGTTTGTTTGTAAACCAAAGAAGGCGGATTTCGTATAAACTCTATCTTGAATACATTTTCATTCTTTCGTTTAATACCACAAACAGACGCAGCAACCCGATACGCAGGACACGAAGTTGACCCTCGGACACGTGGAATTCAGCGTTCACGGAGCCCTGTTCAGGTACCATTTTCTCTCACATCATAGCTCCGTTTTAGTTTCCGTCAGTTGCTACGCGTAGACCGTATAACCCTCTCGGTACCCGTATAACTCGTTCGGTGCATCGCGTCCTGTGGTGATCGCACACCGCGATCCAAAAATAGGAAAAATAAAGCCCTATTTTACCCCAGAACTGAGTACGCCCTGCCAAATGGGACAACTTGGTCGCATGCGGTCTTTACCAAAATATGTGCGACGTTGATACGGACGTGTGGGACTTCGCAGAAGTCGATTCGGATGTGCGTGCACACCGGAATCAACGCGTATCCGACGACACCGTCCCGTATCCGCCCTTTCTGGAACAAGCTGTAATTTTGTGTACACATGTTGGATCAAGACAAAACTTGCGCCATCAGACCCGTAGTAATATGCTGGTCCTGTGACCCAAGTTTGGTCTGATTCTGAGAACGTTGACAAAATCGCGTATCGTGGGCCCTAAGGCTCCACTTGACGGGCGATTTTGTGATCGGCTCATCGAAATCCAATTCTGAAAGTTTCGTTGGGTTCGTATCATCGTTCCTGACTTGTAGACACTAACTTTGAGAAATTTGGAGACCTTTGACCCTGACCCACTTTTTGGTGCAAAGTGGCCCACATGTGGACCCCGCTTTGGCCCAAAAATAACATTTTTGCCCCTGTGTCCAAATTGGACTTAAGGACAGGCGTTTCTAGCTATTTGATATCTTCTGAGACGGTTGGTGATGTTTATTACAGCTTTTAGAGGAGTACCCACAGGATTCACTGATACCAGGACGACTGTTGATATTCAAACATCAGGCAAGTGTACCTTGTCAAACTCTGCAGTATTGTTACATATTTTCCTTGCTTTATTTACATTTTTGTGCATGCTTAACCTAGGACCGTGTGACGTACTTAGCGTCCGATTATTAGTCGGGTGCCAATACCGTACGCGATGTTGGGTATGGTCATCTAGAGATGGATATTCGTGACACTTTATCTTCTCGTACTTGTCTTATCAAGTACCATACGACCCAGGACACTTGACACCATTCATGATACAGGATCTTCCGAGATATTCGTGGTGATTCTGCATAGGATACAGGACTTGACAGAGATACTATATTCATAGATACTTATGACTTGTTGCATTAGCTATGATCCCGCTTGACATGGACATGAGACGTTATGGTCATGGTATACGTGGTTACATTGGGTGGGGAGAGACACACAGGCTACAGGCTGTTTCATATATATATCTACTACTATTGTGAGGCCGTAGACTCTCGTAGCAGAGCTAGGCACATTACGTGTTATTATCGCTACCGGCTCCCTGACACAGAGCTTGTAGTGGCTCAGCCTGAGTACTCGTGTTGCTCTCACTTGCATTTTCATATAGATGGTTACTTATTTGCCCTATTTATTTTATTATCTACTGCACTGCATTTATTTTGGCATGAGCTTTCTTGTACCTTGCTATGTCTCCTGAGGACCTGGATCCGGATTATGTCCCCAGGATTTGAGGACGAGATCTATCCCGAGGTATACGGGACCGGAGCAGGAGCTGATCCAGGAGCTGTACCGCCATCCGAGGATGAGGTATTAGCCGAAGACTTTTCCTGAGCATCTATGTTCCATGCTCAGTATTTATTATTTATTTCAGTCATTTACTTTCTGGTCTGTTGAACCATTGTATCAGATGTTTATCGGGTTATTCTCCGAAGTACTTTGTTGAGACTGATTGATGATTTACATTTCTTATATTCTGTGGATCATATTTATACCTTGTGTGGATGAGATTAGTTGTGCCATGTTGTCGTAGACTTGTTTTATAGCTTAAGTATTCCCTGATGGATCCATTAAATTGGGTTTGTCCATCGGTGCGTGCTGCTGGCCATTGCCACGTGTCTGGTCCCTCGGTATTTTGAGACTGGGGCGTGATATGATTTTTGTGGTGGCCCACGCAGGTCTACGACTAAATCGTTCGGTTTCAACTTAGGGACCGAACCAGCCTGCCCTAAGGATAGGATAAGTTCTAGGATCTCATCCATTATTTAAACCATGTTTGAACTCTATATCGAACTCGAAATTGTTACTTGAATTGCATCATGTTTGATTCCTCTGAGCGTTCTTACAGTTTATCTTTTTGTTGCAGAGTAATGGATCCCAGGAATGGAGACGAGATTCCATTGGATACGCCACACGATGCTGTGGTTACTTATATAGACGGAGTGACCCCAGGGAATGGAGGACAAGCATCGCAGAGCGATCAAACCGGTCAGCCTAATCCAAGGTTCCGGAGAGATGATATCCTACCTCCACCACAGTTCACTCCACAGATGCCAGTTTTCCCGCCAGGACAAGCTATGGACGGGCAACAGATGTTCCAGATGATGTATGCCATGATGCAAGCCCAGTAACAGATTCAGCAAGAGGCCCATCGGCAGGAGGCGGAGTATCTAAAAACCAGCCTGGTATCCGCATTGGAACAGGCAAATCCACCAACGAGGCGATCATCGACGGGATCTATCACAGATTTTTGTCATATCAAGCCTCGTACATTTTCTGGTAAAGAAGGGCCAACAGAAGTTCATGAATGGCTCACTAACATACAGCATCAGTTGGAAGTCGCTGAACTTCCAATAGAGAAATAGATGACTGCAGTCAGAATGCAGTTGACTAAAAATGCACATCACTGGTGGTTAGCTGAAGAAAGGAGGCTCGGACAGGACCGAGTCACATGGGAATAGTTCTCCAGACTCTTCCAAGAGATGTGCATTCCAGCAGTTGCACGGTCAGAGCTCAGAGACAAGTTCAACCGCCTTATCCAAGGCAATATGACAGTGGAAGAATACAACGCGAAATTTATTCGCCTAAGTCATTTCACCCCAACTTTGATCTCGATAGAGGAGGAGAAAGATGAGAAGTTCTTTGATGGACTGAAGTTCGAGCTCCGGAGATTGATTGGCTCGGTCGCACCTACATCTTATACGGATGTCCTTGCAGCAGCACGACGCATGGAGCGCGTCACTAGAAGGGAGTCAAATCTGAAGAGGCCCATCACATCAGCACCATCCAGGACAGCACATAGAGATTCTGTAAAATGATTCCAGAGGAGTATACCAGAGAGAGCAGCACACAGGGCCATATCTCTTCCTACTTGTCACCACTGCGGCAAGGTAGGACACATTGAGAGAGAGTGCAGGCGTAAGTTGGGACTATGCCTGCTTTGCAGATCAAACCAGCACCTATCCAGAGACTGCACTAAACATAGAGAGGGAGCACCGAGACTAGCCTTGCCTGCCCCACGACCAGCTTATCCAGCAGTAGGAGCACAGCAGACAGGAGTTGGAGGCATCAGGCCACCAGCCCCGGAAGGAAATCAGCAGAGACCACCCCTGGCACCACAGGCAGCTTTATTTCAGCAGGCTCAACAGCAGAAAGGTCCAGCTCAGGGACGAGGTCAGGCATTCACATTAGCTGTTGAGGAGGAAGCTACAGCGGGCGAGGTCATCACAGGTACTATTTTAGTAGCTTCATTACCAGCTGTAGCATTATTTGATTCTGGAGCATCGCATTCATTTATAGCAGCTAACTTTGTAGCCACCCATAGAGTAGCTACCGCACCCCTTCCGAAGATGAAGAAGAGGTGGAATTATTTCGGTTAGTGACGTCTGTAGATCATGTTCTATAGTAGTCTGTGGAAGAGAGATACGAGCTCAATTTCTAATATTTTCCATGTCGGATTATGATGTTGTACTTGGTATGGACTGGTTAAATCAGTACCATGCGACTCTTGATTGCCGACTTGGGCGGGTTATATTTAGACCGCCTGGACATCCAGAATTTGAGTTTCTTCGAGGAGCAGTAGAGCAAGGAGTTCAGCCTACTCTTAGGGTACTATCTGTAGAAGGGGAGATAGGTTACCCAAGAGTCATATCAGAATTTGTGGATGTATTTCCTGATGATCTTCCAGGTTTACCGCTTGATCGAGAAATAGAATTCACAATAGACTTAACTCCAGGAGCAGAACCTATCACTTCATCAGTATATCGGCTAGCACCTAAGGAGTTAGTGGAATTGAAAGAACAGGTTAACGATCTTCTGGAGAAGGGCTTCATTCGGCCCAGTGTTTCACCTTGGAGAGCACCCATATTATTTGTGCCGAAGAAGGATGGAACAATACGGTTGTGCATTGACTACAGGGCACTAAATGCGGTGACCATCAAGAACAGGTATCCCTTACCACGCATTGATGATCTATTTGATCAATTGAGTGGTACAAGGGTATTCTCGAAGATTGACCTTAGATCCGGCTATCATCAGATCAAAGTAAGGAAGGAAGACGTACCGAAGACAGCTTTTAGGACCAAGTATGGACATTATGAGTTCTTGGTAATGCCGTTTGGTTTAACCAACGCGCCGGCAGTGTTTATGAGTTTGATGAACAGAGTCTTTCATCAGTTCTTGGATAAATTTGTGGTGGTGTTCATTGATGACATTCTCATATATTCCAAGAGTCACGAAGAGCATGAGGAGCATCTCAGAATCGTGTTAGAGACCTTGAGGCAGGAGAAGTTATATGCCAAACTCAATAAGTGTGAGTTCTGTATGGACAAAGTGCCTTTTTTGGGACACATCATCTCAGGAGAAGGACTTTTCGTGGATCCAGAGAAAGTTCCGGCAATAAAGACTTGGCCTACACCCACATCAGTTGCAGAGGTGAGAAGTTTTCTCAGACTTGCGAGGTATTACCGAAGGTTCGTAGAAAATTTCTCAAGGATTGCAGAACCGATGACAAAGCTGACACGTAAAGACCAGGAGTTTATATGGACAGAAGACTGCCAGAAGGCTTTTGAAGAATTGAAGAGAAGATTGACAACAGCACCTGTCTTGACTCTTCCTTCAGGGTCAGGAGGTTTTGTTGTTTACAGTGATGCATCAGGCAGTGGATTAGGATGTGTTTTGATGCAACATGGCAAAGTCATTGCTTATGCGTCGAGACAGTTGAAGGACCACGAGAAAAACTACCCAACACACGATCTGGAGTTAGCAGTAGTTATATTTGCGTTAAAGATTTGGAGGCACTACCTTTATGGGGAGAAGGTAGAAATCTTTACAGATCACAAGAGTCTGAAGTATGTATACACTCAAAAGGAGCTTAACATGAGGCAAAGACGTTGGCTTGAATTGATGGTAGATTTTGACATAGATCTGCAGTATCATCCGGGAAAGGCGAATATGGTAGCAGACGCACTCAGCAAAAAACCTACGGCTTATTTCTTGACGATGCAGCCCGAGTTATTGAGAGATCTACAGGAGCTTCAGATAGAGGTTGTTTTACCAGGACAGAGTGGATTGCTGGCTAATCTGGAAGTTAAGTCATCACTCGTGGAGAAGATTAAAGAGGCATTGCCCACCGATGCTAGATTTCGAAGACTGAAAGAGAGGATGGAAGCAGGCATGCAGACAGGACTTCGCATACACGAAGACAGGACATTGAGGTTTGGAAATCTCCTGTATGTTCCAAATAGAGAATTGAGACAGGAGTTAATGACTGAAGCACATAGCTCCATGTACTCTGTTCACCCAGGAGGAACCAAGATGTACCGAAACTTGAGACAGTATTATTGGTGGCATGGAATGAAAAGGGAGATTGCAAGATTTGTGGCCAAATGCTTAGTCTGCCAGCAAGTAAAGGTCGAGCATCAAAGGACTGCAGGTATGTTACAGCCGCTCCCTATACTAGAATGGAAGTGGGAACATATCACGATGGATTTTGTCACAGGATTTCCAAGGAGCCCCAGCGGAAGAGATGCAGTATGGGTTATCGTGGATAGACTCACTAAATCGGCACACTTCTTGCCATTTAGAGTTGGACAGTCCACAGAGGTACTAACCGACATGTATATGCGATAAATCGTCAAATTACATGGAGTGCCGGTCAGTATTATATCGGATCGAGATTCGAGATTTACATCTCATTTCTGGAGAAGCATGCAAGAGAGCCTGGGCACCAGACTCAAATTCAGCACAGCTTACCACCCACAGACAGATGGCCAATCAGAGCGCACCATTCAGATCTTGGGGGATATGTTGCGATCATGTATGCTAAACTTTGGAGGATCTTGGGAAGATTATTTGCACTTAGTAGAGTTCTCCTACAACAACAGTTATCAGGCCAGCATCCAAATGGCACCATTCGAGGCATTATACGGAAGGAAGTGCAGATCTCCTATATGTTGGAGTGACGTTGGTGAACGTCAAATACTGGGTCCAGAATTGGTAACGCAGACAGTGGAGAAGGTGAAGCAGATTCAGAATCATCTTCGAGCAGCTCAGGATAGACAGAAGTATTGGACAGATACTCACAGACGTCCCCTAGAGTTCAAAGAAGGAGAGCACGTATTCTTGAGGATTTCGCCCACTCGAGGTACTATTAGATTCGGGAGCAGAGGCAAGTTGAGCCCAAGGTATATTGGGCCATTTGATATTCTATAGCGCATTGGTGAGGTGGCTTATCGTCTTGTATTACCTCTATCCTTAGAGGGAGTGCATGACGTATTCCACGTCTCACAGCTGAGAAGGTACATGACCGACCCAAGTCACGTAGTCGATCATTCAGAGATTGCAGTGGGCCCAAGCTTGAGATATGAAGAACAACCAGTGGGCATCCTCGACGTCAGTGAGAAGATATTACGGGGACAGACAATCAGACTGGTTCGTGTAGCATGGAAATATTATTCTCCTGGCGAATCAACTTGGGAACGAGAAGATAGTATGCGCCAGCGTTATCACCACTTATTCACGGATGCAGTTGTAAACTAAGCAACCTTGTATTTTTATAGTTCTTCCTTTAGTAGCTCATGCTTTGATTGCGAGGACGCAATCCTCTTAAGGGTGGTAGATTGTAAACACCCTATTTTTCAGAATAATTTTAATATAATTTTTCCCTGATTTTTCGGTATTTTTTTGGATGAAGAACCAAGGAAATTGAGAGTTAAAGATTTTTAAATACAGTTAATTAATGTTAAAATATTATGGAAATAATATTTTATGGTGTAAAATGGAAAACCGGATATATGGCATTTTTTGGTGAATTTATTGGACTCTGGAGACGCGTTTAAAGCCTAAAAAACTAATGGATAACTAAACCGAACCAAATCGAACCAACCCTGCCTGAACCGAACCCAGCATAGCGGGTCGGGTCGGGTCGGATCCGAGCCAAACCCGACCCGGACCCGAAAACCAGATGGAAACCCTAGCAGCCGCCGGAGTTCCTGTAGCAGCCTATAAAAGGCTGCCTCGACATCCGCGCTGCTCCTCTTTCCCTCTTCGCCGCCGCGTTCCCTCTGATCCTCCCCGCCTCGAGACGCAGCCGCCGAGTCGACCCCGACTTCTCCCTCAACACCTTCGCCGCCCGCTGCACATCCCCCGACTCCGCCGACAGAACCCAGAGCCCCTCGACTCCTTCCCCTCCGCGCGAGCGCCGCCCGCGTCCGCCCCTTGACTCCTCGCCTCGACAACCTCCAGAGTCCCCATCTCCGCCAGGCCAGTCGACCCCCTCGCCGTCGATCAACCCCGCCGACCTCAACACCTCCGCCGCTTCCCCCGAGTTGACCCCGCCGACCTCAACACCTTCGCCGCTTCCCCCGACGACGACCCTGACTCCCCTGTGTTCGACCGCTCCGGCCGAGGTCCCCTCCACACAGCCCGACGAGCCGCCCCGTCGACCAGAGCAGCTACTCGCCGAAGGTTCTCCGGCAACACCCTGAACCCTAGCCTGGATGCAGCAACCCGATACGCAGGACACGAAGTTGACCCTCGAACACGTAGAATTCAGCGTACATAGAGCCCTGTTCAGGTACCGTTTTCTCTCACCTCGTAGCTCCGTTTTAGTTTCCGTCAGTTGCTACGCATAGACTGTATAACCCTCTCGGTGCCCGTATAGGGGTACATGTCCTATGTTGTTGCATCCTAACTCTGTGTCCAAAATATGTGCCAGGGTCCTGCAAGATACGGTGTATCTATTCAGTAGTGTGGGCGCAATCTCTAATGGCCTAAGTTGGAAATGTAAAGAACCAACGCATCCCGTTGGCTGCACCCAGAGTCATGCTCGGATGCGCGTATAAAGTAAACAATATAATGTATAAGGCAGGTATTGAAACTGAAATAGAAATATAGCATAATGGTAAGGTATACTTTCCTGGATCTTGAATGGTGGTATGGCAAAGTCCAAGTAGCAAACTTTGTAAGTCAACAACCTCCAAAAAGATAGGATCTGAGTAAACGTCTTCAGATGCTGAAAAGATATCACTAACATTTTCATAATGAGTGAAATAGTCATAATTGACTATCCATAAGTCAAATTTGGACACATGGACAAAAAAACAGTTTCGGGTCAAAACCGATTACACATGTAGCCCGTTTTGCACCGAAAAAATGTGTCAGAAGTAAAGTTCTTCAAATTTAGCAAATTTAGTATCTAATGTGACCAAAATAATGATACAAACTTAATGGAATATCCAAAATTTTGATTTTGCTGTGCCGGTCAAAAAATTGCCTAAGTCGGACCGTGGGGCACCCAAAACGATATTCTGATCAACGTTCTCAGAATCGAACCAAACATGGGTCACAGGACCAGTGTAATATTGCGAGTCCAATAACATAAGTTTTGTTTCAAAATGACAAGCATGCACAAAGTAATTTAAAAAATTTGAAAAGAACTGATACGGTATTTTTTTACGGATACGGGTTGATTTCGTTGTGCATATGCGACCAAATTAAATTTTGTCAAATCCCATATGTCCGTATTTACTGTACACACTATTCGATACAAATAGTACGTGATGAGAAGGCCAATTTTTTTAGACGGACCCTATATTAGGAAATTTTAGGTTTTTGAAAACAGGTTTTTCGTCATTTTCAAACAGAAATAATTGGATATTAAAAAAAATTAAATAAAACTATTTAAAGGAAAATAATCTTGGATATGTTCAAAAAGATTTTTAAAATAATAAATATTTTGGGAGAAAATAGGCTACAAACATGGGGGTTTGAACTGATTTTATGCACTATTCTAAAGCAGTTTTTCGTCGACTTTAAGTCAATTTTTCACATGAATTAAACCAGTAAAAAATAATCTAATTAAAAGGGTTTGTAGATGTTTATGTTGTGTATTGATCGAAGAGGGAGAAAACTTACTTAAAAATAGGGGGTTCGAGTAGTGGGATGTTGTCGCGCGCAGGGTTGTGGACGGCCATGGGCGATGCTCCGGCGACCAGCAGCGGTGGCGGGGAACTCTAATGAGAGGTCGCCTGGAGGTTAGGGTAGGGTTTAGTGAGGAGGTTTCTTGGAAATTATTTAAAAATAGAGAGTAGGCAGAGGTCGGCTTCGGCCGATCGATTTATATGGAATTCCTCAATAGTTTTCCTAAGAAGAAGATTTCCAATGGATTTGAATTTACGGTTAATGGAAGGTAGTAAGTATGGATTGAATGGGTACAATAATGAAGGAATTTGAATTCAAAAAAATGAAGAAGGAAGGAGGGCATCGCGGATGTGTCGCGCGACTATAGGGGGCGGTCTAGGCTCGGGTTTGGTGAGTCTAGGTTTTGTTTAAAAAAAAAATTAACAACATACCATATATATATATATATATATATATATATATATATATATATATATATATATATATATATATATATATATATATATATATGTATATAGTTAATAAAATATGGACATATATGAATAAACTCTAGAAAAAAAATTTCAAACACATAAAAATATAAACAATATACGTATGTATGTGGTAAAATTTGTTATAGAGATATTTATAAAAGTTATTTAATTAATCAAAAAATAAATAAATTCTAATTAGCTAAAATAGGAGATGGTGCTAATAATTAAGTAATTAAAATACTGCTAATAAAATAAAAAAATTATTATTATTTGAGAGGGGATTTACATTCTACCCAACTTATAAAAAAGTTGCCCTCGAAATTAAAATAAGCATGGTAGAAAAGAATAAGAGAATTCACTGCAGAAGAAAGATAAATACGACTCGTTGTATCGATTTTCTCGATATTATAAATAATGCACGATCTAAAGATAGAGAATACAAAGTGATAGAAAAGAATTTAGGTATGCAAAGTCATACCTTGATTCTCGAAAGATGGAGGATACAGTTACTAATGGGATCTTAGTTTGATGTCATATTCTAAGAGAAATGGTACGCTTAGTCCAAGGTGCAACCCAACTTATAGGAATTAAGTTGGTAGTGGAAACTCTAGTCATGATCATATTTATAAGATTTCTAGAAGATATCTAATTCCATGAAAAATATAAGAATATTAGGCACTTCTGGATTTAGTCTAGGTCTCCTTAATAAACCTAGATACTACCCTAGTGCTATTGGTCAATAACACTATAAGAGAAAGTATTTTAAATTCAACATTGCTGCTATATAGGTCATGTCTTCAACTAGACAATAAAAAAGGACTTTGTCTGATATAACTATGATAAGGTGGTACAGATGGATACGATCATCACATAGCATGGATGCCGATGAGACAAGATCGAGGGAATCACGAAAAAAAATTGCAGAATAAGCTTAGAGAGAATTATAGTAAGTTCAAGAAGTATTTTCACATGATTGGATTTCTAATAGAAGGGATGATCAGGTAGGCATATGGAGAATTTAAGTCATGGTTCAAAGTTAATGACTAGGTCAAGTGAATGCAATAGAAAAAAACGAGTACTTCACAGTGATATGGACATTAAACACAAGAAGATGTTCTAATCAAAGGGTTAGTTTTCAAAATTATGGCACAACTAGGGAATGAGTAGGGATTCTACTCATCATGTAATTAGAATAAATTTGTCACTACAAAATCACGAGATTGTGATTGCAAAATAAACAAGTAATCATAATATGAAAAGGTTGGCGAATTATAACTTTGGGGTTACTAGAGCAATCTTGGATTTCAGATGATCAAACAGATTGAAGAAGTTGCACGCCTACTTATACTAGGGTATAGTCCATCTCTTCTGGTTTCCTAAGATAACATTCAAATTTTAATAATGCAACTAGCAAAACTTAAAACCAAAATCTAACTTATATTACCTATCCCTTTTATATCTTATCTTCTCTCCAACTAGTTCTCTCAATCATATGTCCTGGTTTTCTCAAATATCACTTTAAAATACTAGGAATGTAGTCTACCAAGTTCTTTAACCATCATTTATCCATGAAGATTTAGCATGATCTTTGTCTCCATTTAAAAAGCAATTACACTTCCAAGATTTTTTTTCCCAATTCACAACTCAACTCTAAATACAATTTATCAGTCTATTTAAGGGTACCCTTCTTCCATTTATTCCTATATTAAAATATCAAAATTTTATTTCTCTCCTTACCTCGTGCTATTTTACTGCTTGTTTGGTTCATGTCATCTAACATAATCGTATTCATGGGTCTCAAATAATATGTGGTACTACCAACTTATTATTGCATTATCACAACTTATATAAGATATCAGTTCCTATCATTCTTCATGGAGATTGTATCATCTATTTTCTTGAGCTAACATTTTTATTCTTTCTCTGAGTCTTGACCCTTAAGATTGAATTTACCACCACACAACTTGCTTAAGTCATGCACTCTCCGTAATCCTCATTATGTTATTATAGATAATCCTTATTATAATCCTTGTTCCAATTTACTTTATGACACTCCCCAATTTTTATCTTTCTTCGAATAAAATTTCTTACCATTTTATCCTTAATCCACTTCAATTATTCTACTTAAATATATGATTTCTCTTATAATTCTTTCCTCTTTATATCCATTATGGGTACCTTAATCCAAATATAACTATTCTATTTACAATTCCTTTGGAATTTCTATCTAACCTGTATCGATCAAGAATTTATCATAATAATAGTTACTAGTTTATTTAAGGTAAGATCTCTAACTCTAATCTCCAACTCTTATTTATGACTACACACTGAAAATAGAAAAATTATAATCAATCCTTAATATCTATACTATACCCTTATAAGTTATATTCTAACTATCCTTATTTGTACATTTGACAATCTATCATTTCTAGATATTTATAAGCAATATACAATCCTTATAAGTACGCCTAACCCTCATATACTTAACTTATTAAGCAGAGGTCAAGGCTAAGCTAGACAGGTGATTAATTCTAAACCCTTAACAAACTATTCTCCTGTCAAGAAACCTTCTAGTCATGGCTTTAATTGATCATTTTTATTCTAACCTGACTATTTATGAGAAGTATACATCTAGATCTTATACAAACTCATTCACTCTATTCAATACCTCGTTGCACTATTATTCATATTTTCCTCCTCTATAATAACATATGATTCTTGTATGATCATCCAAGATCTATCTTTCTTGTCAGAGTTCTCTTGGCTATGCTACTACCCTATTTAAATTTAAATTTCCAACACAAGCATGAGGTCATGATTATCTCCTCCAATTGAAAATTTTCTCGAACTCCATGTAATGATAAAAAATTTATACCAAATTATGTCTAGTCTTAAGTATAGAGCTTATCGATCCATTATATCCAAAAAAATCTCTAAGTCACAATTTCTAAAGTCTTCCATAAAGGTGGTCCTATTTTTGGTTTAGGGAGCTACAACTAATCCCATAGTTCAACTGTATATTCTCTCAGATCGCATACCTAGTTATTTCATGCATCAAGAAAATATATCTTATCATCTTAACTAACCTTCGTGAATGAGTAAAAAATCTAATCCATCCCCTATCTTCTTAACTAAATGGTAGATGTTTTTATCCATTGTTAAAAGCAAATTTTCTCTACTAGGGCTAAACCTCAAAATCCAAAATGTTATTCTATTCTAACCGCCTATCTAGTCGAGGTATCTATCCCAACCATTTCTAACTTACATAATCACCCACCTCATAAATAATCTTTCAACCTTGCTTCTATACTATAACAAAATATAATTGAAAGTGTTTATCAAGCATGAGTGTTCATCTTTCCTAAACAGGAGAAGACGAGAAGCATTGATAAGGAGTTCAAGAAAGGTATAATTGAATACAAATACAAGAAGATTCAAAGGTGATAGTTACAATCAAAGGAAATTCTAATAGCGATTGAAGATTGAGATCCCAATAATATCCTGACGCGGGATCGTTCGGTACAGTAACATAATCGAAACAATATGATCTAGACCTGCATGGGCCACCACAAAAATAATATTATATCCCAGTCCCAAAATACATGGAACCAGGTGTCACGCCCAGTCCCAAAATTTCAAGGGACTAGCCACATGGCAATGGCCAGCAGCACAACTTCAATGGATAAACCCAATTTAATGGACCCATTATAATGCACTTAAGTGTAACAAATATAAATACAAGTCTACACCATCTATCACAGTAAAGTTCTAGTCTCATAAAGAAAGTAAACATAATTCAATATGATAGACCAGTCAAGATAATAGATAAAAAGAAATAGTCCATCATCAAGTCCAAATAAGTAGTATCTCGAGGAATAACATGACACAATAACGGAAAGAGAATATCATCAATACATATGTCCATAAGTTAAGATATGAAATAACAATAAGCATAGATAACTGAGTAAGTAACTGAATACTCAGGAGAAATTTTTTGGCACAACCTCGTCCTCTGGTGCCAGTACTGCTCCAGCGTCAGCTCATGTCCCGTATATCTCGGGGTAATCCTCCTCTGCTGTACCTAGAACATAACAAGGTACAAGAAACACTCAAGCCAAATAAAATGCAGTAAATAAAAATAGATCCTCAGGGTAAGCTATGTAACCAGCTATGTGAAATGCAAGTGAGAGCATCACTAGTACTCAGGCTGAGACCACTACAGACTCTGTGTCAAGGAGCCCATAGCAGCAAGTAGTATCATATATTCCAGTAGTATAGTATATATCTAATCAGCATTTAGCATTTGTATCTCTCCCCACCCAATGTAAACTCATATCTCATGTACATAACACGCAAGATCATAACCACTAACTAGTACAACGAGTCATAATGATATCTCTATATATGCAAGTCTCATATCATGAATCATGTAAGCCTATACAGAATCACCATGAATACACTACCAGAATAATTCAAATTAGCGACGCCTGAAAACGTTGCTAAATGGCCTAAAAATGTCGCAAAAAAAATTAGCGACATTTTAATGAAGTCGCATTTAAGCTAGTCGCTGACAGAAAAAATGTCGCAAAATGTTGCTATAGCGACATTTTCTAGCGACGTATTTGTGTCGCTAATATTTTTCTTATTAGCGACGTTTAGCGACTCAACGTCGCTAAATTAGCGACGTATTTTTTGTCACTGAACTTCGCTCAATTTTTTTTAGCGACGTATTCAGAGACATATTTAGCGACGTATTTAAACATCGCTAAACGACGCTAAAAGTCACTAAATTTTCAGTAAAAAAATAAAAAAATGTAAAATAATTTCTAAACCAATCTTCCTGCAGTTTATGAATTCCTAATTTATATAAATAGACCCGGAGCAACCCTCCGTTGAATTCTCTAGGTTCGCCGACCCCTTCGATGGAATACTCAACACCGGTAAACACAAAAATAAAAGTATATGTAATATTACAGTCACACAATAAACACAAAATAAAAGTATCATAGTCACACAAAAGTACAATATAAAAGTATCACAGTCACATAATAACCACAATAAAAGTATCACAGTTACACCATATGTCTTATCTAATTTCTCAATCTCTCAAGAAAATCTAATACACTGTGGCAGAACCCAGTCCCTAAGATACTTCGCATAAGTAGCGTCTACTCCATCAATCTCCGCTATAGGTGAGGGGTGGATGAAACTCCCACTCTCAGCTGGTGCCTGCCCAATAGTAGGAGTTGACACTTTCTCCTTAACAACCGATTCCAATTTAACAGTAGGAGTCTCTTCCTCCTTAACATTCACTTCCTCCTTAACAGAAGGAGGTATCACTTCCTCCTTAACAGTAGGAGGTGCCTCTTCCTCCTTAACAGTAGGAGGTGCCTCTCTCAAGCGATGTGCACGTGCTCGGGTCATGGGTGTCATCTGCTAAGATAGATGGAAACAAAGAAAATAATTGATAACAGATATAAATATATTTATCCATATAATTAAAATAGATGTTACGTTTCACATTAAAAATACAGTACAAAATTTAGTATTAGTGAAGTGAGATAGAGTGATATCTGAAGTGGAGGGTATAAGTTATGAAACCACAGTAGCATTGATCCTATGATTGCAAGTGGGGTGTGTGATAATGTGCAATATAGAGGGTGGTGTCTAAGTATGTGTGTGAGCTGATGACACACATGTGTTAGTAAGAATGTTGAGGTCTGCAGGGGGAAGCGTGGATTAAGGGGGTGACTGAACTGTGAGGAATGCACACTTGATTATGCATCAGTTAGTATATCAGTTAGTTGTAATATTAGTTAGATAGTTATAAATGATATGATTTAACAGTTAGTTAAGTTAGTGGTAGACTATTATAGTTAGTATCAGTTAGTTGTAATTTTTATCATTTGGAAGTGTCATATATGAGGCACATGAGCTCCAAGTGACATAAATCACTTAAATCTGACAGAAGTGGGGTACTATGTGAAGAACCAATAGCAAGGATATTCTCCTAAACTTACCAAATGACTATATAGTTTTTTGGTATTTACTCATGTTTTTAAAACATGTCAAGCCTTGGTACATTTATAGGAGCAAGCCTTACCAATTAAGTTACTATAACTAGAACCTGAACTGCAGATTGTTTAGATTCCTACTAGAGATTATTGCATTAGGTATCAATATTTGTAAGGGAAAATTTTCAAGCTAGCACATTCCACTTTCGATTACAACATCACCTCAAAATTTTCAAGCTAGCACACTCCACTTTCGATTACCAAATAAGTTACTATAAAAATAATTTTTACATCAACTTCGGATCTGAATAAGCTTGGCAAGCTTTTCAAAATAATAACTCTTTCATTATCATATGGTGATGTTGCAATTTTATACTGAGATTATTGCATTAGGCATTGAGAAATTGGAAGAAGAGTCGGCAAGGCAAAATTCATGAACAATTGGAGAAAACCCAGGAGGGACTACAACAAGACCCTTAAAGAAGGAACTGACAGAGTAAGAAGTCCATATTCAATAGCAATTGAGGAGAGAACTGTTCCAAGAGGAAAGTCATGTAGCTCGGAGCGCTAAGTGTAAATGGTTAATGGATACGACAGGAAGCCCAATATAGTAAGTTCTTGTACACAAAAATCAAGTCCAAGCGGGGTAGTAATCAAATCTCTAGCCACCTAGATGAGCAAAATGAAGAAACCCATGATATTGTACTCATCAAGATGTTGCTTAATATTGAAAGTCCAACTTGTCATATGTGCATGTCTGTCACACTAAGCACCCACAAGTATTTTAAAAAAGTTTTGAGCCTAAAATAAGTCAAGCTATGCACATATACATCTACTAGTCTACACATTGCACATAATATCAACATAAAGCTTGGTCTGATTACTTGGAAGAAAAAGGTTATATGAGCTCAAAAGTCAAAAGAACTTGCATAGAATTAAATCAGACAAATAACAAGAATCACAGTAACTTAAAAAATTTGGATTATAGAAGAGCAATTAAACAAAATAAGCATCAATAGATAATGTATCATATGTTCTTTTACAAGTTCTCTACGAGTGTAATCTTCTTTTATCAAATACACTCAGTTATAATAATTGAGACTGAAAATCATGAGTTGACGAGTCTATAGGCAACATAAATACGGTCCTTAGGAAAGCTCTAGAGACTTGTGCACTTTTAACGAACCTCCGCACCTAAATGACAATTTATTCAAAGAAGAAAACTTTTAGAGTGGGATGGCCTAACCAAAAAAAAACATGTTGCAGCTAACTGGAGAACCTCGGAAGAAACAATTGTGTATCCAAGGAAACATTAATAATCCGCAAAAGTTATGCTAATTAAGGAAATATGGTTGCCTGTGAGTCTAATCATTTTAATAAATAAAGTTAACATCGTTATTATGATCATCATCCTCAACATCTTAGATCTCCGACTATTCCCATTGAAATGGGGACAACTATAGAATACGAATATATATATTGAGAGGACTCCCAGACTTTAAAAGATAGTGCAAAAATTCAAGGCCTTAAAAACTTTGGCCAAGAGAGACGTATCATGGAATTACAGGTACCTGTGACAATGTCTGTGTCGTATCTGTGTCATGTCAGAGAGAGAGAGAGAGGGTTAGGGTTAGGGTTAGGGTTAGGGTTAGGGTTAAGGTTTACACCCTCTATCAGAGAGAGAGAGATAGGGTTAGGGTTTACACCCTCTGTGACAGTGTCTGTGTCGTGTTTGTGTTAGTGTATGTGTGTGTCGTGTCTGCATCTGTGAAAGAGAGAGAGAGAGATCAGGTTAGGGTTAGGGTTTACACCCTCTGTGTCAGTCTGTGTCGTGTCTGTGTCAGTATGTGTCATGTTTATGTCTGTGTCTGTGTCATATCGTGTGCATCTGTGACAGAAAGAGAGAGAGGAAGAGAGATCGGGTTAGGGTTTACCAAGAGTAGGAAGAGGAGGAGGAGGAGAAGCCCGAGGTCTGTCGGAGGGGGCTATGGGGGAGCCGGTGGGGGGCTGTGGGGGAGCACTCGGGGGGTCCGTTGGAGTAGGGGGCTGTGGAGGACGCCGGAGGGGGCACTTTGCCGGATAGGGGGGAGAGGGGGAAGTTTTTGAAAATTTTGGGGAAGATTTCGACAGAAGGGGGGAATCGTAACCTATATTAAAAAATATAGTGACGTTTAGCAACGTCAACTTATGACACCGCTAATTATCAAGTTTGAGACATTGTAGACGTCGCTAAAAATGTCGCTAAAAATCGAAGAAACTAACGTCGCTAAATACATCGCTAAACATCGCTAAATAAAAAAAATCCAGCGACGTTTAGCGACCTTAAAGAAGCTTATAGCGACTATTCTTTTCAAAAACTAAATTACAGTCGCTAAATGTAGTTATATGTCGCCAACAGCGACGTATAGCGACATTTATTTTTGGAGTCGCTCAAATCTTTAATATTAGCGACGTTTTAATATGACGTCGCTAAAAACGTCGATATTTCTTCATATTTTGGTAGTATTAACTCCAGAAAGATTTTGTCACATGAAATAGTGTCAAGTGTCCTATGGTATGACGTACTTGGTAAAGCAAGCACGCAAAAATAGGATCGTAGAATCAACTCTCTAAATGAAGTTATACGACTCCGCGTACGGTGTCGACACCCGAATCTTGTTCGGACGCTAAGCAACATCTCACTATCCTAGGTTGAATAGGCACATCACAGAAGTATATATATAGAAAGAATACAAAAAAATAATATATCAGGATCTCTGCAGGTTTGGCAAGGTACATTTGCCTCGGTTCTAAACTCTGTCGGTTGCTCCTGAAGAAGTAGAATCTCCAAGTATGCATCTGGATGCTGAAACAAATATCATCATTATTCTCAGAATACTTGAAATAGCTAGGATTGACTACCCATAAGTCCAATTTGAACACAGGGGCAGAAATGACAGTTTTTGGTCATAGCGGGGTCCACATGTGGCCTACTTGGCACCAAAAAATATGCCAAAGATAAACTTCTCCAAATTTGTCAAATTAGTGTCTACGAGTTCAGAACGATGATACGAACCCAACGGAATATCTAGAACTGGATTCCGATGAGCCAGTTACAAAATCACTCGTCAAGTGAAACCGTGGGGCTCGTGAAACGCTGTTTTGTTAATGTTCTCATAATCGAACCAAACTTGGGTCATAGGACCAACATAAAGTTGCGAATTCGATAGTGCAAGTTTTGCTACAAAACGACAAGCACACACAAAGTTATGACAAGTGTCAGAACAGGCCGATACGGTATTTTTTGATAGATACGCGTTGATTTCGATGTGCACGCACATCCAAATCAAGTTCCGCAAAATCTCACATGTTCGTATTGACGATATGCGCCTTTTGGTGAAACATGCACACGAAAAAGTTGCCTCGTTTGGCGGAACGCACCCCATATCAAGAAAATTTGGTTTAACTAAAACAAGTTTCTGACGGATTTTAGCAATGAATAAATCACAGAATAAATCGATTTAAAAGAAAGTGTTTAAAGGGATTAAAACTAGGTTATGTTGTCTAAATTACTGTTCAAGTAGAATTTTAAAATATTAACTAGGTTGGAGGAAAATTAGACATGAACATGGGAGATTGGAACAGTTTCTGATCTTAAAATTAAGTTAGTTTTTCTTATTTTGTGTCACAATTTACGATCGACACAGGACATGATAAGCTAAACTAATTAAACAAGGTTCATGGGGGTCATGTGATCTTCATATAGGAGTCAACGGTTCGCTGTTTGGTTTACTGTATAGGGAGATATAGAGGTGGGAAGAGGGGTACCTCACTATTCTGTGGCTTGCGATTCAAGGCGGCTGCTCTCGGCGGCGTTCGTCGGCGTTTGGTCGGCGGTGGACAGCGGTCAGCGGCATGTCTGGATGGTAGGGGAGATGCTGGTGGTGGTGGTCTGCTCTAGTGTTGTATAAATAGGGGTATGAAGGGGGTTTCGGGGAGAGGAAAAGAGCGGTCAGCGGTCGGTTACAGGGAAGAGGAAAGGAGCGGTAGGGGGTTTAGGGAGAGGAACTATAGCGGGGGTGGTTACTGTAGGGGAAATTGGGCTGGTTCGGTTCTGGGTGCGGGTCTAGGATTTAGGGTTTAGGGTTTAGGTTCGGGTTTGGTTTTTTTTTGGGTTTTATTTTATTATAAAATTATATATATATATATATATATATATATATATATATAGCCATTAAAAATAGGCTTGAACCCCAAATAATTACCAGAAAAATTCTACAATATCTTAATATTAGTTGTATACCTAAAAATATATTTTTTATATAATATTAGTAATTAATTAAATATACATAATTATTAATCCATGAATATAATATTTATTCTAATTAGCTAAAATTAATAAAAAAATATCTCTTAATCACAATAATTATATAATGCCAATATTAATAAAATTTAAATTTTAAATCTAAAAAAATTAAGGGTTTACACCAGGCCACGTCATAATGATCAACTACGTATCAAGTGGACTCTAGTCCAACTCAAATATGTATAAGCTGTTAAGTAAGGGTCACTATCTAGATAACACTATAAATATTTTTCTTAATCCACAAAAATAAAATAAAATAATGGACAATATATATCATGGTGTGTACCCCATACTACACATATCCGAGTAGACTCGAAAGAAATAACATGAGTCTACAAATACTAGGCTATATCAACAAAAAATAAGCAATAAGGACATAATAGATGAACAACAAAAGAAATGATACAAATATCTAATAACAATACTTATAAATTGAGATTATATGCATCTGTAGCTCCAGAAGAACTCAAAGAAAATTGACACTGCAAATCTGGAACGGAACCAGGTCCTCAGAGAGACGTAACAAGATACATAGAAATATGTCATAATTGTAAGCAGTCTAATTTTTTATATAGGAATATTCTTGTTATTTCAAAAACAAATAGATTTGTTTGTTAAAAACATTTATTTATTAATTAAAATAACTATTAGATAGTTTTTGAACTTTACAAACCAACCACCATGATCTTAAAATATTACGTACAACACTAGCCTTTACCTTCCAACCAACTTTGTATGCTAGACTTAGATGAGCCAATTTAGGCTCCTACCATGACTGTTACTCACAAAATCATATTTTTATGCTTCGTTTTGGTCGCACAACTTTTGTAACACAATTACGAAAAAATGACCCTTAAATCCTTCTTTCTGCCGTTGCATACAATTTTAATACGCAACACCACCTCAAAACATCCGACCAATTTTATATTCATGAGCCTAACTGGACTTACTGCATCCATGACAATGGTGTCCTATTTATTTGAGTCACTACATGCTCCATAAAAATTATAAACCACCTTGACTCATTTCTTAGACTTATGCGACATCTTTTGTACTATCTCACTCAACCGAGCCCAACCACCCAACCCGAACCCCTGAACTACTTTCTATGACTCATGGATAATGTCTCACATCCATCCCTTACTCTACAACACACCAAACACCTATTTTTCATGCACAAAATCTTATTATTTAAACCAATTGAATTTAGATTCAAAATCTTCCTATTTTAGAATCAAATCCTATGCACTTTTCATTTATGTATTCCATTTAAATCATATAGTAATTAAATGGCAGCCCTTATGATTAAATTATAATCCATACATGCCATATTAAGTGCCATTAAATCCTGGCCCTAGGTTTCAAACACATAAATATCTAAACCATCCACGCATGCATCAACTATACATATATTTTTTCTCCATCCAAAACCCTAACTAACTCCTCCATAACAAACCCAAAACAAATCCTAACAATCTCCCTCAATAGGCCGGTCTCCCCCTCTCCAAACCCGACCCCCTTTCCCACTTCTTGGCCGCCAACTACAAACACCCTATATATATATATATATATATATATATATATATATATATATATATATATATATATATATATATATATATATATATATATATATATAATTTTACAAGAACCATAACCCGAGTTGCCTCCATCTACCTTTCACAAACCATAATCATCTTCTTCCTATTTCCTTTCTCTTCCAAATTAAATCATAAAACTTTAGAGAAGTGCTAGAGGATGAGAGCTAGTGGGTGGAGAAGTTTTGATCCTCTTGTGTTGGATCTCCATTGAAGTTCTTGATCTCCAAAAAGGTAACTTTTTTCTTCTTCTTGATCTTTAAATGGTTCTAGAACATGTAGGACCAAGAGATAGGAATTCTACCATTAAAGACATAAAAATATATTAGAGAATATCATGAGTAATGGCTAATAATTAGGTATAATATAAACTAGAAGCATACATGAGTTTTTATTCAAAATAGTCCAAATTCATCATAGATTTCAGTCTCGTTTTTAGCAGCCATAGTAACTTAGAAAGGCCATAACTCCCAACCCATCTTCAGACGTGAATGTTGGACAATTGCGATCCGTATCATCTTTGGACGTGGACATTGGATAAGCTTCTTCGCAACAACCGGAAACAGGCAAGTGCACATTGCCATGTCGTATTCAGTTTTCTACTATATTACATATATATTATTACTGTCATGTTTGCTTCAAGTGTATTATGTCATCTTAGGGTTGTTGTCTTTACTTCGTGTCTGAGTTAAACTCGGGTACCGACGTCCGTTAGCGGAGTCGGGTAACGATTCTACAGTTGGCTTTACGATGCCATGATCATGCAGATATATTTATACGTCAGACCTTATGACACTTGACACGATAATTCATGAGAATCCGTACTTGATATATTTATGGAGACCAAATTCTGCATTTTGCATTAGGATCATGACGTGATATGTTACTATACTATACTATACTATACTACTTATTATGAGTCGATGTATTGGTTAAAGGTCTTGATCTTGCGTGTTATGGACATGAGACATGAGGTTACATTGGGTGGGGAGAGCGTACTCGAAGAGTTAGGCTACCACTTTTCATCATAGTTACCGTGCACTCCGACCAGAGTTCCAAATTTTACATAGTTACTATTGCTTCCCTGACGAAACCTGGAGATTTACATAGTTACTAAAGATTGTTTATTGAGATCTTTAGATTTACACATTGGTGGTCTAAAGTGTGAGTGATGTTCTCTTGTACATTCACTTAGATGGTTACTATAGTTATACCCCTGAGAACCCTTGTGCTATTATACTGTTTTACTTCTGACACACTATTTTTTGTACCTTGTTATATCCCTCTGAGGACCTGATTCCTTACTAGTTTTATAGCATAGACGATCATGGAGTTGTTCTGAAGCAGCGGATGCTTATCGTCTGGTTATGCAGGTATTGGAACTAGGTACTTATGTCATTTCTATATTAGTTATGTTTACATATTCTTATTGCTTACTCATCTGCTAATATAGCCATGTTTTATAGACTTTACTTATTTCTTGAGTCTATTCGAGCTTGTGTGTTATTGGACGGTCGACTTTAGCACATATAGTTCATTGTTGATATTTTGTGTCCTTGTGGATTGAGACATAGCTATATTTTTACTATAATACTTAGATAGAATAGTTTATACATATTTGAGTCAGACAAGATTCTGGTTGAATGTGTAGCTGGCATGTTTACGTATTCCTAGTCCTACGTATTTTGGGACTAGGGCATGACATATTTTTGTGGTGGCCCATACAGGTTCGGTTACGTCACTGTACCGAGCGAGCCTGTGTTAGGATTATTATTTAAGGTTCTCGATCCATAATTTCTTTGAAGCTTCTTTTAATTTCTATTATCTCATTTGAAGCTCGAAAATAGTATTCGATGATATCCTTCTTGAACCCCCTACCATTGATTCTCGTTCTTTCTTATTTCGGAAGGACGAACACTCATGCTTGACTTTTAGTTATATATTTATTATAGGATAAGCAGGATTGGTAGAATAATTCATAGGAAGGGTTATCTAAGTTAGAAGTGGACAAGATAGATTCATGTACTAGGTAGACTACTAGAACGAGAGGATTGCTTGGAGTTATATATAAGGATTAGCCTTAGCAGAAAACTTTTCCTTATCAATAGAAATTAGAACTCACCAGCAGTTAATGTTGGACTAGAAGCTTTACCATTCATAAATATTGGTTAGGATAGATATAAAATTTTCGTAATGACTGAGACGACTATGGTTACTATTTGAGAGAATATTCAGTTAAAACCTTAGAATTAGTTGTAGCTCCATAAACCAATAGGACCAACCTTAAGGAAAATTTTAGAATATATGATTTGAATTCTCATTATGAATATAATAATTTGATAATTCTTGTAGTTAAGATTAGGCCTAAGCATGTATAGAATCTTACCATTTTATTGAGTTCGATGAATTTATCACTTAGAAGATATGATCATGACTTCATGCTTGTGGTATAGAGTAGTAACCTAGCCAAGATGACTTCCATGAAAAAGATAAGTATTAGATAGCAGAGACTAGATGAACAATAGTACAGAGGAATAGGTAACAGAAGGAGTAAGTTGTATAAGAATAGATAGACATTCAAATTGAATGTCAGACTAGTATTGGAATGACCAATCCCAATCGTGATTTAAAGAGTGTCCTTAGTAAACAGTATGTCATGAGTGATATGTTGGATCATGATGGCAACTCTAGAGGGGGTGAATAGAGTGTGTGTATGCACCATAATAAAATCACCAGTTAAAAAATTATGTGACGTGCAAATAGTAATCAACTACTAACTATAAGTAAAGCAAATATGTAAAGCAGTTGTTACTGGCAAAATATATAAGTAAGAAAAAGTAAGACAGATATATATGCAATTGAGTTTAGAAGAGAGCAAACGCAAATACAGCAATTTTATCCTGGTTTTTTTCTGAGAGGACTAGTCCAGGCCCGAGAACTCTTGCTTTGAGTTGTATCTACTATAATCACCAATAGTGAATCACAAGCTTTGATCCGAAGGATTGCCGCTTCTTTACAACCACAAGTATTGATCCAAAGGCTTGCTAACTTACTCAATCTTTTGATACGAAGAGTTTGATTACTTCACAACAGAAGAGAGACTTGAAAACAGCTCCCCTTAAGAGAATATTTTCTTTGATTAGTGCAAAGAGGCTCCCCCGTAATAGAATATTTCCTTTGATTATTGCAAAGAGCTGAGATGATTATTCTGTAAACTTGAAAAGTTGTTTAATCATAATAACAAATATAATATATGAATCTCGATATTTATCAGAATATATTATAAGTGTTTCATATTTGTATCTCAGCATTACAATCATAAAGTATGTCATTTTGTATTTGTATTGTATCATTTCTCCCCCTTTGTCATTTTATCATAAGGGAGTAAAGAAAGCTCCCCCGAAATAAATGACGACAATATTGGAAGAAAGTGCGAATATGGCATATGTAAACTATATATGTACATATAATGACGAATTTGCAGGAAATACTTTTGATCTGAGTGCAACTGATATGTTAACTTATAAACATAATGATGAAGAACTAGCATGCATGGATATAATAACATCAATAGCCATAGGAATATCATAGATAGTGCATCAAAGTTTCTAGTACAATCAAAACACATAGAAATGCAAAAACATAAGTCCATACAATATCCAAATAGCATAAAGTAAAATATAAGAAGATATCTCCTGAAGCATCATGGCATAACAACAGTCACAGGTCGTCATCATTTGCAAGATCATCATCTGGCTGGTGATTGTCAAAGTAGGATCTAGTCGGGTCAAAGTACTGCTGAACAAATGGATCATCGATCCAGTAGAATGGACGTAAAGGGTCATGATCCACTGGAAAAGGAGTGACGGGATGATGAGCCTGGCTGTACTACAGGTCTGCTATAGAGTTGGCCAAGGCATGGGCCTGAATGGTGGTGCGATAATCCTAATCGTTGAGACGAGTGATAATTATAGTCTTCTGGTCATGGTACTAGGCAGCTATCAAGGTATTCTGGTCATGATACTGAGCAGCTATCATCTCGTTCTACAGTCGAAAATGCTCGCAAAATATATCTTCGATAGAATCCAAGATAGCAGAAGGTGCAGAGGAGGATGGTGCAGATGCAGTAAGAGTGGATGTGGCAGGAGGTGTAGGACCAGCCGGGACAACAGGAGCATCAGAATCAGAACCAGATGCAGAGTCATCATCAGAAGGATAAGTCGGCTCAGTTCTACGAGCTTTGGATAGGTAGGCTGGCTCAGAAAGATAAGTCAACATATTCATAGGAATATGGAAGTGCTCAAAGATGAGAGGCATGTACATATCATAAGGAAGTTGGCGCTTGGCCCTACAACTGTCTACCATTTGTCTGATAATGGTTTTAGGAAGGCTGAAGGAAGTGGAGGTATGAAAATAATAAAAAATGGCTATTTCACGATAAAAAACCTCGTCCTTTGAGGTCTGCTTGGGTAGAATAGTTGAGTAGACAATCCGTGAAAGTTCATAGAAATATTGATTAAGGTAGTGGACATGAAACTTTTCGGAGGGACAACGATGAGGGAAACACAAAATATCTTTGAAGGAATCAATGTTCATGTCATCCACAAAATTAAGTTTATCGATGCTAATTATGGCTTCACCCTCATTTCGAATTTTAAGGATTTTGCCCAAAGTCACATCATTAAACTCAATGTCTATTCCACCAA
Organism: Iris macrosiphon; assembly: GCA_036927795.1. Lineage (NCBI taxonomy): Eukaryota > Viridiplantae > Streptophyta > Magnoliopsida > Asparagales > Iridaceae > Iris > Iris macrosiphon. The sequence goes on along the minus strand of JAYESA010000014.1, from coordinate 30,613,116 downwards.
CCCTTTAAAAGATTATGCCCTTATAATGAGATAGGTTACAATAGAACATTCTAATAGCATTTAGGTAGATGGATTTTTTTTAGTAGAAACTAGATTATCAAGATAAAGTTCAACAAATTTGGGTTTATGCTCATGAAAGGTAGTGAAGCTAATAGGATTTACTTTACATATATTCCTTTTAGCAAAATCACTAAACCAAGCATTAGAAGTGTCAATAGATGTGAAGATAAACTCATCAAATTAATTCACCCGGAGGTGGCACAATAGGAGAAAATAAAGAATGTTGAACATCCTCTTAAGGAGGATGTGAAGAGGAGGCTTTTCCCATTTTTCTCTTTTTCATAAATATTCTAGGAGCCATGGATTGAGAGAGAAAAAGAGAGAGATACCTCAAGATGATAGATTGGGGTGGTAGGAACCTTGAAGAGCTCCTAGATCCAAGAACTTGAGAGGAGAGAGTCCTTAGGGAAGGAGATCAAGAAACTAGGGTTAGGGTTTTTGAATGGAGGGTTATTGTTCGGATGGGGAAGAATGAGGGAATGAGAGGGGTTTAATAAAATTGAGAGCTGTTGTTGTTCTGGAAATACCCAAACTGAGTTTGGCCCAAACTCGGTCTGAGTTATGTCCCTTTGATTCCAGAAAACCCTTGCTAAGATTCTTCTGGTTATAAAAAAAATTAAGTAGTAAAATTATGCATCTAATTCATAATAAATTATTTATGAAAATAGGAGTGAACTCTTAGATATTATAATAGTATGTATATGAAAATATGTCTATCAAAAATAGTTGTCACAGCAAATTTTTAAAAGTGAATTAAAGAGCATTGAATTCCTGACAGAAAATAAATAGATCATTTACAAGAGTTCAAACTATATAGCTATAAATCATTAAAAGTGTAATCATTAAGTGTGTAGAATGAATACAAGGGAATTAATGTCAGAATGATGATATTTGTAATTTATAAATATTTATAAATAAGTTTTCGTACATCGTTGCTCATTAAGGTATCAAATATTATGGATTAGTTGTAGGGGCCGGATCCCAGCTAGCGGTAGTCCAAAGACGCTTAAGTACCGTGTCACTTAAGGTTGTTTACACCTTGTTGACATAAGGGCCCTTTCCACTTATATCCAAAAATAATTTTAACTTTTAGAGAGCTTAGATTTGAAAGAATTTTGACAAAGTATTTCTTCATACAATATCAGAATCTTAACAAAGTAATTTAGCAATAGATTCATGCAAACATATTGTGACAGATAATTGCTAGACGATAAAAGAGTCTGAATAAATGTAAATTGATAGAAACCGTTTCAGTATGTTACCGAATGACTTTGTTAGTCATATCGTGTTGGTGCAATTTCTTGTAGATGTTCTTTGTAGCTTTCGTAATCACCTACATATTTTTTTGGTGCTATATCTTGATGCAGAGTGTTCCACCTACATGATTAGAAAATTACTTTGGTATCCAGGATTTGGATAAGTAGTTATTAGTTTTAGCAATCCAAATAAAAATGTTCATATTTACCATTCTGTAGCTTTACACAAATATGAAGTATGTCCTTTCAAACCGCATAATGATATGTAATGTGACTATTTGTGTTTGAAATAGGTACATAGGTGTGAGATGTAACATGAATATTCTTTCATGATTTTGTGGAGATGAAGGCATGTTTGTGTGAATTTCTAGCTTTCTTGTCACTCTTTTAAGAAATTTTTGTGTTAGTAACCTTTTGTTGTTTCATGTGTCACACGTGTTTGTTGCTTGATTGAGCATTTGGTTAACCTGCTTACCCAATCTGATTTCTAACCTTTTATAGTTAGTACATAAATCATCATATTTAGCAGTAAGAGCTTCAATTCTAAGTGAGGCATTAGAATATTTCTTCCTTTCCTGTTCTAAATCCTCCTTAAGTTTAGCATTTTCTTGATTACTTTCATCAAAGCAGTCAAGAGCTTCTTATAAGCTAAGTTTAAGTTTGAAATTTTTAACAGAGTCGTCAGAAGAGGAATTGTCTCTAGCTTCATTTAGTAAACAAGTGAGCTTTTCATTCTTAAGCTGATAGGATTTGATATCCTTTATAGCCAGCTTATAGTTATTCCTCAGCTTCTTGTAGTCTTCGAATAAATCACTAAAAGCGTCAGATAATTTATCATAAGAGAACTCTTTAATTAATGAATCATCATTTAACTCGCTTACCATTAAGCATAGATCTGTAGTATGTCGAGGTTTTTCTTCTCTCGAGTTTGTAGTATCTATCTTGCACATAATGCATGTTTTTTTCCTCCAAGCTTACCGTTTTCTCAATTTGGCACAAGTTTGTAGCATCATGAGATTCCTCTTCTTCTTCGAAGTTGCTTGCTTCATTTTCTTTATTGCTCTCGTAAGTTGCTTCCAATAGTTTCCATATTTCATGTGATGTGTTGCACTTGAAAATGTGTTGGAACTCTTCTTTGCCTAGAGCACAATAAAAAGCATGCATTGCCTTTGCGTCATAGCTTGTTGCTTTCATTTCATCTTTGGTATATTCATCATCTTCCTTGTCAATCTTTTTGTAACCATTAGTAACACACGACCATAAATCAAAGCCAAGAGATTTCAGAAAAATACTCATATGTGCTTTCCAAAAAGTGTAGTCAGTGCCATCAAATTGGGGTAGCCTATCTGGATGTTGACTTTCTCTGTTGATGGAAAAGTGTGATTGTGTTGTTGCCATGTGTTATACTCTTAGGATATTAATCCAGATGAGATATGGTGTTTAGTAATACATATTCACAAAGAACCCGCTCTAATAACAATTGTTGGATCGTGATGGCAACTCTAGAGGGGATAAATAGAGTGTGTGTATGCACCGAAATCAAAATATCAGTTAAAAAATTATGGGACATGCAAATAGTAATCAACTACTAACTATAAGTAAAGCAAATATGTAAAGTTGTTGTTACTGGCAAAATATATAAGTAAAGAAAAGCAAGATAGATATATATGCAGTTGAATTTAGAAGAGAGCAAACGCAAACACCGCAATTTTATTCTGGTTTTCCTCTGAGATGACTAGTCCAGGCCCAAAAACTTTTGCTCGGAGTTGTATCCACAATAATCACCAATAGTGAATCACAAGCTTTAATCCGAAGGCTTGCTAACTTGCTCAAGATTTTGATATAAAAAGCTTGATGACTTCACAACAGAAGAGAGACTTTGATGAACCAAGCTATTTACAACTCGAATAGACTTCTAACCGAGATCTTACTTGGCACTAGAAGGCTAGGGAGTTGATCTTGGAGATAGAAAAGTTTAGGCTCAGGGTATGGCCACTATAGGATAGAAATATTTGAATGGATGAGTGAGTTTGAATGTAAAAAATCCAACTATATTTATAGGGTATTCCCAAACCGAGTTCGGCCAGAATTCGGTATAGGATATTTAAATTTTTGAACGATGGAGCCACAAAATCAGGGATACTACAACTGGCCATACTTCTAAAATAGCCTAACCGAGTTCCGTCTGAGTTTGATCCGAGTTCAGTTTGTCTATTTTAGATAGGTCCAAGTTTCTGTTCAGGTTATATTTTGTCTGGTTTTGGGTAGATAGGTTTAGGCTCATTTGAGTGGACTAAGGTGATCTTTTTGTAAGTGGAATAAGGTAGATTTGTGAGTGAATGGTTACTTCAAGTTGTCAGTGCGACTCGACTCACATCAGTCCTAGACTCAACAAATATAAAATTATATTCCTGAAATATAAAAAGACTAGACAATAAAAGATCCAGAAGCTGGTGCAGATGTCTGTCTTCGGTAGCAGTGGGAGTTGACTTCAGTAAGCATGCTTCGCATCTAGTAGCTGTACTTTTGTATTTTGGACTCGTGTTTATTTATTATCAAAATCAGGTTGACTATGACCATTTTGTGTCAACATGATAGACCTGAGTACCTGCTTAGTTTAGTCTTGACCCTTACCTACTAAGTTAGGAATATGCAAGTTAGACGAAGTTATAAGGATTGTATAGTGCTTACCCATAGCTAGAAGTAGTTTGCCAATAGTATGAATGCGGTTATACATAATATAACTTATAGGAATATAGTATTGAGATTAACGATTAGTTGTATCACTTCAACAATTGTATTCCTATCTTTTCTATCAATAATTTCTATCTTGTTTTATCTTCATAAACCTCTTATTTTCTGCAGCAACAAGCCTTCTAATTATAATAACTTAGTAGATCCTTCTTCTTTTCCTGGCCATGCCCTAGTAACAAATCAATCCTTTGGTTAGTACCTCCTTCTTGTGTGTAATATCCATATCATCTTAAGGATTAGTTCTTTCATATTCTAATCCCCCTGATCTAATCATTATGACTTGATTATCCATATACCTGCCTAATCATGTCTTATTTAACCATCTGACCATACTTTTTCGACTTACCATAATTTTCTCTTATCTTGGTCTATAGATTCCTTCATTCATGATTCCCTCAATTTTATCTTTTCGTCATCAATGGCATGCGGTGATCGGATCCCTCTGTACCACCTCATTCCAGTTATATTTGACGAAGTCATTATCTATTATATTACTGAAGACATGATCTACATCGCAACAGTATTGAAGTGATAATACTACCCCTTATAGAGTTATTGATCAATAGTACTATGGTAGTACCTAGATTTTCCTTGATAACCTTGACTACGATCATAAGAGCCTAATAATCTCTTATCCTTTCTTGAAATTAGACTTTTCTATAAACCTTGTAATAGGATCATTACTAGAATTTTCACTTTCAACTTAATTCTTATAAGTTTGGTTGAGCCTTGGATTAAGCGTACCCTTGTTCTTCAAATATGATGAAAAACTAGGATCTCATTGATAACTGTATCCCCCAACTATCGAGAATCAAGGTATGGTCTTGCGTACATAAATTCTTCTCTATAGTTTTGCATTCCTTATCTTTAAATCGTGCCATATATTTTTATATAGCGAGAATCTCAATAGGTCAAGTCGTATTTATCTTTCTTTCGCAGTGAGTTCTCTTACTCTTTTCTACCACGCTTATTTTAAATTTCGAGGACAAAATTTTTATAAGTTTGGTAGATTGTAAGCACTCTGATTTTTATATCGGATTATTCTTGGTATTTCAAAAGAAATAGAATTTTTTTGTTTATTTTATATTAAAATATTTATTTATTAATTAAAATATTTATTATATATCTCTTGAACTTTAGAAATCAACCACCATGATCTTAAAATCTTGAGTACAACACTAACTTTTACCTTCTAACCAACTTTGCATGCTAGACTTAGACGAGCCAATTTAGGCTCATGCCATGACTGTCACTCACAAATTTATATTTTTATACTTCGTTTTGGTCGCACAACTTTTGTAACACAATTACGAGAAAATGACCCTTAAATTCCCCTTTTTCCGTTGCATACGATTTTAATATGTAACACCACCTCAATTCTTCCAACCAATTTCATATTCATGAGCCTAACTGGACTTACTACGTCCATAAAAATGGTGTCCCATTTATTTCAGTCACCGTATGCTCCATAAAAATTATAAACCATCATGACTCATGTCGTAGCCTTATGCGACATCATTTGTACTATCGCACTCAACCGAGCCCAACCACCCAACTTGAATCCCTGAACCAATTTCTATGACTCATGGACAATGTCCCACATCCATCCCCTACCCTACAACATACCAAACACCTATTTTTCATGCACAAAGTCTTATTATTTAAAACAATTAAATTTAAATTCACCATCTTCCTATTTTAGAATCAAATCCTATGCACTTTCCATTTATATATTCCATTTAAATCCTATAGTAATTAAATGGCATCTCCTATAATTAAATTTTGACCCATACATGTCATATTAAGCCTCATTAAATCTTAGCCCTAGGTTTCAAACACATAAACATCTAACCATCCATGCATACATTAACTATATATATATTTTCTCCATACAAAACCCTAACTAACTCCTCCATAACAAACCCAAAACAAACCCTAACAATCTCCCTCAATAGCCCTCTTCAAACCCGACCCCCTTTCCTACTTCTTGGCCGCCAACTATATATATATATATATATATATATATATATATATATATATATATATATATATATATATATATATATATATATATATATATATATACCCTGGTTGCCACCATCTACCTTTCAGTAACCCTAATCATCTTTTTCATATTTTCTTTCTTTTCCAAATCAAATCCTAAAACTTTGGAGTAGTGCTAGAGGAGGAGGGCTAGTGGGTGGAAAAGTTTTGATCCTCTTGTGTTGGATCTCCATTAAATTTCTTGATCTCCAAAAAGGTAACTTCTTCTCCTTCTTCTTCTTGATCTTAAAATGGTTCTAGAACATGTAGGACCAATAAATAGCAATTAGAGAAGAAGTTGAGTAATGGCTAATAATTAGGTTTTATATAAACTAGAAGCATACATGAGTTTTTATCCAAAATAGTTCAAATTCGTCATACGTTCCAGCCTCGTTTTTAGCAGTCATAGTAACTTAGAAAGGCCATAACTCCCAACTCAGAACTCCGTTTAATCTCTAATTTTTTTTAACCGTGTCGAAGTTAGATTACTAGAAATATATATTAATAGGCCAAATTTTATCTAAAAAAATTTGTAGAATTAACTGAGTGTCAGGTGTCCGAAAGATGAACGTGTTTTAATATTTTCGTGATTTTGGGAGTTTTCGAAAATGAAAACACGATTCGTTTGAAGTTTCAAAAAGGTGAAGTGAAAGTCTACGACATACTTTAACCCCAAAATTTATTAAATAAGTCTAATAGGTGCAATATTGATTACAAGTAGAAGACAAACTATACGACATAAGCTTTTATGAGAAACCATAAAAACATAGATAGGGATATAGTTATAACACCAATAGAATAGAGCCATAATGTAAATATTGGTTAAGTAATACTTAATTTAATTTTTTCTTTAGGACAATTGGGATCTGCAGCATCTTCGGACGTGGACGTTGGACAGGCTACTTCACAACAACCGAAAACAGGCAAGTGTACCTTGCCATGTCGTATTTAGTTTTTTACTATATTACATGTATATTATTATTGTCCTATTTGCTTCTGGTGTATTGTGTCAACTTATGGCTGTTGTCGTTACTTCGCTTCTGAGTTAAACTCGGGTGTCGACGTCCGTTAGCACAGTCGGATAACGATTCTGAGTTGGCTTCACGATGCCATGATCGTGCGGATATATTTTCACGTCAGACCTTGGGACACTTGACACGATATTTTATAAGAATCCGTACTTGATATATTTATAGAGATTGGATTCTGCATTTTGCATTAGGATTGTGACATGATATGCTACTATACTATACTACTTATTATGACTCGATGTATCAGTTAGAGGTCTTGATCTTGTGTGTTATGGACATGAGACGTTATGGACATAAGACGTAATGTTACATTAGGTGGGGAGAGCGTACTCGGAGCGTTGGGCTACCACTTTTCATCATAGTTACCATGGACTCTGCCAGAGTTCCAGATTTTACATAGTTACTACAGGTTCCCTGATGGAACCTGGAGATTTACATAGTTACTGAAGATTGTTTATTGAGATCTTCATATTTACACATTGGTAGTCTAGCGTACGATTGATGTTCTCATATGAATTCACTTAGATGGTTACTATAGTTATACCCCTGAACACCATTGTGCTATTATACTGTTTTACTTCTGGTACATTATTTCTTGTACCTTATTACGTCCCTCTGAGGACCTGGTTCCTTGCCAGTTTTGCAGCAGAGACAGTCGTGGAGTTGTTATAGAGCTGCGGATATATATCGTCTGGTTATACAGGTATTGGATCTATGTACTTGTGTCATTTCTACCTTAGTTATGTTTACATATTCTTGTTGTTTACTCATCTGCTGATATAGCCAAGTTTTATAGACTCTACTTCTTTTTTGAGTCTATTCGAGCTTGTGTGTTACTAGGCAGCCGACTTTAGCACATATAGTTCATTGTTGGTATTTTGTGTCCTTGTGGATTGAGACATAGCTATATCTTTACTATAATACTTAGATAGAATAGCTTATACGTATTCGAGTTTGACAAGAGTTTGGTTGAATGCGTAGCTAGCATGTTTACGTATTCCAAATATAACGTATTTTGGGACTGGGGCATGACAATAATGCAATAAAGTAGAGAGTCCATGGTGTTCTAGCAACTGTGTAAATGCAATGAGGACAGACTTTGACGTATGGGCTATCTCTAATAGGGCACCCGTGCAGTGGCGCTCCCTTCGGGCGTCCGTCATGCAGCAGCATCAATAGTGAACGCTACTCGTAGCCCCTACGCCTAGTGACTGTCCTCCCCACCCAATGAACTAAACATGTCAAATCCTCAACACGCCAAATCCTAATGAACATATCCAGTATATATCATAATGAGGATACTAGCATGACTTATGTCGTTGCACGTCCTATCGTACTGATGATCAGTCGAGGTACGGGAGTACGTGTCATATATTATTGCATCATAACTCCGTGTCCAAAATATGTGTCAGGGTCTCGCAATATACGGTGTATATGTTCAATAGTGTCAGGGTAGTCTCCAATGGCCTAAGTTAGAAAAGTAAAGAACCAACGCATTTCGTTGGCTGTACCCAAAGTCATGCTCGGACGCATAGATAAAGTACACAATATAATGTATAAGGCAGGTACTGAAACTAGGATGGAAATATAGCATAATGGCAATATATACTTGCCTGGATCCTGAATGGTGGTTTGGCAAAATCCAAGTAGCGAACTCTGCAAGTCAACAGCCTCCGAAAAGATAGGATCTGAGTAAACACCTCCGGATGTTGAAAATAACATCAACAACGTTCCCAGAATAAGTAAAATAGTCAAAATTGACTATCCATAAGTCCAATTTGGACACATTGACAAAAACGGTAGTTTTGGGTCAAAATGTGCCAGGAGTAAAGTTCTCCTAATTCAGCAAACTTAGTATCTAACGAGACCCGAATGATGATACGAACTCAACAGAATGTCCAGAATTGGATTCAGATGAGCTAGTCAGAAAATCGCCCGTTAAGTCGGATCGTGGGCCCGCAAAACGGTGTTCTGGTCCACATTCTCATAATCGAACCAAACTTGGGTCATAATACAAGCGTAATGCTGCAATTCTGATGGCGCAAATTTTGTTTCAAAACGACAAGCAGTCACAAATTAATTTAGAAATTTCAGAAAGGGCCGATATGGTTTTTTTTTTCGGATACGGGTTAATTTTGTCGCGCACACATGACCAAATCGAGTTCTATCGAATCACACCCGAAAAAAAGAGAGAGAAAGGAGGCGAACATCTGCATTTACTGTAAGCACCTTTTGATGCAAACAATACGCAACGAGAAGGCCCGGTTTGGCGGGACGGACCCATATCAAGAAATTTTAGGTTTTTGAAAACAGGTTTTTTGTCATTTGCAAACAGAAATTATTGGAGATTAAAAACAAATTAAATGAAACTATTTAAAGGAAAATAATCTTGGATATATTGTCTACAAGTCTGTTCAAATAGATTTTTAAAATAATAAATATTTTGGGAGAAAATAGGCTGGAAACATGGGGGGTTTGGACTGATTTTGTGCATTGTATTAAAGAAGTTTTTTGTCGAATTTGAGTTAATTTTCACACAATTTAAAATGGTAAAAAAAATATCTAATTAAAAGGGTTTGTAGATGGTTATGATGTGAATCAAATGAAACAATCGGTTCACAAAATGAATGATCGAAGAGGGAGAAAATGTACTCGAAAGTAGGGGGTTCGAGTGGTGGGTTGTTGTCGCGCACGGGGTTGTGGGCGGTCGTGGGCGATACTCCAGCGGCTTGTGGCGGCGACGATGGCGACAAACTCTGCTGGGCGGTCGCCTGGAGGTTAGGGTAGGGTTTGGTAAGGAGGTTTCTTGGAAATTCTTTCAAAATAGAAAGTAGGCAGAGGTCGGGTCGGCCGATCAGCTTATAAGGAATTCCTCAATGGTTTTCCTATTAAGAAGATTTCAAATGGATTTGAATTTACGGTTAAAGAAAGGTAGTAAATATGGATGGAATGGGTGCAAGAATGAAGGAATTTGAATTTAAAAAATGAAGAAGGAAAGAGGGCATCGCAGATATGCCGAGCGACTATGGGGGGGCTGTCTAGGGCTCGGGTTTGGTAAGTTTAGGTTTAGTTTTAAATTCTTTTTTAACACTATATATATATATATATATATATATATATATATATATATATATATATATGAATAAACTCTAAAATAAATTTTCCAAACACATAAAAATATAAACAATATCTATATGTAAGTGGTAAATTTTGTTATAAAGACATTTACAAAATTTATTTAATTAATCAAAAAAATCTAATTAGCTAAAATAGGAGATGGTGCTAATAATTAAGTAATTAAAATACTACTAATAAAATTAAAAATTTATTATTATTTGGGAGGGGGTTTACAATTGTACTATACTGGATACATCGATGTTATCAAACTGGATCACATGTATATCGATCTGGGATCTTCACTCAACATCATTTTGAGGAGTCTGCTACAAGTTCTGGGGATTCCAATGCATCGACTTGCAGGCACCAATACTACAATTTTGGGCTTTAATGTTGGAAGGAGCCATCCCTTGATGAAGATTTGCCTCAAATGTCATATAGGCGACCTTCGCATCGAGGTAACTTGCTACGTCATTGATATAAAGGTATCCTATGATGTCTTGTTGGGACAACCATGGATACATGAGAACATAATTGTACCTTTCACTCTCCACCGTGCTTTAATTATGTGGAAAGTGAGGGGGTAGTCCGGACGGAGTTTGTGATATTTACTCATTCAAGGGTATTGAAGCATGTTGCTCTAACTCAGTATTGTATAAGCAATAGTAACTTGATAAGGAAGCCTACAATGACATTGATGATGAAGCTAAAGCTGATTCAAGTCAAGAAAGTCCCCTTGGTAATCTACCTCAAAGGCCACACCAATAAAGATACAGAGCCTTTTGTGGTAGATCACCGTAAGTCCACTCGAGATAAAGAAAAGGACAAGACTTTCGTAGTATATCTTCGCAAGTCAAAGGGAAATGACTATTTGTTCACGATAGACTCACTACTGCACCCCAAGATACGACACCTTTTGTTGTCGACCTTCGTAGAGTAGGTCGATCCAGTATTGATTAACCATTTGTGATTAACATCAATAAAGTTGCGGTTGAAGCTAGGGCCGATGTTGCGCTTGAAGAATACATGAATTCGCATTCGTTTGATCATATCCTATTGATGATGTAATCCCAGAAGAAGAAATCTGGTACTCTCTCAATAAATAGAATCTTTTGAATTATTATGGTGTCGATAGGTTTAGATAAGTCATGTCTACCAGCCATCTCTTTGTATGCCAAGCTCAACTGCCTTCGAAGAAGGAACACCGTGCCACCCATACAAGGATTCTCATTTCCAAGATCCAGCAAAGAAGAAAGGAATTCGCTGATGACGAACCAAAAAGAGATACAGGCAAAGATGCAACTTTACCGCTATAGTCAACCTGCCAATAATATCATACAAAATATGGGCTACGACTTGAAAAGCGATAGAGGCCTCAACTTTGACAAATGACGACTTCTCCCATTATGTTACTGTGCTCCAAAAGGCAAACATGAAATCTACTAGCAACATACACGTAGTGGTCTAGGTTATGTCACTCCTCCAACTTCGAAAGGTTCGAAAGCAGAAGGGGGGATCCATTCACATTCATCAGAATCTTCTACCTGGGATTCGATGGAAGTATCAGAGAAATCTTTCAAACAAACATTATCAGTCAACATGGTGTCAATGGGCCAAGTTGAAGAAGATGATCAAATACTAGAGCCTTTCGAAGTTGATCTGTGGGCTCAAAAGATGGAGTCACAGTACAAACTGCAGTTCGAACAACGAGAACCACCTACTGAAGACATAGTCGTCCAAGTTGACTTGGGAGATGAATCATCCCCTAAGCCAATCTTCATTAGTAAAAGCCTTTTTGAAGAAGAGAATCAATCCCTTATACAACTTATAAGAGAATATATCGATGTCTTTTCCTGGAGTTATGAAAATATGCTTGGTCTGGATCCCATATAGCAATGCACATGCTGAACATTTTTTTTCAAATGTCAAGCCAGTCAAACAACAACAACGTGGTTACATCAAGATGTCATGGAAGCTATAAAATCCAAAGTCAAGAAGCTGATAGGAAGCATCTTCATTCGTGTAGAACATCCTGACTGGGTAACTAATGTTATTACAGTCACGAAGAAGAACGAGAAAACCAGAGTCTGCATTGACTACCAATTACTGATGTCATGATAGATGACACTTGCAGCTTTGAGCCGATGTCCTTCATGGATGGTTTATCTGGTTCTAACTAGCTTAAGATATTTTTGGATGATGAGAAGCACACATCATTCCGAACACCGTTGGAGATATATCGTTATATGGTGATGCCTTTCAAAATGAAAAAATGCTGGTACAACACACCAGCTAGTTATGAGCATAATTTTTTGCAAAAATTTACGATAAACGGTATGTCGTGTCCCGCGTCCGTGATATCGGGTACGAGTTGTGAGCATGTCTAGACTACACCGCAGTATCGACGGTAGTTAGCTGTCTAAACCTCATGAATCGTCAGGACACAAGTATCAATTACTCATCACAGCTACTTTGTACGATCACATGTATACAATCACCACACACCACCATATTTCACTATCGTTTATAACACCTTTTACATCAGATATCCAGAAATAATTTCGGTAAAAGTAAAGGCAACACCTCCAACTCTCAATATGTAGAGTCACCCACACTCAACCCTCACAATACAACATAAGTACAACTGAAGTAAATCTATATAATGAAACTACTACATCTCTAAAATAGTCTCCAAGTCCTGAGTAGTCTCCTCGATAGCATCTACTGTCATCTCAGCATGTGAGCCAAAGAAGGTAGGATAAAGGTCATCGTCAATCTCACCTGCAATGTATCCAATCAGGAAAGGAGCAAAGTACAATCATATGAATGAACGCAATACAAAGTAAAACTATAATGCAAGAATAATCATATGCACTAACATGTAAACTAGACAATAGTACAATAACTGAAACAATAGAAGCACAATCATACAATAGTGAATGAAATATCAGCCTAATATGTAATTGAATGGTAAGTACAATAGCACAATAAAATACGGTACGGCTTAATCACACGTGCACGATGTGTGATTAAGCTCAGCACAATATTATACTAAGGGGGATTGGCCACATATAGACTAAATATTTTCCCATCCCAACAATGCAATCAATGTACAATAATTCGTGTCAACCAAGTGTCCAATATGAGATCAATGCAAAACTGAAATGCAAAATAAATGGTCAATCGTAGTGTACTTGTCTGGATCCTCAAAAGTGATCAAGTCCAAGTCCTCGCTATCTAGGTTGGCAAAAAGACATAAATACCCTTTAGTTGTTTATTAAATCTTTATCACCTTAGTTTCTAATAACTATTTGCTTGATTGGGTTACCTATTCAATGAAAAGTTTGTAGAACCCTTAATTCTTGGTTTCTCAACCAACTTTTAGTTAACCAATTCTTAACAACCAATTCTTAATTCTAACTACTTTTCTAACTACCAACAAATCTTATTAACTAACTACTAATTACTCTTTAACTAACTTTATTATCTAATTTATTTTTTAAAATAACTAGTCAATTTCTTATCTATTAAATCTAATATAATGCAGATCTTGCCCCAACTTGAATTAATTTATGTAATTATAGAGGACCGACCTGCTCGATTTCTACCGAGTTAATTCTCAGCCCACTGTATTCACCACAGAGAAAAATTAATTCAATTTCAGATCCTTTGGACTGTTCAGTTTTGAATTCAAAATGGACCTAAACTTCTGCCAATCAACTAGAGATGATCACTTCAAATTACTCCTACCAATCTAAACTTGAAGTCTAAACAAAGTAGAACTCCTTTTAGAACTCAGACAGAAATCAAGAGTTTGTTATAGTTGATACCTGAGCCATTCGGTTTAACTCGAAAGAAGGGAAAGGATTAAGTTCATACCTGAAATAGAAGTATCAGTGTCGGATACGAACCACGACTAAACGAGGAACTACCTTGATTCGAGTCGTCGTGTCCGATCTAAATCTACAGCTTCGTCAACTACAACACACACAGGAACAAACGATCAATCACCGTACCTAAGTCCCTTCTAATTCAGAGAAGAGTTATATTATACTGTTTTACTTCTGGCATATTATTTCTTGTACCTTATTACGTTCCTCTGAGGACCTGGTTCCTTGTCAGTTTTGTAACATAGACAGTCGTGGAGTTGTTATAGAGCTGCGGATACATAACGTTTGGTTATACAGGTATAGGAACTATGTACTTGTGTCATTTCTACCTTAGTTATGTTTACATATTCTTGTTGTTTACTCATCTGCTGATATAGCCAAGTTTTATAGACTCTACTTCTTTCTTGAGTCTATTCGAGCTTGTGTGTTACTGGGCGACCGACTTTAGCACATATAGTTTATTGTTGGTATTTTGTGTCCTTGTGGATTGAGACATAGCTATATTTTTTACTATAACACTTAGATAGAATAGCTTATACGTATTCGAGTTGGAGAAGAGTCTGGTTGAATGCGTAGGTGGCATGTTTACGTATTCCAATTATAACATATTTTGGGACTGGGGCATGACAATAATACAATAAAGTAGAGAGTCCACGATGTTCTAGCAACTATGTGTAAATGCAATGAGGACAGACTTTGACGTATGGGGCTATCTCTAATAGGGTACTCGTGCAGTGGTGCTCCCTCCGAGCTTCCGTCATTCAGCAGCATCAATAGTGAACTCTACTCGTAGCCCCTACGCCTAGTGATTGTCCTCCCCACCCAATGAACTAAACATGTCAAATCCTCAACAAGCCAAATCCTAATGAACATATCCAGTATATATCATAATGAGGATACTAACATGACTTATGTCGTTGCACGTCCCATCGTACTAATGATCAGTCGGGGTACGGCAGTACGTGTCATATATTATTGCATCATAACTCTGTGTCCAAAATATGTGTCAGGGTCCCACAAGATACGGTGTATATATTCAGTAGTGTCTGGGTAGTCTCAAATGGCCTAAGTTAGAAAATTAAAGAACCAACGCATCTTGTTGGCTGTACCCAGAGTCATGCTCGGACACGTAGATAAAGTACACAATATAATGTATAAGGCAGGTACTGAAACTAGGATGGAAATATAGCATAATGGCAATATATACTTGCCTAGATCCTGAATGGTGGTTTGGCAAAATCCAAGTAGCGAACTCCATAAGTCAACAGCCTCTTAAAAGATAGGATCTGAGTAAATACCTCTGGATGCTGAAAATAACATCACCAACGTTCCCAGAATAAGTAAAATAGTCAAAATTGACTATCCATAAGTCTAATTTGGACACATGGACAAAAACGGTAGTTTTGGGTCAAAATGTGCCAGGAGTAAAGTTCACCTAAGTCAGCAAATATCTAACAAGATCCGAATGATGATACGAACTCAACGGAATATCCAGAATTAGATTCAGATGAGTCGGTCACAAAATCGCCCGTTAAGTCGGATCGTGGGCCCGCAAAACGATATTCGGGTCCACATTCTCATAATCGAACCAAACTTGGGTCACAACACCAGCGTAATGATGCAATTCCGATGGTGCAAGTTTTGTTTCAAAACGACAAGCAGGCACAAATTAATTTAGAAATTTTAGAAATAGCCGATATGGTATTTTTTTACGGATACGGGTTGATTTCATCGTGCACACGTGACCAAATCGAGTTCTATCAAATCACACACATCTGCATTTACTGTACGTACCTTTTGATGCAAATAGTACGCGACGAGAAGGCCCAGTTTGGCGGGACGGACCCCATATCAAGAAATATTAGGTTTTTGAAAACAGATTTTTCGTCATTTGCAAACAGAAATTATTGGAGATTAAAAACAAATTAAATAAAACTATTTAAAGGAAAATAATCTTGGATATGTTGTCTACAAGTCTATTTAAATAAATTTTAAAATAATAAATATTTTGGGAGAAAATAGGCTGCAAATATGGGGGTTCGGACTGATTTTGTGTATTGTATTAAAGAAGTTTGAGTTAATTTTTCACACGATTTAAAATAGTAAAAAAATCATCTAATTAAAAGGTTTTGTAGATGGTTATGAAGTGAATCAAATGAAACAATCGGTTCACAAAATGAATGTTCGAAGAGGGAGAAAACATACTCGAAAGTAGGGGGTTCGAGTGGTATGCTGTTGTCGCACACGGGGTTGTGGGCGGTCGTGGGCGATACTCCAACGGCCAGCGGCGACGACGATGGCAACAAACTCTGCTGGGAGGTCGCCTGGAGGTTAGGGTAGGGTTTGGTCAGGAGGTTTCTTGGAAATTCTTTCAAAATAGAAAGTAGGCAGAGGTCGGGTCGGCCGATCGGTTTATAAGGAATTCCTCAATGGTTTTCCTATTAAGAAGATTTCAAATGGATTTGAATTTACGGTTAAAGAAAGGTAGTAAATATGGATGGAATGGGTGCAAGAATGAAGGAATTTGAATTAAAAAAAATGAAGAAGGAAAGAGGGCATAGCCAGATATGCCGAGCGACTATGGGGGGCTGTCTAGGGCTCGGGTTTGGTAAGTTTAGGTTTAGTTTTAAATTCTTTTTTAACACAATATATATATATATATATATATATATATATATATATATATATATATATATATATATATATTGACGTATATGAATAAACTCTAAACCAAATTTTTCAAACACATAAAAATATAAACAATATCTATATGTAAGTGGTAAATTTTGTTATAAAGACATTTACAAAATTTATTTAATTAATCCAAAAAATCTAATTAGCTAAAATAGGAGATGGTGCTAATAATTAAGTAATTAAAATACTGCTAATAAAATTAAAAAATTATTATTATTTGAGAGGGGGTTTACAATTGTACTACTGGATGCATCGATGTTATCAAACTGGATCACATGTATATCGATCCGGGATCTTCACTCAACATCATTTTGAGGAGTCTGCTACAAGTTCTGGAGATTCCAATGCATCGACTTGCAGGCACCAATACTACAATTTTGGGCTTTAATGTTGGAAGGAGCCATCCATCCCTTGATGAAGATTTGCCTCAAATGTCATATAGGCGACCTTCGCATCGAGGTAACTTGCTACATCATTGATATAAAGGTATCCTACAATGTCTTGTTGGGACGATCATGGATACATGAGAACATAATTGTACCTTTCACTCTCCACCAGTGCTTTAATTATGTGGAAAGTGAGGGGGTAGTCCGAACGGAGTTGGCGATATTGACTCATTCAAGGGTATTGAAGCATGTTGCTCTAACTCAGTATTGTATAAGCAACAGTAACTTGATAAGGAAGCCTACAATGACGTTGATGATGAAGCTAAAGCTGATTCAAGTCAAGAAAGTCCCCTTGGTAATCTACCTCAAAGGCCACACCAATAAAGATACAGAGCCTTTTGTGGTAGATCACCGTAAGTCCACTCGAGATAAAGAAAAGGGCAAGACTTTCGTAGTATATCTTCGCAAGTCAAAGGGAGATGACTATTTGCTCACGATAGACTCACTACTGCACCCCAAGATACGACACCTTTTGTTGTCGACCTTCGTAGAGTAGCTCGATCCAATACTAATTAACTATTTGTGATTAACATCAATAAAGTTGCTGTTGAAGCTAGGGCCGATGTTGCGCTTGAAGAATACATGAATTCGCATTCGGATGTTGATCCTATTGATGATGTAAACCCAAAAGAAGAAATTTGGTACTCTCTCAATAAATAGAATCTTTTGAATTATTATGGTGTCGATAGGTTTAGATAAGTCATGTCTACCAGCCATCTCTTTGTATGCAAGTCTCAACTGCCTTCGAAGAAGGAACACCATGCCACCTATACAAGGATTCTCATTTCCAAGATCCAGCAAAGAAGAAAGGAATTCACTGATGACGAACCAAAAAGGGATACAGGCAAGATGCAACTTTACCGCTATATTCAACTTGCGAATAATATCATACAAAAGATGGGCTAAGACTTGAAAAGCGATAAAGGCCTCAACTTTGGCAAATGATGACTTCTCCCATTATGTTACTTTGCTCCAAAAGGCAAACATGAAATCTACTACCAATGTACACGTAGTGGTCTAGGTTATGTCACTCCTCCAACTTCGAAAGGTTCGAAAGCAGAAGGGGGGATCCATTCACATTCATCAGATTCTTCTACCTGGGATTCGATGGAAGTATCAGAGAAATCTTTCAAACAAACATTATCAGTCAACATGGTGTCAATGGACCAAGTTGAAGAAGATGATCAAATACTGGGGCCTTTCGAAGTTGATCTCTGGGCTCAAAAGATGGAGTCACAGTACAAACTATAGTTCGAACAACGAGAACCACCTACTGAAGACGTAGTCGTCCAAGTTGACTTGGGAGATGAATCATCCCCTAAGCCAATCTTCATTAGTAAAAGACTTTTTGAAGAAGAGAATCAATCCCTTATACAACTTATAAGAGAATATATCGATGTCTTTGCCTGAAGTTATAAAAATATGGCTGGCCTGGATCCCATATAGCAATGCACATGTTGAACATTCTTTTTCAAATGCCAAGCCAGTCAGACAACAACGACGACGGTTACGTCAAGATGTCATGGAAGCTATAAAATCCAAAGTCAAGAAGCTGATAGCAAGCATCTTCATTCGTGAAGAACAACATCCTGACTGGGTAGCCAATGTTGTTACAGTCACAAAGAAGAACGAGAAAACCAGAGTCTGCATTGACTACCGTGATTTGAATACGGCTTGTCCAAAAGATGAGTTTCCTTTGCCAATTACTGATGTCATGGTAGATGACACTTGCAGCTTTGAGCCGATGTCCTTCATGGATGGCTTCTCTGGTTCTAACTAGCTTAAGATATTTTTGGATGATGAGAAGCACACATCATTCCGAACACCGTTGGAAATATATTGTTATATGGTGATGCCTTTCAAAATGAAAAAATGCTGGTACGACACACCAGCTAGTTATGAGCATATTTTTGGCAAAAATTTATGAAAAAGGTATGTCATGTCCCGCATCCGCGATATCGGGTACGAGTTATGGGCATGTCCAGCCTACACCGCAGTATCGACGGTAGTTAGCTGTCTAAACCTCATGAATCGTCAGGACACAAGTATCAATTACTCATCACAGCTACTTTGTACGATCACATGTATACAATCACCACACACCACCATATTTCACTATCGTTTATAACACCTTTTACATCGGATATCCAGAAACAATTTCGGTAAAAGTAAAGGCAACACCTCCAACTCTCAATATGTGCAGTCATCCACACTCAACCCTCACAATACAACTGAAGTAAATCTATATAATGAAACTACTACATCTCTAAAATAGTCTCCAAGTCCTGAGCAGTCTCCTCGATAGCATCTACTGTCATCTTAGCCTGTGGGCCAAAGAAGGTAGGGTAAAGGTCATCGTCAATCTCACCTGCAATGTATCCAATCAGAAAAGGAGCAAAGTACAATCATACGAATGAACGCAATACAAAGTAAAACTATAATGCAAGAATAATCATATGCACCAACATGTAAACTAGACAATAGTACAATAACTGAAACAATGGAAGCACAATCATACAATAGTGAATGAAATATCAGCCTATGTAACCGAATGGTAAGTACAATAGCACAATAAAATACGGTACGGCTTAATCACACGTGCACGATGTGTGATTAAGCTCAGCACAATATTACACTAAGGGGGATTGGCCACATATAGACTATATATTTTTCCATCCCAACAATGCAATCAATGTACAATAATCCGTGTCAATCAAGTGTCCAATATGAGATCAATGCAAAACTGAAATGCAAAGTAAATGGTCAATCGTAGTGTACTTGTCTGGATCCTCAAAAGTGATCAAGTCCAAGTCCTCGCTATCTGGGTTGGCAAAAAGACATAAATACCCTTTAGTTGTTTATTAAATCTTTATCACCTTAGTTTCTAATAACTATTTGCTTGATTGGGTTACCTATTCAATGAAAAGTTTGTAGAACCCTTAATTCTTGGTTTCTCAACTAACTTTTAGTTAACCAATTCTTAATTCTAACTACCAACAAATCTAATTAACTAACTACTAATTACTCTTTAACTAACTTTATTATCTAATTTATTTTTTAAAATAACTAGTCAATTTCTTATCTATTAAATCTAATATAATGCAGATCTTGCCCCAACTTGAATTAATTTATGTAATTATAGAGGACCGACCTGCTCGATTTCTACCGAGTTAATTCTCAGCCCACTGTATTCACCACAGAGAAAAATTAATTCAATTTCAGATCCTTTGGACTGTTCAGTTTTGAATTCAAAATGGACCTAAACTTCTGCCAATCAACTAGAGATGATCACTTCAAATTACTCCTGCCAATCTAAACTTGAAGTCTAAACAAAGTAGAACTCCTTTTAGAACTCAGACAGAAATCAACAGTTTGTTATAGTTGATACCTGAGCCATTCGGTTTAACTCGAGAGAAGGGAAAGGATTAAGTTCATACCTGAAATAGAAGTATCAGTGTCGGATACGAACCACGACTAAACGAGGAACTGCCTCGATTCGAGTGGTCGTGTCCGATCTGAATCTACAGCTTCGTCAACTACAACACACACAGAAACAAACGATCAATCACCGTACCTCGGTCCCTTCTAATGCAGAGAAGAGTTCAGTAATCAACAAAGTCCTCTCAGACCAGTGATTTGCCTATATGACATTTTGTCGAGTAGTCAAAAGAAGAAGACTCCATAAGTATAGGTTGATCTCCGGCGATTGAGATTAGGAAGAAGAACTCAACAGTATTAGAAACTCGCCGAAGCTTGAAATTAGTCGAGAAAGACTCACCGGATCAAAACAATGAAGGATCGGACAAGAATCTTACTGATCGCCAGAGCTGCGAGTTGACACAGCGTTCATCGGAGAAGACGACTGTGGGATCTCACCGGAGAAGACGTCTCGAGACAAGAACGGTCGATCTCGCTGACGAGATGAAACGTCGTTGACCGATCGAAGCACAGCCAGAGAGGACAGGCCCGCCATCAGTACTCCTGAACCGAGCTCTCTCGGCAGTGCACCACCGGAGAATTGCTCACCCACCAGAACTTGCGATGGCGGAGACTTTGCTCAGTCGGAGCTCACGGTGGCGTACAACGGTGTTCCTCATCGGAGATGGCGTCTGCAGCAGCGTTCCCTTGGCGGCGCTGTCGATGTCATCAGCTCAACGTCCCCCATGGAATCGGACCCGCCATCGGTGTCGGGAAGAGCTTCGTCAGAGGAGTAGACCGTTGACCCGATACTCTCCACCGACCTAGGCGGTCGTCAAGGCACGCGACCATGGAGCTTGTTGAGCTTCGCCATGGATCACCATGGATCTGGCCCGAGCTCGCTTTGGTTCGCGTGGGAAAAAGAAAATCTTTCTCAAGAATTAATTTGGAACAGAAGGGTGTGGGCTGAGGAATTGGGCCGGACAGTGATGGTTAGATTTGGGTTTGAAAATATATTCTCAATAGAAAAAATAAGATATTTATAAGAGTTGGTAGAAGTTTTTAGATCTGGGTAGTTACAAGTTTGTTATCGTTGTTAGGTTAGTTACAAGTTGGTTAAATTAGTTAGAAAAAGCTTTCTAGAAATTTTTAGCAGACACATGCCTAAGCCACCCCTCTTCTAAAATTATTAATTTGCTATCTCCTTTGTCCTTTTGCTCACAAATCAAGTATTAAGCTAATTATTTTAAGGGTAAACGGGATATGAGCCCTAGTGCTCATATTCCTACATGAGTCATGCATATGTTAACCAATAAGAATATAGTCATACATCCCATGTCCACCCATGTGCACTAGTAAACTCCATTTCATTGGTCCACATGAACATAGCTCATGTAGAAATATGAGCACTATTACTTATATACCGTTTACCCTTATTTTAAATAATTTTTTCAAAAAAATATTGCAATCCAAATATTATATTTTTAGCATAATCATAAGGTTAATATAAAGATGGTTGGTTGTTTTATTTCACACAGAATTATTCTTCTATTAATATTTGTGGACAATAGAAATTAATAATATATTAAAAAAATTACAGAGTAATGATACCTAACAATATTTAATAAATTGGAACGAGAAAACCTAGTTAATTACGTGGCACCTAGTAGAAACTCGACCATCGGTTGATGTTGGTAGCGAAGGAGATGATCGACGGCGACAATGACAAGCGACAGTTCGGGTCCGACGATGGTGAATGTGGCGAGGTCGACTACAGTTTCGACAGGTTCTGGACGATGATAGTGGTTGAATTTTTTTAGAAGATAAAATAAATTTTATTGAACTAGAGCAGGATTCACCTTCCGCACCTAAGTTGGACTTCACACCTCAATCACAACAAATGTACCAAACTAAAGCAAAAAATCATACATTTAATATTTTAATATTTAATTGTCTTCTCTACAGTGGACCAACACAATTTATATAGGAGCAGCAATCGAAAAGAAAACCACTACTCCCGATATATGGACTAAAAATAAGTTAAATGCAACTATAGGATAGCTACTTAAACCTATAGCTTATCCAAATACTAAAATAAAATAGATATTTTTATATCAAAGTCAAATCTGGTTGTGGTGGAATTCACCATACCACGTCGTGTATACATATACCTAGAATGACAGATGTACGTCTCGATGTCCTAATCAAGTTTCATATAAAATGTTAGAAATATTGTCGTTTTCTTTTAATAAATTTCAGAATACAAAAATAAATTTAAATTGATGTTACCGGCCTCTGGGGAAGTCGTGCACGAAGCACTGCCCTAAGAGTTGATTCGGGATCTGTGTGCAGACGTTCCCGAAGCTCCTAGTGGTAAAAACTCCGCACTACCGGTATCTCGTTGCCGCACACGACTTGGAGAGAACGACCAGGACTTAGCTCTGCCCAGAGCTTGGAGACGATGAATATTGAACAAAATGTTGACAGAGGTTTGGAGTAAGAATTTTTCTGATGAATTTTACAAAGAAATCAGTCCGATATATATAATACTCATATGTAACGGTCTGAATTAATTCTCCTATTAATTCAGCCGTTACACAAAATAAAAGAGTGAATCTGGACACAACAACGGTTCAGAAACAAAGTAACGTTCAGAAATTAATTCCAACGTTCAGAAAAAATAAAAAAAGAAGAAGAGGAGCAAAAAGAATTTTAGGGTCCCAGCCGAACCCGAAGAGGAAATCGGATCGGCATTCGGCGCCCGCAGATGTGGGCGCGTACCCGCACCCGTTACGCGCGCCGAACCGAACCGAGCCGGGCCGGGCGGCGGCGGCGGCGCGCGCGTGTGGCCCAAGGGGTTCCCCACACAACAACTTAATAGAGCAAAGGAGAGAAACTAATATATGTACACAAGAGAGCTTTGGCCCATCCGATGTAGGACTAAAGAAAGGAAGAGGAAATTGAGCTTTTGTAATAAAAGCAAAACCAACAATCCCCCCCCCCAAAAGGTCAAGTTCCGAAACAGAGATAAGAGTGAAGTAAAAGGAGAGAGAGAGAGAGAGAGCATCTGGGCAGTAAAATACTATGCATAGATGAGATGGACTACAGCCTTGAATCTCACGTAGTGACTATTGCCTTAATCTGAAGAAGTGCTTGATGGACTATGCCTTGAATCAGACTTCTTGAACCAGATTTAGAAAAATAGCACACATAGTACGCTAGAGGTCCTTGGTCTATCGGGTGGCGCTTTTAAGAAGGCCATGTGCACTTTTCCACATTCATGAGAGTTGTCTGGGATCGCCCTGTCCCATAGTCGCGGCCTTCACGACCTCTCATATAGGTAAGTCCTTAATGGTTGGTGATATGAATCAACCCAGTATTACAGCTTGGACCTATTAAGAGTTTAACCTCATCCTAACCATATCACACAGGAACACTGTCACCATAGGGATGGGGAGTCATTGTACACATGTACAGCCGCTTGGGCTTTATTTTAATGAGACTTTAATCTCGAGTCAGTGTTCCATAAAGTCACCTAAGTTCAGCTTGTTTCTACCCATTGAACCGGCTTCTTGGGATCTCCAGTCAGACTCGGTTGGGTTGCCACTGCTGGTGACTAACTTATGGGCTTAACCCCATCCCCCTCGATGATTCTAGGATCAAAGTCCTAGACAGACTCTTCGTCAAGTGATCTGCAAGGTTCTTTTCTGACTTTATATAGTCAAGAACCACATATTTGCCTAGTAGGCTTTTTATTGACTTGAAGCGCAGCTGCAGGTGCCTGTTCATCTTAGCATTCACAGAATCATGCTTTAGTAGTTCAATAACAGATTTATTATCACAATTTATAGAAATTGCAGGAACAGGACTAAGAGAAACAGGTATATGCATAATAAGATTTTTGAGCCATTCAGCTTCTGTGCAAGTTGTATCTAAAGCTATCATTTCGGAGTCCATTGTACTCCTAGCTATGATAGTTTGCTTACAAGAGCCCCAGGAGATTACAGCTCCTCCTAGAGTAAATACATATCCAGTAGTAGATTTTATATCATGTGAGTCGGTTACCCAGTTTGCATCTGAATAACCTTCTATGATATCAGGGTGCCTAGTAAAATGAAGTTTGTAATCTAGGGTGCCCTTGAGATATCTAAATACCCTATCCAAGGCAGTCCAATGTGACTGATTTGGGTTACTGGTATATCTGCTTAGTCTCACAATAGCAAATGCAATATCAGGTCTTGTCCTGTTTGTTATATACATAAGGGAGCCTATCATCTGTGAATATTTATGTTGTTCCAAAGGTGATCCTTCATTCTTTTTCAGTACAATACTGCTGTCATAAGGAGTAAGGACAGATTTCTTATCAAATAACTCAAATCTTTTTAGCATTTTTTCAATTGAATGTGCTAAAGATAGAGTATAACCCTCTTTGCCTTTGGTCACTTGCATTCCTAAAATTAAGTTGGCTTCTCCTAGGTCTTTCATATCAAACTGGCTAGATAAATAGTTCTTTGTAATATTTATCAATTCCAGTGATGAACCTAAGATAAGGATGTCATCTACATACAAGCATAAAATGACACAACTTTTACATGTACCTTTAGAGTATATGCATTTGTCATACTCATTTGACAAGAAACCATATTCACAAATTACTTTGTCAAATTTATTGTGCCATTGTTTGGGAGCTTGTTTCAAACCATAGAGGGATTTTACTAGTCTGCAGACTTCTTTTTCTTGACCTTTAGCAATGAAACCTTCAGGTTGGTCCATATAAAGTTCTTCCTCTAGATCTCCATTCAAAAATGCTGTCTTTACATCCATTTGATGGATTAGCATATCATGAATGGATGCTAAGGCCAAGAGAGTTCTAATGGATGTGATCCTAGCTACAGGAGAGTAGGTATCAAAATAATCTAACCCTTTCTTCTGGGTAAAACCCTTAGCAACTAATCTAGCTTTGTATTTCTCTATAGTACCATCGGCTCTGAGTTTCTTCTTGAAAATCCACTTACAACCTATTGGTTTATTCCCTAAAGGTAGATCTGTTAGAAACCAAGTGTTATTCTTCATGATGGAGTTGTATTCACTGTTAATGGCTTCTTCCAGAAGGGAGCATCAGGAGACGACATTGCTTCTTCATAAGTTGAGGGATCACCCTCTATCAAAAAGGTGAAGAATCCTTCTCCTAAATTTTTCTCAATCCTATTCCTTTTACTCCGTCTTGGTTCTAAGTCTTGTTCAGATTGTGAGCTAGGTATTTGGACATGAGAACTAGTAGAGGGTATGGAGGAAGAGATTGAACTTCTATCCTTAAAAGGAAATATGTTTTCAAAGTAAACTGCATCTCTTGCTTCTATAATGGTATTGTTAGAGATTTCATTTACTTCTGAGTGAGTCACTAGAAATCTATTGGCATAGCTGTCTAAGGCATATCCTATGAAAACAGCGTATACAGTCTTGGGACCAATCTTTCTCTTTTTAGGTTCGGGAATTCCGACTTTAGCAAGGCATCCCTGTCACGCCCCAGTCCCAAAATACCGAGGGACTAGACACGTGACAATGGCCAGCAGTACGCACCGATGGACAAACCCAATTTAATGGATCCATCAGGGCATACTTAAGCTGTGAAACAAGTCTACGATAATCAAGGCACAACTAATCTCATCCACACAAGATGTAAAATATGATCCACAGAATAAATAAGGAATGTAAATCATCAGCTAGTCTCACAAAGTACTTCGGGGAACAACTCGATAAATATCTAGTACAATGGTTCAACAGACCAGAAAATAAAAGACTGAAATAAATAATAAAAGCTGAGCATGATCATGGATGCTCAAGAGAAGTCTTCGACCAACACCTCGTCCTCGGATGGCGGTACAGCTCCCGGATCGGCTCCTCCTGCTGCGGTCCCGTATACCTCGGGATAAACCTCATCTGCAAAGTTTGGGAACAAAATCCAGATCCAGGTCCTCAGGGGACATAGCAAGGTACAAGAAAGCTCATGCCAAAATAATACTGTGCAGCAAATAATGAAATAAGCAGGGTAAGTATGTAAACATCTGTGTAAAATGCTAGAGAGAACATCAATAGTGCTCAGGCTGAACAACTACAAGCTCTGTGTAGGGGAGCCGGTAGCAGTGATATCATGAGGTGATCTAGCTCAGCGGGAAACTGAGTAGCCGGCATAACATAATCAACCTGTAGCCTGTGGGTATCTCCAGCAATAGATGGAACAATAAGGGAATGCTAAAATAACCAGATAAGTGATATGCAAGATGAGAGCAGCACTAGAACTCAGGCTGAAGCATACTACAAGCTCTGTGTAGGGGAGCCGGTAGCAGCAGTAATAATGAGTAATGGGCCAAGCTCGGGCTTCAGAGTCTTGGGCCTCACAATAGTAGGGGTGTATATATATAATCAGCCTGTGGTCTGTGTGTCTCTTGTCACGCCCCGGTCCCGCCCGGGCCGCCGCTCCGCCATGCCCCGCCCCGTGCGGCCAGGAATTTAACGAACCGGGCACGAATCACCGTGCCTCGGCGCGCCGGACGCGAATCACCGCGTCCGTCCCGCGGGCGCGAGGGAGGAAGGGGAGCTAATCGAATGGCCCGAGTCGAGCTTTCGGGGGACGTGATGCCGCACGGGCCTAGGGTTGCGCCCGTGCAAGGCCAATCGTTTAAGTTGATAGTTGGCTATCATCGCATCAATCGAGTAAGCAGCGGAAAGGGACTTGTTGCAATGCAATGCATTAGCCAACTGAGTGTTCGGGACAATCGAGGCAACTTGGGTTTCCTTTAGCAAAGGCACACGTTCGTTCCATACATTATGCCCCCTTATACGATAGCATTCTCGGGGCATCAATCGAAACCAGGATTCCGGGTCTTCGGGACTGTGGCACGCCTATGGCTCCCTCGGACGATCCAGTACCTGCAAGCAAGTAAACTGTTGGTGGGTCAGCACTTTATACAAGTACTGGTGAGATAAATCAACTGAACAGAAACAAGCATTCACTCAAACCAACACTAAGTAATCATGTTATAAAATATTATATTACTAGTGATCTTTCTAGTTTTACCTAGGTTCGTTTCATGCAGTTCTAGCAGTCATATTACATTGCTTTGGAAACATGTTTGGAAACAGAATTTCATAATGAATATGCAAGCAAGCAAGCCGTTCATGTTTCAGGGTGTGCGCAGCGTGTCTCGTGCGACTCCAGGGTCAGATGCAAAGCTAGACACACAATGCACGATCTTAGGGGCAGTCATCTATCCAAGCCAACACAATGACTTAGCTATATGCAGGACGGTCCCCGAGTATCTCAGGATCGGTAGCGGTTAATCCAGCATACCAATGACTCATTTCTCTGATGCTAATGGCAGCTGTGACCCATGGTGGCTTGAACGCATGCAGTTCAGCTCTCCACCAAAAGCCATTGTCCGACCGCGTGCGAATGCATGGAACACTCAAATAAACTCTATTATGCAGACGAGACGAACCATCAGAACAGTTATCGTTGTTGCGGGGCGATCCGACTTATCACTTGAACACATTCAGGCACAGTATGGTTCTCTCGAAGCATAGACGATAGTGAACATGTTCATGCACTCTAAGCAGGCGATTCCGGATTCTCGTTTAGCAGACATTGATTCAAAGACAAGCTAGGTGAGTTCGTTCATTAACATGCAAGGCAGGTTCTATCATTCTCTTAAGAAAACATTGCAAGCAAAAACACAGGTTATTATTAAGGCGTGCAAGAATCAGAGAACGAAGTTCTGCCCACTCACCTTGATATATAACGCCGACGCGGAGCGGGGCGTTACATCTCTCCCCACCCAATGTAACCACACCAATCATGAACATAACGTCTCACGTCCATGTCAGCGGGGTCATAACTAATGCACAAGTCATAATGTATCTAGAATATAGAATCTATGCCAAGTCCTATACAGAATCACCTCGAACATCTCGGGAAGATCCTGTCTCATGATCAGTGTCCAGTGTCCTTGGTCAAGTGTACTTGGTATGACAAGTACGAGAAGATAAAGTGTCACGTATGTCCATATCTAGATGACATTACCCAACACCGCGTACGATGTTGACACCCGACTGATAATCGGACGCTAAGTATGTCAAACGGTCCTAGGTTGAGCATGCACAGTAATATAATGAGATAAGAAAATAGGTAACAAACTGCAGAGTTGGCAAGGTACACTTGCCTGATGTTTGAATATCCACTGTCGTCCTGGTATCGGTGGAACCGGTAGGGACTACTCCAAAAGCTGTGATAAACATCACCAACAGTCTCAGAAGATGTCAAATAGCTAGAAATGCCTGTCCTTACATCCAATTTGGACACAGGGACAAAAAGATCATTTCCGGGCCAAAGCGGTTTCCATATATGGGCTACTTTGCACCGGAAAACGTGTCAGGGTCAAAGGTCTCCAAATTCCTCAAACTCAGTGTCTACAAATCAGGAACGATGATACGAACCCAACGGAACTTCCAGAATTTGATTCCGATGAGCCGATCACAAAATCACCTGTCAAGTGGAGCCTGTGGGGCCCACGATACGCGATTTTGTCAACGTTCTCAGAATCGGACCAAACTTGGGTCACAGGACCATCGTATTGCTACGAGTCCGATGGCGCAAGTTTCGTCTCGATCCGACGTGTGTACACAAAGTTGCAGCGTGTTCCAGAAAAGTCGGATACGGGGTATCGGCGGCGGATACGCGTTGATTCCGGGGTGCACGCACCTCCGAATCGACTTCTGCGAAATCCCACACGACCGTATCAACGACACGCACGGTTTTTTTAAAGACCGCGTGCGACCAAGTCGTCCCGTTTGGCGGGGCGCACTCAGTTCCGGGGTAAAACAGGGTGTTATTTTTCCTGTTTTTGGATCGCGGTGTGCGATCACCACAGGACGCGATGCTCCGAGCGGGTTGCACGGGCACCGAGAGGGTTATACAGTCTACGCTTAGCAACTGACGAAAACTAAATCGGAGTTGCGAGATGAGAGAAATCGATACCTGAACAGGCTCTGTGAACGCTGAATTCCCTTGTGTCCGAGGATCAACTTCGTGTCTTGGTCACTGTTGGTCGACGAGTCGACTCTACACCGAATCCGTGTCCGGGCTTGGGTTCGTGTCCGGAGACAGTGGGATTGGACTCGCTGACGGAGGACGGCTCGGCCTAGGGTGCCCAGCTGTTGGTCGGCGTCGATGGAGTCGACGGGGGAAAAGTCGAGGGCTGTGGGCTCGATGGGATGGCGATGGTGGTGAGCTGTGCTTAAGGAGGCGGGACGGTGGAGATGGTGATGGTGCTGGGCTCTGCGGTGAAGGGGGATGGCTGGAGGGACGGCGGAGTCGAGGTGGTGATGGTCTAGCGGATGGAGAGTCTGCGGGCGGTGGTCGACGACTGGGGGGACGAGTAGGACAAGGAGAAGACGTCGGCTGCCTAGGGTTCAGGCGAGGGGAATCGTCGACTGCGGCGGAGATGGGTTTGTAGGGTTGTGCGGCGGCGGCGGGCACGGAAGCCGAGGGTATATATAGGGGTGAACAGTAAAATCGGTGGGGGATCCGACTAGGGTTTCAGTATGGGTTTTGGGTCCGGGTCGGGTTTGACTCGGATCCGATCCGACCCGACCCGCTATGACTGGGCTTGGTTTGGTTCAGCGGTTTGGGTTCGGTTTGGTCTGGTTTAACTCGGTTTGGTTCGGTTCAGTCATACGTTGGTTTTTTCGGGCTTTAAAGCTGTTTCTGGATTCCAATAAAGTCGCCGAAAAATACCCTGCGTCCGGTTTTCCATTTTACACCATAAAATATTATTTCCATAATATTTTAACACCAATTAGCCACACTTAAAATTCTTTTAATTCACAATCACCTTTGTTTTAATTTCCAGAAATACCAAAATACGGAATAACTCATTTTAAAATTCTTCTCAAAAATCAGGGTGTTTACAATCCCCAAACTCTAAGGTAATTAATCCTAGGTGCTCTACCTTTCCACAGCTCATAGGGAGTCTTATCTTTTGTCTTACTAGGAATCCTATTAAGAATGTACAGGCAGTTAAAAGGGCTTCTCCCCACAAGTTATCAGGAGCACCAGAGCTGAGAAGCATGGCATTCACCATATCTAACAGAGTGTGATTCTTGCGTTCAGCAACTCCGTTAGACTGAGGTGAATATGGAGCAGTTACCTCATGAATTATTCCATGTTCTTCACAGAAGTTAATCATTTCATTTGAGGTATATTCTCCACCACGATCAGATCTAAGGATCTTAATCTTCCTTTCTAATTGATTCTCAGCTTCAGATTTGTAGACCTTAAATCTATCTAGAACTTCATCTTTGGTTTTGAGAAGGTAGATGTAACAATACTTTGAATAATCATCTATAAACGTAACAAAGTATTTTCTACCGCCTCTGGTCAAAATCCTATTTGAGTCACATACATCACTATGGATAAGTTCTAGAAGGTCAGAATTTCTTTCTACAGATTTGAAAGGTAATCTAGTGTGTTTGGCTTGAACACAAATCTCACATTTGTGTTTGTCATCTATTGGAGTCTTGGGAATAAGATCTAAGGTCATCATTCTTTTAATATAACCTAGGTTCACATGACCTAGTCTGCCATGCCAAACATTTGAAGATTCTATATTAGAGACAATGAGAGAACAATCAGACATTTTATTCATTGTACTTAAAATGAAAAGACCGTCTTTTACCAAGCCTTTTCCTATAAAAGAGTCATGCTTAGAAAAAACTACTTTATTAGCCTCCATTACAATTTTGTATCCTGAGGCTACAAGAAGGGATCCACTAACTAGGTTTCTCCTGACAGACGGCACATGAAGAACATCATGAAGAGTTAAGATTTTTCCTGATGTCATCTTCAGGTTGACTTTTTCTCTTCCAATAATTTGTGCCGTTGAGCCATCTCCTAGGGTCACACCTCCTGCACTTGATTCCTGATAGTTTGAAAAACAGGAGCAATCAAACGAAACGTGAACATTAGCTCCAGAATCCAACCACCAATCATCAGAATGGTAAGAGAGGTTAATAAGGGGTTGAAAGCTTACAGACCTGAAGGAACTCGAAGAACCTTTGTGAAGCAAGTTCGCTTCTGGTCTAACTGAGCCCTTTCCTTTGTAGGAGGTCTGGACAGCTTTCTTCTTCCTATGGTAGCAGTTGATGGCCATATGGTTTGTTTTACCACACACAAAACAAAATCTCTTTTGATCCTGAGTCTGACTGAAGTTTCTAGGTTTTTGGTTTTGGTGATGATGGTTTTGGTGGTTAGGCTGAAAGT
Source organism: Iris macrosiphon (assembly GCA_036927795.1). Taxonomy (NCBI): domain Eukaryota; kingdom Viridiplantae; phylum Streptophyta; class Magnoliopsida; order Asparagales; family Iridaceae; genus Iris; species Iris macrosiphon. The sequence continues at coordinate 30,581,091 of JAYESA010000014.1, read as the reverse complement.
TTTTCTTCTTCTTGAAGAAATTCTTCTTGGATTTATAAGAAAAATTAGACTTGGATTTTCCTTGGCCTTCTACAAGGTTTACCTTAGCTTTAGATTCAGTCTTAGGCTTAGACCTCAATCTAATTTGTTCTTCGGTTCTAATTTTCTTTAGGACTTGATTGTAGGTAAGATCTCCTTGTGTATGGATAAGATCCTTAGCCATATCAGACCAAGAGGGAGGTAGCTTGTCTATTAGACATGCTATTTTATGTTCATTGGAGAAAGATGTCCCTTTGGCTTGAATATGCCTAAGGTATTCTTGGAATTCATGGAGCTGGTCATTCATTGGCTTGTTATCTACCATGAAATACCTATTAAAGGTTGAAGAATTAAACCTTTCTATTCCGGCATCATCACAGCCGTATTCATCATCCAAGGCTTTCCAGAGTTCTTTAGCGCTCTTGTATTCAAAAAATATATCATACAAGGATTCAGATAATGCGCTTAGAATTCTATGAAAGCAGTGGAAGTCTATCTCTTTAGGGAGTTTTGGTTTCGAGGAGGTGGACACTCCTATGTCAGACTCAGTATCATCAGAATCATTTGTGATGGGTGTGGACCCATCAATGGCAGAAATAAGTCCTAAGGTCGTGAGCCAAAATTTCATTTGGCTCTGCCATCTCTTAAAGTATGAGCCATCAAACTTAGCAGGTTTCGCAATAGAGGATTCCTCCTTACCAGTCATGATTGCAGTCTGAAAATATAAATTTATTTAATAACAATGTCTAAGATAATAGTTTAGGTGGTCTTTGCTAATCAATCTTAAAATCTTTAGTTTTTCAAGTGTTGATCAACTCAGGTTAGCTGTAGAGGCCGGTTCCCAGCTAGCGGTGGTCCGAAGACTCTTAAATACCGTATCGCTTAGGGCTATTTACACCCGGTTGACAGAAGGACCCTTTCGGCTTGTGTCCGAGTTTGTCTCTACTTTGAAACTTTAGATTTGAAGATTTTATTTGCAATTTTCTTTTGACTAAACTATTTTCTTTTGGTCCTAGATTGCTTTCAAAAATACTAAGTGATTAAAATGAAGCAAATTGTATGTTACAACTGAAAGAAATTTTTGTGATCAAAAATTGCAATTGACAAATAGATAAAAAAAAATTTCTTACACAATAACTATCAATTCTTTAGAATAAATCAATTATAACAAATAGTGAGAAGCAAATTGTATTAACTATCAATTAGAAGCTAATAGTGAGAATCAAATTGTATTAACTGTCAATTATCTTACACAGTAACTATTAGTAAATCAATTGTAAGAAAACAACAGTAATTATTTGAACAAATAGTGAGAAATCAAATTTAAGAAATCAATTGTAAGCAAATAGTGAGAATTTATTATGTTTTTAAGAGAGAAGACAACAGTAACTATTTGAGAGAGAAGACAACAGTAACAATTTTAAGAAATCAATTCTAATCAAATGGTATTAACGTAGTCCCCAACAGTAATTCTTTGCCTAAGAAAACAACAGTAATTCTCTTTCTTTGTAGAACAAAACAACAGTAACTATTTGAACAATTGAAACAATAGTAAATTTCCACAGTAACTATTGAAACAATTGTAAATTTAAAGTAACAGTAAATCAATTCTAAGAAGAATCAACTCTTAGATTGCTAGAAATATTGTCGTTTTCTTTTTAATAAATTTCAGAATACAAAAATAAATTTAAATTGATGTTACCGGCCTCTGGGGAAGTCGTGCACGAAGCACTGCCCTAAGAGTTGATTCGGGATCTGTGTGCAGACGTTCCCGAAGCTCCTAGTGGTAAAACCCCCGCACTACCGGTATCTCGTTGCCGCACACGACTTGGAGAGAACGACCAGGACTTAGCTCTGCCCAGAGCTTGGAGACGATAAATATTGAACAGAATGTTGACAGAGGTTTGGAGTAAGAATTTTTCTGATGGATTTTACAAAGAAATCAGTCCGATATATATAATACTCATATGTAACGGTCTGAATTAATTCTCCTATTAATTCAGCCGTTACACAAAATAAAAGGGTGAACCTGGACACAATAACGGTTCAGAAACAAAGTAACGTTCAGAAATTAATTCCAACGTTCAGAAAAAATAAAAGAAGAAGAAGAAGAGTAAAAAAAATTTTAGAGTCCCAGCCCGAAGAGGAAATCGGATCGACATTCGGCGTCCGCAGATGTGGGCACGTACCCGTACCCGTTACGCGCGCCGAACCGAACCAAGCCGGGCCGGACGGCGGCGGCGGCGCGCATGTGTGGCCCAAGGGGTTCCCCACACAACAACTTAATAGAGCAAAGGAGAGAAACTAATATATGTACACAAGAGAGCTTTGGCCCATCCGATGTGGGACTAAAGAAAGGAAGAGGAAATTAAGCTTTTGTAATAAAAGCAAAACCAACATAAAATCCTGTTGATCATCAGTAGAGAGCGAGAAGGTGAGATATGTTATGCTTGGCAAAATTCTTCAGCTCGTTTGAAGCAGCTACGTTCGGATCAAAATTGGAGGTTAAATTGCTGCAGGTAGACCCATTCGTAAAAAAAGTGTTCCAGTAATCATCGCGAGATAAATTAGTGACCACCAGCACTAGATCCATCCACTGACTCCACCAAAATGCACTTGTCACCTAGCCCAAGGAAGCGGCCTGCAGTGTCCCCACACGTGCCACCTCTTTAATTAAGTTGTCATCATCTCAAGAAGAGAAATCCTTCTAGGGACGGACATACCAGCCTATCCGCTGAAAGACGAGTAGTTACTTGCCAACCCGGAGCTGAAAAGGAAAGCGAACACGTCTCAGTCATTAAGGTCTAACTTGTCAACAATTGCTGAACTAGCCTCCTAAGAAGAGGGCATAGATAACTTGAGAATTAAGAGCAGGCAATGTGTATAAATTTTACAAATATCCTACAGGAATTCGTGAGTTCTTAATTTTAAAGACTCAGCCATAAATAGTCGTTGGATTACATGTATTTGATTCCTTACAAAAATTTAAGGACCTAAATAGAAAAAATCAAGGGCTAAATGTAAAAAAAATAATGTCACATATCATAACCATATTGCAAGTTCCTATTTGAGTCTTGTAGTCGGACTCTAAATTTTAAAACATAATTCACAAAGTATAAAAACATTATATAAGAAAAACTAGATAGTTTGGCAATTATATTGGCAGGATGGCAAGGTGGCAGACACCAGTGGTATTTTGTTTCTGATTTTAAAATGTTGTTTTATAGCAAGCTGGGTTAAATTTTGTGCTGTATGTGCTGTAAAGAGTCTAAAAACTGGTTGTATAATTAATATAATTAAAAAATGGCTGGATATTTAGCCTAGTGTTCTATGTTAACTGTCTACCCGATTATCTCAAAAGAAAAAAAGAAAAAACCCTTCTATACTTGAGTTTTACTAATGAAACAAGCATAATAAAATTGTTTCTATTCCTAGGGGAAACTTTAAGGAGCATGAAATGTGGTATGTGCATCATCAGTATTTGCTTGGTACGTCCATGACTCCATATCTGATATTTGGCTGCCTCTCCTATCACAAAGAAGGTCTAGGGAGACAAAGGTGGACAATGGTGAAACAATCACAAAACGCTAAGCCCCATAGTAGTTGTATTGAGGGGTATTCTAAGCATATTGGTACCAAACTCTTCAATGTGGAAGAGCCCATATTGGTACCACTCTTTCACTGTGGAAAGTGAGAGAGTTGGGAACACCAGTGCTCATGCAATGTCTCTCCTTGCCAGCCTTTCCGCGCGCAGAGTGGATTAGCAATCACTTCTCTGCTCACTCTTGTCTACGATATCCGGGTTTAACGGAAGTAATGTGAGGCTAGAGCCAACCAACTTGGTTCACAACAGATATGTTATTGTCTACCTCCCTGTCCTCTCGACCGAACTCCCAAGTCCTCAGCAAGAGGTGTTTGCCTCAGGTGGAAACAGAACATTGTGACACTCCAAATAAGTTGTGAATTATGTGATTATGCATCTGCCCACCTGTTAAAGTCCATGCCTCTACTCTACTACACCAAAATTGTAGGGTGTGGTGAGGCAGGGGCGTTAAATAATTATATTATTCTAACACGTCCACGCAGGTCAAATACCCATTTTTGGGTTGTGTTCGATTCATGTAGTGGCTTAATTTTTTATTTTTTTATAAAATCCGTATCAAACAGATTTGAACCCTAGAGTTACACTATGGTTGCATATTTATATTAATCTAACGACACATCATGAAGTCTAAAAGATCAAAAAGTTTTTCACATGTTAATTACGATTTCGTTTAATATTCAGAGGCTTATTCCAGTTGCAACAACTTTTGTAGCACTTTCATCCCAAACTTGAACTTAGCAGCAAATAAAAACTTTCTAGATTCAAGAGAAAGGAAATCCTAAACCAAAAGTATGGGTAGGCTAAAGCTCCTCTTGGCTATCATTAAAATGCCTTGGTAAGTACTTCCAACAATAGCAATCTACAAAAAAACAAACATCATCATACTTTTTACTCATTAAGCTTAACTTGGATAATGATATCTCCTAGTTTTGGTGCTAAAGGACACGCAAATGAAAGATCTTACACAAACTTAGCTTTACTAATTCTCTCTTGTAATTTCTATTTAGCCCTTAAAGATACTAAATGAGGACAAGTGTAACATAGACTTTTGTGTTTGTGGATGGATAATACCTTCCAGGCATGTAAAAAAAAGTAACCAACCAATCAGACAGTTTGTAATCTAAATTAGACTAAACATTTTCATTTATTAGCAACTAGCAGTGGGACTACATTCAAGTGACAACTCCTTGAACATTTTCAGCATTTTGATTACTTCCGAGCAAGCGTTGTAGATGTCTGCCAACATGGCCGATATGTCGGCGGACATGACCGTTTTCCGGGGTGGTAGGGGGTAATATATCTTGGACCAAAATGTCCTTTTATGTCGTTTGTAAATAACTGGCCGATATTTCATGATCTTTCTGACATTTCGGAATGTTATTTATAGAAGTCCGCTGGCATTCGAAGAAACATATATTTTTGTGATTTTGGGTTGGTTTGTTTTTCAAAACGAGTAATCAATAACTAACCCCCAAAGTAAGTCTAACACCTCTCTCCCTCCCTCCCTCTCCTTTCTTGATCTTGTGTTGTTGCCTACTCTCTCTCTCTCTTCTTTTGTTGTGTCATCTCTCTCCTCTCACAATATGTTACTGTTGCTTAAACACTCGTTGGCAAAACTCTATTCCGACTCTTAGAAGCCAAAAACTCTTAGAAGGTCAACGAATTTCAGTAAGAATCTCGATTCGACGATTCTTACTTGGGAGCTCGTTTTTTCGATGACAAAAGTTCGTTTCTCAGATGACGGGAGCGTGTTTCTCCTTCGACATGGGCTATTTCCATAATATGACAATTTTAAAATAGTACATAAACTTTGGGAAGAAAGTTATAAAGATTTTAATACACGTTAATCAAAGTAACAAGAAACTAAATATCACTTACCTTACATAATAAAAATCACCATACAAATAGTCCCTCGATAACTTTGAACCGAACTTTCTAAATTCTAATAAATATTAAGTTATTTATAAGTTTTGATAACAATAATTAATAAATATAAAAAATTATTAGCGTACGCTCCCAACTTTAGACTCTTCTAAGTAGTCGCGCTTCTCCGCTTCTGTCCCGCTTTCGTCCCCACTCCCGCTACTGGGTTTTAAGCTCCGACCACTCCAAGCCCTACGTCGGTTAGGTATACCTTAAATTAGAATAACTTATTGTTGAATTATTCAATATTTGTATCGAAAATTAAATGGATCAAATATTTAGGTTATTTAATATATAAAATATTACATATTTAATGATATTCAACATTTTAAAATGTCCCTGACAAGTCTCCGGTGTCCAACATCCGATATTAAAAATACCAATCCAACATGAACCCCACATACGACATCTACAACCTTGTTTCCGAGTACTTCTTTCCGAGTACTAGGAAGTATGTTGACTTGAAAGTGAGCCTTGTTTTTCTTTCTTGAGAACAAGGGTTTCAGCTGGAGCAAAGGTAAGGCTTTTTGTTTGCATCTTAGAGATGTAGGTTCGAGGCACAGACATATGCGTAAACGGGAGCCTCATGGCATTGGGATGCCCATTTTCGAGAATAAGGGCCAGTTTTTCTGCCCCTAGGTTAGGTTTGGAACTGAGGTCCTCCCTTTCTCCTAGGGAAGGCCTCAGCTAAGCCATTGGTTTGCCCGACCTTTGGCCGCCTTTCATTTTGTTAAAAAACTAAAAGGGATTTTTGTTTGCAGATACAAGGTGCTTGATTAATTTGAACTATGGACTTCTGCAGACCAGTGGGATACTACCTGAGAATGTTGATCCCTCTGAACAATCATAATCTAATCCAGTGAAAGTTGACAGTCATTAACAAAACTGAACAGCAAGTATTCATCAATGTCATACGAAAGTTAAAGGTTTTTATGAACTGTGACTCGAGTTTTCTTTGTATCCCAACTCTCTAACCTTATATTTTATCCATCTCATATTCTAGCCTTTACTTTGCCTTTACTTTACACACCTAACCAATTAACATTTTCATATATGCATCCAACCTTCTAACTTTTCCTTTATTCAGTTGTTCTTTATGTTCTATTAATTTACCAACTCTGCATTTGCATACAATCACTTCATCATTTTATCTCTTGCAGGTATGCACTTGATCTGGAGAATTACTTAGTTATTAAAAATTATTGCTATCTTTTAATACACCATTTCCTCGGAGTTCAATTTGGACATATTGTAACCAAACAACAAGTCGAAACCAATTGCATTAGTCATCTTCATTATCATCATCCAAGCTTTCTCCTATCAGAATGGGGCCAGTCATAAAACATAAGATACTTTCATACAAGTATTGACAGTTTGTGTGACTGGTAGTCCACAAAATGTCAATCCTCTATGTTAGGTGCCAAATTCCTAGCAACCGTTGCTATCAGCACGAGAGGACTATGCCATAAAACCTAGACGACCAGTTGGCGGATAGTAAACCTACCTATTGCTATGCAGTTTTAGCTCATGTAATCAAGGAAATCTCAGTTCCCCCTGACTATAAAGAGTTTAGACGAAGAGGCACGATGATCCAATATATAGCATGCTTCTAATGACACATTTGAGGTAAAATTTACAAGACATGGTACTCGATGCTTATGATGGCCATGATGATTCACATTCAAGTTTCAATCAATGACTGTAGGAGGCTGTATTGTGGACATCAAATACATCTTGAGCTCCACTTAGCCACCTAGAGTCCATACTACAAACTCTCTTAATCCATGATAATCTTGCGGAAAAGAGAATGTCACTGCTCAAACTTCTGAAAAAATTTGATCCTTTTTCAATAAGGCACAACCGCAAATACCATTCTATTTTTTTTCCTTTTGTGGAAAGTTGTCAGTGTTGTCACATGTTCCACGCACAAATCCTCTCCATCAAGGATAAAGAAAATGAAGGATAGATTTTAAAGCTTTAAGAATTTTATCCTACAAACATTTGTCATAAGATCATTATCCTTTTCCCAATTCCACACTAAGCATCAAATTCAAAATGCTCAAAAAAATTAAAATTTAATATTCAAGGATGCTCAACCTCATTATCCTAATAATAGCAGATAACAAATTAGCGATCAAATGTGCTACCAAAGAAGCTAGGAGAAAATAAACTGACTTGGTACACTTTGTTCCCTTGAACAATATTTGAATGTTTAATGATCGGTTTCTTTACAATTTAAACACGGAAACTATGACAGAGAACCTTGAATAAGTAACTAAAAACATATATTTTAAGGTTAGTGCAAATCTCTAGAGGTAGAGCAAATGATATGTTAACTAGATCTTTGTTATAGTCACTACTTGGATAAATAACCATTCAGACTCCTACTGGTTGTGTTGCCTTAGCCAAAGCATTCACTCATACTAAAATAGCCATTCATCGTAACAAAATACTACTCAAGTTGACTCAAACATCAATTAACAAATTGATTAAAAAGGAAAACAATAAATGAGTGTTAATGTCATATTCTTAACATCCAAATAAATCAAACACTGTCAAGTATCTTAGGCCTACCACCAAAATAGATATTTGTTACCACTTGACATCTAGAACATGAAAAATCTCCCAACCCCTCAGACCCTCAAAGATCAAAATCGATTTACATGGAACCAACAAATTTCATGCCTTTGGAAGTATTCAACTCCATTCTTACTTGATAGCACAATTCTTATCTTCGATAGGAAAAGTGAATCTCCTCTCAAGTAGGGTTGGGTATACAGGTCCACGACCTACGGTTATGATCCGGCCCGAACCGTATATTGAACGAACAAGTCAGTTCCTAACTTCCCAAATTGAAACGGACTGGATCGGGATGGGGCATGTGAAATTAACGGGGTGGGACGGGTTGTGTTTCCAAAATAAACGGGGCTCCGACCCGGCCCGTTTATTTTAGAAAATCTTAAAATTTTACATTTTTATCCAAAATTTATAATTCATTCCCGTGCCCCTACCTACCCACACTTGAGACTCACAGTCGACTCTAAATTTCTAAGTCTTCACACACTCTCATCTTCCTCAACCTAAAGTGACAGCCTCCTCATGCTGCCGCCGACGGCCCCGACGTAAGGCCGCCGACCCCACGCCAGGCCGCCGACCTCCTCACCTGATGTCAGGCTTCTCAGCAGCGTTGCACATCCCGAGGCCATGATGCCCTCGCCTTCGCAGCACCACCACCGCCTCGCTCCGCGCGCAGGTACCCATAGCAAACACATGAACTTCCTCTAGTAAGTTTATCTAGTTCTACCTTCTATGACCTTTTAGTTTTTATACAAACAGATGTGACAATTTTTCAATCAGCTGTTCATATCCTTTCTAAGTAGTTCTACTGAAGGCATAATTTTGAATATAGATGGAGTGTTGTATGTTGATGTTTCCACTTTCCAGTTGACAAGCAAACCGTTTCAGGTATTCTATGATTCTATCCTTTCTAAGTAGTTCATTCTGACTAATTTAGCATTAAGCCATTAACCTTTCTTCTCTAGGAGATAACATATTGTTTTGTTTGTAGATGGTGCCATAGTGGTGTTATAATCCTTAGGAGCTACGGTTTTGGTTTTGGTTTTGGTTAGAAGGTCAGAGACTTGGAATTAAGGTATCAGCTTGCTTGAATGCTGTCTTTGAACTTCACATTTCCGGCTTTATGTGTGTCCCTCTTATGGCATTCCTTAGAACTAATTCCTAATCTCATGGAATTGCTACCAATGCGATTAGGAGTTACGGTTGCCAGTGCAATCATGGCCAACTAGAGCAACACTATGATCTACTTAGTTTTCAATTTTTTTTTACTTTTATTTATTCAGGCAACTTGTGTGTTTTCCCTCCTCTGGGAATATCCAATGAAATAATATTTTTGGATGTCGATTGACACCATGTATGTTATGTGGCACAGTCCTCATAGGACTAGTATTTGTTGAGTGCAAGTTGGTAACCTATAGGATGAATGCAGTGGATCCAACTGTGGTGATGATTTTGTAACATGCTTAGAAGGCTGTCTAGAATATTTGCATTTGAAAGCACACTTATACTATATTATGTAGATATATTTGTGGGTTTTTTCAGCGTAATGAAGTATATTCATGTTTGTCCTTTTCATAAAGTTAAAAAAGGATTATCATATCGATCTCCGGGTGGAATTGTACTAGTAATTTCTTTATCGTTTAGTTTCCCTATAGGAAATTTTTTGTATTATCCCACGTTCCTTATTGTTGATCATATATACTTATTAAGATTTAAATGCTTAGGTTCTTCTAAATGTTGATCACTTTCTTCTGGACATCTATGACATTGACATGTTTCACTAATATGGCAAAAAAAACCTTCTTTTATAAAGGAAGTATAGTTTTCTAGAATGAACTTAGGACTAATACAGGAGTTTTTCCCAAATAGGTTAATTTGTAACTAAATATTTTAGACCGTCATTTATATTCATTTATATGGTCTTTGATTTTTGATTTCTGTCTTGTGCTCTGCTATTTAGGATTAGGGCTATAACTAATGCAGCAGCAGCAAGAGCAAGGTCTTCTTCTATTGCTACTTCACCTGACCAGGCTGGCCTCGATATGCATTTCAGTCCTGGTGCTGAACAATGTCCTGCTCCTTCCTCCTCCAAAATAAAAAAGAAAACCAGCAACTTCAAAGACCAGAGAAGTTGAACAGAGAAGTTGGGTGTGGGATCATGTCAATAAATGTACTATCAAAGAAACCAAACTAGAAAATGATGGAAAGAAAGAGATGGCAGAGGTACATGTACTAAAGGCTACTTGTAATTATTGTGGATATATGTTTCTTGTGATACTAGTGAAAGTGGCACTAGTACCTACAGTAAACACATTCTAAAAGTATGTAAGGAGTACAAGTCCAATGAAGACTTGCAACAAAAGGTGCTTGGTATTATTGTTAAAGATGATGTTAAGAACTTGCTTACTTGTTGAAGGTGGAGCCAAGAAGCAAGTGTAAAATGTATTGTGGATTTCATAGCTATTGATGAGTAGCCGTTTAGTATTGTCGAAAAAGAGAGGTTTAAGCGGATGATGAGTGCAGTGCAGCCTAGGTTGTATGTTCACTCTCAAAGAATGTCACGTCCAGCTCCCAGAATACTGGGTAAATACGGGAACTGATATGGCCAACCGCATCTTGCAGAATACCGAAGTAAGCCGCAATGTGTTAAGGTTGTCTAGAAGACAGATGGGTGGACTCTAGTGTGCTATGACGTCAGTCCTAAGGCCGACAAATCATATTATCTCAATCCAACAACACAAGTACAAGAGGATATCATACATGAAAGTAAAGAGGCGTCACAAATTACATGTCACATATGATCATGAAGCTAGTGAATACAAAATGATGCACTAGCAGAGTTTAATAATACATGATCAAATATACCAGTCATGGTCTAATATATACATCATGTTGACCGAAGTCTCAAAAATATAAAGAGCTAACTCTGCCCCTAGCTAAACACCACAAAAAAAAGTAATCAAGACGAGGGATGAAAGAAGGAAACCCACTCGCGAGCTTCGGCCACAATCCTACGAGTGCAAGCCATCTTGCTGGAAGTACGGTGGATCATGGTTCTCTTCGGGGTAACCTGGCCATGCAAAACCAGTGGGATCAGAACCCCAAGCAACAAGTACCACAAAGGAGCTCAAGGTGATAGATCAAACACATCACAACATAAACAGAAAGAAACATATAAAAAATAAATATTGATCGAGACTTGTACGGTACCAAAGTACTTGTCTCAAGAATAATACTGGAAGAATTGATAACAAGTGCAAAAATGAAAGCAAGGTGACGAGAGGCAATAGAGCATAGGAACTACTCTGGATCGGGACCACAACCCTTAAACCAAACAAGGACCAGGGTTACAGACCTTCACCCGAGCAGAACTTAGCACCCTAACCACGCGCCGGGAGAAAATGAAACTAGAAGAGCGAGCTATAATTAAAGTAACATCATTCATCGTACGGCCAAACAACTTTACGGCTTGCTACGATTAACTAGCTAGGGTTGTCACAGACATTAATTACTAAATACATGTTTTAAGAATATTGCTACCACCGACACTGCAGTTAACCCGGATGACCAAGGGTACGCTTGTCTAGTAAATTTAAATGCACATTCAACCATACAATAACATAACTAGTTACTTGTCACAAACAGAAATTGAACTCAAAAGCATAAATTTGAACTTGCAATCATAAACTTGCTTTACAAACATAAACTTGTTTTGTAACATAAACTTGTATATAAACTTGTCTTGTAAGTGCCGCAGCACGCGTAAACTTGGTCAGTCATGGAGCCCTTGCCTAGCAGGGTTGTCCATGCTGCATGGGGCCCTTAGGGATCGGGGTAGCCGGTAGCACAATATTCTTCCCTCCCAATGTTCTTGGTAAATCTTATCTTGTTTAATCATTCTAAATTATTTCAAGTTCTCGAGTCGTGGACACTTGAGAACTCCCTAAAATGACGAGTCGCGAGTACGAGCTTTTCATGAGTTATCGTATTTGCGACACGCGATACATTGGACAATACTCACACTCGATTGTCCGATGCCAAATGCAATGGATTTTCCTACACAAACATTTCCATGGTGTCGTGAGGATGGTGAACTTGTACATAAATTTGTCTTGTGAACTCACATGCAAAACTTGTCTAGTATCTTAAAGTTGTATCGACATAAGGAAGCACACAACAATAATCACTAAAAGGAATTACTAAAAGAACAAAACAACAGGGAACACAAAATGCATACAAAAATTCCTGATCGCATGCGCCCACTGGCCGCATGGACTTAGTGAATTTTTCATTTGTTCAGCGAGTGAAAGCACAAGGTGTTCAAGGACACTTGTGTAAACAAGCAGTCATGCGTCCAACAAGATGGACACATATTGTCAGTATGCAGCAACAGTTCAGGCCGCATAACCCTCTCGGACCGCATAGCACTCTCAGCCGCATAGCTCGCTGGCCGCATGAAGACTTCGTCTTCTCCAACAGCAGGTTCAGCCATTGCCGAAAGCTCCAAAAATCAAAAATTTATTTTCTTCATAAAATTTTTATTTTAACTCCAAACCAAATGAAACAAAAGTCAAATTGCACGAAATGAGATGCTCTAAAATAAGGAACCACTAGTTTTCGAAAACACTATGTTTTAATAGATCAAAACCAAGAAAAACTCATGTAACACATAAAAATCCTAAACTTGAAACTCAAATCTACAAAAATCTATACATCAAAATCCAAAATTCCAATAACTAAATATGATCAGCAACTCAAGGAGAACACTTTCCATCAAATACATTTTTAAAACAACATATATATAAAAATTCGAAAATTTATGACTTCACCATTGAGCAAGATGTACTTACCTTGGGTGGCTCCGAACCTCTACCTCTCACGGTCCAAGTCACAGCAACTTTCCCTTAGGGCTAGGGTTAGAGGGAGCTTGAGGGAGAGGAGGAAAAAGGAAATAAAAATGAAGAAGAAGAAGAAAGAGAGAGAGAGAAAAACTCATATATATATATACTAAAAGATGAGAGAAAGAGAGTTTAGTCATGGGTTCACCCAAAATGAACCGAACCAAGTGTCCATTCTACATGTGGGTCCTAAACCAGGTCTATGGCAATGCCAATGGGTATTCTACTGGTCTCGGGTAGTCTCTCTCAACAACAGAAAAAATAAAACAATAAATAAAATGACAGGAACTACATGAGAAACACAGCAGGAATACACCATCAAGAAAAATTAAATTATGAAATTCAAGAAATACTAAATCTGGAATCGGGTGTGACATCTCTACCCTCCTTAGAAAAATTTCGTCCTCGGAATTTCACCAAGGTTTGTCGAGCTGAACACACGAGAAAGCTCAAGAAATCAAATCACAATTCAATGATTACACTAAGCAAGTAAGTAAAAATAGAAAAGATAGCTGCAGAAGTAATTAATAAATAAATGCACAAAAGCAACACACAGGAAAATGGAGGCATATGGATATATATACTGCTGAGTCAATCGAATATGAACTCGTCCTCGCTTGCCTATGCTGACTCACACAAATGGACAAGAGCCAAGCCTGGAGGTAAGTCGGTACCAACGACTATATCGAGGACATGACTCTAATCCAGGACATACTTTCGCAGTCGGGACACTGGATAGACCCCATGTACCACGAGTCACGAAGGCAGAAGAGCGGGGGCGATGAACTCGCATTTTGCTCAATGAAAGGATCGAAACGACTATCGTATTTCGAACGCGTCAAAACACAAGATCGTTCGATAGAACCCAAGAATAAAACAAGCTAAAGAGAGCTCGAAAATCTTACCCACAATTGTAGCACCTTCAACTAACAACTGCTCTAGGTTGCCAAATGTTTCGTTAGGCCATCTTCCAGGGGTCGTGGCTCTAACTTGTTGCTGGTTCTGTCTTGCTGGACTTGCGCATATTGCACCGAACGTTGCTGCTGGAACTGTTGAGTCTGCGTCGGGAGAGGACGCTAGGCTAGGGGTAGAACTGCTAACACTGGTCCTCAATCGTTGTCCGAGGCGGAGCTGGTAACTGTCGGACTGAAGAAGTCTCTGGGTACAGGATTGGACATGAACCAATCATGTGGTCGGATGCCCCACATCTGAGACACTGGCCATTGGCCCTCCTACATTGTTCTTTGGTGTGCCCTAGCTTGCCACAGTGGCTGCATCCTGCTGATACAGACTGCCTGGTAGATTGCACTGAGGTTACTGTGGAGGCTGAAGGTGCTGGCGGGCGAGGAGTTCTGACTGCTAGTACGGGAGGTGATGACTAAATACTGGTGCTTCTCAGGGATGAGTGCGACCTCTTCTGGCCTCCGGTCCTTGCTACTAATCTATGGCCGGCAAGTTCTTGGGACCTAACTGCCCTGAGTACTGCATCGTAGGTGGTATAATTATGACCCACCGTAAACTGCTGAAGCTCTAGATGTAACCCTTGCTCAAATCTCTTGGCTCGGTCTTCCTCGAAAGCTACCATATGAGAAACAAATCGGCTATGTCGGCAAAACTCGGCCGCATACTGGTCGACCGATCTTGTGATCTTGTGTTCTGGTGGAGGTTGATGAACTGTTGCTAGAGCTGGAACTTAGCGGTGGAGTGAAAATACTTTTCCTGGAAGCGCTCCTTGAACGTCTGCCAGTCAATGGGCTGCGGAAGCGCCATTTCTTGTGCTGCCAACCAATCTCGGGCAAGATCTGATAATTGTAGCTTTAGGACTGCTACATTCTCATCATCTGGGGGTCTTGGTTGCATCCAGGATGGCCACAAAGTCCTCTGGAGCCAAGAATCTGCTGAAACTGCATCTTCCGTGCCGAGGAACTTGGTTGAGCGCATACGACTAACATTGGTCACCAAGTTATGAGTATAACGCCTACTGTTCTCGAGTGCTACTCAAACTTCATGGCAAAGAGTAGTGTTGGTATGTTCTTGTCCTTGCTGAAATTGCTGGCAGAGTTGGACCACTTGTTGCTGAAGCTGTTGTTGTTGTACCATCATCATAGCTTCGATCACCTTTAACATAGCCTGCGAGCCTGCTTGTCTGCCTGCCCTGGTTGTACTGGTAGAACTGGTGGTATTGTCTGGGCAGGCTGGGCTGGTATGAATGACGGAGCAGGCTGAACTGGTTGTTCCGGCAAGACTGGTGGAGCTGAATGTGCTGGTCGGACATGCGTGACTTGTGGAGCCGGCTGATGGAAAGCTACTGACGCTTGCCCTTTAGTTCAGTGGCAGAATCTGGCCTACTGGATCTGCTGGTGTTATCGGTGCAACGGAACCCTCGGAAGGAGGAGCAGGTGGGGTGTCCCTGAAGAATAAGGACATAAGGATATCAATAAGGGACGAGAATGGAACAATAATGTCAAGCAAATCTGAAGTTCAAGGAAAGCGAGAGGTGCATGTTGCAAGTGGAGTTCAATCGAAGATTAATAGAGGATTGAGATTTTAACAAGATGAGTCCTCCCACAAGTCTGAAAAACAGACCTGCATGGGCCACCAAGAAAACCTTGTCACGTCCCGCTCCCAGAATACTGGATAAATACGGGGACTGACATGGTCAATCACACCTTCCAGAATACCGAAGTAAGCCGCAATGTTTTAAGGTTGTCTAGAAGACAGATGGGCGGACTCTAGTATGCTATGACGTCAGTCCTAAGGCCGACAAATCCTATTATCTCAATCCAACGAACATAAGTACAAAAGTATATCATACATGAAAGTAAAGAGGCATCACAAATTACATGTCACATATGATGATGTAGCTAGTGAATACAAAATGCTGCACTAGCAGAGTTTAATAATACATGATCAAATATATCAGCCATGGTCTAATATATACATCATGTTGACCGAAGTCTCAAAAATATAAGGAGTTAACTCTGCCCCTTGGTAAACACCATAAAAAGAAGTAATCAAGACGAGGGGTGAAAGAAGGAAACCCACTCGCGAGCTTCGGCCGCAGTCCTACGAGTGCGAGCCATCTTGCTGGAAGTGCGAGCCATCTTGTTGGAAGTGCGATGGATCATGATTCTCTTCGGGGTAACCTGGCCATGCAAAGCCAGTGGGGTCAGAACCCCAAGCAACAAGTACCACAAAGGAGCTCAAGGTGATAGATCAAACATATCACAACATAAGCA
This sequence comes from Iris macrosiphon, assembly GCA_036927795.1. Lineage (NCBI taxonomy): Eukaryota > Viridiplantae > Streptophyta > Magnoliopsida > Asparagales > Iridaceae > Iris > Iris macrosiphon. The sequence continues at coordinate 30,564,832 of JAYESA010000014.1, read as the reverse complement.
GAAAGAAACATATAAGAAATAAATGTTGATCGAGACTTGTACGGTACCAATGTACTTGTCTCAAGAATAATACTAGAAGAACTGATAACAAGTGCAAAAATGAAAGTAAGGCGACAAGCGGCAAGAAAGCATAGGAACTACTCTGGATCGGGACCCACAACTCTCATACCAAACAAGGATCGGGGTTGCAGACCTTCACCCGAGCAGAACTTAGCACCCTAACCACACGTCGGGAGAAAATAAAACTAGAAGAGCGAGCTATAATGAAAGTAACATCATTCATCGTACGGCCAAACAACTTTACGGTTTGCTACGATTAACTAGCTAGGGTTGTCACAGACATTACTAAATGCATGTTTTAAGAATATTGCTACCACCAACACTGCAGTTAACCCGGATGGCCAAGGGCGCGCTTGTCTAGTAAATTTAAATGCACATTCAACCATACAATAACATAACTAGTTACTTGTCACAAACAGAAGCATAAATTTGAACTTGCAATCATAAACTTGCTTTACAAACATAAACTTGTCTTGTAACATAAACTTGTATATAAACTTGTCTTGTAAGTGCCGCAGCACGCGTAAACTTGGTCAGTCATGGAGCCCTTGCCTAGCAGGGTTGTCCATGTTGCATGGAGCCCTTAGGGATCGGGGTAGCCGGTAGCGTAATATTCTTTCCTCCCAATGTTCTAGGTAAATCTTATCTTGTTTAATCATTCTAAATTATTTCAAGTTCTTGAATCGTGGACACTTGAGAACTCCCTAAAATGACGAGTCGCGAGTATGAGCTTTTCATGAGTTATCGTATTCGCGACAAGCGATACATTGGACAATACTCACACTCGATTGCCCGATGCCAAATGCAATGGATTTTCATACAAAAATATTTCCATGGTGTCGTAAAGATGGTGAACTAGTACATAAACTTGTCTTGTGAACTCACATGCAAAACTTGTCTGGTATCTTAAACTTGTATCGACATAAGAAAGCACACAACAATAATCACTAAAAGGAATTACTAAAAGAACAAAACAACAGGGAACACAAAATGCACACAAGAATTCTTGGTCGCATGCGTCCTCTGGCGGCATGGACTCACTGGCCGCATGCACGCAGTGGCCGCATGCACCCACTGGCCGCATGGACTAACTCTTGGACTCAGCGAATTTTTCATTCATTCAGCGAGTGAAAGCACAAGGTGTTCAAGGACACTTGTGTAAACAAGCAGTCATGCGTCCAACAAGATGGACACATACTGTCAGTATGCAGCAAGAGTTCAGGCCGCATAACCCTCTCGGACCGCATAGCACTCTCAGCCGCATAGCTCGTTGGCCGCATGAAGACTTCGTCTTCTCCAACAGCAGGTTCAGCCATTGTCGAAAGCACCAAAAACCGAAAATTTATTTTCTTCATAAAAACTTCATTTTAACTTCAAATCAAGTGAAACAAAAGTCAAATTGCACGAAATGAGATGCTCTAACATAAGGAACCATTAGTTTTCGAAAATACTAAGTTTTAATAGATCAAAACCAAGAAAAACTCATGGAACACAAACATCCTAAACTTGAAACTTAGATCTACAAAAATCTATACACCAAAATCCAAAACTCCAATAACTAAACATGATCAGCAACTCAAGGAGAACACTTTCCATCAAATACATTTTTAAAACAACATTTATATAAAAATTTGAAAATTCATGACTTCGCCATTGAACAAGATGTACTTACCTTGGGTGGCTCCGAGCCTCTACCTTTCACGGTCCAAGTCACAGCAACTTTCCCTTAGGGCTAGGGTTAGAGGGAGCTTAAGGGAGAGGAGGAAGAAGGAAATGAAAATGAAGAAGAAGAAGAAAGAGAGGAGAGAGAAAAGTTCATATATATACTAAGAGAGGAGAGAAAGAGGATTTAGTCATGGGTTCACCCAAAATGAACCGAAACAAGTGTCCATTCTACATGCGGGTCCTAAACCGGGTCTATGGCAATGCCAATGGGTATTCTACTGGTCTCGGGTAGTCTCTCTCAACAACAGAAAAAATAAAACAACAAATAAAACGACAGGAACCTACATGAGAAATACAACATGAATACATTATCAAGAAAAATTAAATTCTAGAAATTCAAGAAATACTAAATATGGAATCGGGTGTGACAAAGAACTATTATTACAGAATTGTAGAAGATGTACGATGACATGAAAAAGGGTTTGAAGAAGGATACAAGCAAGTATAGGATGAGTTTGACCACCGATACATGGTCGAGTGTGCAAAATATCAACTACATGGTGTTGACAGCTAATTTTGTGGATGATGATTGGAAGATGCACAAGAGAATTCTCAAATTCTGTCAAATTCCAAGTGATCAAGGCAAAGAAATTGATAAGTTGATTGAGTAATGCTTAGTTGGGTAGAAAATTAAAAAGATTTTGTGTATCTCAGTTGACAATGTAAGGTGGCAATAGAATGACTTGTTGGAAAGTTGAAGAAATAGCTTAACTCGCCCCTTATCTTGGAGGACTCACATCATAAACTCTTGATAGTGAAAGATGGTTTCAAGTGGAGAAAAATGTGCACGTGAGGTGTTTAGCTCACATCATAAACTCTTGATAGTGAAAGATGGTTTGAATGGGCTGGATATGAGTGTGACAGCAGTTAGACAAGCTGTGAAGTTTGTGAGATCAAGTCCGCCGACGTTAGCTTATTTCAAAAGATGCATTGATGCTGAGAAGTTGGATCAAAAGGGTCTTGTTGTTATGGATGTACCTACGAGGTGGAATAGTGCATACTTGATGTTGGAGTCCGTTTTGAAGTATCAAATGGCATTTGATAGGATGTGTGAAGATAAGAGACTCATTTTCGGTGAAATAATCCATGTATGCATTATCTCAATTTTTGACAAAAACAAAATGTAGCACTTGAAACCACTCCCAGTTAAATGCTCTAAGAATTAACTTCCACGGTGAAGTCCCATTTGTTTCTATTATATAGTAGTATAGATGACATATCGTCCCATTTGTTCCTATTATATAGTAGTATAGATGACATATCGTCCCATTTGTTCCTATTATATAGTAGTATAGATGACATATCATGGGAAGTGTGAAGGAACTCACTTGTTAGCACAGGCCGGGCGTAAACCAAACAGCTGGCGGGCGACGACCACAAATTTGTGATCCAACATCACCACCACCACCACCTCCCATCGACAGCGGGAACGGGCGAATGCTGCCATCCCCCATGTTGTAAACTGCAACATCCCAGCCTCCACGAGCAAGATCCCCCACAGAGTTCAAAGTATCGTCAAGAAAGTAAATGCAGTTCCCCCTAAAACCAGCAGCGGAAGCAGGCCGCCGGCCCACATCCGTCTCCGGGAACGACACCGAACAATTCAGCCCCAAGAACAGCATCCTGTCTCCCAGACTCTTCACCACCTCCACCGCCGGCGCCTCCTCCTTCCCAAGCCCCACCCTGAACACCTCGAAGCCCACCGTGGCGGAGACGGAGCCGTCGAACTTCCTGATGAGGAGCAGGAGCTCCCCGGACGATTCGACGAGGTAGCACTTGTCGGCGCGGCCGAGGAAGGGCGGGGTGCGTACGATCTCGACCCGCGCAACTTCCGAGAGCCGCTCCTTGTCCGCGTCGAGAATAAAGATTCGCCTGAAGCCGTCGACTACGTGGAAGCGTCCGCGGAAGAAGAGGGCGTCGTGGTAGTTGGCGCAGCCGGGGAGGAGGGTCCAGGAGGACCGGCCCGGGCGGGAGAGGGCGAGGGAGGTGGACCAGCCGAGGAGGGCGAGGACGGAGATGTTTTCGGGAGGGGGCGGGGAGAGGACGAGTTTCTTGATGAAGAAGGGGGACATGGGGAAGGTGTTGAGGAAGGGGAGGTGGATCTGGGAGAGGGTGAGCGGGTTGAGGAGCGAGAGGGAGGAGGAGGAAGGGGACCGGAGGGCGAGGTAGCCGGAGGAGGAGCCGAGGATCTGGTGGCGGGAGTGGGTGGAGAGGAGCCGGTGGTGGTTGGCGAGGAGGATGGGGAAGTGGAGGGGGAGGTGGCGTGGGGAGGGGGAGGATGAGGCGCGCCAGGAGGAGCAGACGGAGCGGAAGCGGACGTAGTCGGAGATGGTGAGGAGGCAGGTGGAGATGGAGACGAGGAGCTCCGGCGGGAGTTCCGACCAGCTTCTAGATTCGTCGAAGGAGGAGGACATTGGTCGGATCGGATGTAACAAACTAAGAGCATCTGAGAAGGGTTTCAATTTCTTTATTTTTGTTGGGCTACCGATAACGGCACTACTAAATTTACTCGGAACAGCCAAATGTTTAACATTAATAATTACAAGTTTATCACATCCAAAATTTACTCAGAACTGTACACTCTGAATTTATTTTATAATCAGGACTGTCAAAATTTTGACAACTGTCAAAATTTTGACAGTCCTACCAATTGGATGAACTATCAAAATTTTGACAGTCCTAAAAATTCAACACATATTTTTAGGACTGTCAAACTTTTGACAGTCCTACCAATTGGAAGGACTGTCAAAATTTTGACAGTCCTAAAATTTTTGACAGTTCTGATTATAAAAAAAATCAAGAGTGGACAGCCCCGAGTAAATTTTTGGCGTGGCAAACTTGTAATTATATGGTAAACATTTGGGCTGCCCCCGAGTAAATTTAGTAGTGCCCTTATCAACAGCCTTTTGTTGTCGTCAAAAAATTGTATGAGCATCCACACTCTAAACACATATTTCAAATTATTAGAAAGGACACGACTATCCACATCCCATCACCTACTAAGCACACCATATAACATAAGTTAAAAAATGATTAATGTTAAAAGACCAATATATCCACATGACCTACTAAGCACACCCCACCAGCCTCCCTCATACACACTAGTCATCTTCTTCTTCCTTATTTAATTTTCACCTTCTCTAACCCAAAAATCCAAAAACCCTATATTGAAATTGTGAAGGGTTTGAAGTAGTGTATGAAAAGAAAGTCCACTTCAAAGACACAATATACGTTCTCTATTTACGTAATTTCTCGGTTTGAAGTAGTGTATGAAAAGTGTTGGAAAAAAAAAAATCGCGATGAGCACGACCAATACTGGTAGAACAGACCACTGTCTGTTCTACCTGTATTGGCCGAACATTTCAGTAGCAGTTCGTTTGGCAGAGGTCGAACGGGAGATGTATAGTTCGAACAATGATTGTCGAACATGTCGGTTAGTGTTCGACCTGTATTTGTCGAACATAAGAAGGACCGAACATGTGATATTTCGTTCGACACACTATGGTCGAATCTGCACAACAATGTTCGACTGTCGTGAGTCGAACACCATACCGTGCACTCGACATACCAGGCTCGAACAGAACCGTGAATACAGCCAAAAAAATTTAAAATTTGTTTCGTTTTAACAGGAATTTAAGGGATTCGAAACCCTAGCATTGATCCTCAACGAAGATAATATTCATTTTGAACTAATTAGGATGTTCGAAGAGTGGGGACCGGGTGGGTTTGGAGAGAGGAGAGTAGAGATGGGACCGGTTGTAAGGGTGTGGGATGTGCTTAGGAATGATGATAGGTTTTAGGTTATAATAGAAAATAATATTTTGGTCATGTGGTGGGGTATACTTAGCATTTATGTTAATAAAATGGGGGTGTACTTAGCACTTAGGGTGTGCTAAGTAATACATGTGGTGTGTATAGATTCTCCCTTATTAAAAACAATATAAATTATTATTTGTGGAGTAACTTATTGATATTAGCACACAATAGTACATTTAAAACAAATACTCAAATTAATCTCCTCTCTCTCTCTCTCTCTCTCTCTCTTCTTCCTTGTTTGGTAAGATTTATCCTCCCTCTTTTTTCTCTTTATATTTTTTTTCTTTGTTTGGTAAGAACGATTAATTTTGGTGGACCCAGAAATTAATATAGAGTAGGACACGCTCCAAATCTGGAGTATTTTTTAGCTTTCTAACAATTTTCAAGTATGGACAAGTGTCCACTGCAGCATTTAAGTGTTACAAAATTTGATTAAAATTAAAATGTAGCATTGAAAGCTCTCCCACTGTAGATGCTCTAAGCACTTAAAGGCTGTGACTCTTGCCCACACTTGAAAAATGCTAGTAAGAGCATCCACAATGGAAGAGATTTAAGTGTTACATTCTAATTTTAGTCAAATTATGTAGCACTTGAAGGAAATTAATCCTTTTTTTAAAAATTGCTAGTAAAAGCACTTAAAAGCTGTGACTCTTGTCCTTTTTTTAAAAATTGCTAGAAAGCCAGAATAGCTCATCTACATTAATTCTTAGACTCACCAAAATTAATCTTTTTTTAACATAAAAGAAGGAAAATAAAGAGCAAAAGGAGAGAGAGAAAATATGAGGTTATTTTGGAGTATTTGTTTGGAATATACCATTATGTGTCAATATCAAAGAGACACATTAAAGTTTAATAATTTACACAATTTTCAATAGTTTGGAGTATTTGTTTGGAATGTATCATTATGTGTCAATATCAAAGAGACACATTAAAGTTTAATAATTTACACAATTTTTAATAATTTGGAGTATATGTTTGGAGTGTCTCTACTGTGGATGTTCTAAGTCAGAAGGCTCTCCAAAGTTCAATATGAAATAGAGCGATTTCCATTGCTTTTAAGCGTCCCATAGTCAAGATGTGTATTGGGCAGGACCGGCCCGGCCCGGCCCGCGGCCCAGTTTGATCGGTTTTGACCGGGTTCGGGTCGGTCCGGGCCCAATCCGGTGGAGAGAGATGATCGGGCCGGACCGGACCGGCCCGGTCGGATTAGCACCCAACCCAGTCCGGACCCGTGACCCGGTCTGCGGTGGACCGGGCCAAACCGGTCTCGGTCCGGGCCGAACCAATTTTTTTTTAAATTGTAATTTTTGTACGTTTTTTATATATATTTTATATATAATCTATATGATATAACTTATATGTTAACAAATTCAAGTTAAAATTTATAGGTTTTTTTGTTACTAAGTTAATTTTGTATAATTTGAAATTTATAAGTTATTTGTTATAAATTTTGTTCGTATAATTTATGTAAAAATTTATTTAAACATTAAGTAAGAAAATTTTATTTGATTTCTTTATTGTCACGCCCCAGTCCCAAAATATCGAGGGACTAGACACGTGGCAATGGCCAGCAGCACACACCGATGGACAAACCCAATTTAATGGATCCACCAGGGCGTACTTAAGTTGTAGTACAACAATAAGGGTCTAGATATACTAATCTCATCCACAGAAATGAATACAATAATATCAGAATCATAAAGCAAGATCAATCTCAATAAAATATAAACTCAGAAAATAACCCGATAATGAGTCTGATACATCTGTCAAGCTACAAGAATAAAGATAACCACAGCAAATACTGAGTATGGAACAGTATATACTCAGAAGATACCCTCAGGGATCACTCGTCTACTGGATCTGGTACTGCTCCAGTGTCTGCACCTGCTCCTGCTCCTGCTAATGCTCATGTCCCGTATACCTCGGGATCGATCTCGTCTGCTAATCCTGGGGACATAATCCGGATCCAGGTCCTCAGGGGACGTAGCAAGGTACAAGAATAACTCAAGCCAAAATAAATGCAGTGCAATAATAATGAATCAAAAAGGGTAAACTATATAACCAGCTAAGTGATATGCAAGATGAGAGCAGCACTAGAACTCAGGCTGAAACAACTACAAGCTCTGTGTCTGGGAGCCGGTAGCAGTGATATCATGTGGTTGTCTAGCTCAGAGAGAGACTGAGACGCCGGCATAATATAATCAACCTGTAGCCTTTGTGACTCTCCAGCAATAAATGAAACAATAGGGGAACACTAAATAACCAGCTAAGTGATATGCAAGATGAGAGCAGCACTATAACTCAGGCTGAGACAACTACAAGCTCTGTGTCGGGGAGCCGGTAGCAGTGATATCATGTGGTTGTCTAGCTCGGAGAGAGACCGAGACGCCGGCATAATATAATCAACCTGTAGCCTGTGTGACTCTCCCCACCCAATGTAACCACACGTCTCATGTCCACAACGTCTCATGTACATGTCACGCAAGATCATAACTAATGCAACAAGTCATATAATATCTATGAATATAATGTCTATGTCATAAAACCTGTATCCTATACAGAATCACCATGAATATCTCAGGAAGATTCTGTCTCATGAATAGTGTCAAGTGTCCTGGGCTATATCGTACTTGATAATGCAAGCACGAGAAGTATAGGGTATCGATATCCATGTCTAGATGACGTTACACAACTCCGTGTACGGTGTTGGCACCCGACTATTAATCGGACGCTAAGTAAGTCACATGGTCCTAGGTCAAGCATGTACAACATATAAATAAGGCAAGGAAATATGTAATAAGAACTGCAATATTTGGCAAGGTACACTTGCATGTGGTTCTGGCTCCAATTGTAGCTCTGACTTCAGTGGGAATTGCAGGTACTCCTCCGGTTGCTGAGATAAACAATACCATCAGATTCAAAAAATATCAAATAGCTAGAAACGCCTGTCCTTGAGTCCAATTTGGACACAGGGGCAAAAATGACAGTTTCTGGTCAAAGCGGGGTCCACATGTGGGCCGCTTTGCACCAAAAACCGTGTCAGAAATAATGGTCTCCAAATTCGTCAAACTTAGTGTTAACAAGTCCAGAACGATGATACGAATCCAACGGAACTTCCAGAATTAGATTCCGATGAGCCGATCACAAAAACGTCCGTCAAGTAGAGCTGCAGGGCCCACGATACGCGATTTTGTCAACGTTCTCAGAATCGAACCAAACTTGGGTCACAGGACCAGCGTATTGCTACGAGTCCGATGACGCAAGTTTCGTTTCGATCCGACGTGTGTACACAAAGTTACGACGTGTTCCAGAACAGGCGGATACGGGACGTTGTCGGCGGATACACGTTGATTTCGGTGTGCACGCACATCCAAATTAACTTCTGCGAAATCCCGCACGTCTGTATCAACGGCGCACACCTTTTGGTGAAGACCGCGCGCGACCAAGTCGTCCCGTTTGGCGGGGCGCACTCAGTTCCGGGGTAAAATAGGACATTATTTTTCCTGTTTTTGGATCGCGGTTCGCGATCGCCACAGGACGCGATGCACCGAGCGGGTTGCACGGACATCAAGAGGGTTACACAGTCTACGCGTCATAACTGACAGAACGGAAAATGGAACAACGAGGAGAGAGAACGGGTTACCTGAACAGGGATCCGTGGAACGATGTTCTTCGTGTCCGCGAGGAGTTGCGACACGACACAAATTGTGTCCGGGTACTGTGCGGCCGTGTCCGAGTACTGTGTCCGGGTTCTAGGGTTTCGATCTCTCGCCGGTGCTGGCCGGAGGAGCTCGCCGGGGGCTGGGTCGACAGGCGGAGGCGCTGCTGGCTTGTCGGGGCGGCTAGGGCATCGAGGCGGAGGGGTTGCCAAGGTCGGGGGCTGCTGGAGGGGGTTGTCGTCGAGGCTGCGGGTTGTCGAGGGGAGAGGGGGGGTCGTCGGGAGCGACGGAGGCGAGGGCAGCAGAGGAAGGAGGAGGGAAGGCGGTCGGAGCGGGGGAGTTTGTCGGCGGAGCGAGGAGGAGAACGAGGGAGTCGTCGGGGACGATGGGAAGAGGTGGTGGCAGGAGGCTAGGGTTTCGTCGAGCGGCTGCGGGTTGTCGGTAGGAGGTGGATCAGGAGGAGGGAAGGCGGAGCGGGGCTGAGGGTGAGGCGAGGACGGCGGTAGCAGAGGAGAGCATGAGGAGGAGAGGGTCGCTAGGGCGTCGGGCACGGCGGGGAGAGAGGGAAGGCGGAGCTAGGGTTCAGGCGGTGGTCGGAGCGGCCGCTGCGGTGGTTGAGGGGATTAAATAGGATAGCCGCCACGGGGTCGGAACAGTATTCAGATTAGGGTTTCGGCGGGTTAATGGGTTTGGGTCGGGTCGGGTTCAATCTGAATCCGGCCCGATCCGCTATTGTTTAAGTGCGGGTACGGGTTGTCAGGTTTTGGGTCGGGTTTAGATCTGACCCAACTCGCTAAGGTTGGGTTCGGTTCATTTGAACCGAGTTTGGGTTGGTTTGGTTTATTTTGGAAATAAACCGGGTTTATTCCTAGGGTTTAATTCGGTTTATTTAAACTTAGTTTTTAGGGCTTTAAAAATGCTTCCGGGGTCCAATAAATTTCCGAAAAATTATCCTATGTCTAATATTTCATTTTACACTAGAAAATATTATTTTCATAATATTTTAATATCAATTAACATCATTTAAAATTTATTTAATAATTAAAATACCTTAGTTTAATTAGAGAAAAATTCCAGAAAATTACAGAAAATTGTGAAAAATCCAAATTAAAAATTCCTAAAAAATCAGGGGGTTTATAGTTTGCTGGATCCGCAAATCAAGCACAGTCCCAACTTGTGTCTGCACTCTTTATTAATATGGCCTATCTTGCCACAGTAGTGACAAGTAGGAAGAACTAAGGCTCTTGGTGCTGCCTTCGGTGGTGGATTCATCTGTGGTCGCTTTGCAGCTCTTTCCTGTTGTGCTTGGTCTGGTGCATGCGGCCGCTTCTGGCTGGACTCTATCCTGGTGATGTACTCCGTGGCCTGTGCTGCAGTAAGAACGTCCATTGCAACGGAGCTGATTAACTTCCGTAGCTCAGAGCTAAATCTGTCGATGAACTTCTCCGCTTGGTTTTGCTGAGCTTCTTCATGAACCTTCTGATGGGCTTGCATCATCGCGTAGAACATTCGAAATATTTGTTGTTCGTCCATAGCCTGCCCTTGTGGAACGGTAGGCATCGGTGGAGTAAACTGCATCGATGGTGGAACGTCATCTTGTTGGATTCTCGTGGCATGCTGTCTTGCTTGACTGCGTTGTTGTGATGATTGACCTTCATCCACTAGTATTACTTCATCTTCGTTGGTTACCACAATATATCGTGGTGATCTTGCAGGAGTCTCGTTGTTTGATAGTGAATCCATAACTCTGTAACCAAAATAAACAATAAGAGGCGTACAGGAATCAAGGCAGGATGCAAGTCAGGAAATAAATTCGAGTCCGATATAGATATCAAGAACGTTTCAAGCAAGTGGATGAGATCCTAAAACTTATCCTATTCTTATTGCAGGCTTGTTCGATCCCTAAGTTGAAACCGAATAATTTAGTCGTTGACCTGCATGGGCCACCACAAAAACCATGTCATGCCCCAGTCCCAAAATATCGAGGGACTAGACACGTGGCAATGGCCAGCAGCACACACCGATGGACAAACCCAATTTAATGGATCCACCAGGGCGTACTTAAGCTATAGTACAACAATAAGGGTCTAGATATACTAATCTCATCCACAGAAATGAATACAACAATATCAGAATCATAAAGCAAGATCAATCTCAATAAAATATAAACTCGGAAAATAACCCGATAATGAGTCTGATACATCTGTCAAGCTACAAGAATAAAGACAACCACAACAAATACTGAGTATGGAACAATATATACTCAGAAGATACCCTCAGGGATCACTCGTCTACTGGATCTGGTACTGCTCCAGTGTCTGCACCTGCTCCTGCTCCTGCTAATGCTCTTGTCACGTATACCTCGGGATCGATCTCGTCTGCTAATCCTGGGGACATAATCCGGATCCAGGTCCTCAGGGGACGTAGCAAGGTACAAGAATAACTCAAGCCAAAATAAATGCAGTGCAATAATAATGAATCAAAAAGGGTAAACAATATAACCAGCTAAGTGATATGCAAGATGAGAGCAGCACTAGAACTCAGGCTGAAACAACTACAAGCTCTGTGTCTGGGAGCCGGTAGCAGTGATATCATGTTGTTGGGAACCGGTAGCAGTGATATCATGTGGTTGTCTAGCTCAGAGAGAAACTGAGACGCCGGCATAATATAATCAACCTGTAGCCTGTGTGACTCTCAAGCTATAAATGAAACAATAGGGGAACACTATATAACCAACTAAGTGATATGCAAGATGAGAGCAGCACTAGAACTCAGGCTGAAACCACTACAAGCTCTGTGTCGGGGAGCCGGTAGCAGTGACATCATGTGGTTGTCTAGCTCAGAGAGAGACTGAGACGCCTGCATAATATAATCAACCTGTAGCCTGTGTGACTCTCCCCACCCAATGTAATCATACGTCTCATGTCCACAACGTCTCATGTCCATGCCACGCAGGATCATATCTAATGGAACCAGTCATGTAATATCTAAGCAAAAAGAATATGTCATGTAACATGTATCCTATACAGAATCACCATGAATATCTTAGGAAGACTCTGTCTCATGAATAGTGTCAAGTGTCCTGGGTTATGATATACTTGATAAGACAAGTACGAGAAGTATTGGGTCTCGGTATCCATGTCTAGATGACGTTACACAACTCCGCGTACGGTGTTGGCACCCGACTAATAATTGGACGCTAAGTAAAGTCACACGGTCCTAGGTCAAGAATGTACAACAATATATAAATAAGTCAAAGAAATATGTAACAAGAACTGCAGGATTTGGCAAGGTACACTTGCCTGGGTTTTGGCTCCAACTGTAGCTCTGGTCTCAGTGTGATCTGCAGGTACTCCTCCGATTGATGAAACAGACATCACCATCAGATTCAGAAAATATCAAATAGCTAGAAACGCCTGTCCTTGAGTCCAATTTGGACACAGGGGCAAAAATGACAGTTTTTGGTCAAAGCAGGGTCCACATGTGGTCCGCTTCGCACCGAAAAACGTGTCAGTAACAATGGTCTCCAAATTCGTCAAACTTAGTGTCAACAAGTCCAGAACGATGATACGAACCCAACAAAACTTTCAGAACTGGATTCCGATGAGCCGATCCCAAAATCGCCCGACAAGTGGATCCGTAGGGCCCACGATACGCGATTTTGTCAACGTTCTCAGAATCGAACCAAACTTGGGTCACAGGACCAGCATATTGCTACGATTTCGATGGCGTAAGTTTCGTTTCGATCTGACGTGTATACACAAAGTTACGACGTATTCCAGAATAGGCAGATACGGGGCGTTGTCGGCGGATACGCGTTGATTCCGGTGTGCACGCACATCCAAATCAACTTATGCGAAATCTCGCACGTCCGTATCAACGGCGCGCACGTTTTGGTGAAGACCGCACGCGACCAAGTCGTCCCGTTTGGCGGGGCGTACTCAGTTCAGGGTGAAAACGGGGAGTTAGTTTTCCTGTTTTTGGATCACGGTTTGCGATCGCCACAGGACGCGACGCACCGAGCGGGTTGCACGGGCATCGAGAGGGTTACGCAGCCTACGCGTCACAATTGACGGAACAGAAAACGGAGCAACGATGAGAGAGAACGGATTACCTGAACAGGACTCCGTGGAACGAGGTTTCTTCGTGTCCGTGAGGCGACACGACACAAACTGTGTCCGGGTTACTGTGTTGTGCCGTGTCCGAGTACTGTGTCCGGGTTCTAGGGTTTCGATCTCTCGCCGGTGCTGGCCGGAGGAGCTCGCCGGGGGAGGGTCTGCTCGGCGGAGGCTGCTCAGGCAGAGCGGAGCGGGTCTTTGGCGGGTCGTCGGGGCGGGGAGAGGCGGCGCTGGAGCTGCTCAGGCGGGTGGCTGGACAGTGGCGGTGGCGCTGGGGTTCGACGAGGCCGCGATCGGGGAGACGACGGCGAGGGGAGTGAAGCAGAGGGAAGACGCCGGGGACGAAGGCGGCTGGGGGCTCGGGGAGACGAAGGTCGGGGCTGAGAGGGGAGAGGTCAGGCGGAGGGCGGCGGTGGCAGAGGAGCGCAGGAGGAGGAGAGGGTCGCTAAGACGTCGGGCACGGCGGGGAGAGAGGGAAGGCGGAGCTATGGTTCAGGCGGTGGTCGGAGCGGCCGCTGCGGTGGTTGAGGGGATTAAATAGGGATAGCCGCCGCGGGGTTGGAACAGTATTCGGATTAGGGTTTCGGTGAGGGTTTCGGGTCCGGATCGGGTTCGATTCGGATCTGACCCGATACGCTATTGTTTAAGTGCGGGTTCGGGTAGGTGGATTTCGGGTCGGGTTTAGATCCGACCCGACCCGCTAAGGTTGGGTTTGGTTTAGTTGAACCGGGTCTGGGTTGGTTTGGTTTATTTTGGAAATAAACCGGGTTTATTTCTAGGGTTTAATTCGGTTTATTTAAACTTAGTTTTTAGGGCTTTAAAAATGCTTCCGGGATCCAATAAATTCTCGAAAAATTACCATATGTCTAATTTTTTATTTTACACCATAAAATATTATTTACATAATATTTTAATATTAATTAACATCATTTAAAAATCATTTAATTATAAAATAGCTTAGTTTTAATTACAAAAAAATTTCAGAAAATTACAGAAAATTGTGAAAAATCCAAATTTAAAATTCCTGAAAAATCAGGGGGTTTACATTTATATCAATATTTATATAACTTTAAGTATAAATTAGAATTAAAATATTTATAAGTTGAATTATTTTTGATTTTTTTAAATAATTTATAAAAAATATATAAGCCTTTTTTTTAAATATTACTTTATATATATATATATATATATATATATATATATATATATGGGTAAACGGAATATAAGCCATAGTGTTCATTTTTTTAAATGAGCCATGCACATGTGTACCAATAGGAATAGAATGCACTAGTTCACATTAATGCATATGGGATGTAGGAATCCATTCATATTGGTCCACATGTGCATGACTCATTTAGAAAAAAATGAACATTATGGCTCATATCTCGTTTATCATATATATATATATATATATATATATATATATATATAAACCGGATCAAAACCGGGTCGGTCCGAGCCGGGTCGACCGAATTGGATCCGATCCGAACAAAGACAAGACCGGGCCGGACCGGACTTTCGGGTCGGATCCTTCGACCCAGCCCAGACCCGTGGGAGGGAGTGGGCCGGAGCGGACCGGTCCGTTGACCAGGTCCGGACCGGGTTCCGGACCGTCCGCCCTTTTACACATTGATCCTATAGCAAGTAAATAGTTATCCAACTGGGTCCACTAAGAAAATAAAAATAGAGAGGAAAAAAGAAGGTTAATTTGGAATATGAATTTAATTATTATTGGGAGTGTGTCATTCTACCAATATCAAAAAACACTCCAATAATAATAATTTATATAATTTTTTAAAAATAAATTGAAGTATGATATAGAGTGTCACCACCCAACGAGCAGTAAAATAAATCTGGGAGACTATGAATGAGCCCAACTCGCCGTTGACATTGGATGGGCCTTTGTTCAGGGCAAGCCTGCGGACCTGCCCTGCACATAGTGAGATTCTTGTAGGGTTTGGAAGAAAGAAAAGAGGAGCGAGAGGCCTTGATTTTATTTTATTTTTAATTCTTAGGAAACTTTAGGATGGGGAAATAATTACTACGTTGCTTTTGTCACAGGGGATTTCGTCAAATATGATGGCAATGTAATAAGAGTAAATATAATTAATAATATAGTTCTAATAATATAGTTCTAAGGAAGTAACCAGCTTAATAGTTAATTGTTTATACCGAATTCGAGCGACTCTTGTGGTTACCGAGGAGAAGTATAAGACCTCGGTTTGGTGGCAGAAAGTCAGTGAATCGAGCCGCAGGGACGTATTATTCCTTCCATTTATAAATGGTAGAAGTTAGGAGACAGTGGATCCAAAAAGACATGCAATGCAGAATGCACCAAAGTTCTGAGCGTTACGTCAGGTCCCGTGTGTTATGCCAGGAAGTAAAAAAGAGAGTTAATTGTTCATAGATACATGGTTCTAAATTATGAAATATAAAAGTCGGACTATACACACCCCACCCTCTACTTAACACGTCACAAATGCTAAACACACCAAAATTTAACTAATTTAAAATTACCAAAATTCTAAACACACCCCACTACATTACCATTTTGCCCTTGTCGTATGCTCTCACGCCGCCGAGGCGGGGGCGCGGGGACGCAGCAAGCGGGCGGAGACTCGGGGACGCGCGCTGGTCGGCGTGCGGCGCTAGGCGGAGGAGCCTGTGCGCGGGGGCGGGAGCAGCAGCGGCTGCTGGGTCGCGGGGACGCGCGGGCGGAGGCGCGTGTGTGGGGGGGGGGGGGGGGGGGCGTGGGACGGAGGCGCGCACACGAGGGTGTTGCGCGCGTTGAACAACGGAGGCCCTAGCGCATGTGTCGATGCGCGGCGGAGGGCGGCGCACGCAGATCTTCGGAGGGAGGTACACGGCTGTGTAGGAGGGAGGGGGGGGTGTGCGAGCAAGCGCGGGCGACAAGGTGGCGAGGGGGTGGGTTCGTCGGGGCCGGAGAAGGAGGGGAGGGTGAGGGTGAGGGGGGACGGGGTTCGCCGGTGGCCAACAGAAAAATGGATAATCATGTCTTGTAATATATATTTATTTTTTATTTAATTTAATATGGGATGTATTAAGTAGAGGATTGGGTGTATATAGTCTTGCCCAAAAATAAAATCTCCAAAATTTGTAATACAAATTGCAGTAATTTTTTTTCCTCCGAAATTCCAGGGGGCTTAGCCCTCTTAAGGCCTTAAAAGTTCCGTCCATGTTTACCGGGATATTTGTTTCTTTGGAATGCAATTTATTTTTCATTTTTTTTCCTACCGAAAGTTAATTATAGTCTTACCATATTCGAGCTAATTGGGTTGCATTAGGGATTAGGTTTGGTCAAGATCAAATGAGTTTGGTCGGGTTTGAGACCATTTGTGTTGGGTTGGACTTATTAGGTCCAATCAGGATGAAGTCAGGTTTAAGTTCGGGTATGGTCTAGTTCAAATTGGTTTTGGTGGAATAAGGATTGCATCAAGTATGAGTTTAGACCAATGAATTGAGTGACTCTTATGGTTATCGAGGAGAGATATAAGACTCCGATTGGATGACAAAATGTCAGTGGATCGAGCCACGGGAACGTATTATTCATTAAATTTATAAATGGTAGAAGTTGAGAGACATTTGACCCAAAGACATACAATGCAATGTGCACAAAAATTAAGCGTCGAATTCAGGACATTATGTCAAAAAAAAAAGAAAAAGAAAATAAAATAAAAAAGAGTATTGAGTTTAGGCCAATCAACTCTAATTTGGGTCCCAAGCGACTCCGGAGTGTTCGGGTTGATTGAGCTTCAAGTCAGTCATCTTCTGTTTGGAAGAACCTTTGTTGGGTGAGTTTGGGTCAGCTGGTTAGATCCAATTAGTTTTTTGGTTAGGTTTCGAATTACTAGTTAACAACAAAGAAGAGAAAATACTAACAAACTGTATTATAACAGACTTTGGATGTAAACATTACTTTTTTTTTCTTTTTCTTTTTTCTTTTTTCTTTTTTATTTCCCTACGTAACGTACTACGAGACCGACGTAACACTCGAAACTTTTGTGCACATTGTATTACATGTCTTCAGACCCACTGCCCTCCAACTCTCACCAATTATAAATAAAAATAATAATAAGTCCTCGTGACTCAATCTACTGACTTTCTGCCACCAAATCGAAGTCTTATACTTCTCCTCGGTAACCATAACAGTCACTCCAGTTTGATAATATATGAACATTACTTAACATACATCAATGATGTCATACTTTTTGCTTGAAAACACTATATATTATATAAAAATATTAATATAATTTTTCAATAAATTTGATATTGAGACCCAGCTATTTTGCAATCCACACTAAAAAACCTCTATATATTCACAGTTTTCCAACCTTATACCATCTACTAATTTGAGGCACATTGTTGCTTAAAAAAAGTCAACTGAAAACCCCACTCAGAGACGTGTTTAGCAGATTTTGTTTTTACTATTTTGCCCTCCCCTTATAAAATTATTACAGCATTTCAGATTAACTTGAAGTCTTTATCATTTAACATTATTTGTTCCCAGTCCCAACTGTACATAATATCCCCCCAACTTTTTATAATTACCTGGTCCCTATAGCATATTTTTGGACCAAAAAATGGACCAATCAGATTTAATGTCCTAACCAACCTACCTAATTTGTACTTTAGTTTCTCAGCAGTGGAAAGCATCACTTCTCTGAATTAAAAGCCTTCTCAACGATAAGAGACGTTAATCAGCTCTATTAGATTGTAACCGACAAATAAGCTTCAATGAAGGATCATGTCTGGCCTTAAAAGTTATTGTCACTCTGTCAATCAGTTCCAGGTATTTCATGCGTCCCTTCTTTCTGCCCAAGATTAAGCATGGCTACCGTGAATGAGTGCATTCAAAGTTCATGACGTGCACCAAAATACACACAAACTTTTTGCAAGAACTTAATGCATACATAGTATCCGACATTGACGCTAAGCCTTGTATCACAGAATCAACACTGTAAACATTTCTTATCGAAAGTATATGCAGAGAGGCCAGCATCAGGTTACAGAAGGAAAAGGAAACAAAAAATGCTAATGCTTCATGATGCTAACAACGGGCATATTCAAAATAACTTCCTATAAATTATACATCTTCAAACAAAATTTCTACTTATAGTACAGGTTACAACCTCTTAATCAAGAACGAGGTGCTGCCATCTGTTGTTTCCTGATCCTGTCCCCGGGCTTCACCATACTGAGCGACAACAATGTAAAACACCAGTTTAGAGGCAAATGAGCATTAACCCAATTCCACATCATTGAGTTTTATATCATCATATAAGGATTAAAAACATAAAATTTGATATATAATTAATTTAGTTAACCTGATATCATGTGGAGTTATGAATATCCACTGAGATCCCTGTGCAACGGCAAAATCCACCAGAGTATCTAAGCTGATCTTCCGACTAACTGCATCCTAATGGCCAAATAGAAAAAGAACTTGACAGCATTTAGTATAAAGATATTTTATTCACATAAAATAATAAAATCAACCTCGAGGACAACTGACCATGAACACATCAAATTCATCCATTGCTCGAAAAGGTGCTTCTGTCATGTCATGGAGAGCCAACGCGAAGCAAAGAGTGGAGAAAGAACGCTCACCACCTAAATGAATAACAATATGACAATGTTACACCAGTGAACATACTAGATAAATAGCAATAGAAATTTCATGTCAGCAAAACAAGAACAAATAATTAAATGTCATCAAATAAACAAAGTTGTCAATAATGATACAAGAACTCAGAAAATGTATCAATACTTCAGAAGGAACCAACCTGAAAGCCCTCTAGTATCCCGTACAGTGTTCCCAGATGCATCTTGGGGCATTTTCACCTACCATGTTATACAAATATGGTTCATCAGGAAGTAATGTTTTGCTTGACCTAAGCATCTAAAAGTATAGAACGTGATGCAGCCCTAGGATATGATTTGTGCATTTGAACTTGAGCCCTCCACGCAAAAGAGAAAAAAGGGGTACTGACCTCCACAGAAAGAATCTTCTCTTCATAATCCACCTTAATGTGGCCGCTGATACCTTTCTTCCTCAGATGTCCATTAAACCTAATCAACATATTAAATTATTATGTGAAAAATGTTATACACACCTTAGTTGCACAAGGAAAGAGCCTTCAGGTCCATAATAAAAAAAAATGGCCAACAATGGAAATGAATGCAGAATGGACATTTAAATGAATACAAAAGAATATTGATATGAAACTTTTACCTACCCCCAAGTTAGCTGTCGTTTTAAAAGAGATGCATTCCGCTGAAATTTGCTCCAGCGCAAGTCAAGTGCCTTTTGGCATGCCTGTGACACAATAAAAATCTGGTTGCAAAACCCTTAAGAAGAAAAAAAGAGGGTGTTTGTCAAGCACACAATCCATTTTTCTCGTCACCAAGTATTATCCTATCAAAATGGGTTCTCCTTTGGAACAAAACTGTCTAGAATCATCCAACAAAATTGGTCTAGATACTAGGACATGTAAACAGATTATCCGCCAAATCCCAGGAAACAGAAACTATGAGCAAGCGAGTGCCTTGCTTCCTTGGCGTAAAATTTAAGGGACAGGTAAATAGGAACAACCTTTATGGTCTCCGTCACTAAAATTTAGATGGGAAGGAAAACATTTGCTACAAAGAATCACATTCACCTTAGGCACCTATGCAAGCTGAAGCAATAGTAATTCCATTCCCATCCATGACCTCCACAAGTTTATGCATCAAAAAAATAGGAAAAGCTAATATATTTTTGTGTTAATTTGAACAACAATACTTTTTTCTTTCCATACATGAAATAAACATTCCATTTTATAGTGTAGCTAGTAAAAACAAGTTAACTGAAATGAGATTACTAAGATTGATCAAGGTAGTCAAAGGCGCAAGGCGCACTCGAGACGCAAATGGTCCATATCGTCTGAGGCACAAGGAGCACTTAAGACGCGCGTCAGAGCGAAGTGAGGCGCAAAATAAAAAATTTGTATTCTCCCAACCACGCTTTTAGTAAATTTTAGTTTTTCAAGTTCATCTGTAGCAAACTTTGGTAACCGTAGAAAATGCTACCTCCCTCCCACTTGTATGAGATAAGGGCTATCTCCCCGCCTCAAAGTTTTTTGTAAAAAAATTACGTAAGGCATGCATTTTCTTGGTTACGCCTTGCTGAAAGGCGCACCTAAGTCGCGCCTTGGGTGCCCCCGAAGAAATGAGCCTCGACTAGTGAGGTGTGAGCCGCAAATGTTGTGGCTTGCTGCAAAGCACGCCTTTGACTACCATGAGATTGATTAATATCAATAAATTAAAGAATATGATATGAAATGAGCATATCTATAGGAAGTTAGAGCTGGCGCCGATTGAGAAAAAATGAGAAAAAAATTATGGTTTGGAACAAGGTTAAAGAGGGAAAAAAATCATGGTTTGGACCAACATTGGTCGAATCTTATCATTTTTGGTTTGTCCTAATCCAATACTAACCAGTGTAGTCAAAGGCGCGCCTTGCTCCTAGGCGCAGGGGTAGCGCCTCAGGGCACTCCGGGTGGGGCGCAATTCTTAAGGCGCGCCTAGGTGCGCCTTTTCCGAGCGCCTTGGAATAGCTAAGGCGCGCCTTGAAAATCTTGTGAAAAAATAACATGTTTAGACTGTTTTTTTAACTGTTGTACTGTTTTTAGACTGTTTTTTGAACTGATGTACTTTTTTTTTACTGTTTTCTCTCACTCACTCAATTCAAAGTGATTGCAACCTAGACATGGGAGAATTTGAATCACAAATGTTTATCAATGTAGAAATCCGATATGAATATATATATATATATATATATATATAATTTTTGCGCCTTGCGTCGCTCGGGCGCGCGTCTTAAGTGCGTCTTGCGCCTCGGACGATTTGGACCTTTTGCGCCTCGAGTGCGCCTTGCGCTTTTGACTACCTTGATACTAACCGATATCGGTCAATACCAAAAAAAGAAATATAGGGGAAATATTTCGACACAATGATTCGGGTTGTTGAAGATTGTATATTTATACCGTTCAATACCACAAGCTACAAAGCGTTGATAAAATTCCTTAGCGACACATTATAACCATTCCATTTATCGAAGTTGTATATTTATAGATTCACAACATCCATCAATCATAATATTATTCCATTCAAAACTAACAATAAATAACAAATAATACATAAAATCCTTAAATCCCCCTAGATATCGGTACTTATAAGGGTCCGAAACCGATTCCAATAATGCGAACCTTGGTCCATACTTTGTTTCTTCGTCCAATGAACACCCCCCCTCCCCCCCCCCCCCCCCCCCCCCCCCCCCTTCTCCTCTTTGACACAGTAAATTGTTTCATATCAATTGATGATATTATCTATGTTCCATCACTAGAGATGCCATTATGTTGTCATGTTAATCATTGGACACTTTAGATGCCATTATATGTTCCATCACTAGAGAGAGAGACACTGGGACCTTATTGGTTTAAAGGTTAGCATGTCTATATACCAATTATCAAATGTCTCTGAACTTCATCAAATTAATTTATTTATCCATTGAGAACTTGCAAGTTCCATCTCAGGGCCAAGTAAATTGAACTTGGATGGTTTGTTAGGTGTATTTTGTACAATAATGGAGGGGCGGGTTTCATTGTCTTTGATCATATGGGAATGATCATAGCCACTGGATATTTTCATATATGGGCTGAGGACATTGACTAGTTGGAATGTAGGGCATTGTGAGCGAGGGTCAAATGTACCATTAATTCATTACCTACCTCCAGTGAAATAACCTATGTATTGAAGGGCACATCAACTATTCTCAGTCTTGAATCTGCAGCTCTAGATGCTCTCGAATCGGAAAGGAAGGGCATTGGCCAAGTTATAGAATGCAGACGAGACTTTCGTATGTGACCCTAAAAAGAAGTTGAAATGTTGAGAACACCAGCTCAATAGGATGATAGCTGTATCATTATTGACTGCAACTCTTGACATGGGTGGAACTAGTTCAGGTGTCATATACCAATTAAGAAGGCAACTCGGGTACCAATTGGTTCGCTTATTATGGGAAGGGAAGTGCATAGTTACATGTATATGTACAATGGCTTTCCTATGCTCTGTGCCAGGTTGGGGTAAGGAAACAGGCAGGATTTCACTGAAGAACCTCCTTGAGATGATGACAAGAATTACAGGAGTTTTTACTTACATTTAACTTCTCACGGAAAGATGAATAAGTTTGCTTCTTTTTCAAAATTCTGCGCTCTTTCTTCGCGTATATGGCTCTAAGATCATCAATGGATTCAGCATACCTACAATGAAGCAAATAAATAAACTATTTGAGTAGTCTCAGATCAGAGAACAAAGCAATATTATATATCTGCATGCATACCTTTGGCTTTCATGCTGAAGCTTCTGCTTTAGTCTCTCTATTTTAGCACTGAGCTGTTCAACAGTGCCACCGCAACCTCCTAATGCTTCCACCTCACTCTCAGTACATATAATAGAAGCCTTCCTAATGTTTTCCTGCAGTATTAGATGAAAGGAATACAAGTATATTAAAGATGGAGAATGCATGCAGCAAAACTTGAGCAATAACTTGTCATCGAGTAAATGTATAACCTGTGGTTATTAGAAGCCCAAGCTGAATAAAAACAACCATAGCCATCAGATCATATTATCATGGTCTCAGAATCAAAGTATTAATTTGAGGGATTTTTACAACAACAGCAGCAAAGCCTTTATCCCAAATTTATGTGATTGGTTGTATGATTCCTCTTCTACTCAGCTCTATTAAGAGCCATATCCGCTGTAACCTTACCAATATTCATATCATTCTTTAACACTTCAAACCATGTTAGTCTAGGTCTACCTCTAGTCCTAGAGGTTCCATTAATTACTATATTATTGCTCCTTACGGGACATCTATGGGTCTGTGTTGCACATTTTTGGATGGAATAATTAGATAATTATTATTGAAAGAGAGATTACATATATATAGGAGAGGACTAGCATCCTCCTTATTCTCTACCCGATGTGGGACTAAATAACAATACTTAATACCCTCCCTCAAGCTGGAGCATAGATGTCAATCATGTCCAGCTTGTTAAAAAAAAATTGAACCTGAGGGCCTAAAAAAGACTTCGTAAAGATATCAACTATCTGATCTCCCGTCCTCACGTGGTGAAATGTTATCATCCCCTTTTGATACTCATCACAGACGAAGTGGATGTCGATCTCAATGTGTTTCGTCCTTTCATGGAATACGGGGTTGGTAGCAATATGAATAGCAGACTGGTTATCACACCACATATCTGCTGCTTCAGATTCTGCTTCTTCTCCCAGCTCCTTCAGAAGATGCTGCAAATATAGCAACTCTGTTGTGCCATTAGCAATAGCTCGGTATTCCGCTTCCGAACTGGATCGTGACACTACACGTTGCTTCTTGCTCTTCCACGACACTATGTTCCCGCCAATAAATACCGAGAAGACAGATGTAGACCGTCTATCCGTAAGACTAGCACCCAAGTCGGCATTTGTAAAACACTCAAGATGAGTATATCCTTGATTCTCCATCCGAATTTCTTTTCCCGAATTCTGAGCTAGATAGCATAAGATTTTGAGAACTTTCTGCCAATGTGAAACTCGTGGAGAAACCATAAATCTACTCGTGACACTAACAACAAAGAAAATGCTTGCACGAGTCATGACCGCCATGTAGCTAAGTTTGCCAACCACCCATCGATATTGATCATGATTAGTCATCAGTATCCCCTCATCGAAGATACCCCTGGATCCATGGGTGAGGTTGTTCCCTTAGTTTGCACCATTCCTGCTTCAGTCGGGATGTCAAGTACATATTTTCGTTGAGATATAACAATGTCTTGTTTTTCCCTAGTGACTTTAATGCCCAAGAAGTACTTCAACGATTCCATATCTTTAGTATAGAACTGTTCACACCCAAAACTTTTTTTCAGCCCTGCAATTCGCTGACTGTCACAATGTCATCTACATAGACATCAAATAGTATCCGTCCGGCTGATGTCTGTCGGTAGAATACTGAATGATCCTTCTTTGATTGGCACATGCCAAACTGGGTAACGACGTGTAAATCGACCAAACCAAGCACGGAGTGATTGTTTGAGACCGTAGAGGGCCTTTCGCAGAAAGCATACTTTATCCTCCTTTGCAACGAACACAGGAGCTTGCACCACATACATTTTCTTTTCAAGGTCCCCATGAAGAAATACATTCTTCACATCCAACCGAAGGGCCAGTCATAGCAGACAACTAATCTAGGAGCACTCGTACAGAAGTCATCCTGGCAACTGGGAAGAATGTTTCAAAATAATCTTCACCGTACATCGACGAGCTTTCAGACGATCAAGAGTGTCATCCGATTTTACCTTAACTGTGAATACCCATTTGCATCCTACCGCGTTCTTACCGGTAAACAAATCCACCTGGTCCCATGTATGATTCTCCCGAAACGCTCGTATTTTCTCTTCCATAGAGGTACGTCAACCAGGATGTGTAAGTCCTTTCTCTGCAGAATTGGGAATCTGAATCCCATTAATCGTAGCCACCAAGGACTGAATGTGACTCACGAGGCCTTTGTAATTCTCAACATACAAAGGATGGTCGCGACATGCACGACGAAGGCGAGCCGATATATGAGGTGATGGTGAAGAAGTGGAGCTCGACGAGGACCCTGATGACGATACCGGCTCTACAACTGTGGGTACTATTGGTGATGTCTGGTCTGACGGAGCTGGTATTTGCAAACCATGGGACAGCGAGAATGGTGACCCTGATGACGATACCGGCTCTACAACTGTGGGTACTATTGGTGATGTCTGGTCTGACGGAGATGGTATTTGCAAACCATGGGACAGCGAGAATGGTGCAATCGGTTTCGACTGAGTTGATGTTTGCAGACCTCTGGACGGTAAGATTGACTCGGTAGGGGAGGGCACCCTTACGGGAGGATTGCCGTGTTTGAACTGGATACATGAGGAAGTTCTCTTCTGGATAAACTTTTGGAATATGATCGGTAGTTGGAGGGAGTGAAAAAAACTCGTTTTTAACAAAGGTAACATCCCGAGACATAAAATACCTCTTCAAAGTTTGGGAAAAACAACGATACCCTTTCTGATCTTTCAGATATCCAAGAAAAATACACTTGATTTCCTTCGGATCCAATTTAGAAAGAGTAGACCGAGTATCCCAAACGTAACACAAGCAGTCAAAAATTTTGAGAGGTAGAAAAAACGGCACACGATTGGGATATAATCAAGAAAAGGGAGTATTGTCATTGAAAACAGAAAATGGCATGCGATTGAATAGATAGCAAGCTGTAAGGACTGCATCCGATCAAATTTTTTTGAGAGTACATGCATCCGACCAAGTTGTGGTATGTAAGGATAGAAAGTTTGGTGGATGATGCCATGTCTAGCCAGATGATAATTGAACTTACGAGACAAATACTCACGACCATTATAACTCCAAAAACACTTGGAACCCCAAATTGGCTTTTAATTTCTGCATAAAAATTGCACCAAATATCAAATAATTCGGAGCAATTTTTTATCAAGTAGACAAAGGTGATGCGTGAGTAATCATCAATAAAGGAAACAAAATACTTGAAACCCATCACAGATTCAATGGGTCAAGGCCCCCATACATCAGAATGCACTAACTCAAAATGAGCTGATACAACTTTATTTAGACTCACCGGATAAGGAACCCGGTAATGTTTGGCCAAACAACATGCTCACAATGAAAAGGAACTTAAAAATCTAAAGATTGACACATTTTCTGGAAAGCTTGAATAGATGGGTGACATAACCGAATTTGCAACGTAAACGAATCGAGTGACACGCCGGCACAGGCAACGGAGGAATTCATGTCAAACAATTACAAGCTTCCAGCCACATGCCCCCTACCGATAGTCTTCCCATTCTTCAGGTCCTAAAAAATACAACCATCAAAAAAAATACCAAACATTGCAAGTCACCAGTAAGCCGACTAATTGATAGTAAACTGAATGGGTTTCCATATGTATGTAATACTGAAGTGACAGACCAAAAGAAAGACGGGTACTTCCTTTTCCACGAACTTTCAGTGAACTGCCATTTACAACAGTAATATCGATCACACGACCCACCGATACATAATTATGCTACATACCTGCATCGCCTGTCATATAATCAAACGCACCCGAGTTAATCACCCACTGCCTCAATTTTACCACACATACCGCTGAATATCCGAATGTGGATCTAGATGTAGATGCTTCACCACGACGCTGAGCTTGAAATTCAGCGAATTCTGCATGTCTCTGTAGTCATCTTCACGGATCGTCCTTCATCATTAGGAGCATCCGATGCAACATTGGCAGTAAAAGCTTTGGGACACTACCATTGAAAATGGCAAGTTTGACCACAGTTGAAGCATGTCCACGGTCGTCCTCCATCACGCTCGCCATTGCCTCTTCCACCATCATGACCAGCAGGTCGGCTACCTCGTCGACCACCAGGGCCCCACGAAATCCACCACGAGCAGCACCCAAGGCAGATCGATCAGCAGGTGCAACACTCGTATCATTGTCGATTACTTTTGCTGCCCGCAAGACACGAAAGTGGGCTTCCAGCAGGGATGAAACCTCAGCCCCAGCAATAATCCGAGACCGTACAGAGTCTGTATCAGAACGAAGGAAGGCAAGATACGCCATGACATACCGTTGTTGGGGTTGAGTCCTCGTCTCATTGATATCAGTTGTTAGAGGTAAACACACGACCAACCTCATCAGTCAGGACCTTAAATGCACGAAAGTTGTCCTTATGTGATTTATCCCTGATTAGCTCGGTAGACGCCAACAGTCATAGATGCGAGACAAATCGCGTTTGCCATCATACACAATCGCTAGCACCTCCTATAATTCCTTCAACAAATCTGTGTTTTGAACCATGTTCTCAGTTAATGGTTCCATCGAATTCATCAACTGTGTAAACAGTCGACTGCCATCTGTCTCCCACAGGTCGTATGTGGGATCAGTTACCGTTGGGGGTTGTCAGTCAGATGTTTCAACAACCGCATTCCCTGAAGCGTCTTCTGGACCTTTTTGTGCCATGTCAAGTAAGTATTTAGATCTTCCAGCCGTCGATCGACAAGTCGAATCGATAAAATCGTTGTGTCAGTGCCTGGTGTCCCTGCCACTACGTTTCCGGCACCGGTGTTGTCAGCACTTATACTTGCCTCGGTATTCCTCATTCTTCAAGTTCTCGATTCGATTATCGATGATCGTCCCGACCCGATATTCACATATTACCTCACCAATGTACGATTAACGTTGCCAGACCTGACTCACGCAATGTTGGAAGAGATTCTGAATGTAGATCACGCAAGCCAGGACAGAGATTCACCAACTCAGGTTGCTCTCTGTTAGATCATGATGTACATGTTGAACCAGGAATAGAGATTCACGCTAACAATTAAGTTTGCTTTCTGTTAACTCCCGATATCGTTGTCGAGGTTCAGAGGTTCACGCAAACTATTATAGTTTACCCTCTAAAGATCTCAACGCCAACGTTTTTTTTTACACTGCTGCTAGGGATTGCGGGTAGGAGAAAGTGGCGTATGTAGATTTAGGGTTAGGGTTTGTGGGGACATGGCGAAAGGGTGGCGGCGGCTGTAGATCTAGAAATTAGGTTAGGGTTTGATGGTCAGGGTTTAGGAGATGGTCGGGGGGAGGTTGTAAGTAATGTGCAGGCGGAGGGAGAGGGGCTGGTCGTCGGTTGTGGGTGGGCCGGGGGGGGTTGTCGTTGGCTACAGGGAGGCAATTGAGACCGAGCGTTGATCTGGGAGAGGCGGTGGTTTGTGAGGAAGGCAGGAGCCTGGGCAGAGGCGGAGCCAACGTTGAGGCGGTAGCGCTGGGTAGAGGCAAAGTGGGGGCTGGGGGTTGTCGAGAGGGGGCAGAGGGCAGCCGTCATGGGGGTAAAGGAAAGAGAAAACAAAAACTTTAGGGCTAGGGAAATGGAAATTAGTATGGCTCTAATACAATGTTGGATGTGATAATCAGATGATTATTATTGAAAGAGATTACATACATATATATATATATATATATGAGAGGACTAGTCCTCTCCTTAGTTTCTACCCGATGTAGGACTAAATAAGAATACTTATAACACATGTCCAAACCAGTGTTCTAAATTGTGGGGCAACCATCTAAGCGTTAGGTGGCATTTGATCGCACTAGAAAACCCCTATGAGGTCGGCCTAGGCGCTAGGCGGCCCCAGACGACACTTAGGCGGGCCCAGACGAATTTGAATTTAAAAAAAAATCAGAAATTTTTTCAGATTTGATTTTCAGATTTGAAACAAGAAATCATGTTTTTTTCAGATTTGATTTTCATATTTCAACAACCGTAATCCCTGAAGCGTCTTCTCAACATTTTTGTGCCATGTCAAGTATTTAGAACTTCCAGCCGTCGATCGACAAGTCGAATCGATAAAATCGTCGTGTCAGTGCCCGGTGTCCCTGCCACTACGTTTCCGGCACCGGTGTTGTCAACACTTATACTTGCCTCGGTGTTCCTCATCCTTCAAGTTCTCGATTCGACTATCGATGATCGTCCCGACCCGATATTCACATTATCTCACCAATGTACGATTAACGTTGCCAGACCTGACTCACGCAATGTTGGCAGAGATTCGAATGTAGATCACGCAAGCCAGGACAGAGATTCACCAACCCAGGTTGCTCTCTGTTAGATCATAGTGTACATATCGAACCAGGAATAGAGATTCACGCTAACAATTAAGTTTGCTTTCTGTTAACTCCCGATGTCGTTATCGAGGTTTAGAGGTTCACGCAAACTATTATAGTTTACACTCTAACGATCTCAATGCCAACGTTTTTTTACACTGCTGCTAGGGATTGCCGGTAGGAGAAAGTGGCGTATGTAGATTTAGGGTTAGGGTTTGTGGTGACATGGAGAAAGGGTTGCGGCAGCTGTAGATCTAGGAATTAGGGTTAGTGTTTGATGGTCAAGGTTTAGGAGATGGTCTGGGGGAGGTTGTGAGTAATGTGCAGGCGGAGGGAGAGGGGCTGGTCGTCTGTTGTGGGTGGGCCAGGGGGGTCGTCGTTGGGCAAGGGGGGTTGTCGTCGGCTACAGGGAGGCGATTGAGGCCGAGCGTTGATCTGGGAGAGGCGGTGGTTTGCGAGGAAGGCAGGAGCCTGGGCAGAGGCGGAGCCGACGTCGGGGCGGTAGCGCTGGGCGGAGGCGGAGGCGGGGTGGGGACAGGGGGTTGTCGAGAGGGGGCAGAGGGTAGCCGTCATGGGGGTAAAGAAAAGAAAACAAAAACTTTAGGGCTTGGGAAATGGAAATTAGTATGGCTCTAATACAATGTTGGATGTGATAATCAGATGATTATTATTGAAAGAGATTACATATATATATATATATATATATATATATATGAGAGGACTAGTCCTCTCCTTATTTTCTACCCGATGTAGGACTAAATAACAATACTTATAACACATATCCAAACCAGTGTTCTAAATTGCGGGGCAACCATCTAAACGTTAGGTAGCATTTGATCGCACCAGAAAACCCCAATGCGGCTGGCCTAGGCGCTATGCGGCCCCAGACGGCACTTAGGCAGGCCCAGGCGAATTTGAATTTTAAAAAAAATCAGAATTTTTTTCAGATTTGATTTTCAGATTTGAAACAAGAAATCAAAATTTCTTATATTATCATTTAATCTGAAAATAAAATTCAGATTTGATGTTTCTTGTTTCAGATTTTCAGATTTGAAACAAGAAATCAATTTTTTTTCAGATTTGATTTTCAGATTTCAGATTTCAGATTTGATTTTCAGATTTCAACAACCGCATTCCCTGAAGCGTCTTCTCGACCATTTTGTGCCATGTCGAGTAAGTATTTAGATCTTTCAGCCGTCGATCGACAAGTCGAATCGATAAAATCGTCGTGTCAGTGCCCGGTGTCCCTGCCACTACGTTTCTGGCACCGGTGTTGTCAGCACTTATACTTGCCTCGGTGTTCCTCATCCTTTAAGTTCTCGATTCGACTATCGATGATCGTCCCAACCCGATATTTACATTACCTCACCAATGTACGATTAACGTTGCCAGACCTGACTCACGCAATGTTGGCAGAGATTCGAATGTAGATCACGCAAGCCAGGACATAGATTCACTAACCCAGGTTGCTCTCTGTTAGATCATGATGTACATGTCGAACCAGGAATAAAGATTCACGCTAACAATTAAGTTTGCTTTCTGTTAACTCCCGATGTCGTTGTCGAGGTTCAGAGGTTCATGCAAACTATTATAGTTTACCCTCTAAAGATCTCAATGCCAACGTTTTTTTAGACTGCTGCTAGGGATTGCCGGTAGGAGAAAGTGGCGTATGTAGATTTAGGGTTAGGGTTTGTGGGGACATGGAGAAAGGGTGGCGGCGATTATAGATCTAGGAATTAGGGTTAGGGTTTGATGGTCAGGGTTTAGGAGATGGTCGAGGGGAGGTTGTGAGTAATGTGCAGGCGGAGGGAGAGGGGCTGGTCGTCGTTGGGCAAGGGGGGTTGTCGTCGGCTACAGGGAAGCGATTGAGGCCGAGCGTTGTTCTGGAAGAGGCGGTGGTTTGCGAGTAAGGCAGGAGCCTGGGCAGAGGCGGAGCCGACGTCGGGGCGGTAGCGTTGGGCGGAGGCGGGGTGGGGACAGGGGGTTGTCGAGAGGGGGTAGAGGGCAGCCGTCATGTGGGTAAAGGAAAGAGAAAACAAAAACTTTAGGGCTTGGGAAATGGAAATTAATATGGCTCTAATACAATGTTGGATGTGATAATCAGATGATTATTATTGAAAGAGATTACATATATATATATATATATATATATATATATATGAGAGGACTAGTCCTCCCCTTATTTTCTACCCGATGTAGGACTAAATAACAATACTTATAACACGTCTAAACCAGTGTTCTAAATTGCGGGGCAACCATCTAAGCGTTAGGTGGCATTTGATCGCACCAGAAAACCCCTATGCGGCCGGCCTAGGCGCTAGGCGGCCCCAGACGACACTTAGACGGGCCCAGGCGAATTTGAATTTAAAAAAAAATCAATTTTTTTTTTCAGATTTGATTTTTAGATTTGAAACAAAATTCAGATTTGATGTTTCTTGTTTCAGATTTCCAGATTACACTCATTTCTTATATTATCATTTAATGTATTGTCACTCATACATCTTAGCGTCATTTTATTTACACTAGCTTTCTGGATATGTTGTTTCTTAACTGTCCAACACTCCGATCTATAAAGAATGACTTATCTTATATAAGCCTTCTAGAATTTTTCTTTTTAATTCAAAGATATCTTGCGATCACAAAATACTCCATATGTACTCCTTCATTTCAACCATCATATTTTAATTCTATGCATGCCATTCTTTTCAATCTCTCCATCATTATAAATGATTACACCTAAATACCGATAGCTATCACTTTTTGGTATCTCGTATCTATCTATATCGACTCCCCCCTCATTTCTCTTTGACTTCCGGTTCAAATTACATTTTATATATTATATTTTCGTTCTACTAATCCAAAATTTCTTAGACTCCAAAGTCTCTCTCACTTATATTTTAGCATATAACCCTTCTCTACTCTCATTAACAAACATCATACACCATAAAACCTCCTACTAGATATGTGTAGTAATTTCATTTATAACTATATAAAAAATGTAAGGACTCAATATTAACCCTTCTCTACTCTCACTGTACCTACTAGAAATTTGTTTCTTTTTCAAAGTTCAACATATTCTCTCCCTAAGAACTCGAGCATAAGTTTTCTCTAAGTCAATAAAAACTATATGTAAATCATTCTTTTTCTCTCTGAATTATTCCATAAATGTTATCTTTATGGTAATTCCCATCATCATTATTTAAAAGTTTTGTTCTTCCACAATAAAATCTCCTCTTTGATTCTGGGTTTCTTCAAATTAGGGAAATTATAAACCCTAATTTGATGGATACGGATTACTTGTCGAGCAATTTCCTACTTTATTTTACCTAGTCTTTTCTTAAATAATAGGTGTTAGTCAAATTTACAACATATCATCTGCAAAACCAGAATATTGTGACCGGCATTAAACATTATAGTCAGGGACCAAGTCATCTTCTAGCATTTCCAAATATGTCTGACGGCAGCATAAAATCTACATTAAAAAGTTTAATCCAGCAAAAGGAGATGCAGATAAACCCTTCAACGGACTACAAAATGACTCAATGATGAAGCTCCATCAGAACTTCAGGCCTGGATAATTAGAGTGGTACTAATAAATAAACAGATACATCAAAAAAGACCATTTCAAGTAAAATATAAATAGTGTACTTTAGCATTTGAAAAAAAAACATGATTTGCAGTTAGACATATTGTTGGATCCCACTATAAAGCTAGTAACCCAATCGAAGCTAAGCAAGAATGTGAACAAAACTGCTACAAGTGGTTGATCAACATTAGGCAATATGAGTAGGTAGAATTGCTGAGGATAAAAATAACAATATGAAGAGACATTGACCTCATGATTGTGTTGTAGCTCCATGTAGCGTGCTTCAGCTTCTTTAATATCGGGAAGTACCTTGTTATGCATTACACCTTCATAATGGGATCTCTCCTACAAAAGAAAGAGTAAAATTTTAAAAAATGTAAAAAATGACAAAAACAAAAGGCAACGTGGGGAAATGGAAAAACATACGGATTCTGCAGAGCGTAGTTCCTCTTCAGTTGCTAATAGTTCATTCTCTGTTGCTTCAATGGCATCAATTTCCCCTTTTGTTGAATCTGAATTTCCAATAGCATAAATATGACCACGTTAACAAGAAAGGTATCACTATTCATAGAGATGAACTTGTAGGTTACATGTATGATCATTACTTGTACGTTAATACTATATGGCTATATATATATATATATATATATATATATATATATATATATATAACAATCCGGCCCGAATGCCACAACCATGACTGAAGTCTACAAATCCATCCCGAAGGCCCACAACACCGGCCCGAAGGCCCATACCCGGCCCGCTTCCTATAGGTCCGCACCGCTTACCAATTTAATTTTCCACCACTTGCGAATTAAATTGATTCCCCTATGGCTAGAACTCAACCAATTGGGGGATGCCTCCCACCTTAGCAACTTAAGCCAGAGTTGCTTGGCACCTGAAGGCCCACTACACCAACCCGAAGGCCCATACCCGGCCCGCCTCCTATAGGCCTGCACCGCTTACCAATTTAATTTTCCACCACTTGCGAATAAAATTGATTCCCCTATGGCTAGAACTCACAACCAATTGGGGGATACCTCCCACCTTTAGACACTTGAGCCAGAGGTGCTTGCCAATGGCATATATATATATATATATATATATATATATATATATATATGTGTGTGTGTGTGTGTGTGTGTGTGTGTTTGTGTGTGTGGGTAAACGGGATATGAGCCATAGGCTCATATTCCTATATAAGCCAAGAACATGTGGACCAATAGGCTACATTCCTATTGGTCCACATGTGTATTGGCTCATGTAGGAATATGAGCCTATGGCTCATATCCCTTTTTTTCCTCTCTCTCTCTCTCTCTCTCTCTCTATATATATATATATATATATATATGAAAGCCAAATGGAAACTTGGCTTTTCCCCCAAACAAGCAGTTCTTTCTCCAGATACTTTATGAAGTGTGCATTGTATCCAAGTACATACATGTTTGAATAGAAGTTCAGGAATTACTAAACCATTACACTAGAGTGTTGTGAAGTGTTATAACTAATGACTTCACAAATGCACATTGTCAGCAAGTTGGATTTGTTTTAGAGCATTTTTCTTTGCTGTAAATTGATATCCTATAAGTAATTATTTTTGTATTTTATTCTAGAAAACCCTTTTAAGGAAAGAAGAAGTTTATTTTTCTATCACATTTTTTTAACTATGGGGTGATGGTGGGGATTTGGGGCTTTGAGATGTCTTGAAGCCTCTCTACAGGATGGAATGCACTTCATTTTGGCGCAAATCACTTATAAAAAGATTCTGTTTCATGTCGGAAACATCAAGTTGACATCTCCAGCTCCAATCATTGTGATCAAGTACAACATAAGTGCCAATCTTCGGGTGTCAACAACCAAGGTTCAGGATTATATACATTTTTTTACACACACACTTCACGGGATTACACCGTGCGGGTGGGGTGGTTCGAACCCTGTCAGCCTCTCCGGGTGTCCGTAGCGTAACATATATATATATGCAGTCAAAAACGGTTATATATCGGTTATATAACCGATATATAATGGTATCGGTCCTGGACCGATATTTTTTTGCAGAAATATCGATAAAATATCGAAACCGATATTATCGGCCGATATTGTTCGAAATTATCGGTTTACAAAAAAACCGATTTCTCACGGTTTTGGTTTTGCTACAAAATAATCTTATGGGCCTGGGCCTGCAGACGATATTCTATGAAAAAATCTGCTGTTAAGTCAAGATACAATACAATACAAGCTTCTGCCATCAATGGAGATTATATCTTCTACCATCAAACGATATGACATTCACATCAATGGAGATTACATCTGCTATTAAATGATATGACATTCACATCAATGGAGAATGAAGATTACATCTTCTGCCATCAAAATCTTCATACATCAAACTTATTCAGAGATGTAGTTCCTCAAGTGATCTCCTTTATCTTGGATCTCTTGGATTTCTCGACGATATGTATACTTTATGCATATTTTATAATAGAAAACTATTAAGTGTATTGTTCATATATAAAAATTGTGTTAAAAATGCAAACCCGATATTTACCGTTATAAAACTGATATATCGGTGATATATCTATAACTCTACTGGACCGTTATCATGAAAAAACCGTTATTAACTGCATATATATATATATATATATATTGGGTAAACGGGATATGAGCCATAGGCTCATATTCCTATATGAGCCATAGGCTCATATTCCTATATGAGCCCACACATATGGACCAATAGGAATGGATTCCTACATCCCATGTGCAGTGCACTTCATTCCTATTGGTCCATATGTGCATTGGCTCATGTAGAAATATGAGCATATGGCTCATATCCCTTTTTTCATATATATATATATATATATATATATATATATATATATATATTTGTGTGTGTTGGGGGTTGGCGGGTGGGTGGGGGGTTCATTCCTAGCTTGAGAACCTAAAGAAGACCAGGGGTGCTCTCAAAGCAAAGGGCTCGGCTTACCTCTAGACGTGGTTTCCTATCCGAACTTTCCTAAGTGAGAACTGGAAGAAGCAACTCTTTCTTGTATTTGAACTGAAGCAATCGGTACGGTGGCTATCGCTCCCAGGAAGAGTCAAACTGAGAAATGTGGTGCTGGGAAAGAAAATAACGGAAAAAACCAAGTGGAAGAACGTATAGATCAAATCATGAGAGAATTGTTATGGAAGAGCCCTAATGTTGTGTTGGCAAAGGAAAACGGTTTGCCAATCGGATGTCGCGGTGGGAGTGTCAGGGTGGAGGGCTGGCTGGGGGGTGGGGTCCTGGACCTGTTGCCCAATGGTTGGGCTTAGGACACGTAGGCGTGGTGGGCGGGGTTTGAGCCTCGGCGGCGGCGCCAGCTATGTTTAGGGGGTGGATGGGTGCATGAGTAATATATATATATATATATATATATATATATATATATATATATATGTGTGTGTGTGTGTGTGTGTGTGTGTGTGTGTGTGTGTGTGGAAAAGTTAATTTTATTGATACTAGAAGTGTTTACATCCTCTCAATATCATTTATCTCATGTTGATTACATCAAATTCTATATTATGAAGGATGCCCACTTGTGGAGTACTCAGACCGTCAAAAATACGATGATTCTTCTCACGCCAAACGTGACATGCCGTCGTTGCCAACCAAACTCGAGCGTCAGTGAACCATCTGGCTCCCCGGGAGCGCTGGTTAGAAATGAATTCAATCTGTGCTCTAATGTCTCTCAGAACCATTGTTGGGATATTTATTGTAGTCGCTGAGTAGACCAAACGTCCCATGTAAATGAACAAGTAAAGAACAAATGACTTGTTGATTCATCTTCCTGGCCACACAGGATGCATCTCTGACTATTCACTTGGATCCCAAACGTGACTACTCTATCCAGTGTTAACAGTCTCCCTTTCAAAGTTTTGAACATGTGGGGCTGCATCTTGCAGGAAACTCCTTTCATCCAGATATACTCGGTCAGCGGCATCCGATCAAACCTTGGCCAGACCTGGTTGTATCCTAACCTGAATTCAACATTTCTGACGTAGCACCATCCCAAATCCATGTATCTTCGCCTCTGTTCCGGTCCAGAGTGATGTTCTGAATATCCGCTGCTAGCATTCTCCCCACCGGATGTCAATTCACGCGCCATTCTCCATTCGCGACCAGGCTGCTAACCTGTTCTTGCATCCCCATCATACCATATACCTGCCAATCCAATCTATCAACCAGATTTGCATGCCCGAGCCACGGGTCAAACCATAAGTGTGTCTGAGCTCCACTGCAGATAGCCCGAGTAATAACGGATTTCAACTTCCCTCTATACTGCAGAATGGTTTTAAAAATAACTGAATATTTATTGTTAAGAGTTTTGTACCTAGAAATTATCATCCTTTAGACAGCTGCCGCGCATCCAATTAGCCCATAAGGACATACCCTCTAAGAAACTCCATGCCAACTTCAATTCAGAAACGTCGCAAAGAACCTCCAAAGATCGAAGCCACATTCCCCCTTCCTCCTTTGGATGGCACAATTCTGCCCCAAGATATAGCATGCATCCCTCCTCGCAAAACGAAATCAATGCAAAATTTCTCCACTTTCTGAATATTCGACTGCGAAAAAACATTATAGCTTGTATCCAAAATAGAGTAATAGCTGATATCACTGATTGAACCAGTTAAATCCGTCCTCCAAATGACAAAGTTTGCGCCTGTCAGCCTTCCATACGTTGTTAAACGTATTCCACCATGCTCTGAATTCGTAATCACGAGCATAATTGATTGAAAGTGGTATTCCCAAATATTTCACCGGGAGATTCCTTTTATCAATTTGAATGACATTTGTAAATGCATCGGAGCCTTACTTTTGTCAAAGTTAACTTGCAACCCCACGATGTGTCCGAACCTATCAAATATCCGCACCATGGTAACTAAACCCTGATTGGACGGGACCAAAAATAATAGGACTAATTAGAGTTTAGACCCTGGATTTTATATCAGCTTAGAGTTTAAGCCCTGACTTGTCCAATTAGAAAGTTTAGACCATGAATTTTTATTATTTGTTTCGTTTTTCCATTATACCCTCTCTTCTATGTTTAACAATAAAACCTTTCTATATAGACTAGGAGGGTATAATAATAAAAAATGAAACAAAAAATTAAAATATATGGTCTAAACTTTCCAATTGGACATGTCAAAGGCTTAAACTCTAAGCTGGTATAAAATCCAGGGTCTAAACTCTAATTAGCCCAAAATACTAACAAATCATCAACGTATATGAGATGAGAGACTGTCGGACTTGCCTTCTTATACAATGGCGTTATCTGCTTTATGTGGACCGCAATATCCATCAGACACGAGAAGTACTCCATAACCAGCGTGAATAAATATGGGGACAAAGGGTCTCCCTGTCGAAGCCCACGGTTACTGGAGAAGTAACCATACGGCTGGCCTTTAATGAGGATCGATAAGGTGGGCGTGGAGATGCATTCATAAATCATTGCAACCTAGTCAACGTCGAATCACATCTCCCTAATAATACGACACGAATTACCGATTCACCATGTCGTACGCTTTCCGTAGATCCAGCTTCATGCATGCTTTGCTCTCACCAAGTTTACTAAAATTCCTGATCATTTTTGTGCTAATAAATTGTTTTCAGCTATCGACCTTCCTTTAACTAACGCCGTCTGGTTAGAAGAAATCAGATCCTGCATGATACCCTCCATCCGTCGACATATAACGTGTGATATGATTTTGTAAATAAAATTGCAGCAAACGATGGAGCAAAATTCAGTCAGAGAAGAAGCCCCTTCTTTTTGCGAAATGAGAGTGAGAAATGTATGGTTAAGCTCCCTCAATAATTTTCTGTTGGTGAAAAAATCCTGAACAATTGTGTGGATCAGACCCTTGAGATCTTTCCAGTGTGTTTTATAGAATTTACTACTGAAATCATCCGGACCAGGAGCCTTATTAAGATTTGTCTTTTTTCACCATGTCTTCCACCTCTTCTAGTAGCACCGGAGCAAGAAGTTGATTACCAGGTTGTGTAACCAAACACTTGCATATGATGTCCGGAAACTCAGAAATATAATTATACGGGTTGCATAACTGGGTGTAGAAGTTGACAACCTTAATCTAAATATCACTAGACGAAGAGATTTCTCTGACAACAGTGTCTACTAATTTGTTGATAGAGTTCCTGTGCTTGCATGTCCAAATGACATCATAGAAGAACTTAGTACATCGATCCCCTCCTTGAGCCAACTGCATTTGGCCCTTTAGCAAGTTGTATCTCCTCTTGCAATAAAAGAGTATGTGCCTCCTTCAGTAGCTGAGTTTCCTGACAAGCAAGATCTGGGTTTATGTCAGTCTGGAGGCTATCGTGGACCGTCTGTAGCTCCATCTCTTGTTGGTGTAGGACCGACTTTGGCTCCTGTTTCAAGCATTTAAGTGTACGTTTGACGGCCTTCAACATTTGTATGAAACAATACTGGACGTTACCAAGTACAGGAGTGTGAAGACCTACCACCATAATCGGTCATAGCTTGCCATGTATTATAGAACCGAAAAGGGCGGCCACGGCGGGACTGGGCAGCCAGAAACCTCACAAGAATCGGGGTGTGATCACTGGTGGAAGATGCCAGGCCTTCTGCGACTACCTCAGGGAGCATATCGAATCATATATTGTCACCCAAGGCCCGGTCAAGCTGGCATGCAATATGGTTGGACGTAGCTCGATTTATCCATGTCCAAATGTGCCCAATCCTTTCCAGTCCTTTGAGGTTTGATTGCAAGAGGCAGTGCTGAAAGTCCTCTATGATGGAATCTGGAACTCGGCGACCTCCGATTTTCTTGTGACTAAATAATAGTGTATTAAAATCCCCTACCCGTAGTAGAGAGAGCATCAGTTGGGTGTCAGCGAGTACACTAATGCGGATGATTTCCTGCAGCAGCTCCTCTCTTTTCCTTATGTCATTATACCCATATATACTACGAACAAGAATTTGAAACCACCGCTATTAATAAACTCTTCTACTATGAGTTGGTCAGAGTTATAAATAATGTTACCTAACCATGTCCGACCATCCCAAAGAATCTATATTCTAGCCATGTCGCAGTGTTGGAGATTGTTAGCCTGCGACCAACCACAAGTTCTACTGGATAACTTTCTCTTCGATTTTATTTTGGCTTCCAGTAGCACTGTGATGGAACTCTGAACCTTCTTTACGGTCCCGCGAATCTCCCGCCATCTTCCCAGGGGGTTTGTTCCTCGCATGTTCCATGTCAGAATAGACATTAATGATCAAGGGTTTGACCCTGGACTCCACTTACACTCTCCATCAGGTCGTTGGAGAGTTTAATATTGAACCCTGATCAATCCATCTCGCAAAAGATTCCTCCACCTCGGATTCTCTATGTTGACTGCATCCTCCCCGCAAGTAGGAGGGGTCGCTTGGGAGTTCGACTTGCTCGAGCCTGCTTGCTCCTGGTTTGCAACCCTCTTCTTCCTGGAGTAATTCTGAGTGAAGGTGGACTGAATATTACCTCCACGTCCCTGGCTGATCATCGTGGCCTGGCTTCTTGTTTACACAAACCTGTGCTCCACATATGGCACAATGGAACCTGTTGATGAACCTCCCTCTCTATCCTTCCGCCCTTCAGAATGCCTCTTTCCTAGCATGCTATTTGGCACTTTGGCTAGGACGTCCATGTCCGTCCCAATGGCCGGAGCCACCCTATCCTCGACCTCTATTTGTGCCTCTTCCTCCACATGCCTGGCCGTCGGGTCCATTTGATCTCGCGGTAGGTCTTCCTCTCCATGATTGTCATCGTCTCTCACCACTGTGCCTGAACTTGTTGCATGACAAAAACAGTTACATCGTCTGCACACGGGGGGAGACCCACTCATAATCCACTATTTGGCTTGCAACTTCACGAGTTAGTAACTCATATTCGAGAATCCTTGGGAGCACCGACGTAGCATCAATCTCCACGAACATGCGAGCATATGATAATTTCGATTTCTGGGTCGTTGCTTCATCACATCTGATAGGCATCCCAATTAAGATCTCCAACTTCATAAACATGGGGATACTCCAGTACTCAATGGGGGGTTCCGGTAATCTGATCCAGATGGGAACAGTGTAGAGACGGTCTCTTTCACATTTCGCACCCAGTTGTCGTTTGTTTAGGATGATTAGCCTCTCGCCAAATGTCCATAGCCTCCCCTAGGATTCTTTTAGCATCCTCCTGCATGCCAAATTGCACGAAATAGAAACCATTTTCGCGAAAGAAAATCTCCATGCTACCACGTGGTCTCCAAACTCGCATAGCATATGCCTTGATCTGACCGTAGTACGGCCTACTTCCCAGTTCATACATGGTCAAGGTGTTCCTCCAGTACTCGTATGTCTCGTCTAAATCTTCCCTTGTGAATGACGCCCGTTGTCAACTACCAACCCTTTTTGGTTCTACGTAATGCATCTCAACACAGGTGCGTGATTCCCCTGGCCGACATACCTCAGCCTATGATCGTGTCCCTCTGGGAGTTGATTCACATCGGTTCTCCATCCTTGGTAGTTGCTGGGGCTGCCCCATTCTGCCAGAATATGTCGTTAATACTGGTTTGTCCCCATACGTCGGATTACGTCATCGACCGTTTTCCGGTATTATTGGCAAGTACACTTCGTCTGGCTTCGTTCTCCCTGGGCACCGTCTGCGCCCAGGGCTGTCGTTCACCTCCCTCGTGGCTGCTTCCTACCTTGCCACGGTGCCGCCTCTCCACCATAGTCCATCCCCCCGCAACCTTGCTCGCGGCCACCGACGTGTTATGTCGCCCTTGTCTTCCGCCTTCGCAAACTCCGGGACCCTACGAGATCGCAACCCTAGGTCGCCTGGAGGAGCTGCCACCGTCACCACATATATATATATATATATATATATATATAT
This sequence comes from Iris macrosiphon, assembly GCA_036927795.1. Classification (NCBI taxonomy): domain Eukaryota; kingdom Viridiplantae; phylum Streptophyta; class Magnoliopsida; order Asparagales; family Iridaceae; genus Iris; species Iris macrosiphon. Next base: position 30,523,150 of record JAYESA010000014.1, on the reverse strand, counting down.
ATATATATATATGGGGGGGGGGAGAGGTAATTGTTCATATTTGCTCCTACCAGGATTCGAATACTGCCCACTCGGGTGTAATGTCTCCACTCTAGCCACTTGAGTATTGAATATATATATATATATATATATATAGATATATATATTGAAACCAAGGTGCACGCCTGCAGCTGACCAAGCTACTTGGGAAGAATGCAAATGCAAAGGCCCAACTTCACACTCCACATGCAAGTCAATAAACACATATTCGGACACTCAACCTCTTTATATATCCGAACTTTTTTTACCAAATGTTCCTAATCTTTTCCGGATTCCGAACTTTTAAGCTCACCGAATTATTCTTGAACGTCGAACGTGTAACTATGCTCGTGTTGTCTCCTATCTTTGTGTTGTTTAACATGATCTCCATTACTCAAAGAAATCCAAGGGCCAGGTACTTTTCTACAAGCCATGCTGTCTCTCATTGTAAAGTGTTCTCCATTACTTGAATAACTATTGAATGTGTTCTCTATTACTTGAAGAAATCTAAGGGCCAGGTACTTTTCTACAAGCTATGCTCTCTCTCTCACAACTAATGTAGATATTGATTATGTTAGTTCAATTGATATTTTGCTCTACTAGTGGCAACTTCATGTTCTTCTGAAATAACTTATTCATCTGGAGGAGGAAGAAACAAACCACCGCTGAAAGTTACTAGCTAAACCTAAAAATTGTGCCATGGGATATGGCGTCTCCGGACTAGGTTCAAAATCCTACTTCCTTGTCTTAATGTAAACATCTCCAGCAACATCGCGACAACAAATTTGCCATTCATATTGCTAAAAATCTATGTCCTATGAGAAGACCAAGTATATTAATGTCAATTGTCACATTATTAGGGATAACATACAAGAAGTTCATTTGCTTAACATTTTTGTCGTTGTACAAAATTAGATGTCATCCTCAACAAGTTTTACAAGATATCTCCAACTTAGGTTGATTAACATCTACGCACCAACTTGTAGAGTCTAGGAGACTATTATTATCTCTTTCTATTTAGTCTTTTCTTAGTCCCACGTCAAATAATACAATAAGGAGACCTCTCAAGTCCTCATATAATAAGGCCCCACAACACCTTAATAAAGTATCACATTATTCTCTTTTCCTCAATCTCTTTACATTACTTATACAACTAATACATTGAAAACTATACTTATTATCCTTGATGAGGTCATTAGGGTTAGCTTAGTTGAAATGTTGCATTAATCCTACCTGAAATATCATTACCTAACGTAATGGGGGTTAATGGACCTCCCTTGTGGCACGAGACTCACTAATATAAGATCGAACAACCACCGTTTTCTTTAAAGTTCTAATGAGCTCCGTATGGTCGGCAATCCTGAGACACGGACATCAGAAATCCTTAAAGCCAATGTCTAAGTAAATTTTAAATTTAAGCCAACGTGATTTTTGGGCTATGGATAGGTGATGAAATCCCAACCATATCTTGTAGGGATTTGTCCTTAAAATAATTTTTTGCATAATGGTCTACTAGTACTAACCATACTCTGATACTAAAAATGATATGATACATATTTTGTTCAAGTATAGATTTCAGCAATCAGATTGTACAAAATATGTTAACCAATAAGCATGATTAAGAATAGAACCCTTACAAAAAAAAACCTAGCCGCCCCCTTCTCGTCGCCAACACCCTCCACCACCACCACGCGCGGCTCCGGCTATAACCACTTATATGGCTGTACTTAGGAACCAAGCACCTGTCTTAGCTTCCGACAAAGCTAAGACAGAATCTGGCGAAACTACCCCTTCAGGATCAGCTTACGACAAGATCGGATTTAAAATGGCATCTGGTGGAACTAACTCCTTTAGTGGAGTTAAAACCAACACGGCAGAAGCTAAAGAAGCATCTTCTACAAGGCTAAGATGCTTGCTTATAGCGAGGCTACTATCAAACCCTAAGACAAGACTACATCCAACACGTATGGCGAAGCTACAATACTTCTTCAAGCCAATCCTTAGCCTAGTCATCCTTAATGGCTTCTTCCAGACACCTCCCTCTCCAATCCTCCTTGGTCTTTATAATTCCTCGACAACATCCGCAATACTAGCATAGTTTTGTGCTTGCTTGAGGTAAATCGCTTGGTCCTTTTGTCTTTGAAGTTGCTTTATTTCGAAACAACGCTCTGGCGTCTTTTTTATCTCTTGCCTCCTAATATGGACAATAATCTTTGTTGTGTTGATCTTGCGCGTCCCTTCATTATAGCCTTTGATGACGACAAAGATGTTCATGGTGATGCTTCTTCCTTTTCAGTTGACTTCAAGACAGATTTATAACTCACCATAATCTCTCTTCATTGCAAATAATTACTTGTAATGGTCAAATGATGAAGGAAAACAATTAAACAGTAAATGCCTCCATCGTCACTTGACGGAGTCACCACTAGACTCCAAGGATCCCCAGTATATCTCTTGGTTTCAGAATGATAACAAGGTATTTGTTTGGTTGTGTAACTTTAGGGATGCTTGTTGCTATAACTCTATTATGTCTCTGAAATTGCCAAAAACATTCAGACGCATCTTAGGTCTATATACTCATCTGAAGACAATCTTTAGAAACATTATGACATCTTTCACATCTTCGATACGGTCACACATGGAGAAGATTTGCAGGACTTGAGTACCCTCTTCAATAGCTTTTCTGAATAATAGAGTATCTTTCAGCCGATCTCGTTGTTACTCACCAAAAACGAGAGACCTTTGTTGGCATCCTTCTCTTGGCTCGGTGATCTACTTTTAAGGACGTCCGCTCATTAGTTCTCACTCAGCACATCTCTCCTCTGACGAACGTCATGTCGATTGTTTATCGCGTGCCTACGCCATCTATATGGCTACCCTTGCTACCCGTGATGATTACTTTCAATATAGACGAGACACTTATGATTCTTCCTCCGGAGCTCAGGTTTTTGCTCGTAGGCGTTCTCCTTTATTTATTAAAGGTTGCAGTACCCAAGGACGAGGACGTGACAGTCGTGGTGGTCTATATTGTTCTTACTGTGGGAGAAAGCAATCTTTACACTCCATCAGGTATTTACATGGGCCAAACTAAATGGAAAGTTTTGGAAACTAAGAAACTTGATTCTCCTTTTTTTACTTAGAAACCATAAGAAAGTTGAGAAAAGTGAGTTCTCAGTCACAAACGTTGTTACAAATGTTGTTTGTTGCTCGAAAGTAGAAACTAGCAACTTGTTTATGATGACGGGGATACAACAATAAAAAAGTAATTTATATGTAGGTTCTGATTCCGGGGATACATCTCTATAATTTCTCATTTACATACGTGAGTTTCTGATTCTGGTGCCTCGAACTATATGTCTCATGATGGGCCCCCAAATCTTGCTTCTAGTCCTCAGAAATTTATTTATATGACTGACAGTGACAGTACTACTCGTGTTTCTGGTGTTGTTGATTTATTGCTTGCTCCGTCTTTACATTTGAAAAGTACTCTCATTGTTCTATCATTGGCATCGTTATTTGTTATATATTCTTTAGCTTACACATGACTCTAATTATTTGGTAACAATTTATCCATCTCACTTGTAATACAGGACCTTCTGACGAAACAACGAATTGGTGGAGGACATGAACAAAACGACCTTTACTACATAGATCATATGCCCAGTACGTCACTGATTGCTCCTTCCATTCAGTAGTATAGAAGACTTGAGTATACTTCGTTATCTTCCTTATGTACTATGTTATCTAATTTATCATTATCCGAATTTAGTTACGACTCATAGATTCTTAGGAAGTATCACCACTCCTCTTTTATCCAGTTAATAAACGACATGAGTAATCTTTTACTTTGGTTCATAGTGGTATTTTGGTTCCCTTTAAGTTTTTGAGTGTGCATGACTGTAAATATTTTGTAACTTTTATTGATAATCCATCACACATGAAAGGGTATATCTTCTTCGTTCTAGGACTGATCTTCTATTTGCTTTTCAAATCTTTGTCGGTGAAATTTCTAATCAATTTGATGTTTGCATCAAGGTTCTTCGCTCTGATAATGTCGAATATTTGAGCATGAAGTTTCAAGCATTATGACAGACATCTTTTACAATAAAGAGAACTTTTCCATGTTTCAACTTTATGTTTCAATTATCTGCGTACTCTGAATATGTGCTCGTTATGCAAAAATTATCTCGACCTTGTGCGCTGCGCAACCTAGGCACACATGGCGTCACGCCCGGAGGACGACTATCAATTCCACGAAAATCGGGACGTGACATATTGGTATCAGACTTCATGTTCGTATATTCCTAAAAAAAATGGTATTGCGGTTCGTAAGAATACACCTTTTGGAGGTAATCCGCTCTCTCCTTTATATGCATGTTCTCAAGAAATTATGGAATTTTGCGGTCTTAACTACTTGATTTTATACAAATCACACACCCTCTCATGTCGTTGAGAAAAAAATCACATTTTTCTATCTTTCTGCAGGGTAAATAATATTTCGTCACACCAAAGATTTTTGGTTGTCTTTGTTATACTTATAATCTTGGACCTCATGTAGATATACTTGATCCGCCAACTACACGTATGATATTTGTTAGTTATTCTCGGACACAGAAATGATATGTTCTTTTGATCCTATTACTTCAAAAGCGGTTGTCTTTTGTAATGTAACTTTTCTAGAGGCTTAAACATTTCTCTTATGATATTTCATCTACATTGTCCATGATTCTATTTCCTCTTATCGTTTCCTCTGAACTTTATACACCTATTTCTCCTCTCCTAGGCCTCGATCTCTTTCCCAGGGTATAGGTCATTCCTTAAAGCCACTATTTCTCCGAATATCATGATGATTGTTCGATATGTACTACAGTGTAAGCTTGTGTTTCTAGCCCTCCACCTTTACTAACTTCCTATGAAGGTTTCTTTTCCTATTGCTTTTCGCAAGGGTAATGTAAACCCCCACAATTTTTGAATTTTATTATTTTTATTTTAATTAGAGGATTTTTGGTTATTTTTAGCGAATTTAAATATATATATAATTCTTTGATTTATACTAATATAAATATTATTTATATTTAGAAATTAAATTTATTAGACAAATATTTTTTTGCGTAAAATTACTTGTTAAAGTATCATACATTTTTTTCTCGAATTTATTGGGTACAAAGCTATTTTCGAAATTTGTAAAGTATATATAATCTATAAAGAAAATAAAATAAAAACACAAGAAAACAAAACAAAATAAAGAAAAAGAAAAAAATAACCTAATACTAAACCCCCCAAACCACCCGAGCCCGGCCGCCTTCCCCCCGCGCTCACAAAACCCTTAATTGCTCGACTTCTCCCACGCGACCGACTTCCACACCATCTCCCTATATATACTACTATCAAAACATAAACCCTAACCCTAAACGCCGCCAACCACCTGCACCCCGGCGACAACCGCATGCACCTCGCGCGCCAACGCCGGATACCGCCGCCTGCGGTGCCACCCGCGCGCGGGAGCTGCGACAACAGTCGGAGCACTCGGCTGCATTTGAGTGACGCGCGTGATGCGGAGGACAGTTTTGTGTTCTGTCACAGCAACTTTGCCCATATTTTCTGGGCCGTCAAACCATTGGATCGACGATCCGAAATTTCCATCACAATCCAAGTATATAGCTCTACCGTCCTCTCCAGTTCCAGCCATTAATTTCTTCGTTTGATAGATCAAAACTTGTCGCAAAGTCGGGTGTTTAAACTGAAACTATTCTTACAGTTTCGTGGCGCCAACTTCACGGATTGGTTTCTCCTTCATCGTGGTTCCGTTTGATAAGCCATATGCTCCTACCTACATCAGGTATAACCACCTTCATGTTTGTATAAATAGTTTGGATTAATTTGTAGATTTTATCGATTAAAACTCAGTTCCAAAAGCCGAAAAAAATAGTTTCTCACATTTAAATTCTCGATACGGAGTGCGTCCCTCCAAACGCGGCCATGTCGTCGCGTGCGGATTGCACCGAATGGTGCGTAACGTAAACGCGGACGTGTGGACTTTCGCGGAACTTGATTTGGACGAGTGTGCACGTCGGAATCAACGCGTATCCGTTGAAAAACACCATATTGGACTTTTTCGACACCTTGCCATAACTTCGTGTGTGCTTGTCGGTTCGCAACGAAACTTGTGCCATCGGATTCGCAGCATTACGCTGGTCCTGTGACCCAAGTTTGGTTCGATTCTGAGAACGTTGACGAAATACCGTTTCGCGGGCCCCACGGTTCCACTTGACGGGCATTTTCGTGACAGGCTCACCGGAATCCAATTCCGGACATTCCGTTGAGGTCGTGTCATCGTTCTGGACTCGTAGACACTAAGTTTGCTAAATTTGAAAAACTTTATCTCTGACTCATTTTACGGTGCAAAGTGGGCCACAATTGGACGCCGCTTTGACCTTTAACTGTCGTTTTTGCCCTTGTCCAAATTGGACTTATGAGTAGTCAATCCTAGCTATTTCTTATGTTTTGGAAACGTTGGTATGTCTGTTGCAGCATTCAGAGACGTTCGTACGGATTCCATTTTTTCAGAAGCAGTTGACACATTAAGCTTGCCACTTGGACGTTGCCATATCCAGAATTTAGGCAAGTGTACCTTGCCTTGGGCTCAGTAAATTGTGCTTAATTTTAACTGCAGTTTATAGTTTATATTTTAATACATGTACTCAATTGTAACCCTAGGACCGTGACGATACTTTGCGTCTGAATCATATTCGGGTGCCGACTTCCGTGTGCGGAGTCGAGTATCGTTAGATTGCATTGTCATCGAATACCGTATACGTGCAACACTTGCACTAATTACCTTAGGACACTATACACGACTCTCATGTACAGAAGTCTCACTTGAGATATTCGAGGATTCCGCCTTCTATTTTAGGACAGGCCTTGAAACATGTGCTAGTTGACATGATGTTATTTACACCTGGACTTGAGACATAGATAGTGATTGTCTTGCGTTTCGTGACATGAGGCATGAGATACATGGAGTTGGGGAGAACTTATCGTACCGCTGGGCTACCAAACTCTACTAGTATTATAATACGGTACCTTGATGGTACAAGCCCCGTCAAGGTACCTGATACCCCTAGTATATGTATGAAATCGGTGGTTTAACGGACGAATACGTTCTCACTTACATTAACTTAGCTGGTTATGATTGATACCCTTAAACACATTGCTTATTATTTTACTGTTTTACTTTGGCATGATGTTTCTTGTACCTTATTACGTCCCTCTGAGGACCTGGTCCCTTGCCAGTTTTGCAACATAAATCGTTATGGAGCATGCTTGGAGTTGCTAATGTATGTTGCTTTGTTATGTGGGCATTGGTACCAGGTACTTATATCATTTCTATCAGAGTTATGTTTATTTATTCATATTGTTGATTCATCTACTAATATAGTCTAGTTTTTATAGACTCATATTTCTTTCTCGAGTCTATTCGAGTTTGTGTGTTACTGGACGGCCGACTTTAGCACATGTAGCTCATTCTTGTTGTATTCTGTCCATTGTGGATTGAGGCATAGATATTTATATTTACTTGATTATTTAGATAGTGACCATTATAATACAGCTTATACGTATGCGAATCGGACCAGAGTTTGGTCAAATGCGTAGCTGGCATGTTACGTATTCCTAGTCCTACGTATTTTGGGACTGGGACGTGACATGTAAATGCTCTTGTACTACTACTGATCATATTTCTAACTTCGTTTCTTATCACCATTTAACCATATCTGGTTTTGTTTCTTCTTTGGTTGACATCACTCTTCCTTCCTCTATCTATTCTATGTTCAGGAAGTACTTCAACATCCAGGTTGGCACGTCATTATGGTTAAAGAACTTGATGAACTGCACTATTATCAGACTTGGATTTTTTACCCTTGCCCTCAGGTAAAAGGCAGCCAGATGTAAGCGTGTATTTACTGTTAAACAAAATCCAGATAGCTCGGTTGATTGGCTCAAAGTTTGTTTAGTGGCTAAGGTCTTTATCCAACATTATGGCTTGTATTATGCTGAAACTTTTTTACATGTTGCTAAGTTGACTTTTGATCGAGATCTTCAATCTTTGACAGTTTCTAGAAATTAGCATCTACATCAGTTGGACGTGAAAATGCCTTCCTCAATGGCAATCTTTCGTAGACTATTTTTATGCATTAGCCTCCAGGCTTTGAGGAGATCAGGGAGTCTATAGTTTGTCTCCTAGAGAAGTCCATGTATAGTCTGAAGTAATTACTACGTACATAATTTGACATATTCAATAGTCTTCCAACAAATTAGTTTTGTTCGTAGCAGCTCAAATATGTCATTATATACACATCAGATGTCAGGCATAGTTATCTTATGTAGATAGCATAATCATCACCGGAGATAATTTTGCTAGCATTTTCAAGGTGAAAGAAAACTTAGCCTCTTATTTTCGTACAAATAACCTTGGGCTATTGAGATACTTTCTTGCTACTGAGATATCGCGAAGTTCCGAATTATTGAAGCATTCTCAACGCAAGTATGCGTTGGATCTTCTATCTGAAACAAAAATCTTAGATTGAAAACCAATTCACACACATGGATTCACAATAAAACTATCCAGATTGAGCTCTTAATCAGATCCTCATTTATCTGACCCATAATGTTATAAATGGCTGATTAGGAAGCTAATTTATTATATTGTCACTCGTTCAGACAATACCAACATTGTGAGTACGGTGAGCCAATATATGCAAAATCTTTCGACCTCTCATTTTTAGGTTGTTTAAAGAGTTCTACGCTACATAAAGGGAACTCCTAGGCAATGCCTTCTATACATACCTTCTATATTGTCGCTCATAGCCTTTGCAGATGCCGACTTTATTGGATCAATTGATGATCGTCGCTTACTAGCGATTACCTTGTCTTCCTGGGAAACAATTTGGTTACATGGAATAAGAAACAAAATGTAGTCTCGCACTTCTAGTAAGGCCGAATATAGGGTCATGGCACATGTTGTCTCTGAGTTGATTTGACTGAACTTACTCCTTACAGTTCTTGGAGTCACCCCCTCTTCTTGAGTTGCTCTCTATTGTGACAACAAGGTTGCGATCCATATTGCTAAGAATCCAACCTTTCATAAAAGGACTAAATGCATCTAGATAGACTAGTACTTTATCCTAAGAGAGTGACAAAAACGAAAATTGTCCTACAATGTCTTATTTAACTCGGTTGGCAGATACGCCACAAAATCACTGCCTCGACCTTTGTTTGCTTGACTACAAACCAAGCTAGGAATGATTGATATCTATGTTCCATCTTACGGAGGAGTGTCAGTTAACTATTATTGTATACCTCACTTTAATCCCACATCGCCTGAGCTAAAGAATGATGTCATGACTTGCTCCTCTAAATGTACCAAGGCTTCTCATGTTCTATTCACATAATAAACTAAAATTTCTCTTTGAATTTCATTTCCAAATGTGTAGCTCAACATCACAAGGTGTAGTTACACAGTACACTTTGAAGTTTGAACTTAAAACTTACAACATAACTTGGATCAGTTATAATTCAAACAACTTATATGATAACTTACCATTCCTACATGAACTAGATATTTATTTGTAGTATCCCAATAACACAACCAAATTGGTTGTAGGCATTCTAGTAACACAAGGTGGATCTGCCCTTGAAGTGGAAAGAGGGGGGGGTGAATACAATTCTCCTGAATGGGAGAGACGTGCAAGTGCAAATATAATACACTTACCAGAGGAGATGACCATTACTCATGTAAACCACCCAACAAATTTTGGATGAGAACTTAAGAATTGTTCTTGGGTTGTTCTAACTACTTATCAAAATAAGCACTGTTTTTTGCTTACCACACAAGTCCTCAAATGACTTTTTTAAACCATTAACTTTCTCTTCTGTCAAGGTCAGCTTAACTCGGACCTTCTCTAATAGCAATTCCTTCCTTTGCATATCATCTTGTACTTGCTGACAAAACCAAGAAATCACTGCATTTTAATATGGGATAAATTTCAACAACAACATTCAAAAGGCATTAGACTGAAAAACATAACTTAGACAGACCAAAATTTCTTGAGAAAGTTCCTCAATATTAGATGATGGTTCAGCATCAGTCTCTGCTGCAAAAGCATTCTTCATATCCCGCAATTTTAGTTGCTTTGACATCAAATTCCTTTCTTCAGTTGTTTTACGTCTCTGAGATGAGTAATTGAAGGAATAAGAAAACGAAGAGATGTTACATACCACAAGGATTCCTTACCTTGACTCTCTGTAGTGTGGCTTCAAGATCCCGAAGTACTATTTCAGCGTCTCGTTTCCTCCCTCTTTTTTCTCGAATAACTTCATGAAGCCTAGAAGAGTCATTCTCTACACGGTAAATTTGATCAGCAACTGAGCTACATAGACGACCACTTCTAATCCTTCTGTTTGGAGGGAGGGTAGTCTGGACAGAGCCTCTAGAAAACCTGGAGAATCATGAAAAATGGTGGTTAACAATCTTCCAGATGGAATCAGAAAACTGAACCAAACAGATCATATGCATCTTTCACCCAAAAAAGTTATAATAGATGAATGCATACAATAGTACGTATGAAGTCATAAACAATGTCAAATTTACTCTAACAAGATTATTTACTGATGTGCCAACTCCATTGCTAAGTTCATGTCACTACTAAGCCTGCTTTGCAGTGAGTGAAGTGCATTTAATATTATCAACCAAGCTTCTGAGCATACTCCCTTTGCATCTTTAGAAAAAAAAATTGTAATTCCTAGATAATCTTTCTAACAATACATGGAATTCTACCTGACATTTTCAATATCTTAGTTCTTACAGTTGTCAAACATGAAGATGTACTTGAGTGCAATTTTTCAAACAATTTATATTATTGGCTTAAAGATTCCAAAGTTATCATTGATTCTTTATCGGCACCAAGCATTTACAGCTCAATTCAAAGTAATCTACCCTAGTGCTTAGAAAATTCTTGTGAACCTTAAAACATACAGTTAGAGAAAATTACCAAAAGGGAAAGTGTAGACGGTTCGGAAGATCCTTGGATATCCTAACAAAAGAAAAACATGCATGGCAATGACCGTGCATCTTGAGAAAACCATGAACACAGGTTAAAAAGAACACAGATACTATTTGCTGTATTTGTTTATGAGAAAATAGTTAAAAGTTCAAAACAAGGAACTGGCCAACAATCCCAAACCCTAAGGGCATGTTTGGTAAACAGGAAATGGATTTAGATTTGGACTTTCAAGGAGGAAATTAGGATAGGAATCCATGCACTTCCTTGTCCCCCTATTAGGAGACAAAAATGTTTGGTTAGGATAGGAAAGTGAGAAGTGGGAAGTGAGAAAGTATGTAATAATAATAAAAATTATTTTTATTAGTTTATGTTAATAAAAAATATTAGGTTAATTATTCAAATTACATAAACAAATATCTAATATTAAATTAATACTTTAACAAATTAATATCAATTAACTAATATTAAATATATTTAATAAACTATGTTAGATATTTATAGTTTAGTCTGAGAGAGAGAGAATGACCGGATCCATCCCAAATTCTTTTCCTTCTTCTCTTTCTTCTTCTCTTTCTTCTTCCCTGATCATCTATGTCACTCTCTCTCTCTCCCCCTCTCTCTCCTGCTATGGTGGTCCGGCCAAGGCCGCTACAGCTGCTCCTTCGGTCGAGCCAGAAGGAGCAGAGACGTGGCCGCCTTGATGGCAGTCGAACTCGGCGTCGACCGCTACAATCGCCTCGACGGAGGAGGAACCGGGCGCCGTCAAGAGGCGGTCGACCGCTACAGCCGCCTCAGCTTCTTCTGATTTTTTTTTAACTTCTACAGCCGAATTCCTTCCACATCCTAAATAATAGATGAGAAGTGGAACGATGTACTTGGGAGGGGGACAAGAGGGGGGCAGGAACTGCAAGTTCCTTTTTTTATTGTCTTTCCATGAGTTTCTCCCTCAAACCAAACAATGGAAGGATTTGGGGGCACTTTCAGCTGAAAGTTGAAATCCACCCACAAATCTTGTTTTACCAAACAGGCCCTAAGTGGTTCCATTCTTCAATGTAGCATATGTCATTTTAGAGTATGGTGTTATACTTCAAATTTCCATCAATGAGCAATGTTAAGTGTTACATAATGGGCTTTAGTCCCACATCGGGTAGAATAATAGATAGAGGGGTTAGTCTCGTCTATATATATGTTAGTCTTTTCATCAATAAAGATAAATCCATTATTTTCACTCTACATGGTATCAAAGCCAAAACTCTGACTCTCTCTCCCCTACCACTTCTCTCTCAAACCCTAGCCTCACCCCGTCTCTGCCTCCAGGTCGTCACCCGCCCCTGCCTCCGCCTCCTGCCCCCCCCCTCTGCCTGCCAACCCCCTCCCTTGCCGACCCCCACAAGACATCCAACCCAAAACCATAACCCTAATATGTAGCCGTTGCTCCTCCTTCCTGTCTAAACCTTAAATCCCCAAAAAAAAATCGTATATCGACTGTCAGAGGACAGAAAATAATTTGTTTGCAGAACCTCTGTTCCTAGATTACGACTTCGGGAGTTAACAAAGAGTAGACAAGTTGCTTGTTTACGTGGATCTTTGTTTCCTTCCTAATCCGATATCCACATCAGGATCTACACAGAGAGTCACCTAGGTTGCTTCTCTGTCCTAGCTTGTGTGATCCTCATATGATCTCTACTTTCCATGCGCGTGTCAGTTCTAGCCATGTTGATAGTGCATTAGTAAAGTTGATGTGATTATTGGGGTTGGAAAGATCCAACGACGGTCGAATCAAGTGCATTTGCAGGATGACAAACACTGAGGCTGCTAGCAGTGATACTACTACCGGTGTCGGGAAGGCCTTGGCCGGACCAACGGACACTCACACGACGATTTCTTCGATTCGATTCGTCGATCGGCGGTTGGACAGACCAGATGGTTACTCAACATGGCTGAAGAAGGTTGACAAAATACTTCGGAGAATGCGATTGTCCAAGCATCTGACTGACAACCATCCGGAGACAACATATTCCACATTTGAGCAGTGGTAGACGGATGATAGTCGACTGTTTACACAGTTGATGAACTCAATAGAACCATCGGTAGAGGACATGGTTCAGAACACGGACACGGTAAAGGAGTTATGGAAGGTCATAGCAACAACGTTTGATGAAAAATACGACTCGTCTCATATCTATGACTCGGTCGTCGGCGCCTACCGGACAGAACAGGACAAGTCTCATAAGGGCCACTTACGGGCTTTTAAGTCTATGGTCGATGAAGTTGACCGTGTATTACCTCTGACGACGGATATCAATGAAGCGAGGGCTCAACGTGAGCAGCTTTATGTCATGGCATATCTTGCCTCTCCGTCCAGATGCAGACTCGTCTCGCTCTCAGATCATTGCTGCAGTCGAGGTTCCATCTCTAATGGAAGCTTATTTTCGTATCCTACGGACAATGTCGTCGAGATCTCTCTAAGTGATGCTCCTGCTGATCGATCTGCTCTTGGTGACGCTCGTACTGGATTTCGTGGTAGTCGTGGTGGACGACATGGGGGCCGAAATGTTAGCCGTGATGGTGGACGAGGCATTGGCGGTCGTAATGGAGGTCGACCGCACACCTGCTTCAACGGTGGTCTACAGGATCATTTCCAGAGGCAATGTACTAAAGCTCATGTCGCCAATATTACCTCAGATAGATTTTGGCGGACGATCTGTACAACTGACTGATGAAGCATATGCAGACTTTATTGAGTTTCAAGCTCAACGTCGAGGTGAAGCCTCTACTTCTGGGGTCCACCGCAGGGTACTCAGCGACATGTGTGATACAGGCGACGCAATGGGTCCTTGATTCTGGTGCGTCTGCTTACTTGACATGTGAGGCAGGTATGATACAAAATTATGTATCGGTTGGTCGTATGTCTAATATTACATGTGCCAATGGTGGTTCGCTGACAGTCCGTGGAAAAGGATTTGCCCGTCTTTCTCCGGGACTGTCACTACATTATGTATTACATACACCCGGAAACTCATTCAGCTTACTCTCAATTAGTCGGATTACTCGCGATATGCATTGCTCGGTAACATTCTTTAATGATGGTTGTGTTTTTCAGGACTTAAAGACTAGAAAGACTATCGGTAGGGGATCCTTTTAAGTTACACTGCCGGTTAGAACATCCATCTGTCCAAGCACTCACCCATCATTAGATGTTTCATGTTCTTTTCATTGTGAATCATGTAGTTTGGTTAAGTATCACTGGGTTTCCTATCCGGTCAGTCAGAATAAAATTATTTCTGCTCCCTTCGAGTTTGTACATTCCGATATATGGGGACCTTGTCCGGTTGAATCTATAATTTGATTCAAGTAATTTGTTACCTTCGTTGATGGCTACTCACGTGTCACTTTTGTTTATCTAATGAAAAATCGCTCCAAATTATTTAACATTTGGTACAATTTTTATGCGAAAATCAAAATACAATTTGGTGTTCCAATTAAATGCGTTCGCAGTGACAATGGTCGTGAGTATGTCTCGTGAGTTTGTTTGACATATGTCTCGGAATGGCATCATCCACCAAACTTTATTTCCTTACATACCACAACAGAATGGTGTGGCTGAACGCAAGAATCATCATCTCTTAGAAACAACGTTGCTCCTATATTCCAAGCATGTACTCCAAAAAGATTTCGGTCGGATGTTCTTACGGCTTGCTATCTAATTAATCGCATGCCATCGTCTGTTCTCAATGGCAATACTCCCGTCTCTCGGTTATATCCCAAACGAGAGTCGTTTTCTCTACCTCTCCGAATCTTTGGGTGCTTGTGTTATGTTAGGGATACCCGACAAACTCTTTCTAAATTAGATCCAAAGGCTATCCAATGTATTTTTCTTGGGTATCCTAAGGATCAGAAAGGGTATCGGTGTTTTTCTTCAGTCCTGAAGAGGTATTTTTTTCTCTCGGGATGTTACTTTTGTTGAAACCGAATTTCCTCTACTTCCACAAACTACTGACCCGGCTCCGCAAGTTTATCCAGAAGAGGATTTCTTGTTGTTTCATGTTCAAACACAACAGCCCCCCGTAAAGGTGCCCTCCCCTACCGAGACAATTTTCCGGTTCGACGGTCTGCAGACACCTGTTACATCAGCACCACCGTCGTCCGAACGAGTGTCACAGATATTGCCTCCGCCTATAGTCACAGAGACACCATCCTCCTCTAGCTCCACTTAGTCGCCTCGGCCTGTTCCTCCAGCTCGGCCTCGTCGTGCCTGTCGTGATCATCTCTTGTACATTGAAAACTACAAATGGCTTGCGAGCCACACCCAGTCCTTGATAACTACTATTGATGAGATTCATATTTCCAATTCTGTCGAGGAGGGTCTCAAACATCCCGGTTGGCGTGCTGCTATGGACGAGGAGATGAAAGCGCTTCAGAAAAATCATACTTGTCACGCCCCGATTTCCGGCTAATCGATAATCGTCCCCCGGGCGTGATGCCGTTGTTGGGGCGCTTCTGCACGTTGTTTCCTCCTGTGTTGGCATGACGCTTGTGATTGTTATTTTGCACAGCGCCGGTGCGAACTGGAGGATACTGCGACTCAAGGGACAGTGCATGATTCAGGGACTCCCGCATGGTACGATATTGAGTCACTACGACGTGAGCACGGATAGAAGGTCGTAGTCCGAGCTCAAACTTTCTGGCACGACTTTCGGCATCGGCGAGCTGAGACTTGGCAAACTTTGCAAGTCGGTTGAATTCTGAAGCGTATTGACGTACAGATTTGTCGTTTGATAAACAGGTTGTTGGTTGTAAATGGGTGCTCACGATCAAAGTGAAACCGGATGGCACTCTTGATCGACTAAAGGCTCGTCTGGTGGCTAAAAGATATTCTCAGACTTATGGTGAGGATTATTTTGAAACATTCTTCCCAGTTGCCAGGATGACATCTATACGCGTACTCTTGGCCTTAGCTGTTCGTTATGACTTGCCACTACTTCAGCGGGATATCAAGAATGTCTTCCTCCACGGGGATCTTGACGAAGAAGTACATATGGTGCAACTTTCCGGGTTCGTTGCAAGGGAGGGTAAAGTGTGTCATCTGTGGAACGCCCTCTATAGTCTCAAACAATCACCCCGTGCTGGTTTGGTTGGTTTACAGATGTCACTCAGTTTGGCATGTGTTAATCGAAGAAGATCATTCCGTATTTTACCGACAGACATCGGCTGGAAGGATACTACTTGGTGTTTATGTTGATAACATTGTGATCACAAGAGACGACAGTCAGGACATTGCAGAACTAAAGAAGTTTCTGGGAGAACAGATTCAGACCAAGGATATGGGATCCGTTAAACTACTTCTTGGGTGTTGAAGTCGTACGGGAAAAGAAGCATATTGTCATGTCTCAAAGAAATTATGTGCTAGACATACTAAATGATGCAGGAATGATGCAAGCCAAGGTAGCAATGTCAACAATGGACCCAGGAGAAAAGTTACTCCTCGGCGAGGGGATGCTGATGATTAATCCGGATCAATATCGTTGAGTGGTTGAAAAACTCAACTACTTTGCAGTTATGACTCGTCCAGATATTTTCTTCGCAGTCAGTGTCGCGAGTAGATTTACGTCTTCTCCACGAGTTCCACATTGGCAGGCAGTTCTCAGAATTCTACGCTATCTAGTCCAGAATCCTGGAAAATAAATTCATATGGAAAACCAGGGACATACAAATGTTGAGTGCTTTACCGGTGCTGACTAGGTGCAAGCCTGACAGATAGACGATCTACATCTGGTTATTCGGTATTTATTGGCAACAACTTGATATTGTGGAAGAGCAAGAAGCAAAGTGTGATCGCACGATCAAGTTCCGAAGCTAAATATCGAGTCATTGCTCATGGCACGGTTGAAGTGTTATATCTGCAGCATCTTCTACAAGAACTGGAAGAAGAAGCATGATCTAAAGCAGCAAATATGTGGTGTGATAACCAATCTGCTATCCATATTGCTAACAATCATGTATTTCATGAAAGGACGAAGCACATTGAAATTGATGTCCACTTCGTCCGTGATGAGTATAAAAAGGGAATGGTAAAGTTTCATCATGTGAGGACCAATGATCAGATAGCCGATATCTTCACGAAATCTCTTTTAGGTCCACAAGTGCAATTTTTATGTAACAAACTGGACATAATTGACATATATGCTCCAGCTTGAGAGAGGGTGTTAGGTGTTATATTAGTAATGAGTTTTAGTCCCACATCGGATAGAATAATAGAGGGGTTAGCATCTCCTATATATATGTAGTCTTTTCATCAATAAAGATTAATCCATTATTTCCACTCTACAAGCACAATTAAGTTTATTTTTTTATCAAGGTAGTCCTCCGTAGGGATGGCCATTTCCCCCTAACCCGACGGGATCCGATTTTTTTTTCCGACGGGGACGGGTTTGGGGATTTAAAAAAGTTGACGGGCGGAGATTGGGATTAAAAAAAATTCTCCGGTTGGATTTGGGGCCGAGTATGGATACAGTACTCTTTCCATCCCGGTAAATCCTCGACCCCGATTAATTATCCCATATGTTTTTGTGTATGGAAATGTTGACCTCTATTTGGAATATGTTTTTATGGGGTTAACATTCACCCTTTGTTGTTTTGTATTTTAGACTTCTATTTAGTAATTGTATGTTTTTGTTGGATTAATATTTCTTTTTTGTTGTATTGTATCATTTTTTCTCCTAGTAGTACATATATTTTTTTATGGAAACAAGGTTTTATTAACATGCCTTGTATATATATTTTTGGAATGAAAATATTTTTTTAAGCTTAATGTACAATAAAAATTGTTAACGGGACGGGGGGCAGGAAAATCCGGCCCCGAAAGTATTAACGAAACGGGGACAGTGAGTGCATTATTTAACGGGGACGGGGGTAAAAAATTGAACCCGAATGGGGACGGGAATTCAAACACTACTCGGAGATGGAGATGAGAGGTATGATCTCTGACCCCTACCCACCCCGTTGCCATCCCTGGTCCTCCGTTACTCACCACGTCAATCTTCATTCAGTTAAGGTTCTCGGGATCCACTTTTCCTTCAAAAAGGTAACCTATATCAAACAATATGCACCACCATCTCGTTAACAACTGCCATTTATGAGAAACCAACTCTGACTAATTATACATAAGTGTTCTACATTACATTTCCTCCAGACAAGCATGTTATGGAGATACCTACCTTGTTAAATATGGGTACCATATCGGCCATGCTTGAAGTTCATAAAAGTCCCATCTACATTCAATTGACTTTCTTCTTAATTGCATTTAGAACCTCTAGTGATCCAAATCAAATCGTGATGGTTTCTCAAAAACCTGACAGACTGATGTGAGAAGAGAAGAGGTTGGAGAAAAAAATGTGGGGATTGTCATATCGTAAAACAATTTATTGGTTGTATGGTATAATGGAAAGTAGTTCCAGTGAAGTAAATAATCACGTTCCTTCCAAGGTTTTAACTATGGGATGTGGGATTATTATCGTATTGACGCTTGTCATCTATGAATACATCAGATACCCATATCAGATATGTTACATTCTAGATATACAACAAATACACATATAAAATGAATCTAGTCATCTAAAACTATTCATTTGACAAAGACAAAAAAAAATCACAAGACTATACCCCATTTATAATAGTTTGAACTTTTTGTAGAAACTACTTCAATTAGTTAGTAGATAAACCATAAACTTCCATATGGTACCTTAGGAAATGTAAGCACCAACCTTCATTGCTCGAATTTGAATCTCCTAACTATATAGATGGACTTCCACAAAACCCAGGAGAGTAGTTTTGACAGCTGTACAGATGACTTTGTGGTAATGTTGACAGTCACAATTCATAAGTTTTTCATGAACATTTGGAAGATGGCCAGTCAAAAATACCTAGCAACATGATCATTAGACATACATGTTCTCCTTCAAAGAAGATTATATTTATCTATCATGTGTTATCGAACCCAAAATGATCTAGTAAATTTGGTGAGATTCACAACCAGAAATACTGCAGATACATAGACCTGCCATAATTCGGCAATACCTGTAGATCCTTGTTCCAAGATCACTTATCCTAACAGATGCAACAAATTTGAAATTTGACAAGCATGGTCGCTATTATAGAGACAGACCAAAGTTAACCTAGACATACAGGCTGATGGGAAGGAGAAGAAAAGGCCCAATTCAGATACTGAAAAGGTAGGGTTGGAACATGTTGAGGTTCAGGGGACACAACGGATGAGCTTTTGTGCATCCAAAGAAAGGGATTTGAAGCCTCACTACAGAAATGACTTCTCAAAATCGTCAAAGCATCATAACCACTGTCTTGACTGTCATGTTGTAGCGGCTGCCAATTCACAGTGGGGATATGCCCCCTTTGTACTTTTACATGGGTGAATTTGCTGAGCAGTGATTGGATTGAGAAGCATTATATAATATGGTTGATGGAACACCTGACCAGGACTTGATGTCATATTACGATGATACCAACATCTTACTTGGATGGTCATAACTCTAAGATTGGTGGATTGTCCACGATGTTCATGCCAATACTAATGGCATCAATTTGCTAAACCAGCAACTTTTGAACTGTCTGGAGACTATAGTTGACGAGGTACGTGTGCGCCATCACAGCAAAAGCAGCTGATGCAATTCATTCTCCTTACGGGGACTTGCAGTAATTCAAAGTTAAAATAGGATGCCCCTGCTAAAGTTTTGGTCCCTCGCCTATGTGAATCACAGCCATACAGACCAAGTTAGACAGGTACAAACCCCTCAAGGCTGAGAAAGAGTCATGTTCAGTTCAGCTTCCGGCTAGTCCAGCCACGTGTATGTATTAGCTTGCCATACAGACTTGAAAGAAAGGAACTCTGAAGGCATTGTAGTCTCGGGCTGCAAGATATGACTTTTGATTAGGGTTTCCTTTTTAAGTTTGTATTTATAAGACATCATCCATCCCAATAGGTGGATGCGGCCTCTTTCAAGTTATTCTGAAGTCCTTGAAATTTCTCCTTCAACGAGTTTGAGTGATTCAGAAATCAAGTGTTAGGGTCTGAGAGAAGCCTACTTTGAATTGTAAGTATTCCTTGTAAATTTTCAATCTAAATCATTATCTTCTTCCTCCTTATATTGACCGGCATTCCTGGTTTGTGTTATATTTTGACATCTTGAAAGCGCATGTCAAGAATTAAGACCTAATCTGGGGCGATTCAAAGAGAAAACCTAATTATTTAGGACCATGTATGGCTCTTCTAATATACTAATGTCGTCGATGGATAATATTCTATCGACAATTTATTCCAGGGAATCCCCAACAAAAATACACATTATTCTTTCTTTTCTATCGAATCAATCATAACCACTACCCACATTCCATGATATTTTACACCATAAATAGGAACTAATGAATGGACCCGCGATCCCATACAAGACATCATGATCACTTAGCTTAGAGATGGAAATCCTGATATCAGATTCCTACCGAGACAACTGGAAGTTTCGACCTAAAAATTCTAGTGAATTCTATGTTATCTGGACTCGGGTACGAGTGTCGGATCTGAGTACATATCTAAGAGTCGAATCCTTCAAACTCATAATTGAAGGACACACAGACTCGGCTAAAAAGGATCCAAATTTTGGATACGGGTATAGGGATATGACTATTAAAGTAAATATATTTAAATATGGTTTCATAAAAAGGCACATCATGTAATTAAATTTGTATGTCTTCATAAAAGACATGTAATTAAATTTGCACGGTCTCATAAAAAGACATACTCTCTAATTAAATTTGTATGATTTCATAAAAATACACAGTTGTAATAAAATTTACATTGTTTCATATATTTAAGCTTATAATTAAATTTGCATGGTTTCATAAAAAGACATGTAATTAAATTTGTAAGGTTTCATAACTTTACTACCAATCCACCGTATTAAAATAAACTATCTACTTCACTATCATATTAAAATAACTATCTACTTCACTACCAGTCTTCCGATTGTCACCATAAAGAACCATGAAGAAACCAATTGTCACAATGGAGGATCGGATACGGATTCCATATCCATACCTATGTCCTACCCGGTGGACACGAGTACTTCTCCTAAAGTGGAGAGTCCAGGTAATATAGAGTGAATTTAAGGTTCAGAAATAGAAGGTGCTTCATATCAAATGTATTATTAAAAAATAGCTATAAAATAGTGTAGTGCCCTGTCCTGCCCAACTATAAAAACAAACCAAAAGCAATGACCATAAAAACAAGCTATAAAATATCTTACAACTTCAGCCCATACAACTCAATGTCGTTTTATCCTTGTCCATCTCACCTTTTTGTGCATGGCCAAACAGTCTCAAAGTAGTCATCATTCATCACCTTTGGTATCATATTCACTCCAAAGTCATCTTTCCTAATTTATCATATATCCATTTTAGAATTTTCATATCCTGAATACCCTCCATCTTTTCAATCGCGATAACTGTCCAAAATTCTGAACTATAAGAATGCACCTTTCTCATAGGTATTTAAAAACAATTGAAGTTTAAGTCACTGAAATATAGTGTCACACATAACCCTCTAAAGAAAATTGCATCCTTCCTTCTATCCTACTCTAATTATTTTATATTATTTTTTTGAAATGGTAAGCTTTATTACAATTGTTTGCCACCTAATGGCCCACAATCCAGCCCGGAGACATACAAGTCTACAACCCGGTCCGCATGCCTACAAACCCAGTCCAGAGACCTACAACCCAGTCCTAAGGCCCACAACCGGGCCCGCAAGTCCACAACCCGGCTCGAAGGCCCACAACCCTGAATGAAGGATCCCGCAGCCAGTCAACTCCAACCGGCTACCCACTTTAATTCCCCACCACTTGGGAATTAAAGTGCTTCCCCCCAAGTCTTGAACCCACAACCACTTGAGGGGATGCCTCTCACCTTAGCCACTCAATCTAGAGGTGCTTGGCGTCATCTCTCTCTCTCTCTCTCTCTCTCTCTCTCTCTCTCTATATATATATATATATATATATATATATATATATATATATATTAAAAGGTAATTTTATTAATTTTGTGTGATGACCAAAGTGGCCGTCACACCATAAACTTTACATTTGTCTCAATATTATATAGAAGCCCACCCACAACCACTTTAGGGGATGCCTCTCACCTTAGCCACTTAATCTAGAGGTGCTTGGCGTCGTCTCTCTCTCTCTCTCTCTCTCTCTCTCTCTCTCTCTCTCTCTATATATATATATATATATATATATATATTTTTAAAAGGTAATTTTATTAATTTTGTGTGATGACCAAAGTGGCCGTCACACCATAAACTTTACATTTGTCTCAATATTATATAGAAGCCCTTCCGGGGATGCTGTTTGACTCTCAAATACACGATTGTTGCGTTCTCTCCATATGTGTCAGACGCTTGCTGCCAACCTGATCCTGGCTGCTCTGATCCATTGTCCACCCCGGCTCTGGTTGTCCCCAATCTGCTCCATTTCTTCTCTAAGTGACCACCCGCCCCTATAGCTCTGTTGGAGGGCTCGCCATTGTCTGCTCCACACGTAACCAGCAAGATCACATTGGAATAATAGATTGTTGAGTGTTTCAGGGGCCCTCTAACATAAGACGCATTGTTGTCCTTGTACGTTAATTCCCATTCTTGCCCGCCTCTCTAGGGTAAGTAGCATGTCCTTCGTGGCCTTGTACATGCAAAGTTTCATCTTGTTCGCCAAGCCTTTAACCCATATGTAGTCCGAATATAAGTCCCATTGGTGCCGGTTTCGAATTTGCTCATAGGCAACAGCAGCTTTGAATCGACCGGTTAGGGAGCCATCACATGCACATGTGTCATTATCGTTGTCTTGCTGTAGACCGATTCCCCCCACCTCCTCTGCTAGATGCCCTGCTACATAATGTCCTTTCATATACCAGTTTCCTTCTCGAATAATGTTACTCAGAGGCTCATCTTTTCCCACCAACTCATATGCATGCCACCATATTTTGTCGATAATACTCTGGTGATTTAGCCAGGGGTCGAACCATAGATGAGTGTTCCTCCCACTGCTAATAACCCTCGTAAGGAATGGTTTCACCTTGCTTCTGTATCACATAATAGTTTTAAACGTCATCGAGTGATTGTTGTCTCCCCGGAGCGTCCAAAAATTAGTTTTCACATATCTGTTCTGCATCCATTTCGCCCACAATGATCGACCCTGGAGGAAGTTCCAGGTCATTTTCATGGCCGACAGATCCTTTATTGCAGATAAGGAGATCAACCCCACTCCACCTTCTCCCTTGGGACGACACAACTCACTCCATGCAATGGCGTGTATACCCCCGCGCCATACAAAATTCATGCACAGCTTCTCCACCTTATTAATCGTAGCCACTGGAAGGAGAATGGTTTGTAACCAGAAGGAAGAAATGGCGAAAATAACCGATCGAACAAGCTCGATTCTCCCGCCAAAGGATAGACATTGTGCTTGCCAGCCTTCAATTCGCCGTTGAACATACTCTACCAGGCTGTTGCACTCCTGATCTCGAGCGTAGTTTACTGTCAGTAGCAATCCCAAGTATTTCACTGGTAGGGTACCCTTCTCAATTTGTATTATTTGTGTTAACTCTTCCTGATTCTGACAATGAACATTAAAATAAATTTTGCATTTATCCTTGTTCATTTCCAGCCCGGTCAATTGACCAAATTTCTATAATAGCCTCACCAGAGCGTTCAGGCCCCTTGGGGAGGGAACTAGGAAGACTAACAAATCTGCATATATCATGTGGGAGACGACCGACTCAACGCTGTTATGTAGCGGAGTAATTTGTTTGCTGTGTATCGCCCTGTCCATTAAGCAAGTGAAGTACTCCATCACCAGTGTGAATAGATACGGGGACAGTGGGTCGCCTTGTCTGAGACCTCGGTTACTAGTGAAATAACCATGTGGTTGTCCCTCTATGAATATTGAAAAGGATGGCGTCGAGATGCATTCCCGGATCAACTCTACCAATCTGGCTTCAAATCCCATGACCAACATTACCTGGCACACGAACTCCCTATTTACAATATCATATGCCTTCCGCAGGTCCAATTTCATGCACGCCTTTCTTCCTCCTTTTTTGTTGAAGGTTCTGACCATCTCATGTGCCAACAGGCTGTTTTCAGCAATCGACCTGCCTTTGATGAAAGCGGCATGATTGGCGGGTATTAATCCTTGCATGATTAACTCCATGTGCCGGCACATTACGGATGTGATAATCTTGTACAGGTAATTACAGCAAGCAATAGGTCGAAAGCCTGCTAGTGAGGTTGCACCTTCCTTCTTTGGAATCAGAGTTAGGAATGTGTGATTAAGTTCCTTGAGGATCCTCCCATTGGCGAAGAAATCCTGCACAACAGCGAGAATCATATGTTTTAATTCCTCCCAATGTACTTTAAAGAACTTATTGTTGAAACCGTCTGGCCCCGGGGCTTTGTCTGGATCCGCCTCCTTGATAATTGCCTCCACCTCCTCCATCAATACTTCCGCTAGCTAGTGTTGGTTACCATAATCTGTAACCAGTTTCTTGCACGTAAGCTCTGAGAACGCGCAACAGTAGTACTCCTGATTGTAGAGTTTTTTGTAGAACTCTACTGCGAGTATAGCTTGCGCCTTTGGCCGATCTTCATTGTCTTGGTTCATTGAGCATGACCCCCTCTCATTTCTGAAACATCTTTGCTTCTTTGCGGTTCTGCTAATATCATGGCTTGCATATTGTTGGTGTCCTCTATCCCTCCATCGGTCCTCCCCGTCTCCATATGGTCTGCTGCTGGTTTCCGTATTCTCCTTCGTTCTCTTGTGGCTGGTTTTCCCCCGCATTATCACCCTCATTGCTGCTAGGTTTGCTCACCGGACAGTCCCGACCCACGTGCCCAAAGCAAACGCATTGTTTACACACAGGTAGCATCCATTCATATTCTATTGCGTGTGAATATCTCCCCCGTAGGTAGTGCAAATTCCACTGTTCGCAGCAATTCTTTTGACGCTTCTACTTCCACGAACACCCTTGCATAAGTGATCCTCGCCGCCTTAGCCGTTACTTCATCCGGTTAGATTGGGCTACCCAAGAGACTGGCCAATTTCATTATCATTGGCTCAGTCCAAAACGGGGTAGGGAGGTTGGGGAGCCTGATCCACACAGGTAATGTATGCAGCAAGTCGCGTTCGCATCTTGCATTGCTATGCCATTCTTTCAAAATCACCAGCCTCACATCAAAGGTCCAGGGACTACCATTCAGAATACGGTCGACGTCCTCCTCCATACCGAATCTAATGAAGAAGCATCAATTCTCTCTATAAAGGATCTCCATGCTACCCAGGGTGTCTATACGCGGCTTGCGTAGGCCCGGAACTGCCCTTAGAATGGTCTATCCCCCAACACATACGCAACCAGTGTATTGCTCCAATAAGACGGCCTCCGCTAGATCCTCTTATGTAAACTCGACGACCCTCATGTTGCCTTCCAGTATGCGGGGCTCGACATATCTCCACCTAACGCCACTCGCCTCTGACATAGGCCTACATATGTCTGCCCATGAGCGACTGCTCATATCTCCTTCTAATACGCTCTCCCCTCGGTGTCGGGTTCCATAGCTCGTCTGCATCCCCTCCCCTCTTCGGTCCCTTTCTTGAGCAACTCCCTGTCGTTCCATCCCTATCTTCTCTTTGCTTCTCTCGCGTCTCCTTGCATCACTTTGGTGGGTGCTCTACTTGTCGCCTGCGTTCCCCCCAATCACCACCGCTTTTGTTCTGGCCAAGGTTCCTCATTGTTACAGATCCTCGCCCTTAATTCCTCCTCCTATCGCCCTCTTTCTGCGGATCTGGATGCTTGTATGATCCCCTCGTATCGGTCGTGCGTCTGCCCGTCGCAAGAATTTTCCTTCTCCGTACCACTGTAGTCCACCCACCGGCCTCCGCTCGCATCCCTTGCGTCACTTCATGGTCTCCATCAGGGTCCTCCTCCCTCCCGTCGTTGGATGTCTTGGGCCTCTCCCGTCTCCCTGAGTCCTGCGAAACCCTAGCCGCCATATATATATATATATAAGAAAATGCTCAAAAATCAGTCGTATGATTTCATATTATGGAACCAACCTATGTTACAACCGTTGGATTTGGATTGTAATGCTGAGATTACACATGTATCTTTTAAGTAGATACTCTTACATTTTAATCTCAGCCTTGCAATCCAAATCTGACGGTTGTAACATAGGTTGGTTCCATAATATGAAACCACCCGACTGGTTTTAGAGCATTATATATATATATATATATATATATATATATATATATATATTCTCATCTTCGACTACTACTAGTTCTAGGAGCTCTTGGTTCAACATGTCGCAACAACATTACATATTTCTCTCATCTTATACTCGATCTTTGTCGAACCAATTTCTCACGAATACACATAATACACTCACTCATTGCATCTTTCAACATCACATATTAGTTTTTTAATTTCAGTTACACTCATGTTTTGGACATGTTGTGTCTTAATTGACCAACACCTCAATCTATAAAGCATGGATGATCTTATAGTCTTACATGTTAATCATTCAGTGTCAAGGGTATCATGCAATCACAAATTACTCCAAAGGTAGTCAATTTCAACCTTTGGAGTATAATTCAATGTAAAACATTATTTTCAATCTCTCTATCATGATGAATGGTTGATCCTAGTCAAACTCACTTGGAGTTATCTCCTCACCAACATAGACTACTTTCTCATTTTTCTTTTATTTTTATTGCAGTTAAATTGCATATACTTTGTTTGATCTTTACTAATTTAAAAACCCTTAGATTTGAAGTTTCTCTCCACAATTATATCTTATAAGTTATAAGCTAATCATTTTGTACTCTCACCAACTAATAAAATATCATCAGTAAACATCATACACTAGTAAACATCATACACTAGGGAATGGTTGGAACCTCATCCTGAGTATGCTTAGTAAATTCATCTATATCCAGCACAAAGAGGTAAGGATTCAATGATCTTTCATTTAAGCCAACAGTGACGAAAAATGATGTGGTATCTCCTCCGATTTGTATGCATAGTAGTTGTAACTCTTTCATACATATCATTTATAATCCCAATTTTGCTACGAGAGACTTGTTTCTTCTCCAAAATCACAATATATACTAGGTACTCTATACTAAGCTTTCTTTAGATCAACAAAAAACAAACTTAGATTCCTCTTCTTTCAAAAATCTTCAATTTATCCCAACATTGGAAGTATGCATAGATAACTGGAGAAAGATTATTATCCGGAATTGTTCTTAAACAATTTATTTCTTTAATATCACGAAATCATCCCGAAATAATAACAAAGAAGATAGGTAAAAGGGAGACCAAAAAGGAAACAGTAAAAAACAAAACGGTTGATGACAAAAAAGAACGGAGGATATCATGGCCAAATAGAGAATATGCATTTTCTTCAGACATATTTCGGTGTGTATGAAGATAATCAAGCTCTTTTTCTGATCCTTTGCTTGCTTGATCTTCTATCCACTACCTAACCATTTTGCTTATAACATGCAAAAATATCAAAAATAAGATTTGACAAAATCAACAAAACCATCTAAAATCAAATTTGAATTCAGAACCGGAATTAGATTAGTGATCCAACAAAAGTGTTACAAAAGTAATGTGATTTTGAATCTACATACTTAAATTTTTAATTGAAACATATGTTTGTCTGCAGATTAAGTTTTGGGCTATGATTCAGCTACAATAAAGTGGTTTTGAGAGAGCCCTCAATGTTTTGCAAGTGCAAGAACTTGATTATCAACCTCCACAAAAATTCTATATATTTCTCTAAATTGTACTTTAGCTCCTTGCTTATAACATACATTCCTAACTCTCCACTTGAGCATTTATGGATAGGGTCGTCTCATCCGATGACACCATGTCATATGGAGATCTCAAAAGTTGATACATTTACTACAAAAGCAATGTCAAATGGGATTATAGTCTATAGACCTAATAAAAGAAGGGGATATATTGCATGATGCAGATGTCACATGTGATGTAGAAAAAGAGGAATGATCATGCAAAACAAGAAATGTTCAAAGCGAACATGTACGAGACACGAAAATATTGATGGAACCTTTGTGAAATAGTTAGTTCTCCTTCATGTAAAACAAATTGCATCTTCTGTTCGGAAGGAGACAAATTCGGTCTACAGGAAACATGTCTCCTAGAGTGTACACCACACAATAAAGTACATCGATCTAGTGATTTTTCTAAAGAGCCAGTTCATAGTTTAATGTGAGAAATTTCGGTGTGTAATTAGGCTATTTCCAAGAAATAGAATCTCACAAAGTAGCCTTCTATCAAATAATGCTTATGAAATATATGTTCCTACTCCATCCATCGGGATTGAAAGCCAATAAAAAGGAAAGCATAAAATCAAGGAGATGTCATATAGGTATCATCTTACAACCTATATGGTATCATCTTACATTCTATACCCATCAGACGTGTAGACCTCCTTCAGATTTTGAATTCTCTGCTCAAAGGCAACAGATTTTCCCATCTCATAGTCTTTGACAAGCACTTGCCTCTCAGCACTACCCTGCAGTAGATACAAGGAAACAAAGTGAAAAAGAAATGAGGTAAATATGTACTCGAATAGACGAGATTACTCGGATTAACTTCTACCATATAGGATATCACCTACCGAGAACGAGTTGTGGTTGATTTTGTAGTGCTATTATAACAGTGCTTAAAGAAATAAAAAAGGATTCAACTATATTCCAAGAAAAGGGATTGTCTACATCTGTAAAAACCTCGTCATAATCTTTTCTTATTACAATCCTTGAGATGTATGTGGAATTATACGGAAAAATCCTTGAGATGTATGTGGAATTATACGGAAAAATATTGTTGAGATTCAGAAGGCAAGGCGATAGGCATGGCTGGAGGAAGATAAGGGATGGTGGTAACCCAAGTTGGAGAGAAATAATAATTGTCGAATAACCAACATATTCACCATAAGAGAGTTTCTTACTATTTATAATGATGAAGAAACAATGATAGACTCAATATAGAACGAGTCCAATAAGTTAAGAATAAAAATAGACTTATAGACTCAATAAGTAATCTCAATATGAAAAGGTAGACATTTGACTTGTTCAGTAAATATAGAATGAATCACGACTAAATCTAATAGACCAAAATTACCACTAATCCTAGACATAACTAAAATATATTATATTGCATTCTTCTACATTGCCTATCAAGTTTAATATGTTGCACAACATATGCATCTTGCAATACAAAAGAATATTTACCACCTATGCTTGGAGGGTTGCTCCAAGAAGTACTATAAATACACATGGCTATGTAACATGAAGCATATTTACCTCATAAAAACTTCTGTAAGTATTGGGCTTTCTTTTAAGTTCTTTCTCTCTTTGGATAATTCCTTATTATGTGGTTTCTGCATCTCCTTGGTAGATACTCCAGAGTTGCTCCAAGAAGTACTATAAATACCCATGGCTATGTAATATGAAGCATATTTACCTCATAAATTTCTATAAGTATTGGGCTTCCTTTTAAGTTCTTTACCTCTTCGGATAATTCCCTATTGTGGTTTCTGCATCTCCTTGGTAGATTCATTGAGTGTTAGTGATGTAATACATGTTTGATTAGTTCTAACATATACATATGTCTCTATGTCGTCCAAATTGTCGAAATCAGCAGGATGAACAAGAATTAATGCTACGTTATAAAGAACGACTAATTAAGCAGAAGAATTTTAAAGTTCCAATGTCGGGATCTCAATGGTTCTTTAAGCAGAAGCACAATAATATATTGCAAATCTTGTATTTATTGTTCATTAGAAGATTAATGTAATAAAATTGTACTCTAATTTTAGTTCTCAATTTAATATCCAATTTTAGCAAATATAAAGTCTTTTATCAAACAGAACCGCTCGCTCACAATCAAAAAAATGGCAGTCATAAATGTTGAAAAGATTAAAGAGATCATTATGTTAGTAGTGATAATTTCGAAATTACTACAAATGATGGAATGGTAGAACCTGGATCTTTTATAACTTTAAATAAGGAGGAGGGAGTTGGTTGACGGACCCGCGAACGAAGGTGAATCATTAGCAGTCTGGCGAGGGGCAGCCCGCTGCACCGACGAAGGAAGCCGAGCGCCGGGACAGGGGACAGGACGACGGGAAGATGCTGGTACCGCCTGGATCGGAAGGCGGGCAACTTGGCGACAGAATTGGGGAGAGGAGGGAGTCGGGGACGCTAACGGACGACCACCCTAGGGTTTCACACACCCAGAAAGGAGGGGAGAGATTAGGTTTCACACTTTAACATAAAAAATAGATCGCAATTTTTTTCCTCACAATATTTCATTCATTATTTGATCTTCCAATATGAATAGAACAGGCATATATATATGCATACAAAAGAGCAACATACTAACCCATAAACAATGTGGGACTAAAAATGCAAACAAAAGAAATAAACTCCCCAGAAGTAATATGGGAATAAAATAAACCTAATGCTAAAATGTCAACTCAAAACCATATGAACAATGTTGGGTCCTGTAGAATTAAAATGATGGGATATCCTCATTGATGAAAAAAGACTATATATATATAGGAGAGGCTGACCCCTCTCTCTATTATTCTATCCGATGTGGGATTAAAGCTTACTACCTAATATAACGCTTAACACTCTCCCTTAAGCTAGATCATATATATCAATCATGCCCAGCTTGTTACATAAAAATTGTACCCGGGGACCCAAAAGAGATTTCGTGAAGGTATCGACTATCTGATCACCGGTCCTCACGTGATGAAACCTTATCATTCCCTTTTTATACTCATCACGGACGAAATGGACATCAATTTAAATATGCTTTCGTCCTTTCATGAAATACATAATTTGTAGCAATATGCATAGCAGATTGGTTATCACACCACATATCCGCTATTTTAGATCCTGCTTCTTCTTCCAACTCTTGTAGAAGATGTTGCAGATATAATATCTCCGTCGTGCCATGAGTAATGGCTCGATATTCTGCTTCGAAACTTGATCGTGCGACCATACTCTGCTTCTTACTCTTCCATGATACCAAGTTTTCGCCAATAATACTGAATAACAAGACGTAGACCGTCTATCTGTCAGGCTTGCACCCCAGTCAGCACCGGTAAAGCACTCAACATTTGTATGTCCCTGGTTCTCCATGCAAATTCATTTTCCAGGATTTTGGACTAAATAGCGCAGAATTCTGAGAACTGTCTGCCAATGTAAAACTCGTGGAGAAGACATAAATCTACTCGCTACACTGACGACAAAAAAAATATCTGGGCGAGTTATAACCGACAAGTAGTTGGTTTTCCAACTACACGACGATATTGATCCGGATTCGTCATTAGTATTCCCTCGTCGGGGAATAACTTTTCTTCTGGGTCCATCAGCGACATTGCTCCCTTGACTTGTATCATTCCTGCATCATGTAGTATGTCTAGCACATACTTCCTCTGCGACATGACAATGTGCTTCTTTCCCCATATGACTTCAACACCCAAGAAGTAGTTTAATAATCTCATATCCTTAGTCTGAAATTGTTTTCCCAGAAACTTCTTCAGTCCTACAATGCCCTGATTGTGGTCTCATGTGATTACAATGTCACCAACATAAACACCAAGGAGTATCCTTTCCGCAGATGTCAGTCTGTAAAATACTGAATGATCCTTCTTTGATTGACACATGCCAAACTGAATGACCACATCTGTAAATCGACCAAACCATGCACGAGGTGATTGTTTGAGACCATAGAGCGCCTTCCGCAGATGACACAATTTACCCTCCTTGCAACGAACCCGGGAGGTTGCACCACATCTACCTCTTCATCAAGGTCCCCGTGGAGGAAGACATTCTTAATATCCAGCTGGAGTAGCGGCCAGTCATAGCGAACAGGTAAGGCCACGAGTACGCGCACAGAGGTCATCCTAGCAACTGGGAAGAATGTCTCAAAATAATCATCACCATAAATCTGAGAATATTCTTTAGCCACCAGACGTGCCTTTAGTCGATCAAGGGTGTCATCTAGTTTTACTTTGATCGTGAACACCCATTTGCAACCGACAGCCTGTTTACAAGGCGGCAAATTTACCAAGTCCCAAGTATGGTTCTTCCGAAGCGCTTTCATCTCCTCTTCCATAGCAGCACGTTAACCAGGATGTTTGAGACCCTCCTCGACAAAATTGAAAATCTGAATCCCATCAATAGTAGCTATTAAGGACTGAGTGTGGCTCGCAAGCCCTTTGTAGTTTTCAACATACAAGAGATGATCTCGACAGGCACGACGAAGTCGAGCTGGTGGAACAAGCGGAGCCGAAAGCGGAGCCGAATCAGTCGAGCCAGAGGAGGAGGATGCTTCTGTGACCATGGGCATTATTTGAGACGATCGATCGGGCAATGGTGGTGCTGACTGAATCAGTGTCTGCGGACCGTCGGACTGGAGTACTGACTCGGTAGGGGAGGACAGCCTAACAGGGACTGTTGTGCTTGAACCGGGAACAATAAGAAGTCCTCTTCTGGGTAAACTTAGGGTACTGGTCCTGGAGTTTGTGGAAGTGGAGGAAACTCGATTTCAACAAAGGTAAGATCCCGAGAGAAAAAATACCTCTTCAAGACTGGAGAAAAATATCGATACCCTTTCTGATCCTTAGGATACCCAAGAAAAATACATTGAATGGCCTTTGGATCTAATTTAGAAAGAATTGGTCGGGTATCCCTAACATAACACAAGCAACCAAATATTCGTAGATGTAGAGGAAAATGCTCTCGTTTGGGATATAATCGAGAGAAGGGAATATCACCATTGAGGACAGTCAACGGCATGCGATTAATGAGATAGTAAGTTGTAAGAACGGCATCCAACCAAAATCTTTTTGGAGTACGTACTTGGAACATAAGGGCACGCATTGTTTCTAAGAGATGACGATTTTTACGCTCAGCCACACCATTCTGTTATGGTGTTTAAGGACATGAGGTTTGGTGGATGATGTCATTCCGAGACAAATGTGAAAAAAACTCACGAGACATACGACCATTGTCACTTCGAACGCATTTAATCGGAATACCAAATTGTGTTCTGATTTCCGCATAAAAAATGCACCAAATGTTAAATAATTGTATCAAATGAAAATTGCACCAAATTGTGTTCTGATTTATTTTTAACTCATAAGTTTATGGGAGAACAGTTTCAAACCAAGGATATGGGATCATTAAACTACTTCTTGGATGTTGAAGTCATACAAGAAAAGAAGCATATTGTCATGTCGCAGAGGAATTATGTGCTAGGCATACTACATGCAGGAATGATGGAAGCCAAGGGAGCAATGTCGCCGATGGACTCAGGAGAAAAGTTACTTCCCGACGAAAGAATACTAATGACGAATCTGGATCAATATCGTCGTGTAGTTAAAAAACTCTACTTGGCGGTTATGACTCGTCCAGATATTTCCTTTTCCACGGATTGTCAGCGAACCACCATTGGCATATGTAATATTAGACATACGACCAACCGGTACATAGTTTCGTATCATACCTGTGTCGCCTGTCAAGTGAGCAAACACACCAAAATCAAGGACTCATTGCTTTGACTGTATCACACATGCCGCTGAGTACCCTGTTGTGGACCCAGAAGGAGAGGCTTCACCTCGACGTTGAGCTTGAAACTCAACAAAGTCTACATATGCTTCATCAGTCATTTGTACTGATCGGTCGCCAATATCAGGAGTATCTGAGGTAACAATGGCGGTAGGAGCTTTAGTTCACTGCCATTGAAAATGACCCTGTAAACCACAGTTGAAGCAGGTGCGCGGTCGACCTCCATCACGACCGCCAATGCCTCGTCCACCATCACGACCAATATTACGGCCACTACGTCGTCAACCACGACCACCACGAAATCCAGTACGAGCGGCACCAAGAGCAGATCGATCAGTAAGAGCATTACTTGGAGAGGTCACGACGACCTTTGCTACCCGTAGAACACGAAAATGTGCTTCCATTAGAGATGGAACCTCCGCTCCGGCAATGATCTGAGAGCGAGCTGAGTCTGCATCAGGACGGAGAGAGGCAAGATATGCCATCACATGAAGCTACTCACGTTGAGCCCTCGTTTCATTGATATCCGTCGTCAGAGGTAATACACGGTCAACTTCATCGACCATATCAAGGTAGTCAAAGGGGCAAGGCGCACTCAAGGTGCAAAGGGTCCAAATCGCCTGAGGCGCAAGGCGCACTTAAGGCACGCGCCCGAGCGACACGAGGCGCAAAAATTATATATATATATATATATATATATATATATATATATATATATATATATATATATATATATATTCACACCGGATTTCTACATTGATAAATATGTGCTTCAAATTCTCCCATGTCTATGTTGCAATCACTTTGAATTGAGTGAGTGAGAGAACAATAAAAAAAAGTACACCAGTTCAAAAAACAGTCTAAAAACAGTACAACAGTTAAAAAAATAGTCTAAACATGTTATTTTTTCACAAGATTTTCAAGGCACGCCTTAGCTATTCCAAGGCACTCGAAAAAGGCGCGCCTTAGGTGCGCCTTAAGAATTGCGCCTCGCCTGGAGTGCCCTGAGGCGCTGCCCCTGCGCCTAGGAGCAAGGCGCGCCTTTGACTACACTGGATCATATAGCCTTAAAAGTCCGGAAGTGGTCCTTATAAGACTTGTCGCCCTGTTCTGCCCGGTAGACGCCTACAACCGAGTCGTAGATACGAGACAAATCGCATTTTCCATCAAACGTCGTCAATAGGACCTCCCATAACTCCTTTATTGTGTCTATGTTCTGAACAATGTCCTCCATCGATAGTTCCATTGAGTTCATCAACTGTGTAAACAGTCGACTATCATCCGTTTTTCACTGCTCAAATGTGGGATCAGCCATCTCCGAAGGGTTGTCAGTCAGATGCTTGGACAACCGCATTCCCCGAAGTGTTTCTCAACCTCCTTCCGCCATGTTGAGTAGCCATGTGGTCCGTCCAACCGCCGATCGACGAGTCGAATCAAAGAAATCGATGTGCCAGTGGCCGTTGGTCCCGCCAATGCGTTCCCAACACTGGTAGTAGTAGCACTGCTAGTCGCATCAGTGTTAGTCATCCTGCTCTTTGATTCGACCGTCGTTGGATCTACCCAACCCCAATAATCACATCAACTTTACCGATGCACTATCAACGTGTCCAGAACCGACACGCGCATGAAAAGTAGAGATCGTATGGGAATCACACAAGCCAGGACAAAGAAGTAACCTAGGTCACCCCCTGTGTAGATCCTGATATGGATATCGGGGTAGGACGAAAACAAAGATCCACGTAAACAAGCCACTTGTCTACTCTTTGTTAATTCCTGAAGTAATCTAGGAACATAGGTTGTGCAAACAAATCATTGTCTACCATCTGGCTTCGATATACGTTCCTGAAGTCGTAATCTAGGAACAGAGGTTGGGGGGGAGGCCTGGACAGGGGGGCGACTGGAGGCGGGGACGCGGGGGGGAGGGGTAGCGGGTGGGGAAGCAGCCGGCTGTGAGGGGCGTGGGGGGGTAGCGGATGGGGAGGCAGGGGCGGCGGCGAGGCAGCAGGGGCCGGCGGCGGGGCGACGGGTAGTGAGGAGTGGATGGTTATGGCTTTGATATCATGTAGAATTAAAATGATAGGATATCCTCATTGATGAAAAAAAGACTACATATATATAAGAGAGGCTGACCCCTCTCTACTATTCTACCCGATGTGGGACTAAAGCTCACTATCTAATATAACGCTTAACATGTCTTATGCCTGTAGACGCATCAAAAATCTTGTACAAGCGGTACGATGTCCTCATCATTCTTCCTAGATAAGGGAGAGCTCGACTATGTTGAAGCTAGGGTTCAGCTACTCTCGTAGTACTCCAATGCATCTGAGTCAAGTCTTTATAAATTATCTCGGACTAGCCAAATGTCCTCAGACTCGGGATAACCTCTCCAACGAACCAAGTACATACGAATATCACCGCTACTAGTAGAAATAATATGATCATCAATAATATTTTCAATAGAATGTGTTGTAGTGAATTGTATTTCTAATAGTGAAGATAAAGGCCCCTCAATAATAGGCTCAGAGGTAAGGTCATCAACCAGTAGGTTGTTTGGGTTAAAATTAGGGCCTTTATATTCAACTAAATCCTCAATGTTAAATGTAGAACTAAAAATAAACACTTCTGGAAGGTCAAGGACAAAAATATTATCATTAATTTTTTTCAGAATTTTGAATGGACATGCACTTCGTGCATGCTACTTTTTGACGGTTCCTAGAGGGAACCGTTCCGGACAAATCTGGGCCATTACATAATCACCGACTTTAAATTCTTTAAACCTTCTTTTTAGATCAGTACGTAATTTATAGTTGACATTATTCTATTCAATTCGCTTGTTTATTTCTTTATGCAAATTATGGATGATAATGCAAATACCGACTCAGATACTATATGAGATGTAGACGTAGGAATAAGGTTTATGGATTGTCTAGATTTGTAACCATAAACTATCACAACTATACAGACATCCGTACACCTATTGAGAGAGTTATTATAAGCAATAGCAATTGACAGATGGAGTTCCCAATTTTCTAGATTCCCCCCAATTAACGTTTTCAACAAATTTTCCAAACTTCTATTAACGACTTCCATTTAACTGTCATTCTGGGTGAAAAATCCATGAAAAGGTACAATTTTGTTCTCATTTTGTGCTAATATCTTGCCAAGGACGACCTGGGACGGGTAATGGCATGTAAAGACCGATGTTTTGTTTTCGTTGATTTGCTAGCTGATAAGTGTGGCACTGACCAACAAGCCTAACAACATCTCACTTAATGCTTGGCCAAAAGAATCGACGTTCTATAGCTTCAATAGTTTTATTGCTCCCAAAATGTCCTGCAAGACCCAGCACAAATTTTCCAAACAAGAAAATCCTTTAAAGATATGCTAGAAATACACAAATTGGGATACTTGAACAAATATTCATCATGTATGAGGAAATCATCTATCTCACGAATGTTATCATTGCTCAACAAGATAAAAATATCATAAAGATCAGGACATACGCATACTCTCCTTTAATTCGTTCAATTCCAAAAGGAAGTAGAAGGCTTCCTGCAGCAACAAGCAACAAGAAGAAGAACTTCAACCATTTGAAGGTAAAGTCAACTTTCTTCAAGCCCAAATCTGAACAGGGCTTGTTTCAACTGTGGCAAGAAGTGCCACTTCAAGAATGACTGCATATCCAAGCCTTCAGCACTGATTTCAGAAAGGAGAAATGATCGACGACTGAGCACATCGGCCGCCTTATTTTCAACTCCCGCTTTATGTCGAATGGTGTAAGTGTAATCATGCAGAAGCTCTACCCATCTCCTATGTCTAGCATTTAACCTCTTTTGTGAGTTGATATACCTAAGAACTTCATGGTCTGAAAAGATGTCGAATTCATGTGGAAGCAAGTAATGTCGCCAATAGCGAAATTCTTGTACTGTCGCGTAGAACTCCTTGTCGTAGGTAGAATAACATTATCGAGCATCATTCAGTTTCTCAATGAAATAGGCAATTAGGTGATTTTATTGGGGATAGAATTCCACCTATACCAATGCTCGAAGCATCATAGGTGACTTCAAACACCTTTGAGAAATCAGAAAGGCACATGACAGGAGCTTCTACCATCTTTAACTTAATCTCCTCAAAAGCTCTAAATAGCATCTTTGGTCCACTTAAATTCATCTCCTTTAAGCATTCAGTCATAGGTGCCATAATGGTACTAAACCCCTTAATAAATCTGTGATAAAATGTGGCAAGTCCATGAAAACTTCTCACATCTCGTATGCTCTTGGGTTCAGGTCATTCCTTGATTGCTCTAATTTTCTCGAGATCAACAAAGACTCCTTCAGAAGAGACCACAAATCCCAACTTTTGTCTGCGAGGAAGGTGCACTTCTTTGGATTACCATACAATAGCTCATTTCTCAAGACACAACAAAGTTGGCGTAGATGGTCCAAATGTTGCTAACGAGATTGGCTATAAATGAGGATGTCATCAAAGTATACGACCAGAAAGTGTCTCATGAAATGTCGTAAAACTTGTGTCATCACTCGCATAAATATACTCGGAGCATTACTTAACATGAAGGGCATAACCATCCACTTGTACAATCCATTATTCGTCTTAATGGCAGCTTTTCACTCATCACTCGGTCGGATGCGAATTTGATGATAGCCACTCTTGAGATCAATCTTGGAGAAGATCGTGGGTCCAGATATCATGTCTAGCATATCATCTAACCGAAAGATCAGAAATCGATACTTAACAATGATCTTATTGATGGCACGATTGCCTACACACATGCGCAAGTACCATCCTTCTTGGGTGTCAACAATGCTGGTACTGCGCAAGAACTCAAACTCTCATACAAATTATTTTCTAAGCAATTCATCAACTTGTCTTTTTAGTTCTACATGTTCATTTAGGTTCATTCGATAATAGGACAAGTTGGACAAACTTGCTCCTGGTACGAGATCAATTGCGTGTTGAATGTCATGCATCTGTGGTAAGTTATCGGGAAGGTCTTGATGGAAGACATCAGAAAATTCCTCTACTACAGGAAGGATCTCAGTAGGAGTCAACTTGGTGGGTTCTTTAAGAATTTTACGGACAGTGAGGATAAAGATAGGGGTTCCTTTGGTAATTTCATCTAGGGTTTCACACACCCAGGAAGGAGGGGAGATTATATTTCACACTATAACCTCAAAAGTTAGCCACTTTTGGTTATGTAAGCCTTGTAGGATCCTCTAAGGTAGTGGCAGGACCTATCAATTCACTTATCATTTCTTGCACTTTCATTTGTTCCTCTTTCTATTTCTTTAATCCGATATCAATAAGCAAAGGCAAGACAGCCAACTTAATAATGACAAAGAAACCAAGCATAGCAACGAGAGAGGTGGCCTGCACAGCAACAAGGCACTTGGCGGCAAGCGAGCGAAGTGGCTTCGGTCAGAGTTGGAGAAGGTTAGTGCATCATACAACCTGGACCAAAGTTGGAGATAGCCAGTATTGCATGCAATCTAGATCGGAGTTGGAGGTCGTCGATTCTGGAGGGGGTTAAGTTAAAGTTAGAGGTGACTAATGCTAAACGGGGGAAGGGTTAGGATCGGCCCTGGGATAAGCTTGACAAGCCATCGGACTTGGACAACCCCTCAGGCCCCTAAGTCCCCACCTCTCCGCCAATAGAGCCTATGTGATCCACCACAACTCCTCTTTGTCAGTTGAACTAAC
Source organism: Iris macrosiphon (assembly GCA_036927795.1). Lineage (NCBI taxonomy): Eukaryota > Viridiplantae > Streptophyta > Magnoliopsida > Asparagales > Iridaceae > Iris > Iris macrosiphon. Next base: position 30,483,624 of record JAYESA010000014.1, on the reverse strand, counting down.
AATCCAGTAGGCCCATATTTTGAGTTCCCATTGGAAATGTCTCGAGCTCAAGGAGAGAAACTCGGAATCCGAGCTCCACGCCGCCGTCAGAATCGGAGACTTTGATGCCGCTTCAAACATAAATCGCCATCAATTTTTTGATATATTCTTTTGGAGTCAAGGACAATGGACAACTAAATTTAGCTCCTGCTACCACAACACAACCCTGGGCCGGCTCTCGACAGGGTTAAGGTAGTTGGAGTTGTATGCTACCTAGCCAGAGTTGGATATCAAGACTTGAATTGAAAGAACGACTATGTTTTTTTATTTTACTTTTCTATTTCCATCTCTATTTAAACGATCCTTTTTTTTACTTTATATCTTATTTATCCTCCATCTCTTGCATATTCATTAGAGAAGGACGATAACGGGGATACACTATACTGCAGAAGAAAAGTCCAAAGTGGGTAAGTCTCATCGTCTCCTTAAAGAATTATGGATCCTACTATGATATTACATTGAGATTTGGGTAGTAGCATGATAGATGAGGAAGAGAAGGAATAATAATTTGGAGGGAGATTGTGGGATAGCCATTCTTTGTATGTTTAAGGTCCCTATCAGCTGAGAAACCCACAGATGAAATTGAAAGAGAGAAAATGTAATACATACATCTAAATGAATATTTGTTCTGATAATTGATAAGTAATGCTTCAAGAAGCCCAACGAATTTCAGATGCAAATCCATGCAGCTCATTAAGATCATATTGGCATACTCCCAAATAAAAAGAGCAGACCCTATAGTCTCTATCTTAGGGTTTGCTTGGCAATTGTAGTGTGGTTATGAGGCATTTTTAGAGTACCGATTATGAGCGGTTATGAGGGATCCGATTTTTTTTTGTTTTAAGTAGCTGCTTTTAAATTAATCCAACACATGCTTGGTAATTCATTAAATAGGGTAGGATATTAGTAGTTATAATTATATATTTTTAATGAGGATATAAATGGAATAAAATAATAAAATCCCTCAAAACCCACCAATTTGGGGCGTTTATAAAGACACCCAAAATTATATCATACCGGTTTTTGGAGGTTTTGAGCCGACCAAAATCAATGCCTCAAAAATATTACCAAGCATGGATTTTTAAACACTTCATAAACGGTCGGTTCAACCCAAAAACGGTAAAAACACCGTTACCAATCACCTATTTAGTCTTCGAGATGCATCTTGTCTCTACCTTAGCCCTTCGAGACGCATCTCTTGGCTGAGGGGATTTTTTTTTTATTCTATGGGTCTCGAAGCTGCATGTTGGAAGTTGGATTATATAGCTTTGGAGTTGTTTGGCAAGTTTGGGTTGTCTTGATATATAATTGGTTATTACGTGTAATGGGCAATAAAGATTCAAAAAAAAAACGACAAGAATCAAAAAACAGATGAAAGAGCTTTTTTTACGTGGAAACCCAAACTAAGAAAAACCAATGCAGCAACAAACTGTTTCTTCTTCCACTATTTTCACATGATTCCTTATACAAGTCGACCAAACGGCAGCTACTCAGCCTTCTAGAAACTAAACTAATTAGTACAAGTAATAGACAAATTCTCAATATACCCCAAAGTAGTCAAAGGCGCAAGATGCACTCGAGATGCAAAAGGTCCATATCGTCCGAGACACAAGGCGCATTAAGACGCACGTCCGAGCAAAACGAGACGCAAATATAAAAAAATATAAAAAATATACATAGATAAAAAAATAAATTAGTAATGTAAGAAATATAATCAAATAACATATTACAACCAACAAAAATACGTTAAAACATAACCAAGTAAACTAACAGAACAACAGTAGCAGTTAACAGAACTAACAAGGGTTTGTATTATCCCTACCATACTTTTAGTAAATTTTAGTTTTTCCAATTCAACTGTACTTGTATGAGGTAAGGATTATCTCAATCATTGTTCTAAAAGGCGTCCGCCTAGGCGCTAGGCGGCCGGTGTCCGCCTGATGCCCGCCTAGGCCACCTAGTCCCCACGACGCCCGACTATGCATGTTATAGAGTTTTATGTACTTATTATGCAATTTTTATTAGATTTTTTGAATATTTTTAATATCTTTTGAACCACCTACATCTAGGCGGCCGCCTAGACGGGCTAGGCGCTAGGCGGCGGGTACCGACCCGACTAGCTCCTAGCGCTTTTCACAGCCTTGATCTCAATGCCTCAATTTTTTTTGTATAAATAAAAAAAATCATAAGGCGCGTCATTTTCTTTGTTGCGTCTAGCAGAAAGGCGAGCCTTTGGTGCGCCTGGAGAAATGTGCCTTGCATAGTGAGGTGCGAGGTGCATCTGTTGCGTCTTTCTGCGAGGCGCGCCTTTGACTACCATGATATACCCTCAACTAATTTCAAATAAAATACAATATACACCAAAAACAACATATCGTTCTGAAAGGGTCCCTTCTGCCGGTGTAGTTGTACCTACTTTGGACTAAACAATTTAATTAGAATTCAAGACATCCCAACATTATGCTCCTACTTCATTAGACAAAAACAACAAAGACTGAGATATTATCTAAGAACAAGAAACTCAACCATAGTAGTGTTGTTTCCCTTGTCAATATCGCCATTTTTTTTCTTCACCTCCAGTTCGCCAAGTAGTTAATGAAATTCTTATCCAGACAAACTTTATAAAAGCTATATTCACATTCAATTTCAACTCACCAATCTACTCATACTCGTCCAAAGGACAAAGTGAGATATCTAAAGTGTAACACTAAATTGTGTATTTTATACCATTTAAGTATTCATCTTAAAAATAAGTCGTCAATAAAGCATCGGTTGGGGAATGTCACTTCATATCCAAATCCAAGACCGACTATGACCCTAATTTCGGTTTGGGTTATATAAGTTCAAGTACAGGTTCGAAAGACTATAAACCTTATCAGTAAAATCCATTCCCTGCTCTGCCTATACTTGCAACATGCAACGAACTCACCTTCATAAAGCCTTCCTCTTCTCATTTGTTACAGCCTTGAGACTACCAAATCATTACTTTCCTCAGAAATTCACGATGGAACAAATTCACAAATCATGAAAAACCAATGTTATAAATTTCGCTAGGCAGAATAGGTGTGGTGGAGGGTCGAATAGCGCCTAGGCGGCCGCACCAAAAAAAAAAATTTGATTTTGAAATTTCCTTACATTTTTGAATTTTATTTTAAATTTTTAAATTTTTTTGAAATTTGAAAACAAATTTTTTAGTTCTTTTTTAATTTTTTCAGAATGTGAATTTGTTTAAAATTTATTGAAATTTTTCTAAGACGTGATTTTTTTTGAAATTTCAAATTTAAAATTTTGAAATTTGAAAATTTTCAAATTTCAATAAAAAAAATTCAATTTCCGGACTGCCGATTTGGGGGTTTCCGGTACGGCGGGCGCCTAGCGCCTAGGCGGCCGCCTGGTCCGATTTTTTGAACATTGTGAAAACAATTTGACATCGATCTAATCATCTAAGTACAAAAGGTACATTGGTATCATCTTACAATATGACATACTACCATTTCGTTACGTATTGGTTGATCCGATACGATACATATAGGTTGATAGGTAGTATCGGTTTTTTTACTCGAGTCATGTAATGTATACTAATGAATTTGGATTCTCAACTAGATAGACTTGTGATGAAACAAATAAAAGAATAATGAGAAAATTATATAAAATCATGTTCCAATATGGATTGAGAAGTATAGACCTAAACTCCTAGAGGTATTGTATCATACAATCATAGATGCAATACACGATATGCAAGCAAAACAATACAAGATACAATCTACGAGTTGGCAACCTAGGTACAAAGGTTAAGAAAGGTTGTCCGCTTATCATTAGTAAGTTATATTACTCTGTCATTACCGTCTACTATAACATATTATATTTCATTATCATACCAACATCCTTTTTTTACCTTTGGATGGTATTCTCAATATCCAAATTGATAGACGATACTGAGAGTTGACAACCTAGGCACAGAGGTCAGAAAGGCTGCACGAGCATTAGTAAGCTATATTACTTTATCGTTATCATCTACTATAACATATTATATTTCATTGTGATACCAACTTCTTTTCTTACCTTTGGATGCTATTCTCGACATCCAAAGTGAAGAAACCTCAACATGGTAAATACCAAAGATATAGTCTTTAGATAAACATTATTCTGGAAACAGTTGACAGCAGAAACTTTCCATATAAACACTAAACAAGAAAAAAAAAAATGCAACTGCAACTCCTAGCAAATCTAAAGAAAGCCTTTATAAGGCTGTAAACAGGATATATATATATATATATATATATATATATATATATATATATATATAAACATGTTCTGCCTAAAGTATTTAAAGAGATTAACATATACTAACCGAATCAACCAAAACATTCAACACTGTATGATTTTCAGAATGTATCACAGAGAGAGCAGTTGGATGATTTGTTGAAGGGAGCAAATGGTTTGGTATATTCAACCTGCAAGAAACATGTCACAAGGAAAATGCTTATTTCCAGAGATTCACCATGTTGCAAGAAAAAGTCATCATCATAGCTGCCTTTAAATAGAAGATACAAGGACAAAAATCTAACCGGGGTCTAGCAAAATCATGTATAATTATCGGAACATTTTGGTACTTTGCTTCTCTGGCACAAGCACGTAAAACAAGTGAATCCTTGTGGTTTGTAACAATAAAAGCATCAAACAGCCTCCCGATAGCAGATTCAACTGCAAGAGCCCAGAAGTCACCATCGACCAACATCTGCATCACCAATAATAACTTCACTGGTCTATAAGATATAGATAGATTACTATAATTAAAAGTGGATTTTTCTGATATAAAAAAGTTGAATTTTAATCCTACATAATCCTAAAAAATTCTTTTACATGCTTTTACAACCTTACTATGATTTTACATCCTTGCTGATTGGTCTTTTTGGTTCAATTTTCTTTGCCAAATTGACTAACAAAGAGACACTAAATGTTGGTATCGGTCAGTATCGGTATCGTTGGTATCATGTCAAAATGTATCGGATCGGTATAGGCCGATATTGCACTATAAAAACGCATAGGAGGTATGAACTAGCACAAGAAAATGGCACGCAGCTGCCACTAAAGCAGATGAAGTCTTGTCTACCGCCAAGGAAGGCACGGAAGGAAGCATCTATTCCTGAACCAGCGGATTCCGCTTTGACCAACCCAAGAGAAAAGGAAGAAGCAAAGAGCACCTCTCATCGAGCGACTACATACATTTACTTCCCTAGTTGTGCTAGATTTAAAGGTTTAATAGATCAGGTAGTGAACTTTATTTTATTGCTGATTATACAAAACACGCTAGACACCAAAAAACAGCCATCTTATAGCATTCTCCTACTAGTCCTTTAAATCACAGAGGAAGCTAATAACCACATCTGCACAAAATCACATATAGATATCGTACACTAGTATCTAATAATAAATTTTGAGATAACAGAGATAGCAAAGACATACTAAGTGAGCTCCAATTGGACCAATGGGTGGGTTCTTAAATTCTCGGCAGTGTCCCTCAATAGCTCGTAATAGACTAAGCACCTTCTCACCTCCAAATGCTGTTATCTAAAATGATGAGGAAAATATCAAGACACGAGTTCTTAAACATATATCAAGGCAACATGTCATCTCTAAAAGTAGCTGAAATATGATAGCACCACTAGTCAAAGAAAACCAAACCTTGTTTCTTTGGCGTTGCTGAAGCTCACGGATATGAGACTGCAGTTCACGATATTTCCTATCATTCTCGTCAACCTACAAAAAATCAGTTCCTTGTTAGGCTACAATATCTGATACATTTATGAAGCAAATCAGCCGAATCATTATAGCTGAATAGCAAGAATGGCACTAAGATAACATGTATGTCTTGATACTCATAGGGATAGCATCACAATACACTAAACTTGCTATCAAATAACTATGCCAGGCAAGATAAAGTTCAAAACAAAAAAAAATAAAGCAGTACAAATATTCAAGTAATATTATTGTAAGGACAATTCTAACTGTATAGTTTCATGCAACAAATAGTGAGTACTATGCATCCTATTGGTCCACCTTCGATTCAGTTGTTGGGACCACAGTGTTCCCACTAACCCTAGGAATTGCATTCGCAACGCGGCAGGTTACCAGTCCAGATAAGCAAAAGTGGTGAGCAAGGTGATCCGGATCTAAAAAGTAGAGTTCAATAAAGATATCAATCAAATGGTAATGAAAAATCAATTAAAATCAATTACTTGTCAAAATGAAGCAGACTCTAGAGGAGCAAGTCATTGTAGGATTTGGTATGAATTATTTCCTACCAATTGCATATATACGCACAAAAATGAAATACTTTTAAGGTGAATCACAACAGCTATGGTTGGGAGGATTGGAACTAGTAGGATAGGAACAACTCCTAGTATTGTACTGGTTAAGCCTACCTCCACCCCTCTTACCGTGTACCGGGGAAAGTAGATTACCACGTACCCATAATCATACTGTGTAAGAAGCTGACCGCGACCCAGGAAACTATGGTTGGGGAGAATTGGAACTAATACACCATCCCAAGCACAAATACGAGATGGGCGGTGAAGCTGTATAATTGTCACATTTGTGTCACATGGAACTACATTACTCTTATCATCATCATCTGAAACTGTCCTGTAAAATATAGGATCACCTGTGAAGCTCTCTTGCAAACAAGAAACTTACATTGAAAGACTAATCAAATGTAAACATTAATGAGGCTGAGTTAGGTTTGTTCTAGTCATGCAAGTAACAACTCTCCATATTCCATATCACATTGAAGAATCTAAACAGGGGAGAAGAATAAAGTAGGTGGCAAAGTTACTGTTAGACACAATGCTCCAGTATGGAGTGAGCAAACAATGATTCATGCAGAATGTACATATTCTTGAAAATGTGTTTGTATGTTCAAATATATTCTAAGGAGTTATCAAAACAGTATAAAATAACATGAAATTGAGTTTGATTTCAATACGAAAGATCTTAATAGACAGTTAACTCTGATTTTTCAGCCATTAAATAAAGAAACTCATCAGGACTAATCATCAAGAAAAACTATATGATTGTGTGCCCACAGTATATTGAAAGCATGAACCAAAATCATCCTTATGATTAAGACTAAGACGGAAGGATATGATCCCCTACAGTGCAAATAGGGAAGAAAACTAACTCAATGATGCAAACTGAACATTCATGCCACGCATGTGAACAGAGAATCAGATACTGATTGCATGCAAGTCTCGGTGATAGAGAACAAATTAAAATTCAAATGAAAGCTAAATACAATATGAAAATCTAACTCTAAGAGCAAACAGAAGGCTCAACTCTGAATACAAACATGACCAATGCAACTACATATTTAGCATTAATAGAGAAAGAGGTTTCCCATTTTCTTACCAACCTACAAATGTAGCATGTAAGTATCTAATATTTACCTAACTTTAGCACTTCGATGTGATGTCAGAATTACTGTGTTTGATCTATGACGCGTACATACTTGATAAGCGAAAATATGGTGAATTGAATACATAGTAGATATGCAGATAATCCAATGCTGAACATATACATGTCTGGAATACAATGTCAGTTTCCTCAAAATTATACAAGGACGACTCTCCAAGTTCTCCAAGACTATAAAGAGTCTAGAAGAAGAGGTAAGATATTTTTTTATAGAGAATTGCACTCATCTCTATGTGTCAATCACCATTCCAGTTTTTCGTATTTCTACAGATATATTATCGCGTATCTTGTACATATGTATTTTCCTACATCCAGTACCGATACGGTATCATGGATACCCATTTAGGATAAATCTGAAAATTCTAGCGATAAATCATGGATTTGATGTTGATACTTGTGTTTTGACCCCAACTTTAGGTCCTAGAATGTTGTAGGAAACCCTCAGCTTCCCGAATCCCTAGTTGATGGAATTTCATTGGGTAGCATTTTGGTAAATTTTGGACACTTAGAACCCAAATCCCGAGCCTATTGTCTGCACTTTGTCGGTGCATGTGGTAGACCACTGGTAGGCTGCTAAAGCAATCATTCCTTCTAGCAAGTTCAGTACATGTTCTGATGCAAAACAGTGTATCGTTGGCATGCTATTTGTTCATGATAGCTCCTGATTTTTTGCGTCATTTCGTCACATGGTCATTTAGCCTTCCCCAAAACATCCCCTAGCCTGCCCATTGTTCTTTAGCTCCGGTATTCGAAAATTTGATTAGCTTCCGGGAGCTTTGTCCCCGAACCCCCCCCCCCCCCCCCCCCCCGAGGGGTGTTGCCCCCTCGACCCTTGTCTGCTTACTGGGCAGCGAAACCCCCAAATTGTGTATGGTGATAAAGATAAATTGATTAATAGAACCCGCAGATTAAGTGATAGATTTTGTGTGATCTAATGAACTCTTGAAAACCTGTGTTGGGGTAGGTATAGTGTCTATTGGTTGTATCCCAGATTGGATATTCATGATACATAGTAGATCGAGGAATTATTGATGTTGAATTCGTAATTGATTGACTACCTGATTATCCATGTTCCTAACCTAGCTACATTGTTTTCGTGCTATCTATTGCCAGGATGTCCTTTAAGGTACCGGTCTAGTGATTACACCGAGGTGCTCATGTTTACCTGTTGCACTGCGGTACCTTATTCTTGTCCTAGTTATTATATATTATACCTGTGCGGATATACATGTAATTGGTCGGCAGTAGTAGCGTGAATTAGGAATATGATTGAGTATTGATTTCTGTATTTACGCTCAGGATGAATCTAGGTTGAAATTCATGGAAACAAATTAGAATTCACACCTAGCGTATGCGTACTTCGGTACAACATCTAGGACGAATGATCGTATCCACGACACGGGTTTCATGTGATTCAGTAGGGTTAACTAACTAGATAAAACACATATCATTGGGCAGAAAAGAATCCTGATCTCTTGCTTTTCTGGCTTGCCAGCCCCCATATAATATGACATTTCATTATATTTTTGGGTAATGAGTCAGCATTTGCCCTATAGGAGCTAGAAGTATTATATTATATCCATAGCACCAATCCGGTCACTCTCTTGTGAGGGGTACTGAGGACTGTTACTGAGTATTATTATTTGTGGCTTGGTTAGCCCTATTTAGACAGTGTCCGATTAACGTGTCCTTATTGCATATTAACTGGGATAACCCAAATATAACATAACAAGCCATAAGAGTTGATGTGGTTGTTCTATTAAACCATTAGTTGTATATTATATTACATGTCAGTAGTCTTAGGGATGTACGATGTCCTAACATAGTAGTTCACCCCTAGTCCTTGTTTGGTGTAAGGGTAGATTACTGCCTCGACGATAGACTACGGATCTAGGCTATGACACAAGGTTCCTATATATTATTTACTGATTGGATTTTCTGCATTATTCACTCGTGCTTTCTTGTGGATTTTCTGCATTATTCACTCGTATTGTAGTATATACCCACTTGTCTAGATAGAGTCGTGATCGTATCACGGAATACTGGCATATACTATAGTATGTAGCTGGCCAAGTCATACCCTTGTTTTATGTATTCTGATATTGGGGCGTGACATTATGACATTAACCCAAAGAGTGAAAAGGAATAACATTTCCAGTTTCCTCAAAAATATATAAACGAATTTTGCATCTAAGACTCATCTGAAAAAACTATAGATACTTGTTACTGTGTGCTGTCATTTTATATGCCATATAAACATGTGGTTTGACATTGATGTTGTTCAAGAAACCATTAAATTCTATATCCTGCAAAAGTACGACTTTAAACACACATACATAAACCACACCATACTACAGAAGTGAGAAGACCCCTAAATATGTGCCCGAAAATTCAGAAAGAAGATTTCTAAGTAATGAATAAATATGCTCATAGTTATCTTGAAAAGGAATATGGTCCCAACGTAGAGGGTTGACATCAGGCCAATATACGGCCCCATTATGATGGGAGAAGGCTTACATGATGAATAAATATGTCTAATACAGGTTGATTATCTGCTGAAACAATGAAATTTTATTTCATAACTAAGTATTCAGAAGCTGCAACGTTTTTTAAAGCTCATGTGAGTCCTCTGTTCTCTTTGAATGATGAACTTTTTCTCCCATTTGTAATTTTGATATCACATGGGGGGAAATGTTCAAATTGGTTATATTTCATATGTCCTTGCATTTTAGTTTGTTCATGTGTTAAATCTTTTGGTATTTGTTACCGTCTTAACTTCCAGTAAAAACATTAAGAGAATATAGATCTGCATACAATACAACAACAGCAGGCCTTTATCCCAACTTTTTGGGGTCGGCTGTTTGAATCCGCTTCTTCCATTCGGCTGTGTTAAGGGTCATGCCCTCTGTAATAATGCTAACAAAATCCATATCCTTCTAGATCTGCATACAATATAAAAAGTATATTTTGTCTGTTTTGAGTGTTGGCGGCATGTATTTCAACCTAAGAAGGACGGGCACTCCAAAATTCATGTTGTGTCCGTGTCGTCTCCTACACATGTATTGGGCATGCCCGGGCACTCCAAAATGCACTAGGGACGGACCAAAATAGGTGCCAAATCCGTGTCACCCTGTCTGAATCGTGGCATGTTGAACCCGTGTCCGTGCAACATAGATTTCAACAAAACCATTCTTTTGGCATTAGTTTGTTTAGTTGCATGACTATCCATTCCAATATCGGTTGGCTTTTGCTGCTTCCTTTTACCCTGTCCTCACTTACCCTTTGCCTTGTTGCTCTCCTTTTACCTAGCCCTCTAAAAAGCATTATGATTGACAAATTTGAAAGCTAATTTAGTCATTGTTGGTCATTTTACTACTTATTATGTAATTGGTTTGTATGAGATGGCACTCATACTGTGACCTCAGTCTGCCAATTCCTATCCGCGTATTCACTCATGAAAGAAGATGTTGTAAGGTTTTGGTTTAATGTGCAATAAAAATGCTTGGATTGGTAATACAAGTTTAGATATTTGTGATTACCATGATGACATCTCAATCGTTGCTTGAAATTTGCATCCTTCATATACTTTAGGCCATGATGATAGCATTAGTAATAGCTCCTGGAATTCATCTACACTTGCTAGTCTAGTTGACAATCACTAGGACTTCATTACATTACATTAGGCTTTCACTGTGCATATTAATAATGCATGTTTAGGGTTGTTGCAATTGTGATTTAGGTGTTGCCCTCATAAATGGCCAAATTTTGATTGATTGCAAGACATTGCATACTGATTGGCCTTTATTCGTGTTCAGCATTGAATACAACAAAGAAAGTATACAGTAAACCAATACATCAGATCTCTCGACATTGGTATTGGTTCCCATGCAACCAAACAGACAAATGCGAAAAGCATGCTCAACACTCCACAATCAGGCAGAATGAGCACACAGTTGCTCCCAAGATAAAAAGCTTCTTTTGTAATAATCAATAAAAAATTTGGGGATAAGAATATGCCAATAAATTACTCATTTCTACTGAAGAACAGAATTAACTATTAATACTTCAGCAAGCATCTTAATAAAGGTCGGAGGAACGTAACCCATATTTCAATAGCAAAACCAAACATGCTGGTAACTATAATCGTACCTCCTTAGACATATCATTGATGGCAGCGCTTTCCAATATGAACCTCTCATGCAATGCATTTTCTTCCTCCTGCAGCCTGGAAAAAAAAATTAAGTTATAAGTGGGAATAACCAGAAGAAAACAAATAACACACAACTTTGAATGGTTCAAAATATTAAATAATGACATATATTAGAATATAAAATAACCTTGTGACACTAATCTGAGCTACATCAACTTCATCTTCTATTTCCTTCATTCTTTCCACATGCTTGGACTCTTCAGCCTTCATTTAAAAAGATAGATCAGTTAACAAGAGACGAGGACGGTGGGGGATAAACTATTCTGAAGTGAGAAAAGTGATAAATGCAACAACTGCCTGCTTATGAAGGGTTTAATAGTATTGCTAATTACTCTTACAGAAGCACAAAAATCAAATATATATACTATATTATGGGCTGTCTCTGTAGTATACAGGATGTCTGAAGAGAAAAACAAATCCAAAAAACAAGTCAGCAATAGCATCATACTTGGGTGGAGTTTCATAATAAAGTCACCAATTAGCTAATAAAGTTCAGTTATCTACTTCTACTCATAGCTTCGAAACACCAAATGACCAAAATAGTCTGGTGCCGAAACGTCCAAAAGATAACTCCATTTAACTTCGGTGGAGTTTCAAGTCTCAAAACTCCAACCTAAACCTATCTCCATTGTATGAAACTTTGTTCCCAAACTAGGCCTAAAGGGTTATATATGCAAGCATTGTATTGGCACTGGATTGCATGATAATTTGTAGTTGTGTAATGTAAATTTGAAGGTTCCTAGTTACTTAATGATGAAAAAGCAATTGTTGCAATGCCTGCCAATCAAATGTAACATATTTTATGCATAAATACTCTTACAGAAGTACATATGATATACTAAATTCCAGACATCCCGTGTAGCATATAAGATGTTGAGAAAAATGTCCATGTAAAGCAACATACTTTGAAGTTTGAAATATTGGTGAATCTAGATACATTTTTAGGGTAATTATAGAAATGATTCACCTAACCATCCATGCTACAACACCTGTAGCCAAGCACCTTGGTATATAGCCACGTAAAAACTTTCCGAGTCTCAAGCAATCACCATTAACCCAAACTAGGAAATTACTTACACCTATTGCACACAATTTCAAATCCTAACTCCTTGTATTCGTATTCCACATCTCTTGCAACTTGTTTCAGTTCCTCCTACTATCAAGTCAGCACATTTTTCCTATGTAATCTTGATGAAAGATCACAAATACCTTTAAAGCCTTCTATGTCCTCTTTAAAGCAATCCATCTTCAACTGTTTCTTTTACTGATTTTTATTCTCGTAATGGTTGCAACTTATTCATGGGTACCTAACCATCTATATCATGGAGACTTCAGATACAAAGTATATCAACTTCATAACCTTTATATTATTGTTTAAACTGGATAAATTCAGAGTCTATGAGAAAAGTAATATGTTCAACACAAGTTTTTTGGAGTCGGTGATTGCCTTTTTGGTACCAATCTTTGCTACCTTCTGCAGTATGATTTTCACTTTTTTAGTTGCTATTCAATTATTTCAGCTTGAATTTGGTTTAAATTTTGCTAATGGAAAGTTGAAAATGTCCATTTTAAAGTTTTCTCCCTTACCAATCTTTGCTTCCCTCTGTCCTTCTCCGTAGTGGAAATGAATATTGCTCTAATAACCTAACAATCCCAAAATATGCCAACCCACATGTACATTCTAAATTATCAAGCACTAAAGATTAATACCATACGGTCGCAAAAACTTTTATATACGTCTTTAGTATTCCAGATATCAGACTCATATCATATGGTAATAATTCACTTCATATGTGACGTGTATCACAAATTTCAAAGTCTTAATATAAATTAATAGAATTAGTCTTTATCATAAGTTACAATATGGCTCTATCCATGCATACATATTCGAAGTCTCCCTAATGAAACATACATATTTCAAACTGGGTATTATTCTAACCAGACTTTTTTTGTAACCAGGTTTAAACCCGAATGATCCTATTCATACTGTGTTAGGCCGATATATCAGCCTGTTTGGCCTGCAGAATGCCAATATAGGTCCTGACCAGTTTTCTCCACACCAGTCAGCTATATTGTATTGGTGCTCCTTCAAAAACATTATACAGACTGCTATAACAGCTGATATGACTTACATTAGAAACAATGAGGACAAGCATACATACCATTTCATGTCATGGGTAGTTACCAAATGAACATGAAGAAAGTTGTATGTTAAAGCTTTAGAACCCCTACCCACCCCTTCTCCGGCCTTTCTTGCATAAGGTGTACTTACATAATCATTTACATACTTTAAAAAGTACTAAAGTTAAAAGATATAGGCTGATATCATAGTTTGGGATGGTCCGGGCATGTGAAAAAGACAATCAGATGCACAAATTACGAGTGATAGGTTATTAGTTGAAGGAGTAGCTAGGTCTAAAGCTAGATCTAAATCCAAGAGAACATGGATTGCGACAGTGAATTTTGCCAATGTGAGTGAGGAGAGTGACCTTAATAGAGCTGAATGGAAGATAAGGATTCATGTACCCGGCCCCAAAAATTTGGATAAAGGATTTGGTTAGTTGTTGTTGTAGATAGATCGTCACCAATAAGGTATCCAAGTTTTGTATCGGTCTCTGCCAAAGGAGAAAAGAACTAACCTATATTATCCTCTTGGTTTTTTTTACTTCAACCGTGATCAACGAGATAAAGATGAATAGAGGTCTCTCAGTAAGAACTGATAACATTTTTATCCATCATCATCCAATATTTTCCCATCAAGAACTGATAAGTTTTATATTCGGCTGTCAACTTGACATCGACCTTTGTTGGTGCCAAATTCCTAGTCAAGGTAGTTGCAAGCAAGAGAGGACCTAGCTATAATCCTACAAGGCCAGTTGGTGGGTACCTTTTTATTGAAAAGACAGTACATCAGATAGTGATTTAGAAGCGGGTTAATTAACTGAAGCCGCAAGCATGCAGCTGATCAAGTGCTTAGACAGTTACATGTAAAATATCTGCATAAGTAGTAAGGCTTCTACAAGTCATATATGCCCCCATAACCTTAACTGATACCAGTGTCTTCTCAGTGGCAAATAATTTCAAACTCCAACATCGTAATAATCATCTACGAAGTATGTTAATAAGAACAATATTAAGTTACATTATCCATAAATAAGAAGTAATAAGACTACAAGTTGCTAGTTATCAATACAATTATTCTCAAGAAAAACAAGAATTAACAATCAACAATATCAAATAACTATAAGAAATAAACCATTGTATATATCAATTCTAATATCACTAGTTAGAATAACTAAGAACAAAAATGGAAGAAATGGTACATGAAATGATACGAATAAAATCCGATTGTGTCACGAAACAACAAATAAGACAAAGAAGAGCAAAAGATCAAAATGGAGAACAAAAAAAAGTTAACAAGAAAAAAATGTTGGGAGGGAAAAAGTTATGAAGGAAAAGATATGACACTCTAATCTAGGAGAGTGATGGTCAGCACTCGACAGTATGGATAATCGGCAATAAGATCTCCTCAAGTCGCTAGGTGGTAAGTTTTTCGAAGGGGGGAAGTGAATTAGTACTAATAAATCTTGTCAATATTGAGCCAATTACAAGATCTAATCTCATTAAATCACTATACCACATTCATACAAGAAGCAAACGATTAGGGTGCTAAAAGAAAAGAAGATGCAGTGTTATCTCCATAAAGTGAAGAGGCCAAAGCATCCTAAGGGACTGCTTAATAGACTGTGTAGACTCTTTTGAGAACAGTGATATTAATGCACTTCAAGATTATGATAAGATGATGTGCTGCACCAGTTATACTAAGAATACTTGCTGACATATTACCAACATTATGTACTCAAGATGTCTTAAAAGCAAAATTATGATAAGATGATTTGCTGCACCAGTTATACTAAGAATACATGCTGACATATTACCAACATTATGTACTCAAGATGTCTTCAAAACAATGAAAAGTCAAATTCAATATTAATATGAATACTTATATATTACCTACATTACTATTTTATTTTGTGAAATAAATACCCCTGCTTGTGGTATTTCAAAATCAAGCTTTATCCTCCTTTTCGTTTTGTTGCCAAGAAAGAGGTTTATCACTCAAGCACTACGTGTGGTTCATAGTCTTAGGTTGCTTGTTGTGACCTCTCCCTTGAGAAATAAAGAAGCGGGCCCTCCTTCCTTGTAGCAAGTTCATTCCCCGAGGTTGTGATTTGTAGGATCCCTCGTAGATACATAAGATGAGGAATGTGCCTTCGCATGTATACAAACTCTTTAAGCAACAAGTAAAGCCTGCAATTTCATAACTCGAAGGCATACCTGCCAAAGCTTTTCAACTTTATTACATGAGACCTGTTCATTGTTGTGGATATCGGTATATGGGCGGTATAAAGGTTTCAAAGGTTAGCCTAACCAGTTTGAAGAAATCGGTAATTAAAGAATACAAGCCGTTATACCGGTCATACTGGCTGATATATTTGGTATACCGGGCATATCGAGTTTATAACAGATTTGGACCAGCTAGGTACAAGCCAGTTAGAAACCCTAAAAAAAAAAATCCTAATACACGATTGCTTTCTCTCTGAAAAAAAGGAAGCAGCAGTACATACCTTTTCGGCAAGTTGATGAGATAGCAGCAGCTACCCTTCTCCTTTGTTAAAACAATCGACTCTTCACTTTTGAGATGTTCAATTACTAGAACTGTTTATGATTAGCTATTATATTTATATTAAATCTTTTATTCTTGACACATCTCGTGACATGGCCGGTATTATCTCCTGGTATCCAGTTTTCAGTATGGGACCCCCAACCATTACGGGACCGACATATGATATCAGGAACCTTGGATCTATTTAAAACACCTTGAGATAAGCATCATACATCTCCATGCTCTCTAAAATACTGATCTAACGAGAACTTGGGGCACTCCATTTACTGTTTACATAGAAATCAAAAACTTCAGGAAATGCCAAAACATGGAACAGCTTAGCATATTCTTAAAACAGAAAATAAGTTAACTTAAAAGATTATGTAGAAATAAATACTATAGAGTTGGAACCTGTGTATCTTTCATATGTTGCTGCTGAATATCATCAATTTGCTTCTCAAGCGACCTGACACGACGATTTAATTTCTCAATTGAATTTCTCCCCCGTGAGTTCTCTTCTTCAAGATCAAGCTTCTCTTTCGTAGCCTAAAAGCAATTGCATGCAGAAACTAACATTTAAGAAAAATGACGACTAAACTAAAATTAAAACATAAAGAAGATAAACATAACAAAAGGAGGTGAGTCTTAGATTTACTGTGCTGCAAAGCAAATAATAATAATATATAATTGAAAAAAGTTCAGTTTCACCGTGAATCTTTTTTTTCCAAATATACCCTTGCATATATTTATCAAGTAATATTGTTCATTTAATTAATGGGGACAATTAGGTAATTACAGGAGCCGTCTTTTAGTCTTCCTAAGTAGTCTTAATAAAGATTAGAATAATTACAACAGATGTCTTTTAGTCTTCATAATAATATAATCTATGAGATACGTGCAACGCACGCACGTACATAATAATAATAATAAAGCAGAAGAAAAAAGAGAGAAGTCTACACAAAACGTTCATCTGGAAGATCAAGAAACTTCTCTAATTATCAAGCATATATTTCTTACATATAAGGTTTGTTTGATATTTTAGGTAAAAGTTCCTTTTAAGAATTTGGTGGTACTCATGTCAGTTTTTAAACCAGAGTACTTCAGTAACTTTTTACTTCGGTATTGTATGGATCACCTCGTGAATACTTACATATTTCTGTCAACTTGTTTGACTTTTGTAATGTTGAGGTGAAAAGAACCCGGTTTGGAAATTTGGAGCAGTTTCCTTCACTGCACTAGAAGAATACTTTGGTCCAACCTCTAAAAAATTACTTCGCTTGGGAGCACTTCAATTTTTTATATAATACGCACTTCAAAACCATCTTCCAGACACAATTAACTAAAGTTTCATTACTGAACCACCTTTACTTGAAAAATACTGAAGTAACATGTGTACCGAAACTGGCCCTTAATCTCTCATTTTATTTTGCTTGCAACACCAACCACAACACCATACTTTGCCTAGAATTATATAGCCATCTCCAATTGTTTTTTGCATTTAAAAGATTATAAATATAAATTTAGATAAAATATCTGGCAAGCGAGACACTTAAGCATGCATACCCACTTGCCCATCCATCCATTGCAGTCAAAGTTCCACAATTCGTGAATTTTCATGAAAAATGCAAATAAATGGCACAAGAGAAGGAGAACGAACTTTGTTAGCGACTAAGAAACGCAAACAGTAACAATGTTCGCAAATCACTCACTAGTTTGTGAATGAACAGCGAATAAAAACACAACGTTCACAATTACTCGCCTATTTATGAACAATGACAATGTTCCCAATTGACGGAACAAAAATGAGGCACGCAGCAGATTTCGGTGGGTTGGATCTCCGGATGCCGGTAGGCTCTAAGAGGATTCGAGAAGGGCCCAAATGGAGTTGAAAATGAACTTGATGGCAGCTGACGTAGGAGGAATCGACAATAATTGTGACGGCTCCTAGGAAAAATGTAGGACGGCTCATCCCGTCATTTGGGATAGGAGAAATTTCACGAGGAAGTTGGCAGGGAGAGAGAGGGCTTCAAAGCAAGACTCCTAGTATCGACTAATACTGATTTGTAGCGGTCGTATTGTATCACTTTGGGCATGTCTGATCCGATATTCAACCTCATCCGTACCAGATATTGAAATGGTGGCTCTCTCTCCCGATCAATTTCCCAGTCAATTCGGCAAAGAAAAAGGGAAGTATGACAAAACAATGTCGACACAATGATTCGATCGTGCCATAAATCACTATGCTACAATGCGTCCATAGTGTCACTAAAATTCCTTATTCACACAATGTAACCAATACTACTCGTGGAAGTTGTATACTCCATAACCTTCACACATGTTAACTTTATTCCATTTAACTCTACTCGTGTTGTGCTTAATGTGCTTTATTTTAACTGATGGTCCCAAACACAGGTAAAGGTAGGTTGTGTTAGGTAGCCAACATCTAGTGTTTTATATTGGCGCTCTCTATAAAATGAATCATTAAAGAATATGTGTAGGTATATTCCTTTACTAGTGATGTTTTGCATCGGTCCTTCCTCAATGCGATGAAAAGTAAGAACGGTAGATTAGTAGGTCGTCACTGACGCATTGCATTGATACCACCCTGGTACAATGTCAACTTGTCAATTGAGTAAGAGTGGGTAACAAATAAACAAGGAACTATAGGGTATAGGAAGCAATGAAGTAAGGAGTTGATGCATGAGGGTAGTATTAGATTAGTTACTTGGTACATAGGAACACTAACAGAAAAGGAAAAAGAGTTGGTGGATACAATGATTAGGAGAAAGATTAATACTTTGTCTACAGAAAACTAAGTAGGTAGGTGAAAATCGAAGAATATTGATACTACTGGATTTAAATTTTATATTATACAAGTTTAAAGAGACAGAGAAATGGGATAGGGATACTTGTGGATAAATCATTAACAAATGGCAGCGTAGATGTAAAAAGAATAAAAAATTATGATAATAATAGTTTAGTTACTATTAGAGGAGGATGTTATTCATGATATTAGTGCATATGCACCCCAAGAATGATTACTCGAGAATACTATAAATAAATTTTGGGAACATATGGATAGTTTACTCAACGAGTACTTGGAGGAGAAAAGGTATATTTCGAAGGAGAGTTAAATAGTCATATGGGGGAAGAAGAACAATTATTATAATAGTGTTCATGGAAGTGTTCGGTATAGAATTATAAATGAAGAAGGCGACAAAACCCTTGATTTTCCAGTGTCATATTACCTTAACAAATACGGAGTACTTTGTAATTGTAACCTTGACCTATGAAACACCAAAAATGTCCATGTTTAAAAGGTTGCTCATCTACTTACCAAAAGAATATAAAACAAAATTCCAAGCAGCAAGACAAATGTTTTTATGAATTATGGTTTTGAGTAGCAAGATTCATGCCTAATTAAGATTAAGGGTTTCGGGTATTACTTGCCAACCCACCTTCTTAAAGGTGTTTGGGTTTGGTCTAACGGGTCAACCTGTTTAACCCATTTAATGAATAGGCCGGGTAACATTTGTACAACCACACCTGATCCGTCTCCATTTCCACACCCATTAAAACTCTAAACTAATCATAGTTCATATTCCACTCAACAATCCATTCTTTATTTCTTTTCATCTTCTTCCTCCAACCCCTATCCCCCCCCCCCCCCCCCCACTTCTTTCCTTTCTTCCTCTGCAACCACCCCTTTTCCTCAAACATCCAGCCAACGACATCTTTGAGAGGAGAGGAGGCATAGATGGGAGGCCTGTAGAGACGGCAGAATTGACCTGAACCAATAAGGCTAGGTCTACAAGGGGAAGAAAGGTAGAGAAGGACTTGGGCTTTGTTTTTGCCTAATTTACACAGGTTGACGGATGAGGTCAGGTTGATCCTTTAAATAAAGGGTTCGGCTCAGCTTTACCCTAAACAGGCCAAGTATAAACTGCTCATGTTTGGGTTGAGCCTTAGCAGGTCGACTCGGAAGTTACCCTACCCGATTTCCACCCTTACTTGAGATCCATATGACTATAAGCCAAAAAGAAAACACATAATTTTATGTGTCTGTTAAGTGTCTTAATTCATGGGAATCATGATTAATGATTACATAAGCAGGTTTCATGGACCAATAACAGTATGACATTAAACAAAATCTAGCTTTCAGGAGAAGGACGGGGACAGATACAAAAACGGCTTCAGAAAATCTAGGATATGAACGGCTTGGATACGGTCATGTATACATAAACAAGGATCTATATGTATGTTATGCAACTTGCATCTTATTAATATCTATATCAATGTATGTTTTAGATACATTATGACACTAGCTGGGTTCTAAGAAATTCTATATAGGGCCTGCTGTAAGAGAAATTTTACTTTCTCATAATTCGATTATGTTTGTACAAGCTGACCATGCCAATCATTTCAGCCTTGTGTTGGGACACTTTAGAACATAGACATCAGATGATCAAATTTGATAGGCGTGTCAAGGGAGGACCATGTCAAAGACGAACATAGTCCTCTGGAGGCATGTCTTTAAACTAACAATACTGACAGATCCTATGATAAACAGTTTAGAATACAAGTCGATGTAAGACAAAATAAATAAGTAAATTAATTAATCTATCACTTATAATGTTCTCTTCTGTAATCTCCAACACAAGTGCCATATTAGCATTTTAGTTAATACGATGAATGGATGGATGAAACTAGCAGAAAAATATTAATTATATGAACTGAAGAAAAAATAATGCACTAAGATATTCAAAGCAGTGTATGAGCTAGGAGCCTAGGATATTGGGAAGGAATTATAAGACGATAGACAATTAGAAGAAATAACAGAAAAATATAAGTACTTGAAGACCTCCGGAAGTTAACAAACTACATGATGTTAAAGTTCTTTTTTTGCAGCTATGTGAAAGAAATAGTACACAAAACAGAAACAAAAAAGAAAATGGGCATAAGTATGTCCATACCAATGAAAGGTTCTGCTGCAATTCATCCTTCATTCTTCTTACTTCAGATGTCTTTTCCATTAAAGATGCTATATGGGCTTTCTTGTCAACAAGTAACCCCTTCAATTCCTCCACCTTACCCTGCATAACATGGCAAAGAGAAACAACCAAGACAATCATGGACTTCTCATGAATATATAAATCCTTTTTTTGTCTATTTCTATACTTTCTTCATGATAGTTGAAATACATAATATGTATCCTTCTCAAATGAAAGTCAATGATAAATAATTGGAAAAGAACAATTAAAAAAACAAATATTAGAACAGGTGAAATTATTCACAGTAGAAGTTAAGTAATTAAAAATAGAGGAACAGTAATGAGTTCGAGATGACTAAACCTTTCTTAAGAATAGAACAACATTTCAACGTAAGGTTTGGCTGAACGATACTAAAACAATGAATGTATGATGCTTACTGAATAACGATCGATTCTTGCTTGACAAGCAGGAATACGCTCTTTAAGCTTTTCCAGCTTAGTTTCTTGTTCCCGTATTAGCTTGTCAACATAATAAACCCAAGCCCAGGCCAACTTTTTCTTCAAGTTCTGCAATTCCTGAGCTATTTCTTCAACATGTTCCATGTTCTTAATCTTTTCTTGCAATTCAGATAGTTCTTTCATTACGGGCCTTATCGAAGACTCCAGTTGGTCTATGTATGCATGCGTAGCTTCAAGATGGCTTCTTATACTTTGCAGTAGATCATTTACTTGTTGAAGAAGGGTAGCCTTGTAAAAGAACTGTCAATCAAAGAAACAAACATTTAAGAAGGAAAGTGACAAAAAAAAAAAGAACAGAAGCAGACGTAGTAGTATTATGCACAGTCGACGAATAAAATTTACAGAACTTGGGGATGTGCTACTACCGGTAGATTAAGGGACAGAATGCAGTTTTATATAATGTGGGCTTGCATGTATGTAAGTACGCTGAATGCATGCATGCTCTCATGTAATGTATATGAGGAGCGCTATAAGTTCCCAGGACATGGTGAGCCATTCCAAAACATGATCAGCACTACCCACAATGATGTAAATGCTTTAATTTATAATAAATCATTGTTAAGCCGTGTTCTTTAGACTCACAATGAGAAACATAGGTTATTCATTGGAATTAGAATTTTAAGGATTCGTCCATGTAAATACAGATTTTCCATGAACATGTTATCAATTTATTTCTGGTTGCACTTGTCACAAATTTGAATTGCTTCGAAGATCTTCTCTATTCTTTCTTTTCTAGACAGTGATCGTAGAGTGGAGAAATCGAGAAACCGAAGAGGGAACACTTGGAGGTTGCCCCTAAGTACTTTCTAAATAACACATACAATTGGACAACATCAAAGAGGTGAAACTGCCGGCCAAAGATACTGTATATCAGGCGATATGGAATCAAACTCCCACAAGGGAGCAAAGGGCGGAGGGAAATTTACGCAAGGGTGGGCAATTGCCCACCCTGAATATTTGGAATTAATTATGTATATAAGCATACCCAAAAAGCTTGCCCCCGCTATCTTACAAATTTGCTCAACCACTAATAGATTGCCACATCTTGATGTCAATTTGGGGTAAAAAAGATTTTTACAAAAAAAGAAAATTATTATTATTAAG
Organism: Iris macrosiphon; assembly: GCA_036927795.1. Lineage (NCBI taxonomy): Eukaryota > Viridiplantae > Streptophyta > Magnoliopsida > Asparagales > Iridaceae > Iris > Iris macrosiphon. The sequence goes on along the minus strand of JAYESA010000014.1, from coordinate 30,460,626 downwards.
TGGCGTTCCCCACATGATTTTAGATTGTTAAGCCATATTTTCTCTCTGTATTATATTCTAGCAACCTACCAAATCTCAAACTATATCCTATTTTAAAAAATAAATTTGAATTGCTTCGAAGATCTTCTCTATTCTTTCTTTTCTAGACAGTGATCGTAGAGTGGAGAAATCGAGAAACCGAAGAGGGAACACTTGGAGGTTGCCCCTAAGTACTTTCTAAATAACACATACAATTGGACAACATCAAAGAGGTGAAACTGCAGGCCAAAGATACTGTATATCAGGCGATATGGAATCAAACTCCCACAAGGGAGCAAAGGGCGGAGGGAAATTTACGCAAGGGTGGGCAATTGCCCACCCTGAATATTTGGAATTAATTATGTATATAAGCATACCCAAAAAGCTTGCCCCCGCTATCTTACAAATTTGCTCAACCACTAATAGATTGCCACATCTTGATGTCAATTTGGGGTAAAAAAGATTTTTACAAAAAAAGAAAATTATTATTATTAAGTGGCGTTCCCCACATGATTTTAGATTGTTAAGCCATATTTTCTCTCTGTATTATATTCTAGCAACCTACCAAATCTCAAACTATATCCTATTTTAAAAAATAAATTTTAAACCAACCCTGAAGAGGAATCTTTTTTTTTTCACCAAATCTCCTTAGGTACCATTTAAAAAATCCACAAGAAGAGTCTGTATGATTTTTTTTACCTATCCTTCCGTATGTGTTTTTTTCTTCTGTTTTTTCTTAAAACCTATCTGGAGTGAACTTTTCCATCCTTTAGAGTATGTACTCATAATTGAAAAAAAAAAGTGAGGAAGGAAGTAGGTGTTTTTAATTGGAATCATTTAGAGAGAGAGAATAAGAAGAAGAAGAAGAAGAAGAAGGGAGTTGTCAATTAGAAAAGTCTATCCAGGTACACATTCTTTAGTATTTACATCTTGTTATTCTAATTATTTTAATTATTATTTCATCTATAAGTTTGTTTTTATATTTTATAGAGAGACAAAAATCAAAAGGATCAAAAAGAGAGGGGAACTTTTGGATTTCTTCCTCCTAATTCCTAAACAACAGTTAACAGGTTAGTACTTTTCTATTATTTGTTATATTTCTTTCTAATTTCTTCTTTTTTCTTAAATTGTTTGATATAGGTTTGTACATAATCTATTTGCAAAGAGGATCTTCTCATTCTCATCAGTTGCAGGGTTTGGTGGCCAGAAATTGACTTGGCTTCGCCAAAAAAGGCCTCATCTCCAAAGCCCGGCTCGCGAGGCGTCCCTCTCGCTGTAGGGAATTCTCCCTCTCGCCTCGCTCTTGCCTATTCCTAGGGGGCCATTGGATAGGTGATGGCTTGATCAGGATGGATGGGGAGAAAGTGAGGGCTATCAAGGCAAGCGACAGTGAGATTGCCCTCAAAAATAAGGCGGAGTTTAGGTCTACTATCTTCGATGATTTATCAAAACAACTCCTCCTCCCCACACCCCACACATAGAAATCCTCGCTCCGCCCCTGCTAGGGAGTATAATCAACATAATGCCATCATAGAAACAGTACCTAATATTGGCTGGAACAAGCTTCTTTGTCATCATCAGCTAGTTCCTATTATATGCTTCCTTTGTTTGGAAAGAAGTTCCTTTACAAGTAATTGTGCATCAAAATGTAAAGGTTTTCATCTAGCCTTCTACAGTTCTACCTCCATTGTTACTGTAGGTTCAAAAAAATTCAAATTGCAAAAAATACTCACTGCTGCCTCTACTAGGAGTAGAAGACGTGTCTCAGAACAGTACTAGCTGATCATCCTCTTGGACCATTACCAGTGACTGATTATACAATTATCCTAAATCCTTAGCTGAGCAAATTAGACATGAGTGCCTCCTCGAAGGGCTTCCTCCTGTCACTCATAAGCCTACATGGTATGAGCAACTGTTTCCAGTGGTTCCCTTCCACCGCTTTGTCCAACCAAATCAAACTCTGATACGTTCCTCAAGAGTCCTGGTTCCAGAATCATAATCACATCCATATAGCTGCTAATGGAACAATTGTACCATTCATCAGATAGCCCTTTCACTTCTATTTATAAGAATTATTCACTTTGCAATTATTTGATGCATGACTAAAGTTTTGAAAAAGGATCTCTTTTTTGTAGAATTTTTAAGTTGTGGATGCTGTGTGCGTGTGTGAATAACAACAAAAGTTACCTTAAATTTGTCTTTATCATTCCCAGAATGCAGAAATTCTCTGCTTTTGTCCTGGCTCATAATCACGCATGGATTTTCAACATCAATCTGAAAATTACCAACAGCTTAGTACAGAACTTAAAATCTTATGAGTTATAAATTATGCATTCTCAGAAAGGTTGCATCTGTGAACTAGCAACAATAAGAACATCAATTTAAGAGATGCCGTAAGAGACTATGGAGAAGAAATACCAATTACAATATCTAACTCAAAAGATTCTCCGGAGCTATGTGGCTCTTTATTGTTCATATGCTTTGTGTGTACTCAAGTGTTATTAAAATAGACAAGATCCATGAGCAAAATAAACCTAAACATAAGAAACAGTTGAAAGAAAGAGAAATTGTTGCATCGGGTCCAGATATCAATCATTCTTGTAGAACCTCGTTAACCTGTACTAGATTACATCAGCTGAAAACTACATATACATTCTAAAATGCAGCATGTAGAACCTCGTTAATTTGTACCATAATAATAATATGTAAAAAAATTCAAGAGTTTCATTCTCAATTTAGAAAGCCCTCGCGGAGTCGCAGTGAACAGGGTGCCAGCTTTCGCCAAAGGTAAATTCCCCTGCTTTTGATTCACCAAGAACGATAAAAGACGAGAATCTTTCAGTTGAAATTGCAAGGTGCTACAAGGTAGACGCAAAAGCCGTAGGAGGTGACACCATCATCAGAAAAGAGTACAGACTTTTGCTGGGAGGACAAATGCAGAATGTGTTTTTTTGTTGCAGCCACATTTGTTGCCACACAGTTGATCCACATTCCTCAAACACCAACCTTGTGCATCGAGAAAGTTAATGACACAATGCTTGGAGGGAGGAGGTGTCAAGTGGTTGGGTGAAGTGGGAGGGGGAGTGCAAGCTGACAATGGAAATAAGCTTCATACATTCACAGAAGTGCAGGCAGACATGATAGGCCATATGTAAATATGCAGGAGGCAGCATTGTCATGGATACACAAAGAACATTAATTGTATTCTCGACTATAGTCCTCAATTTTAATGGTTCATGATGATGTCAGAATATGTCACTTATTGCAGATAACTAGTGCTAGTTAGTGAACATCTACAGCATGTCAGTTAACTGATACGACTAGTTACGAACCAAAGCTAGGAGAGCAAGTGAAGTCATATATATACAATCAGTTTCTATCAACGCCCATGTTAGTAAATCAGAATAATTACATTCATAGTTATACAACCAATAAAATACTCTAGCACAACAATCTGATTACATCCCATTTCTGTATCAGAGCTGAAAAAGTATTTAAAAGATTTTATATATATATATATATATATATATATATATATATATGAGAGAGAGAGAGAGAAACCAAGCGCTCTTAGCTCCAGTGGGAGCAGCGCTGGTATCCGGACCGACTGGGTGGTTGTTCGAGCCACGGATCTGCGGACTGGCTGGGTGGCTGTTATAGCCACGGATCCGAATATATATATATATATATATGAGAGAGAGAGAGAGAGAGAGAGAGAGAGAGAGAGAGAGAGAGATGTCCTCCATGACACACCCCACTTTGGTAGGGAAGAGCTTGCAGACACCCACATATATTACACAGATACTTTGAGGAGAGAGAGAGATGTCCTCCATGACAAACCCCACTTTGGTAGGGAAGAGCTTGCAGACACCCACATATATTACACAGATGCTTTGAGGAGAGACAGAGAGAGAACTGCAGGAGGCACTTCCAAAGTAGTAAAGGTTCCTACTTAAAGAAGGATATCCCAAAATCATTATGGCAATTATCTATCCTACAACTGTAGTCCCACTCAACCCCCTACCACCAACCCACATCCCCCCAGCCGCACCCTCGAGCAAAAAAAAGTATTCTCGACTTCTTCACTGCCTCTCCTTTACAAGTGTGAACTATCCCTATAAGCTTCTTTCAATCAATAAAATACATAGCCATTCCTATGTATGTACCATCGTTCACAGTATTTGTATTAGAATTGGTGTCAGACATTTCTTAATGGCAGTGGTTTTGAATCGGTTGGTTTTGGCATTTTCGGCTGTTTCGGTATTGGTCTCTGTATTGGCTGATACCGTGAACTGTGGTATGTTCTTCGTCTTGACACTTGATACTCCCTCCATAGTTGTGCCCTATCAGACAGTCAGTACAAGTACTTTATAAATCCTTCCCCCAACGCTTTCCTCCCCTCTGGTGCATTCTAACTATTTCAACAATAGTATTATTTTATTTGTAATCTCAACAATAGTATTATTTTATTTGTAATCTTATGGAGTGTTGATCCTTTCACAAACCATACACATTGGGCACAAATAAAGTTCAAAATGAGAAAGAACAAAATGATATGAACAATCTACTAAGTAAAATCAACAAGTCCAGTGGTCAAACTCTTATCACGGCATGGGGAAAAGGCAATGTGAATTTCACAAGAAAGATCCAATCAATAGAGGAACTATATACATGGACAATTACTTAGCCTTGATGTCTGAACACAATTTGAGTTAAAGATACGATCGCATATCAACAGATGTTCTGACCTTTGATACTACCCACAAGGACCAAGTATAGCATGCAATTTAATCCATTTATTGGAGTACATTAGAGTAAATATCATTTGCCGGTCTGCATGTCACAGATGTGCCGTTAGTAAAGGTGGTCTATCAAGTTGTGTATAGGGTTTCTGTGACCTGGTTAGTACCAATGTTTAGCAACTATTCAAAACAAATGTTACCTAAGCTTATGCTATAACGGCATGAACTTATAAATTGCATATCAGTCATGTGTACCATATATAAAGAAAGGTGAGGGGCCTCACCAATGTTACCAGGATCGTGGGTAGCTTTGGTACGTGATACGGGTACGGATACGCGGTACGGTACCTCAGCCGGTACGCGGTGCGGTGGGGGTAGGCTTATTCGGTACGCTATTTGGGGTCGATGTTCGTTTTTATCTGGGCCGTTCTATATACAATTATATAGAAGTATACACCAAATATCCTAAGTTCATAACCAAAGCCATCAAAATCCAAGAAAGGAAAGCATAGACAATATTCTTGTAACTAAACCAAATATCATAAGTTCATAACCAAAGCCATCAAAATCCGAGTCGCTAAATTTGACGAACGGGCCGCGAACGCACCCCGTTCGGGGTCGTTCGTCCCAATTCGTGGGACGTAGGGGGGGTTGGCGAATTAGGCAACTATGGGCCTCACCATATAATGCTTTATGCAGAATTAGATTCTTGCATATATCAGTCTATAACAACCAAATGAGTTTTGAAAACGATGGAATTTAACGATAAAAGTACGATTCATCTATTACTTATCCCTAGATTAAATTAGTAAATATCTAGAGAAGTGGATATCCAACAAACTAATTGTGGCCTCTAGGCCTTATCAGATCTCTCCTGCCGCTGCTCTTGGATCTGATATTGCTTCACGGAAATGCCAGAAGACATGGCTAAAATTATAACTACTCTGCTATTTAAGATAAGCATGGTTCTTTTGCTGTTAGGTGGGTTTGATGGAGCATGTAACATGGGGATTTCGAACAGCTCAGAGACATACCGTTCAGCCAACTCAACACAGCTGCTCTAAAGTCAGTTAATAATTCGACAGGAACAACCAACAGCTGTAGGATTTACGATCGATTCAAATTCAAATATCCTTTGCTTAGTGTCTAAAGATTCATTCTGATAAAATTGAAAAAAAGGGACTTGGAGAAAAACACGACATGAACATCCTAAAAGCTGACTGCTCGTCACTTCCTACAACACAACATTTAGTTTAGTGGTATCTTATATCAACATGAAGTGAATGAGCTATTACAACTAAAACACCAAGACATTATACAGAGGTGGAATAGAAAAGGTAAATAATTTGCATTGTGTTATTTCACAAAAGAGTTCGATAATCAATCATATTAACTTGGAATTATCAATTCAAGACAAAAAGATGTTAAAACTTACTTTTGATGGATCTACTTTTATTACTGAGCTATGAGTGGATCTGTTATTTGATGAGATTTATCTCGGGCAAGTAAAAGATTGCAGGGGAGAGAGGAAGAAGGTATACATTCAAAAGGTTGCTAAAGTATACATGAGAGCTAGTAATGCTATGGAGAATATGGTCCTTGATAGAGCTGGATTAAGCAGACAACCCAAAAAGTTTGAGATTATGCCCCCAGATATGTTTTCTTCGTTTTGACTTGTACTTAATACAGTAAAGATATGAGCCATAACGAACAAAAAAAGAGAGAAATTACACAATTAAATTGCATTTGAAATAAATTTAGAAAAACAGCTCGTTGAGTTCTTGAAATATCAGACACAAAGTAAAAGTTAAGGTACTTGAGATTTTGTTCCGTTAAAAATATCTCCTGATTTGCATCTTCATGATGGAATATTCTTTTAAGGAACTGCTAAGCCAATGAGCAATTTTATTAACAGATCCAGTTCTAGTAACAAAATGTCTTGGAATTGATATGATAGAAGATAATGTGAAATGAAGCTACAACAAAAACTTGAGCTTTGTATTAAATCACTTGAAAGCTGATTACAACCTTAGGAGGCGTACATGAAGAGGAAGAAACTGAAAAATAAAAACAAAATTATATAGTACATGAAATTTTGGTCTTCAATTGAAATGATCGAAAAAGAAATTTCATCTCATCAGATTTATATACCCTAATTGGAAAAAAGAGAAAAAAAATCAAGGCAAATGATAACTTGTTTTTCTATCACATAACTCATAGGTCATTTCTGCAATTGAAACTTGCCCGGGCATTTTGGTCCAAAGATTGACTACATCCCTCTTGTTTGAGGGCAACATTGACTTCTCCACTATATCCTCATTCCTTTTCGTCGGAATAATACAAATATTAACCCTCACCAACACTATAGAGTTTTGGTGCAAGGTGCACGGACTTTAACATGGTATCAGAGCAGAGCAACCCACGTTCCTCTAGCGCGCAATTTTACGTGGGTTTTATAAAATAAAAAAGTAAAAAAGTAATATCGCAGCATGAATCCACCTCTGCCCAAAATGGGCCTCGACCTAGGGGCGTATTAGAATAATACAAATATTAACCCTCAATCCGCACTAACACTCAAAAGTTTTGGTGCAAATGGCAGGGGCTTTAACGCTTTTCATGTGCTACAAATAAAGGACCTTAATATGAAGAAGTAACTCTTCCATTGGCGTTGCTTCACCCTAAATATTACCTCAAGCATGACAAATTTGTAATGCAATCTAAGAGAAGCCGAGTATATCAGTATATCTTGATGAATCATACGAATATATGTGACAATAAACAAATAAGTATACAACTTTGGGACAATAATCCCCAATATCACATTAAGCTGGTGCTAAGGGTAATAAGTGATACACTCACATTGAAATGTTCCACAAGTTCACGAAGCTCATCTCGCCGCTGAGCAACCTTTCTTCCTATTAGAAACAACTTACTCAGTAATGTTGAACTAAATAGAAATAATAATCGTTGAGTAGAAAAGATAGACGGGGGCTACATGAAAAATGTTATTAAAAAAAGATCAAACATTGGCTTTTAATCACACAATAACTGATAAGTATACAATTCAATGATATGAGTTGGTTTGATCAACTACATGTTCCACATCTCTGAAGTTGATTTAAGGTTTAGTTTCCAACCAATTAGATTCAATACTACGAACGTAGACAAGACGGCTTCTAGTGTCCTTGACTGCCACTTTATATACTTGGCAATGCCTTTCAGGATAGAAAATGCATCTCAACATAGCAAATGTACCCTTGATATCTTGGAAGACAAATTGTAGTAATTATCAAAACCTACATAGTATTGCATAGTATGACACGATAAATAACATTATGCCAAAGTAACTTTCCTCTACATCTTTGTCTGTTGTCCCTAATTAGACATTACTAATGTTACATATGCCATGATCCGGGTATGGGTATTGGTACTTGGAACTCTACTTGGTTTGTGGCACAAGGGAGTAGGCTTAACCAGCGAACCATTTGGGGTTGTGGTTCATCTTTTATTGTTTTCACTCTGCCTATTTGATTAATAATTTCAATAAACTGAAGTTATTGAGCTTCATCTTTTATGAATAAGCACATTTGATGATTCGGATCACCACTTTTGACGACCAATCAGGAACATACGGTGTTTAGGGTCACGGGATGTCTAATGCAGTTCGAGTAGGCTAGTGAGCATGAGGGGCGGCAGAGTGAACCTAGTAAAATGGAGATGACATTTTTGTTTAATTTGTTGAATTTCTCGATACTTTCTTTGGTCTTTTGGAGAGATTTTCCATCTCTGTTTTCTAAAGTTTTTACGAGTTATACATTGTTTAGAAATTAGAATATACAACAAAATAGTTTTTTTTTATGTAAACACAAATTACTAATTGTTAGTCAAGTTATTATCGGTGCAATGATGTTATACTTGTGAACAATATCATTCTGTAATACTATTGTTATATTTTTTTGCTCTTAATTATCGACTTTATGATGGCCTGGCAACTAAGATGCTTGACGCTTTGGTACTCAATGTTCAACTTATCCATATATTTCTTTTCAATCAAATATTATACGGAATAATATATCTATGATATCCAACACGATACAATAATCAAGAAAAACAATAAAGGATTTGATAACCTAGCTAGCTAATGCAAAAATATGTTCTACCTCAAGAAATTTATGACCGTCCAATTTCAACCCCAACATATCTTTATACCTTCTCCTTCTTAATGCTAAATTCATTTTTGAAGGTGGCAGATGTACACGTAAACTAGAAAAGCGATAATTTGTCTTCCACTGCACTACATAAATAAAATCCTGATCAGCTCCCCACAACTTTGCAGTATCGCCTGATAGGAGTTCATACGGCCGATACCGATATGATTTGGGCATGTCCCCGATCCGATACTGACATCGGAGGTCTCTTTTTTAGTCATTTCGGCAAAGAAAATTGAACGAAAAAGACCAATCAATAAGAGTATAAAAACATAGTAACTTGTAAAAGCATATAAAAGAAGAAAACTTATCTATCGCACCTAAATTAATCGGCAAGGCAAGGGTGACTACTATTTCGCTTAGTCCCAAAGTTACTAAGAAGCAACACAGAAAATACTTAAATTATGCCTAAATATATAAAATATTTTTTCTAAAATTTTAATCATTTATTAATAATTAGTATTTCCCAATACCAAAAAATTCGATACTCCGATCCGAAACCGCCAATAATGTCGATCCAATACTCATTGGAAGGGTGACCAATTCTGATACCAATACTACGAACCTTGGATAGAAGAGGGTAGTGTTTCATTGACCATGACTAACAAAGAATGGGATAGAGGAGGCAATCAAAGCTTAAGAAGCTAAGAAAGCAGAGAAGCTGGCAAAAATCAAACAGGCTCGACTTGCTCCAATGATGAAATTGAGTTATCGTAAGAATTCAAATTCCTCCCAATGAATATGCACATATGGCAGAAGAGAAATATGATAATCCACCAAAAGGAGAGGAGAAGGGCATCAGGGCTGCAACACGGAATTGGGAAGGATGTTAGTGATCTCATGAGACATTGTAACAAGTATAATGATAATGATAATGATCCTACCTCTATAGTAGTACTGAGTAACTATGGTCTTTCCAGTTAGAGTACAAGGCGATGATAGGAACTAAGGGCCTGTACATATTTTTTTACTTAGGTCAATAAAACCAGCTTACCTTTTCAAAAAAATATACTCGGAGTAACAGTTAAACAAAGGCAGAGGAGTTAAAACCAGCTTACCATTGCAAATAAACATTTGTCTCATACTATTTGAAAATAAGTAAAACCAGAGGAGTTAAATGAAAGTTATTGCAAAACAAAAGATTAGGGGTTGGACTGGTTGGAGATGCACCTTTCGTCCTCGTCGTGAATTGTTCTCGTGATCTGCGTCATTCTACTCTTCCTCTCCGACGGTGTTTCCCTCTCGCCCCCTATTCGCCCCCGCACCTACAACGATTGTATCATTGACGTTGATCACCACTTTGCCTTCCAAGCCCATGCCAACTCCCCTTCCTCAAATCCTCCTAACCCCAACGATCCCTCCATTTCTCCATTGTCATCATAATTGTCCCGGTTCCTCTTCTTCCAATACCACCAGTGTTGCCTCTGACTCCGACTAAAGCTCACCGCTGCCTCGAGATCCAGCAGACCGATATAAGTTGTCCACCTTATTTTTTGTTCAGTTGAATTGGGTATTGTCACCATTAACTAAGAGGAGGATCTAGTTTTATTTGTGAATAGTAATAAGCAAACATATGAATTAATCCCAAACGTAGTAGATTTGTTATGTTAATTGTTTGAGAAAAATGGTCTCAAGGTATTTGAGGTAGTATGTGATGTCTGGAGCGTTGGCATAGGATAGAATTTGCCAAGAGGATTACCCAATAGTGATTTCTTTCTTGAGCAAAAAATTAAACAAGGCTCGGCAAAAATACTCTAATTGTAATGAAGACATGAGGGTTCTCTATTTACGTCCAGTCCTTGAGGAATTTGTGACGTGTACTAAAATTGTCACACCCTATGTTATTTTAATTCCATAAAAAATTAGGGCAATGACATGCTAAGCAGGTTCATTCAGAATTCTACCCGTTCTCAAAACAGTACGCAAATTTCAAAAATAGAAACCAGTAATACAAGTAGGATGTACTTGGTTTTTCACACCATGAGTCTGCAAGTTGTTGGGTCAGCTCATCGCAGGCTTATCCTACTTGTCACGATTTTCACAAACATATGATGTTCTGATTGAAGCTCAACCACACAATCATTAGCCAGAACCTTGCAAGAAAGTAGCATGTACTTTCTTCTAGGTCAAACTCGTATCTTCAGGAAACACAACTCAATCGTAAGTGGACAGCTTTTCTGTGATGATACATTTTATAAACTGCAACAAACATGTTGATGCATCCCATGTTGCTACATTGCGTCTAAGGGTAATGTGGTTGCATGGTCTTCCTAAGACTATTGTTTTAGATAAGAACGGGAGATTTATGAGGTACTTTTGGAAGAGCTTTGAAATAAAAATCAATGTGAGATTAGATTTATGAGGTACTACTAATTACTAAAGTGAAAAAAGGATTTCTCACTCCCTAGCAATACACAAGAACCACTCTCCCTGCACGATAGGTCCACCCCTTATTATAACCCGCCTTAATCTCCCATATAACCAGCTGTCCAGGAGTCCCTTTACCTTCAATCCAACAAAAGCCCAGGTTTCAAGAGTTCTATTACCGAAGCTAGAATCTAAAGTTCACTGTACAATCCCAGGAAGCACGGACACTCCAAAAAATGATGTCATAACCGCTTAGTGTCTCGTGTCCACACGGATTATACATGCCAAAGACACTCCAAAAATAAATTAGGACATGACAAAATTGTTGCCATTTGAGTCTCGTCTGTTGGACACATCATATTCGTGGCCGTGCAACATAGTCTACATCTAATCTAATCCACGTCTTACATTTACGAAATTAAATTAGCCTAACAAAAGCAAGAAATCAGGAAAATGTTACCAAGGAAAAAAGAGGGAAAAAAAAAACTTGCACAAAAATGACGAATTCAGTCTTTATGTGCCAAAAATTGTAGCATTGTCGATAAAGTTGTTAACAAAATTCCTGATACCTCTCCAATCCTTGAGAACGAGCGAACTTGACGACTCCGTAATCCTGCGCTCGACAATTATCATGTCGCCGTAAGCCTCAGGCTTGAAAGCGTCCTCGCCTCGATTCTTCAGCTCCACATGAACAGCCGCATAACTACAATAACCAAATTTTAGGAGACAAATCCAAAAAAAAAAGGAAAAAAAAAATTTGATAGAATGATTGTTGTTCGTTCGTTCGTCAATCTTGCCTACAACCAGTCTTGATGAAATCCTTGAGAGTGGAAGCCCTCTGGGTGCCTCTCGCCCGGCACCCGAACGCGACGCACAGCGCCGTCAGAATCGCGCTCTTCCCACCTAAAAAAAATTAAATATATTACAATTTTTCTAGGGTATTTTTAGGGTTGGGGGGGGGGGGGGGGGGGGGGGGGGTTAGTGTTGTGTTGAGCGTACTTCCATTCTGGCCGGTGATGAAGTTGACGTGGTCGCCGAGCTCGATCTGGATACTGCTGTGGCACATGAAGTTCTCCAGTCGGATCCTCGCCACGGTCCCCGTCCTCGACCCGATCCGGCTCCCTGAGGCTTCCTGGGAGGAAACCCTAGGTTCTTCTTCTTCCATGATTGAGACTTGGAGAGCGGAAGAGGAAGGAGAAAGGTTCGAACTCAATGGGAGAATTGGTAGGAAAAGGGATGGAAAAGGGGAGAGGAAGCCCGCCAAAATGGTATGGTAGGGTACCAGTAGAGAGGGTTTTGCCGAGCAAGCCAAACAAAATAGGAAACTGATATATGGCTCCCGGTCTGTGTCCGCGGACCACGGTGTACGATTTCATTGCCCTCTCCTATTTGTTTGGACCCGTCAACGAAATCTTCGTCAATGGAACGTTATCACCTGGCCGACGGTCACAGCCCAGGATCACAGATCGCAGTCAACGTAGTGCGTCCAACAAAATAATAGTAATGATCTAATGGGAGTTGAACCCACTCTACGCAAATATATCTGATTTGGGATTTGGGCGTTCAAGTTTGAATTTTGTCACATCATGCGTTCGCGATATCGGATACGGGTTGTGAGCACATCCAGCCTACGTTACTGTTAACAGCGGTCGTCAGCTATTCTACACCTCGATAATCACCAATTGTTCATATTTATTTATCTTTTTTCCATCATAGCACTAGAATACGAAAAATATCCAGATACAGTCACACATTGCCACATCCAATAGTATAGTTTTGATACAGTGTATAATCATCACTCCGGAGACAAATCCGGTAAAGTAATCAACATCATACATGACTCATCAAATATACATCAATCCATACAACTAACTATCTAAGTCCTCCAAGTGGTCTCCCGATCCAATGTCGATCTTCTATGTCGTAACATGGGTGTCAACGATCCAATCAGGAAAGGAGCAAAGTATATCCTCGTACGAAATATTGCACCATACAAAATAAAATAATAAAAATAAATGCAGAAAGTTGAACCCGGTAAATGCAACTGAATGCGGTAATGTAATGCAACATACAATAATATAAACTATGAGAATTAGACCATAATTACTACGTTAATTGAAGTCATTTTCAATATGTGGACGGCTAAGGTTAGATAACGACTTGGCCAGGCTCGAGCATACGTGCAGTGTATGTAAAGCTACGATTCGTACAAGTTATAATTCGTACAACAATAGGTTTAGCCACATATCTACTTAAACTTTTCTCTCTCCATGGTTCAGAAATCAGAATCAGATACATAACACGGATACAGAATCAAGTACATGAATCTCATCGTGTCAGAGTCGTATCACAATATGCAATATGCAACAAGACTAGAAATACAAAAACTTGCATGTATTAAGGAGAAACATAAGTACGGAGTACTTGCCTCAAGTCCGAGTTGACGTTGCTCCTAGTCCAACATATTAAAATACAAGACTTTTATATATATATGCTTCTGGGTTAGAATGGGTGGTAAATAATTAATTAGGAAATAAGATATTTGGACTTATTTTGTGGAATTTAAATTGAATATTAACTTGCATATATATATATATATATATATATATATATATATATATATATATATATATATATATATATATATATATATATCCAAGCAAAAATCTGAGCCCAATATATATAAGAAGCTTATTTGAATATTCCTACCAGTTTTATCTAAAACCAATTCCTTATATACTAATGTCAACAATTGTTAATTAAACCCCAAACTTCTTCAGTCTAAATATGTTGTGTCAATTGAGATCAACTAATTCTCATTTATAATTATGTCTGCTGAAAGCCTATGCAGAACAAATAAACATTCTTGAACCCAGCCCTACTTCCCTGGTCCAATTCAAAGCTTACGGCCCGGTCAACTCATTCCTACTGAGCACTTGGATGTGGACCAAAGTCCAGCAACGATCGGTCCGGTCCAGTTCAGTTTGACTCAGCCCAAGGGCTCGGTCCAGATATCCTTTGGTTACTACCCTGAAACCAAATTCAAATTCACAAATACAACAAACCTAATATAGCTGTTTGAGTTTAAATTTTATTGAACACTATCCCTCCTCATCCACTGTGATTAACACAGAGTTAGTATCCTCTCAAAACAGTGTCGTTATGAGCATGTGTCGGTCCAACACATTAGCACTCGACTAGTTTCTAAGATCAAGAGGAGAAATGTTAGGCTTATACCTTGACAGTGCTGAACTAACTCATGAACATAGTCGAGAGTCCAGATCTGTCGACACGTATGTCCCCGTGTCCGATACGAGCCAAGAACCTGTCAATTTGAATAGTTACGGTTCTTTGAACATTTATTCAAACAACTTGTGTGCGTTGTTCTTGAAATCGAACATCAACGAATTTGAATTCATCTTGGTTGATCTATGTGTCAGAGATAAATTCAAAATCGATGATCAACAAGAATTATTATACTCTAAGTCATCTGTTCAAAATCGAATCAGAAGTGGAAATGACATCTTACCGATATGTTAAACCTCAAGCTCGGGAAGCACAGTTTTTGTCGATGATTCCTAGCTCAGAGTTCGTCGTCGACTACGTTCAGTTGACCGTTGTCAATCAACTCGTCGTCGATCGAGGGGTTCAACTCGAAAAGAACTCAATTTGATCGATAAACCATTGCTCCTTCGATCAAATCAGGACAAAAATCAAAAAAAAAATTACTAAACAAAATTAATCACTAAGTGCAAAAATCTGAACTTGTGTTCGTTCTTATGTTCAATCATAAATTTGATCGTTACTTTGAAAGAACAGAGAGAAGAAATCGCTATTCGAGACATTCGATCGGAATCAAAACGAACCCGATTCGAAAGAAAACTCACCGTGGCTTCCAGTCGGTGGAGGAATCAACTTCGCCTCAACTTCGTGGCGGAGCACCCGTTCGCCACCGTCTGCCCGGAGTTCGTCGAACTTGCGACGAATGAAGGAAGGAGAGGTATCGGTCGGGCAAGGTTTCACCGCTTGTCGGTGATGGAGAATAGGAATTGTAAACTCCCTCACCCAAAATAGGTATTTTGTGTATATTTTATATTATTATATTTATTATAGATGTTGAATTTATTTAGAGTATTCTCTTAGTTAATTAGAAAATAAATTTTTTTAGTATATTTACTTATATAAATATTTCTTTAGAATTATTTTTAGGCTATTTTAGATTATTGGGATTTTTCCATAATTTTTAGTTAATTAAAAACTAGTAACACTAATTTTCTAGGACTTTAAAGAATTTATTTTATGTTCAAACTTAATTTAAAATATCCCAAAATTTTATTTTATGTTCTAAATAGTCAAATATATTTTCTAGAATTTTCTGAATATTTTAGTATTTATTGGAAGTTATTTAGGCTAATAACTAATTTTTAGGACTTGTAGAATTTATTGTGCAATCCCAGGAATATAGAATGGACCCATGTTATTTTCTAGGGTTTATAATATTATTATATATTTTCTGAAATTATTTCAGAATTTTTGGAATAAATTTAGTATTTATTTTTAGTTATATGGGTAAAACTAATGTTTAGAGCTTCTCCTAATTATAGTAGAAAATCTATGAATATAAAATTATCCCAAATATTTTTCTAGAGTTTTAAATTCAAAATATATTTTTTTGTAATTTTTTCATATTTTTATGATTAATTTTAATATTTATTTTGAGTTATTTAGATTTAAAATGACTTAAATAATGTTTTGATAAAGGCAAATCAAAAACAAATAATATAACAAAAACTATCCAATCAGATTCTGACATGTGTCAACCTATAAATATCCTTTCAGCCGCAGGTACATCCCTATATATATATATATATATATATATATATATATATATATATATATATATATATATATATATATATATATATATTATAACCCTAATTATCTTATTATTTTAGAGAGAGAGATTTTGGAGAATTGCCATCTAGGGTTCCTTCATCTTCCACAAGCCATTGCGCATAGCTCCGGACTCCAAACGAGGCCTAGTTTCTTGTGTTAGAAAGATATTGAGGTTAGCTTTCTGATTATATAAATTGTTTTACAAAATTATGAGTATTAAATTCTGGAAAATTCGTAGAGCACAGCATGTCCGAAAATAGACGTGTTTTAATGTTTTCGCGATTTCGGGAGAACCAGGAATCAGAATCATGAACCGTTTAAATTTTCGGAAAGCTAATGTCTAGATAATTGACATATATTTTTCTTAGAATTTAATTCAAAGCATTTATGTACTTTTAATTCTGTAGAACTTCTAGGTTAGAATTTAACTATCGTTGCACGATACGGAATTTGTATGTGCCATAATTCCCAAACGAATTTGAATTCGGATGAGCTATAAATTCCAGCATATTTTTTATGCTGAAATCTACAGGAAATCGTGCATGAAAGTTGAGTTTGTGTCGGTTGACTTTTCGGTCAACAGATCGCCTCGATTTGCGTGCCATGAGTCTCGAGTTGATAAAATTTAGTTTCTTTGAACAAAATTTAAGAATTAACATAAAAATCAGAATAATAAGATTAAAATAGGATTTTAGAGTAATTATTTTAGAATTAAATAAATTAAAATAAATTATCTTTTGACGTGATAAATTTGTAATACATAGGCTATTTGGACTGTGACTTGGACTCTGATTCATACCAGCAACAGGACCCCAGACGAGTACATTCTCTGACAGTGTTCCAGTAGGACGTAGTATTTAGCCACCACGATTAGTTTACATCAGACCCTGAGTCGGAGAACCCAACGCGCGTTCATACATTTACATATACGCAAATATTATTCAGTTTGGTATATATATTTATGTACGTAATTACTATATGTATTCCAATAATTATGTAAATAAATTGATGGTTATATTATTATATAGTTATATGAATATATATGTAAGTAAATGCTAATTGATAATTATGACTAAATATTCAGACTGTACGACCCTAGGACACCGTGGACTATCACATACTTACCTTGACCATGTTGACCCTAAGAACTTGTGAATTTGTCCGCCTTGCGTACATTAACGTACTGGCATAGACACATGTCAGTTGACTGACTGATTTCGTACAGTACTTGAAGACGCGACACCCGCGTAATTCAACGCATAATTGACCGTGTTAGATGACTAGTGCCACCCCTAGTGTACCCCGAGTCCAGTATAAATATTATTGTGTGTGTACTAGTGTAATAACTAATAATTTATTTGTATTATATTATATGTACATGGGATGTTGGATTTATTCTGCGCAACTTTTGGAGTAGGTTATTGGTACATCGCAGCTTTCTTGCCAGGCAAGTATACCTTGCCATTGTACTGTCATTTATATTCCATATGTTGCATGCATCTTTATTTTCTGTATTTAGTTCATATATTTTAACTGTTATATAAAATGCGCACGACAGTGTCGTCGCGATATGTTTTTATTTATGTATTTGCATTAACCTTGTTTATGAGACTACCCCATTATCATGTAGCACCATTAGGTTTCATTTGACTGTGACACATATTTTTACATGAGTTGTGAGTCTCATATAGATCACGGATGCACGTATTAACTGATCATCGGTACGTGTGGGACGTGCGTTAGGAATAACTGCTGTTAGAAACTTTGCATGCTAGTAGACTTAGCAGTTATTAGAGGTCTAGGGGCATAGCCTATGGTAGTACGGTGGTCCCATCCTTGTCCTTGTTTGGTTGCAGGATTGAGCCAGGGTACTAAGAATAGGCTATGAACCAAATTGTGTCATGGATGTGACATGCTTAGAGCATGGAATGGGGAGAACAACAAGTACCGCATTTGAGCTCCTTTACACTTTTTCTATTGTGCGGCCGGATTCTCCGCTGGAGATACGGGCGGTGATGACCACTATATATTATATTATTATCAGGCGGGCCTCCGGTATTCAAAAGACGTCGTGCCTTTGTAGGCCCCTGGATCTCCAATAGAGAATTATGCCAAATCCCAGTTTTCAGCCAGATAGCTCACTTGTGGGGAAAGTTGTTCTTAACTGCATTCACTTAGACGGTTAGGCAACCCTTTGGATATTTATTTTAGTACTTTATTGGCATGTGTTTAAGTATCTTGTTATGTCCCTCTGAGGACCCGGTCCCCTGCCAGGTGTATCTGTTCTTGAGTATTTGCAGGAGCGCAGATTCGGATGCTTACTTATGTTTCGAGGATGTCTTCTCTTCGAACCCGTGATTGATAGCTGGTATTCTTATATTGTGTTTATTGTGTTGTACTTATATTATATTTACTTTTATAGTCGAGTTGGTAGTGGATTTGTTTCCATCCAACTATCATCCTTAGATACTTTTTATTGAGATCTAGTTTCATAGATGCTGGTTATTTATTTATATTAATTTTCGTGGATGAGATTTAGATTATACCCTGTGACTTGTGATAGATTTTATACCACTTATGGATTTGATATTCATATTACAGCGTACGTATGGATTTGGTTTCCATATATTAGAGTTGCCATATCCATACGGCTGGCATGCTTACATGTCCTAGTCCTACGTATTTTGGGACTGGGGCGTGACATGTTTTTGTGGTGGCCCATACAGGTCAAGAGCATATTTTCTCGGTTACGTTACTGTACCGAACAAGCCTGTACCTAGGACTAGAGTATAGGATCTCATCCACATTGACTATGATTCAACTTCCTCCTATCTGTTCTATTTGAACAATTGCATCATGCTTGATTCATGTACTTCCCTAATAGTTCCTTTAGTATAGTCTCTCCTAGAATATAGAAGTTCCTGTTGTTAGATGATTAGTAGGGTAACCTTCCTATTAAGAGTACAACTAGAGTGCTGATACACCACTAAGTTTAGGATGTCTAGTGAACCCTAGAATTCCTTATCTCTAGAATTGGTTTACCATTACCCCCTGATGTGTTATGAGGACTTGAGAGTAGTATAGACACTATTAGAGTTAGTTAGAAGTTTACCATTATGGTTGCCCCTAGCATTGAGAAACCAATAGAAAACCAAAGTGAATATTAGGACTGAACCTAACCCACACCGTTAGATGAGTATTAGAGAACCATAAATTTAGATTCTTGTCTTGAGATAAGCAGTACCTTAGAAAGCCAAGAGTAATGCATAGAATATTTTCCTAATCATACCTCAAACACAAAGACTAGCATACCCCTTTTCCTTGGAAAACCATGATGCTATCTAGAGTCCTCCATTTAATTTCATATATTTGTTCCTCTGAAACCCTAGCACTCGCTATTTGTGCGACGACTAATCATGTTTTCTCTTCTTCATCTTTTAAACTCGTGCCACCTGCCACCTCTGATCATAGACCAAGTGATTATACTCTACGATAGGATATATAGTTTGCTATAGTCATAGTTGTAATCTTGAATTTTGAACTTTGTACCTTTACCTAGAACTTGATAGTTGAGTTGTTCAATTAGATTGTGATGATTATCCCTCGTTGTAGACCCCGTAATTTATACCCTCACCTCGATACAAGTTAGATCCATTCCCCCTTAACGGCTAGTAACTCTTCTATTCTCGCTATTGACATATGTTCTATGAGCACTATGATTAAGACTTAAGGTGACCCTTACCTATATAATGCAATAGGAGACCCTAATAAGTACCAAGATCTTTCCTCATATACCCTAATGAAGAGTTTCTATTTTATTTACATGTGCAAGATTATTTTATAGGATCCTCTTAAGACTGTCACCGTATTAGTTTAATTCTTTTAAGTTGGGAAGTATGCCTCACAACCTAGTATCACATATTCCACTTGACCCATCGAGGTAGTATAACTGAATGACATTAATTGTATATTAGCAAAAGACGACAGTGTTTATTCAAATAATAGAATTTAGAGGTCCTTGCCCTATTTGGTCGACTAACGACTTAAACAAGGAGGTTGTATGATAACTGTAGAGATTGTAGAGTCTTTATTATTATTACTTATTTTGTGAACTTGTATTAATTTGTACCTTCTTTCATCAAAATCCAGCGTAATTATATTTGTTGTACTACATTGACTTATGCTGCTATTATAGCCTAGTTTTTGTAAGCCTATTCTTTATCGAGCTTGTTCATGATATGTATTATTGGAGCGCTACAATACTACATTTCAAAATTAGAGTACTACGGTCTGATCAACCATAGTGCGCTTGATTCGCCCTTCGCAATACTACCTTACGTGGATTGAGATATATAGTTGACTAGTAAACACCTGTACTTGCCCCTAGATATGTCTGAGCGGATCGTATCGGTTACATAACTGTACTAATACGAGCATGCGAACAAAGAATTACCAAAATAGGATTTCAATCCACAACTGCTTTGACAATTCCCATTTGAATTCCTTAAACTCCTTGATCCCGATACTTCTATTCTATTACCTCAGCCTTGAACTCTTTATTATTGGTCTCCGTCTTCCCTTATTTCAAAAAGGCGAAACCTCGTGCTTGGTATAAGTTTAATACACAGAGAGTACTAGATATACCCCGTAGGCCGATCACATACTTGAGGATTATTCTTTCATAATTAAGGACATATCATATATGATATAATCGGCGTTGAAGTTTTGAGGATTGAATGACATGAGTAAATAAATTAAGGAATATTTTTCTTAAAGCATATAGCCTTCTGTGATAGATGGGTAAATTCTAAGTTGGGTAGCAGTGCATTGGCAACTCGAGAGGAATTTTTTTTAGATTGTGATCGAGTAAGATTAGATTGGGAGAGGTTCAAGCCATTTTAATTTTGAGAATTTTAGAAGAATGACTAAGATGATGAGGATTAATAAATTTTAAAAATCTTGATATTGAGGACCCAATATTTATACCGTAAGTACATAATTTAAATTTTTGAGTATTGAAGGTAAAATCATCAATTTGAATTTGAAGGATAAATATAGAATTTTAGACTTGAACAATTGGTAAATTAGATTTAAATTTTACAATTTGATGATTTGAATTAAAAAAAGTTTAATTTTGATTGTTGGGTCACCTATTTGAAATATTGAGGATGTAAATTGAGTTTAAATATTTGAAGAGTACAAAATTCTTAAGTTGAGAATAGAAATAAGATTTGATTAGAATTATTTATTGTTCAAAGTCTAGAGAAGATTATGATAGTTGGAAATTGTGATATAAATTTTGATGTGGGATGTCATATAGACTTGAGTTAGATTTGGATGTTTATTATTTAAAAATCGAGAAGAGATTACGACAGGTTGAATTTTGATTTAAACAGTGGTTATCTTAATTTTGAAGTGATCGCGATAGATTTGAATAGATTTTGTTATTTAAATTTTTGGAAGAGATCGCGATTGACGTACCTTATGTACGAATGTGAATGATTTAACAAATTATGTCTTATTTTAATTTCGAGGACAAAATTGTTTTAAGTTGGGTAGATTGTAAACTCCCTCACCCAAAATAGGTATTTTGTGTATATTTTATATTATTATATTTATTATAGATGTTGAATTTATTTAGAGTATTCTCTTAGTTAATTAGAAAATAATTTTTTAGTATATTTACTTATATAAATATTTATTTATAATTATTTTTAGGCTATTTTAGATTATTGGGATTTTTCCATAATTTTTAGTTAATTAAAAACTAGTAACACTAATTTTCTAGGACTTTGAAGAATTTATTTTATGTTCAAACTTAATGAAAAATATCCCAAAATTTTATTTTATGTTCTAAATAGTCAAATATATTTTTTAGAATTTTCTGGGAATTTTCTGAATATTTTAGTATTTATTGGGAGTTATTTAGGCTAATAACTAATTTTTAGGACTTGTAGAATTTATTGTGCAATCCCAGGAATATAGAATGGACCCATGTTATTTTTTAGGGTTTATAATATTATTATATATTTTCTGGAATTATTTCAGAATTTTTGGAATAATTTTAGTATTTATTTTTAGTTATATGGGTAAAACTAATGTTTAGAGCTTCTCCTAATTATAGTAGGAAATATATGAATATAAAATTATCTCAAATATTTTTTTAGAGTTTTTAAATTCAAAATATATTTTTTTGTAATTTTTTCAGATTTTTATGATTAGTTTTAATATTTGTTTTGAGTTATTTAGATTTAAAATGACTTAAATAATGTTTTGATAAAGACAAATCAAAAACAAATAATATAACAAAAACTATCCAATCAGATTCTGACACGTGTCATCCTATAAATATCCTTTCAGCCGCAAGTACATCCCTATATATATATATATATATATATTATTATAACCCTAATTATCCTATTATTTTAGAGAGAGAGATTTTGGAGAATTGCCATCTAGGGTTCCTTCATCTTCCACAAGCCATTGCGCATAGCTCCGGACTCCAAACGAGGCCTAGTTTCTTGTGTTAGAAATATATTGAGGTTAACTTTCTGATTATATAATTTTTTTTACGAAATTATGAGTATTAAATTCTGGAAAATTCGTAGAGCACAGCATGTCTGAAAATAGACGTGTTTCAATATTTTCGCGATTCCGGGAGAACCAGGAATCAGAATCATGAACCGTTTAAAGTTTCGGAAAGCTAATGTCTAGATAATTGACATATGTTTTTTCCAGAATTTAATTCGAAGCATTTATATACTGTTAATTCTGTAGAACTTCTAGGTTAGAATTTAACCATCGTTGCACGATACGGAATTTGTATGTGCCATAATTCCCAAACGAATTTGAATTCAGACGAGCTATAAATTCTAGCATATTTTTGACGCTGAAATCTACAGGAAATCGTGCATGAAAGTTGAGTTTGTGTCGGTTGACTTTTCTGTCAACAGATCGCCTCGATTTGCGTACCATGAGTCTCGAGTTGATAAATTTCAGTTTCTTTGGACAAAATTTAGGAATTAACATAAAAATCAGAATAATAATATTAAAATAGGATTTTAGAGTAATTATTTTAGAATTAAATAAATTAAAATAAATTATCTTTTGACGTGATAAATTTGTAATACATAGGCTATTTGGACTGTGACTTGGACTCTGATTCATACCAGCAACAGGATCCCAAACGAGTACATTCTCTGACAGTGTTCCAGTAGGACATAGTATTTAGCCACCACGGTTAGTTTACATCAGACCCTGAGTCGGAGAACCCAACGCGCGTTCGTACATTTACATGTACGCAAATATTATTCAGTTTGGTATATATATTTATGTACGTAATTACTATATGTATTACAATAATTATGTAAATAAATTAATGGTTATATTATTATATAGTTATATGAATATATATGTAAGTAAATGCTAATTGATAATTATGGCTAAATATTCAGACTGTACGACCCTAGGACACCGTGGACTATCCCATACTTACCTTGACCATGTTGACCCTAAGAACTTGTGAATTTGTCCGCCTTGCGTACATTAACGTACTGGCATAGACACCTGTCAGTTGACTGACTGATTTCGTACAGTACTTGAAGATGCGACACCCGCGTAATTCAACGCATAATTAACCGTGTTAGATGACTAGTGCCACCCCTAGTGTACCCCGAGTCCAGTATAAATATTGTTGTGTGTGTACTAGTGTAATAACTAATAATTTATTTCCATTATATTATATGTACATAGGATGTTGGATTTATTCTGCGCAACTTTTGGAGCAGGTTATTGGTACATCGCAGCTTTCTTGCCATGCAAGTATACCTTGCCATTGTACTGTCATTTATATTCTATATGTTACATGCATCTTTATTTTCTGTATTTAGTTCATATATTTTAACTGTTATATAAAATACGCGCGACAGTGTCATCGAAATATGTTTTTATTTATGTATTTGCATTAACCTTGTTTATGAGACTACCCCATTATCATGTAGCACCATTAGGTTTTATTTGACTGTGACACATATTTTTACACGAGTTGTGAGTCTCATATAGATCACGGACGCACGTATTGACTGATCATCGGTACGTGTGGGACGTGCGTTAGGAATAACTGCTGTTAGAAACTTTGCATGCTAGTAGACTTAGCAGTTATTAGAGGTATAGGGGCATAGCCTATTGTAGTACGGTGGTCCCATCCTTGTCCTTGTTTGGTTGCAGGATTGAGCCAGGGTACTAAGAATAGGCTATAAACCAAATTGTGTCATGGATGTGACATGCTTAGAGCATGGGGTGGGGAGAACAACAAGTACCGCATTTGAGCTCCTTTACACTTTTTCTATTGTGCGGCCGGATTCTCCGCTGGAGATACGGGCGGTGATGACCACTATATATTATATTATTATCAGGCGGGCCTCCGGTGTTCGAAAGACGCCGTGCCTTTGTAGGCCCCTGGATCTCCAATAGAGAATCATGCCAAATCCCAGTTTTTAGCTAGATAGCTCACTTGTGGGGAAAGTTGTTCTTAACTGCATTCACTTAGACGGTTAGGCGACCCTTTGGATATTTATTTCAGTACTTTATTGGCATGTGTTTAAGTATCTTGTTATGTCCCTCTGAGGACCTAGTCCCCTGCCAGGTGTATCTGTTCTTGAGTATTTGCAGGAGCGCAGATTCGGATGGTTACTTATGTTTCGAGGATGTCTTCTCTTCGAGCCCGTGATTGATAGCTGGTATTCTTATATTGTGTTTATTGTGTTGTACTTATATTATATTTACTTTTATAGTCGAGTTGGTAGTGGATTTGTTTCCATCCAACTATCATCCTTAGATACTTCTTATTGAGATCTAGTTTCATAGATGCTGGTTATTTATTTATATTGATTTTCGTGGATGAGATTTAGATTATACCCTGTGACTTGTGATAGATTTTATACCACTTATGGATTTGATATTCATATTACAGCGTACGTATGGATTTGGTTTCCATATATTAGAGTTGCCATATCCATACGGCTGACATGCTTACGTGTCCTAGTCCTACGTATTTTGGGACTGGGGCATGACAGGAAGGGATCGGGTCCTTTAAATATAAAAAAGAAGTTCTTATGTCGGTGGCGCGAGGTGGTGGAGGAGGGCTTCGAGAGGCCTCTAGAGTCGTCGACGGTTGGGCGGTTGGTTGTTGATCTTCTTCTTGAGTCTAGGTCTCTCCAGGAGCTTCTAAAAGAAGAGAGAGGTCAGAGGAAAGTTGGCGAACAGTTGATTGGGTAGGGTCTGGAACCCTCTGGGTGCTTCCAGAAGAGTGTAGGAGGCGGTTGCTTAGAGAAGGTCGTCGGTCAGCAGATTATGTTCTCCCTGACCAAAGAAGAAGGGATTAATAGCGATTTAGTGGTTTTGGGCTTTATAAGCCAACAAATTGGGCTTGGATTCTCTTTATCCAATGTTTTGGCCTTGCATCCAATGGTTCGGCTTAGTCACCATATGGGTTAGGTTATTACTGATTGGCCGGGTCTAGGCTTTAGGGCTCTGAGAAACCAAGTTTGGGGCTACTATTTTGGGCTACTAGAATTGGGCTGATCACTACTTAACAATATTATCTTTAGCAATAATACTAGAATAAATAATTAGCAATATTAGTGTAAAAATTTATTTACTGAAAAATATTACTAACAAAACTATTATCATTATTATTATAAATACTATTATCATTATTAGTATTTAAATAAAAAAACTACCTAGAAATTTATTTATTGAATTCTAGAACAGAGGGGTTACAAATATTCTCTCTTCAAAAATTTCGTCCTCGAAATTTGAAATTGTACGATAAGGATGATTAGAAATACTACCTTTTATTAAGGAAATAAAATGATGATTACAAGAATAGAAATACAGGAAAGGAAGGAATCTAAGGGTTTATCTCACAATACTAGGGAAACTGCTATAAGGTCTAACTGACCATTATTCTAAGGGACACGTCTCCAACCAGACTCAAATTTCAGTGGCACAGAGCTTCTCTTATGCTACTCTCAGATTCTAAATCCATTACTTCCACTGTGGTACTAGTTCTCTTGCTCTTAGTTCTTTGTCCGGGGACAGTCTCGAACTATATGCCCAGCTGATCCACAACTGTCATGTCCCAGAACCGGAATACTATAGAGCAGAGGCATGACAATGTCAGCTACATATATCTGAGTACAAAGATACCCTGAGATACGGTCACAGTTGTCTAGAAGACAAGTAGAAGGACTCTAGCATGCCACTGACGACTCCTAAGGTCAGACAAATCCTATCTCAATCCAACCAATACAAGAAGCAATAAAGAGTACATCCTATATGCGATGGGTAAGGCGTCCCAAACACATGTGCATACATAATCGTAAGAGTTGACATAATGCAAAGATACATCAACTGAATATACAAAAGATATGTAAATGTACAACTAGTCGCGGTCCAGAATATACACATATGTCGTCTAAGACGGAGGAAAACAAAATCCAGAAACAAGGACTAACACATGTCCTTGGCTAATACACCAAAAAATGAAGGTACAAAATAAAGTGGGAGAATGAGATAACCCACTCGCTAATCCGAGCCGCAATCCTCCGAGTGCGATCCATCAGGAGTAAGAGAAGGTAGATCCTCCGGGTCTGCTACGAGATATGGTCATGCAAAAACAGTGGGGTCAAAATCCCAAGCAACAAGCACCACAAAGGAAACCAATGCTATGAACTAAAACCCACAACAACGAATAAAGACAGAAATAAATAAATGCGGATCAGATTCGTGCACTACCAATGCACTTATCTCGATAAAAGGAAAGATAATAAGCTAAATGACATGTAATATAAAGTAAACAACTAGTAACATAAAGTAAACCTGGAGCAAGTGAAATAAACATGGATATGTGAACATGTAATGTGTCGAGACAATAACTAATAGCATGCAAGATATTCTGGGGTATGTGAACATGTATAGTACAAGGGTTCTTGTATAATATGGGAGTACGGGATCTAGAACAGGACATAGATAGTAAACATGTAAAAGAACAATAACTGGATGTAATAATAATGGAAATAATAGGACCCGTGAATAGACAATAGGACTGGTTTTCTACCTTTACACCAAACAAGGACAAAAGGTAGGAAACAACCCTATGATTGTTCACGTGTCCGAGTTAACAACTACAACAACAAAATAATGAGAATAATAACTAAGTACAATAACCATAGAAAATGATAAGCTGGCAAGCGACAAGAGAGCTTAGAAACTTCTCGAAATCGGAGCCATAATCCTTAAACCAAACAAGGACCAGGGTTATGAGTATTTTTTTGAGCAGAACTTAGCCTCTGGCCACCCAACGACATATATGACGAAGCAACGAAAGAAAAGACAATACGCGAGCATAAAGTAAATAGCACACAAACAAAGAAATACGCCAAAGCATTTCTTACGGCTTGCTAGCATTAGCTAACTAAGGTTATCATAATCCTAATTACTAACAAAATACAAATTTGGAAATTTCATACAGCCACATAGCCTGCAGTCCATCCGGATCATCCAGACGTACATGATTACATAATATAAATAACATATATAAATATCTTTACTTGTAATGCAACACTCGACGGTGTACTAGAAGTGTGCCCCTCACGACGGAGAGCTCTAGATCCAAAGGTGTCGTTGGGATGTCGGGATTGCATGTAGTCAATTTTTTTTTCTTATATGCCTCTAATTAATCAATCTAGTTATTTTAATCCTTAACATTTTTGTTTAGGATTTCGGGTGTGGCATTCCACTGAATCCATCATAGACATGATGCAAGACTGGTAATAGTTTAACAATTAAAGCGTAAGCACCAGACAAGCCACGATAGAATAATATATATGTCAGGAAACTGGAGTGCGCTACAACGAGCCACTATAAAGATAATAAAGAGCTCTGGTATCATGAGTGCACAACGACGAGCCACTATAAAGCATGTACATGAATAAGGAGACATAAGTGCACTACGACGAGTCACTATCAAGGAGTAAGACAATATAAGGACAATATAAATGTAAGGGAAATTATTAATAAATAGTATTTCATCCAACAATGTGCAAATATAAAGACATGGTGTCAATAAAGGACATATAATTGTGTCAAGTACATATGGTGTATAACTCATTATCACTATACAGGTCATAAGATCATGCTAAGGGATCATTACAGTTTAAAGAAAATATCAACATTGGGCTAAAACAGTTCTATGCGTTTTAGAAATTTGATACATGATAGTAAATTGAGGATAACTCTCTCATATAAACTCCAAATGAGATAATTCATAAAATTTAGAAAGGCAAGACAAAGATTTACAACATTCATGTTTTGAGTTTTTTAAAATTTTAGCTACAAAAATAGCTAAATAGGCAAAAACAACCATCCTGGTCAACATGCGCATGACGCACTGCGCATGGCCAGAAATTTATGTGCGGCACATTGCTCGCTGCCAGGAAAGATGTGCATGGTACACTGCTGCGCTGCAAGGAAGTGATACACGTGGCACATGCGACGGCAAGAATTTCATGCACGACGTACTGCGCGCGGCCAAAAGTCCATGTGCGGCGCATTGCGCACGACCAGAGAGTGATGCGCGCGACAAGGAAGTGATGTACGCGGCACATGCGGCAGCAAAAAAATCCATGTACGACATACTTCGTGTGGCAAGATTTCTATGCACGACGCACTGCGTGCGACACTAATCATCGTTCCTGCCAGACAGGTCCGAGAACAAAGTCCAGAATTTGTTTTGGACATAAAAACTTTAATTTAACTCCAAATTAAGCGATTCAAAAGCCAAATTGTACGAAATAAAAAGCTCTGTCACATAGAACAACTATTTTTTCAAAAATACTATGTTTTAATAGACCAAAACAAAACAAAAAACTCCTAGAACCCATAAAAACTCCAACTTTGAAACTCAGATCTGAAAAATTATCCATCAAAATCAAAAATACCAAATACTAAATCTGTAGAGAAGCATGTAAGGAACATTTCTTTGCAATAATATTCAAGAAAACCAAAAAATAAAAGAAATCTAAATTCTCAGGTTCAATCAATGGCAATATGTACTTGCCTAGGTTAATGTCCTGTCACCCTCACATTTCCATCTAAGGGTAGTTCGGTAATTATCATGGGAATTAATTATTTTAGGATTATTATAATTAATAATTGTGCATGACTGATTTATTTATTTTATTGTATTAATAATTATTGCTAGTGTAGACTTATTTTGGACTTGTGTAGTGGACCTAACCATTTAATTAGAGGACATGAACAAACTTTTGGACTAGTCTAAGTTGAGCCATGAATTAGGCCCATGGATTAAGTAACATGATTAATTAGTGAAGCCATTAGACTAGAACCTTTCCTCCCTAATTATTTTTTCATGAGAGGCCCCAAGGGGTATTTGTGACTTTGTACATTGCTTGGGGAGGAGTTTATGACCAGCCATAATTGAGAGGAGAGAGAGTGCTCTCATTTTAGTTCTTTTCCAAAATTCTAGATCTAGTTTTCCCCCTTCTATTTTTTCTCTATTCCCCCATCAATTCTCCATCAATTCTTCTCAAATCTCTTTCTAAAATCATCATTGAAGCCTCTACATCAAGGATCTACAAGCAAGGAGCAAGGAACAAAGAGGAGGAGGCCAAGATCTACAAGGAGAGGAGCAACTTGTCATTTGGGACCTTCTCATTGGGAATCCATCTCCCAATAGGTACAAATCAGTTTTTCCCTTCCTATAGACTATAGATCTGAGATTTTACCATGATAAACTATCCCACATGCATAGGTTACCCATAGGTTTTGGTTTGGAATCATTTGGAGACCTACGGTGGAAGTTATGTCCATTTTGGTGCCAATTTAGGGAAATTCCGAAATTAGCACATGTAGTGCTTGTCAATGGATCTAATAGATCTAATTGGCCATTGATTGTTTGTTTGTAGCTTATGTCGTGTCCATAATTGGATACGTGTGGACCGTATCTCGTCGATTTGATGAAACGGTCGATTTTGGGGTTTTCCTCCGACACGGGGCCATGTGCATATCATATGGTGACACGGACACGTAGACACTCTAATTTCTATATGTATTGATCATAAATTATGTATTGGACTTGTACGTGTCCTCCGGAATACGTTTGGTTGTGAGTTGGGGGCCGTATCGCAAGCGTATCATAGAAAAGTGTGATACGTGTGCGATACGCTCTATGTGTTTGTGTTTTGGCTCATTTTACTACACATGCATATGTAATTATATATGTATATGGTATCTATACATTATATAGATTATGAAATAGTATAGTTTGAGTTTATGTATTGTGTGTGCCTATATGTATACTTAATAGAGTATATATATATATATATATATATATATGTTGATACATTTATATATGTGAGAATATGTATATTAGTGTTATGCATATAGATTGATAGGTATGAGGGGTGTACATGTATCTATGTATATAGATATTTAGATATCTATGTGTGTGTACATATATATAGATAGAGTTTGTTAGTGTATTGTGTATGTGTGTCTGTGTGACTTGGAGGGTTGTGCATCTCTATCTAGCAGTGGAGATTACTGCCAATGAAGAACTAGCAGCACAGTGAAGATAGCAGCCACAGCAAGCTGTTTCCCTGTGAAAGAAGACTGAGTTGGTACTGCAACAAAGTATCTGCACTGCAACTAGAAGCCTGGATTGAACTGCAGTGAAGGAAAACCAACAGTAGGCAACAACCTTCAGGAAATAGAGCTGCAGCAGAAGGCATTGCATTGCACAATAGGGAGCTTGGAGCTGCTGTGCAGAAATGACAAGGAGGAGGTACAGCTACCAGAGCTCGAGTCTACTGTGCAGCAGACAACTACTCGAGCACAGTGGTCAGCAGCTTTGAACACAGACTGAACACAGCAACAGCTGAACTGAACTTAGACTGTGTATCAGCACAGTGAAGACTCGGTGAGATACTCACTGAACTGCAGTCTGCAGTGAAGACAGATACTCACAACCTGCAGACTGGAGATCACCTGAAATCAACTGAAGACCTAGACTGAAGACTCATTTACCTCCACTGATGATTACCTGATATCACCTAAAGGACTGGATAACTGAGACTGTGTATCAGCACAGTGAGAACTGAACAGATACTCAGATACTCAACTGAGCTGCACAGCAACTTGAGACTGAAGACTGCACAGCAACTTGAGACTGAGGACTGAACTGCACCTAGATTGAAGACTTACTTGAAATCTACCCACCTGCCTGTTGTGTACCTAAGGAAGATCACTTGGAATTCGACACTGTTAAGTAATTATTTTTGGGTATAGAACAGTCAGTTCTGTTTAGGGGTTTTGTGTACTAGCTGTGTTAGGGTCTAGCATGTATTAGATGTTTTAGCTAGTGTATTAGTTAGGAGAAATAGTTAATAGTAAGTTTGTATCAGTCAATATCTATATTTAAGTTAGTATAGATATATACTCTATTACTTTAATAGTTATATATATATATATATATATATATATATATATATTATATATATATATATATATATATATATATATATACTTGTAATAGTGTTTGTAGCAGTTAGTTTATTTAGTTAAGATATTGGGTATTAGTTTAATTGTTAGTTTGTTTAGTTAATTTTCAGTGTTTCAGCTAGTTATTCGTATCAGGAAGGTTAGTTTAGTCAAGTTATTAGAGTTAGTCAGTTAATGGTATATGAGCAGTTACTTGAGTGTGATTTATTGAGGTTTTGGTCAGTTAGTATCAATGGGATTAGTATATTGGTATTGTAGTTAGTTTATATCATATTGATGAGTATATCCTAGTGATAACTTATAGTTAATGTAGTAGTTTGAGATATGTATAAATTGTATAAAAGGTTATCCTATAATAGTTAAATATAGTATAGTGTATTGTGTAACTAGTATTAGTTTGTATATATATATATAAACTATTTTCATATTAGAAAACCTGCGTATCTTAGGATATGACTTCTTAAATGCTCTGTTATGTGTTAGCTTAGTTAGTCAGCATAGTTTCATAGTCTATCGACTTAGCGACTTAGTATTAGACTCTTGCAACCTAGAAGACATTGGTTTGACTTAGAAACGGCGTATTGACCTAGAACTTCTTCAACTTTATTTATTTTCATCATTGAGCCTTGTATTGATGCAACATACCATATATAGGTTGTGAGACACCAGCTTGGGCATCGAGAGATACACTTTGCTCAGGACTTCAGGCGAGTACATTTTTCTGTTTATTTTCAATTCATAATATTGTATATATGCATGTTCTAGATTAGTATACATTGATTCCCGACACAGTGATTTTACGGACTGGTGCTATATGGATCCCGTCAGGAGGTGTTATCCCCTACCGTGTGCAACGGGTACCTAATGACATGTATTTTATCGTGTGCATCGGGTATTGACTTTCATGTGCTTCTTGTGCATCCACTATTTCATGTGCTATTGTGACTATCGTGATCATGTACGTAACGTATCGTGATTGGATCCATAAGTATTGGTTGGGGAGGGGGAGTAGGAGTTGGTTATGTGATCAAAGCCCTCTTGATCTCATGTGCATGTCGATTATACACCTCACGTATAATGGAGTTACCTATATACCTCATGTGCAAACCTAAATCGATCACATAACGAACTCTCACTCTAAAACACATAGTTAGTATTTCTTGTTCTCTACTTGCAGTTAATCCTTGTATTTACTTTCAGCTTTATTGTGCCTATTGCCTGTTCACTTGTATTGTATATTCTTTCTACTTGTGCATCTTGTATCATTTTTCTATTGCTTGTTATATATGCTCGATTATGTTATTAGAACTGCTTTCAGAGGTATGTACTTCACTCCAATCCTGACTGGATTTTTTTCCAGATGATTGGCTAGAGGAGCTGTGTCCCACACATTATGGACCTCAGGAGGGTGAGACTTTAGAGGACACTCCCCTAGAGTCAGAGGACATAGTACCAGTGACCGAGAAGGTCTAGTTTTGCTTAGTGATGTTGTATTAGACTATTGTTTTTTAGGAGATTCACAGATGTACTATTATTTCATATTGTGGATTGTATCTTCTTTCCTTCGCTATTTTCATTCGTGCATTATTTTCTCCTTAGTTGTTTTTGTGATTGAGATTGATATATTTGTGAGATACCATATTGCTCCTCCGATTGCAGTTGAGATGATTGACAGGTACCATATTATATTATTGAGATGTTAGATAGTTAGAAATGACCCAAACAGCGTTCTACCGCCGATTCTGCGGCGTAGGCTGGGCGTAACCACGTACTCGTGCCCGAATATCAGGGTGCGGGTCGTGACATGTCCCAAGCTTAGTCTTCCATTCCAACACTGAGAGGGGTTCCGAAACCACACTTTAGGCCTCAAGGCCAAGCTCCAAGCTTGAGGAACTGAGAAGAAGAAGAAGAAGAAGAAGAAGAAGAAGAAAGAGAGAAAGAGAAAATGATAGAGGAGAGAGAAGCTTATATATACACACTAGACGATGGATGAGCATGCTGCAGGGACATATGCGTCGGATGCAAGATGGATGCGCATGGGAAGAGATGTATCGAGGAAAGGGTGTGCACGAGATCTAGTCACGACTTCTCCTATCAAGTCTCAACTGTACAAAAAATAGGTTCAGTGGTCCAAAAGTAAACCCTGTCAGGTATTCATCCTACATATATGTCCTAGTACGGGTCTGTGGTAATTGCCAATGTGGTTAATACTGGTCTCGGTTAGTCTCTCACAACAAAACAAAAATCCAATCACAGAAATAAAGCAAGTATTATACGCAAAATACCAAATACAGTCGAAGTCTAAATACCAAAAATCAAGAAATACGAAATTTAATAACGAAGGTTACAACAACGAAAGTATTACTTCATCCTCCTTTTACAATCCTTTCGCTCATATCCTGACACCTTACAATAGTTACAAGTAACCTGATCCTGCTGCTGCACATGTTGGGCAGAAGTTTGCTTTTGAAATATTTGATGCTCTGGAACCTGATACTGTAAAGTCTTGGGCTGACCATCATGGCATTTTGCCAATCTAGGATTAGGGTTCTTCCCAACATCATGATAACTCTTCGGATGAGTATCCAGTTTGACCTCTATACCCTGGACAATGGATAACATCTGTGCATAAGTCTGAGAGCCACTAGCCAAGACATGAACGCCGATATTCGTTTCTAGCCCTTGACGGAATCTCCTAGCTCGGTCCTCAGGGCCACGAACCATATAGTCGACAAAATGACTTAGACGTCTAAATTTCGCAGCATACTTGTCTACAGTACGAGTACCCTATTCTAGATTCTGAAACTGTCTCTCCAAGGTCTCTTTGGCCACGACGAAATTTTTTTTTGTTTGAATAATTCCTAAAATCTCTCCCAAGTCAGTCCCTAAACAGCAAGCTTAGGCTCATTTCAGAACCAAGCCCTGGCTAAATCTCGGAACTGTAGTCATGCAGCTTCGATCTTCAGGTCCTCCGGAAGCCTAGCGACATAGAGAATTCACTCAATGTCCTCTAACCACTCGTTTGTGTAGATGATCCCCTCTGTGCCCTCAAACTCTCTGGGGTTAAGCCTCATGAAGTCCAAAATAGTCCTAAACATAGGCTGGGTAGAATGCTGCTGGATCGTCTGGGTCGTCATCTTGTCTATGGCAGCCAAAGTGACCAGGTGAGCATTTTTCATGCTCTCTCTCATAACAATGGTCTGATCTCACTGAGTCTCCACTAAGCCGCGAATCTTGTCGTGCTGAGAGTCTACTAACCCTCGAATATGGTCTCTTTAAGAATATATTAAGCCTCAGATCAACTCGTAAAGTTGAGTGCCATCATGGGGTGAGGATCCGGCAGTTGGGATAGTGGGAATGCCACCATGAGCTAAAAGTATGGGAGGTGGGGAGGAGTCCCAGTCATCTTTGTGTCTCCTGGGTGGATAGAGGATGCTCCCACAGAAGCTGTAGTACTAAAAGTGCAGCCTCACGTCTCATTTCTTCCCTTAGCCTTTCTCTGGAATGGAGAAAAGAGAACATAAGAGTCCATAGGAGATGCGAAAAAATAAAGACAGTAAAGTAAAGACAAAACTGCTAGTCCCCCAATCGGTCCTAAGTTGTGATGAGTTTCTAGACCTGCATGGGCCACCATTAAAAATGTGTCACGTCCCGCACCTGTGATATCGGGTACGGGTTATGAGTGCATCCAACCCACGCTGTTGTTAACAGTGGTAGTCAGCTGTTCTACACCTCAATAATCACTAACTATTCATATGTATTTATCTTTTTTTATCATAATACTAGAATACGAAAAATACCTAGGTACGGTCATACATCACCACATCCACTAGTATAATTTTGATACAGTGTACAATCATCACTCCGGAGACAAATTCGGTAAAGTAATCAACATCATACATGGCTCATCAAATATACATCAATCGATACAACTATCTATCTAAGTACTCTAAGTGGTCTCCCGATCCAATGTCGATCTTCTATGTCATAACCTGTATGTCATTGATCCAATCAAGAAAGGAGCACAGTACATCCTCATATGAAATGTTGCACTATACAAAATAAAGCAATAAAATTAAATGCAAAAAACTGAACCTGGTAAATGCAATTGAATACGGTAATGTAATACAACCTCTAATAGTATAAATTATGAGAATCAGACCATGAAACTATAATAATAATCATGCTAATTCCTACGTGAATTGAAATGTCATTTTCAATATGTGGCCGGCTAAGGTTAGATAACGACCTGGTTAGGCTCGAGCATACGTACAGTGTATGTCAAGCTATGATTCGTACAACAATGGGTTTAGCCACATATCTACTTAACATTTCCCCTCCCCATGGTTTAGAAATCAGAATCAAAATCAGAATCAGGTATATAACATGGATACAAAATCAAGTACATGGATCTCATCGTATCATAGTCATGTCACAATATGCAATATGCAACATACTAGAAATAGAAAAACTTGCATTTATTAAGGAGAAACATAAGTATGGAGTACTTGCCTCAAGTCCGAGTTGTCGTTGCTCCTAGTCCAACCTATTAAAATACAAGATTTTAATATAAGGTTCCTACGTATGAAAGTCCTAATTTAAATTCCACAAAATAAGCCCAAATATCTTATTTCCTAATTAATTATTTACCTTTCATTCTAACCCAGAAGCATATATATATATCGAACCTAAAATCTGAGCCCAATATATATGAGAAGCTTATTTGAATATCCCTATCAGTCTTATCTAAAACCAATTCCTCATATACTAATGTCAACAATTATTGATTAAACCCCAAACTTCTGCAGGCTAAATATGTTGTGTCAATTTAGATCAATTAATTCTTATTTATAATTATGTCTGCTAAAAGTCCATGTAGAACAAATAAACATTCTTGAATCTAGCCCTACTTCCCTGGTCCAATTCAAAGCTTACAGGCCGGTCAAAACCATTCCTACTGAGCACTTGGATGTGGACCAAAGTCCAGCAGCGACCGGTCCGATCTAGTTCAGTTGGACTCAGCCCAAGGGCTCGGTCCACATATCCCTTGGTTACTACCCTGAAACCAAATTCAAATTCACAAATACAACAAACCTAATATAGTTGTTTGAGTTTAAATTTTATTGAACACTACCATCCTCATCCACTATGATTAACACATAGTTAGTGTCCTCTTAAAACAGTATCGTTATGACCATGTGTCGGTCCAATACATTAGCACTCAACTAGTTTCTAAGATCAAGAGGAGAAAGGTTAGGCTTATACCTTGGAAGTGCTGAACTAACTCAAGAACAGAGTCGAGAGTCCAGATCTATCGACATATGTCCCCGTGTCCGATACGAACCAAGAACCTGTCAATTTTAATAGTTACGATTCTTTGGGACATTTATTCAAACAACTTGTGTACGTTTTTCTTGAAATCGAACATCAACGAATTTGAACTCATCTCGGTTGATCTCTGTGTCAGAGATGAATTCAAAATCGATGATCAACAAGAATTATTATACTCTGAGTCATCTGATCGAAATCGAATCAGAAGTGGAAATGATATCTTACTGATATGTTGAACCTCAAGCTCGGGAAGCACAGTTTCTGTTGATGATTCCTAACTCAAGTTCGTCGTCGACTATGTTTAGTTGACCGTTGTCAATCAACTCATCGTCGATCGAGGGTTTTAACTCAAACAGAACTCAATTCGATCAATCAAAAACTATTTCTCTTTAAATCAAATCAGAAACCACTGCTCCTTTGACTATGTTCTCCCACTGATAATGATATCAGCCCTGATACATCATTCCCAACTGATACTCTTCTCAATATCAGACATAGCATTCCCCCATAGTTAACTACATACCTGCCTAGCTGAAACACTTCATAACTAACAAATACTGATACACAAAATCAGTTCCTAACACTGATACTCAAATTGGTTTCCTCACAACTGAGTGTACCCATCTGGCTGCAGTCCAATGGGACTAAAACTCCAACTGCCTTATCCCTAAGTCTGCACCACTGCACATCCTTGCAGTGACTCCACAAGCTCGAGCCTCTCATTGGAATAGGTCTGCCTACTACTAATACTCGAGCTTTCCCCCCAATCTATGGATCCCCCCTTTCCCTCCAAGAACTACTGATACCAAGTATTAGTGTTCCCCCCCCATCTCAGTCCTTTTTACTGATACTCTAAAGCAAATTCCCTTTCATAACCCAAGCCTCCTCCACAAACACATTAATACACACACAAATTACTTGCAATACCACAGTCACTTATATATATATATATATATATATATATATATATATATATATATACAAAAGCATCCTAGTGTAGCATTTTTACTGTGTACAATGCTCTGTAGACATCAGGTTTCCTCCCATCTCTTCTAACCCTCGGTCACCCATACATACACACTCAATGGTAACAACTATAACACTTACATCAATTCAACAACAGTGGCAGCAACTGAAACTTACCCAACCCGACCACCTATGCTACCATCTATAACCTTACATATATAAGATACACATATACACTTGTAATATACATATATAGATGTACTAGTGTGTGTGTGTGTGTGTGTGTGTGTGTATAATATGATACTCACAGATATACTAGACACACATATACACCACATTTATGCTTTGTGCAATAACTGATACCAAGTATCAAACACTTCGTGTGCACTCTCGATACGCACACATATCGCTTCCCGATATGCATGATACGCGCCCCAATAGCCGCACCATTACAATATCAACTACCAAATCACCTAATGTTTATATAATATGATATATATTAACTAGAATAGCTATAATAAATACAATAATTTAAGTATTGACACCAAATAACTAAAACTCCCAAAATACCGATACATACCATAGCGTATCGTGATACACACTTTCGTATCCAATTATGGACACATGCATACTTACAAATCATGAATCATACTCTAAAATCACCAAAGAATCATTTCTACAAATACCTAATGGTCAAAATTTAGATTTTTTCCAATTTGTTATAAAAGTCAATGTAACTATCACAATATGGCTCATTAGAACCTAGTTATTCTTCCTATGGGTAGTCCTTAGCCATGAGAGGGTTCCTATAGGTCTAATATAACATTTATAATATAAATTTCTAAGGATTTAAGGGTTATACCTATTGGGAGATGGATCCCCAATAAATTTCTCCAAAAGAACACAAAGAGGACACAAGCTTGTAGAATTCTCTCTCCTTGATGCTCCTTGCCACCTCCAAGCTTTTTGGACTTCTAAATGAGGAGAATGAGAGAAATTGGGAGTGAATTGAATGAAATTTGATGGAGGGCTTGGTGGGTTTGGGGAAGAACACAAATTGGGACTAAATAACTATTTATTTACGAGGAGAGAGAAGCTCTCCCATCTCTAATAGGACTAGCCACATATGCTTGGTGCCCAAGCAAGGCACAAAGTCCTAATTTTCCCTATTGGATTGTCATGAAGAATATCAAATTAGGGGAAATGTTCTATTCTTAATAAAAAAAGGAATGTTCTATTCCCTAATCAAAGGAAACTAATTAATCTAGTCTAATTATAACTATTCTAATTAATTATGAAACTAACCATGTCATGACTGACCAATTGGATCATGAGCCTATATGTTAGGTGCTAACTAAGTCTATGCACTAGTCCAAACTAACTAGCCAACACAAAGGCCTAATAATATATAAATAATAATAATAATAATAATAATAATAATAATAATAATAATAATAATATTGTTACTAATATAATTGCCAATAATTATCTAATGACAAGAAAATATCCCTCTCCCAGAATTAGGGAGTTACATTCCTACCCCTTTGGAAAAAATTTGTCCTTAAAATTTAAGGATGAAAGTAGTCACAAATTGAAAGAATAACTCATGGTTCTAAGAAAATCTAATCTAAAATCTTACTGGTATAAACCTATAGTAAAGCATCATTCCTTATTCCTAAACATGCATGTTTATGGTCTTCACATATCATGATATTGCAATCTCTATGAAGGTCACTTACTAACTATACTATAGCACATAATTACTAATACAACTATAAGATACTATAGAATCACACTAATCATTGGATGGGAAGGAAGGGAAATAAGAATATCAGAAACTGCTAACCCAACACCGTAGCATCGGTCCCTCGACCGTCATCGCAAAAGTCCTGCCCTGCTAGGGTGTCTCCATCTACTGGTGCGGAGCAATTTGCTATGCCACAGGTGGCCTGGATGACTCCTTACCTATATCTAATACTTACACCAAGGTTCACTAGGCACATAACTTATTATAATGGGTTACTAATTCTAGTACTAATGATAAATTATAGCTCTAGTACATGAGCACACTTAATCCACTGCTCACACAACTCCTCCCCTAGGAATATCACTTATTTCTCATGTTTCAAAAATCTTGATTCCTCATTACGCTGATCTTGAAGCTTCTAGTACAAGTTATTACACTGTCCTTGATATACTACTCTCTATCATATCATTCAAATCTCTCGATCTTTAACATTTATAATTGTAGAAGCATAAAAAATCTTGGAGAAACATGCACTCATACATCAAGCCGCATAATGGAACTCATCCATAGTTATGCGCAATACAGTTTATATGACAAGTTAAGAGGCGCATGATGACCTAGGCACATGGTGCCACTTCTTTCAGTCAGCATTTATGATGCTGACAAGCAACAAGGGCTCTGAACGCCTCAGTTCTGATGCTGACAGCAAATGTTAGTGCTTACATCACCTACCATGATTACCTTTGACCGTATACAGCTAAGTAGTGCCACGTATACATACGGTAAAGCTCCCCATGCGACAAGCTCTCTATGTGTCAAGCTTTCCATAAGTCAAACTCCCTATGCGTTGTTGCCCTTATGCGTCTAAACGACCCTAAGGCCCGATATCTGTGAAGCTCAGCCCCTATGCGGTTCAGTCCCTTTGCGATCCGGTGCGACCAAGTCTTTTTATTTCAACTGAGGAGATTCTCTACAACCAAGTGTGAGCCACGTGTCAAGCTGACCCAGTCACGCACACAAAAAGAAAACAAACAAAATCTTAAGTAACGACAGATCCTAACAATGCCATGTGGCAGGTCAGCCGTGACATGCGACCATGGCTACAACCATTCTGTTATGAATGGACACGCGGCAGCCTAGAATCCATGCATTCATAGCATATGTGCATGTATGGTCCTTCAGCATGATGGCTATAAATAGTAGGGTTGCATACCCATAGGGGCACGTACACACAAGAGAGAGAAACATGAAGAAAGCATTCTCATTCCCTCGTCGGACCGTCAACGGAGTAAAGGAGTCGCTGCATCACTCAATCTCCATCGTCATACTCCCAGAATAAAAAATATTGTACTTAAATTTTCTGTTTAAGATTTTTCTGTACTTCTGTTATTTTCTTGCACAACAAAGTTTGTTCAACTTTGAGTCAATAGAAAATATGGTGGTGACTGTTGGGGATGAACTTTTCTACTAACAAAAAGATAGTGACGCAGTCCGACACGTAAAAGCTGGGCTCAACCCAGAAGATGTAGGTGGTACACTTCAACCAACAAGCTTTCGAGAAAATGCTTTCTGAGGGCAACACGAGTCATTCGCCAAGGCTAGCAAAGCTAAAGAAGACCCGCAGAACGTGGGTGTAAAGGCCAGTGCACCTCGCCCAACTACGGAGCATGCGCCTCCTATTTCTCTCTCTGCTGTTTAAGACGCACGTCATGCATCAATGCAGGTCATCCCTGTTCATGCTGCAACCATGTTTGAAGAGGGAAGTGCTTAATACCTAAGCTCTGGCAAAGGAAAATACTACGATGCCAGAAGCTTGGGGGTTGATGCAC
This sequence comes from Iris macrosiphon, assembly GCA_036927795.1. Classification (NCBI taxonomy): domain Eukaryota; kingdom Viridiplantae; phylum Streptophyta; class Magnoliopsida; order Asparagales; family Iridaceae; genus Iris; species Iris macrosiphon. The sequence goes on along the minus strand of JAYESA010000014.1, from coordinate 30,418,940 downwards.
AAACCAAGCGCCCGCAACATGGGGCAAAAAAGAAGAAGCATGCGTCATCAATATCCGGGCGTAGGATGGCAACTGCATGCACCCCTGACGACAACAAAAGTTTGGTCATTGATAGAATCTCCCTTGGCGTCAATTCTATGTGCCACCCTGATGAAGAAGCAACTTGGACTCCTCGTACAATGCACCAGTGTGTGCTAGGACGAGAAAGTCTAAGGCAGTGCGAGCTCGCCAAGCTTAAATAACTGCTTAGTTGACAGACCGTCAGCATGTGCCGCTAACTGTTATGCAAACCTCTGACGAAAAGTTATACAAGATTGACCCATGTGCTCAGCACACAGTAGCACGGGGACATGATCAGTCTCAAAAGTCTTCCACTGATGACTTAGAAAATATTTATGTACGAATCCCAAGTCAGGGAGCAAAAATACTACCTACACACCCATGTGCTCGGTCTACCCATGCTCATAAGGAGGGTGTAAAGGTAAACCACCACTCGCCCAATTTGGACGACATGATCAATCATAAGTGCAAAGCAAGAGAAACCTCATTGGTATGTGAGATATCTTCTTCAGGGCACCACTGTGCCAACATCATCATTAACTGCTGTTGTGCTAAAGTAGCAGAACCTGTAAACATGCAATTAGCATTTCAACGACTGCAACCAAGGGCACCCTGTCACATCCCAGTCCCAAAATACGTAGGACTAGAAATACGTAACATTCCAGCTATGCATTCGACCAGACTCCGGTCCGACTCAAATACGTATAAGCTGTATTATAATAGCCACTATCTAAATAATACGTAAATATAAATATCTATGCCTCAATCCACAATGAACAGAATACACAAGAATGAGCTACATGTGCTAAAGTCGGCCGCCCAGTAACATACAAACTCGAATAGACTCGAGAAAAAAATATGAGTCTATAAAACTAGGCTACATCAACAGATGAATAAACAGTATGAATAAATAGCCATAACTCCGGTAGATATGATATAAGTACCTGGTACTAATGCCTGCAATACATGCAACTCCATCAGCAACTCCAAGGGCTCCTTAACCGTCTATGCTGTAAAAACTAGCAGGGGACCAGGTCCTCAGAGGGACGTAACAAGTTACAAGAAACAGTATGCCAAAAGTAAAACAGTATAATGCTACATACTCAAGGGTAAACTACTTTAACCATCTATGTAATATGCACGTGAGAGCATCACTCGTACTTAGGCTGAAACCACTACAGGCTCTGTGTTAGGGAGACCATAGTAGCAAGTAGTATCAAGACTCAGTATATGTGCCAAAGATCTGAGACAGAGTCCAAGGCACCTCTAGTGGTATCACGACTCCGGTATGTGTGCCACAACACCTCTAGAAGTATAGTATATATATCAATAATCAGCCTGTAGTATGGTGTATCTCTCTCCACCCAATGTAACCTCACATCTCATGTCCACGATGTCTCATGTCTATAACATGCAAGATCATGACCTCTATCTAGTACAACGAGTCATAATAATATTCATATAATATGCAAGTCTTATATCACGAATCTTGTAAGCCTATACAAAATCACCATGGATAACTCAAGAAAGATTATGTCACATGAAATAGTGTCAAGTGTCCTAGGGTATGGCGTACTTGGTAAAGCAAGCACGTAAAAATATGATCGTGGAATCAACTCTCTAAGTTACGTTACACGACTCCGCGTACAACGTCGACACCCGAATCTTGTTCGGACGCTAAGCAATGTCTCACAGTCCTAGGGTAAATACACACATCACACATATCAAATAACTATAATAACTAAATAAGATAATAAAGGCAAAAAACTATGATACATCATGGCAATGTACACTTGCCTGGATTTTGAACTCCGTCAACTACTCCTGAAAAAGTGGAATACGCACGTATACCTCCGGATGCTGAAACAAACATCAACAATATTCTCAGAATACTAGAAATAGCTAGGATTGACTACCCATAAGTCCAATTTGGACACAGGGGCAAAATTGACAGTTTTGGGTCAAAGTGGGGTCCACATGTGGCCTACTTTGCACCGTAAAATATGCCAAAAATAAAGTTTTCCAAATTCGTCAAACTTAGTATCTACGAGTCCAGAACGATGATACGAACCCAACGAAATATCCATAACTGGATTTCGATGAGCCGATCACAAAATTGCCCGTTATATGGAACAATGGGGCCCACAAAATGACGTTCGTCAACGTTCTCAGAATCGAACCAAACTTGGGTCACAGGACCAGCGTAACGCTACGAATCCGATGGCACAAGTTTCGTTAAGAAACGACAAGTATACATGAAGTTTCGACGAGTGTCAGAACAGGTCGATATGGTATTTTTCGACGGATACGCGTTGATTCCGGTGTGCATGCACATCCAAATCAAGTTTCGCAAAAGCCCACACGTCCATGTTAATGATACGCGCCTTTCTATGCAACTCGTACATGGCAAAGTTGCCTCGTTTAGTGAGACGCACCCCGTATCGCAAGATTTTGGGTATTTTAAAAACAAGTTTTTGGTCGTTTTGGAACAAGAATAATTTTACCATTAAAGCAAACTAATAAAAACTAAAATAACAGTAAAAATCTTGGTTATATTGTGAAAAAGTCCCTTCAATTATATTTTAAAAATATAAAATGGGTTGGTGGCAAATTGGACATGAACATGGGTACTTGGACTGAAATTCTAAACTACTTTTGGACAGTTTTTCGGCGAACTTTCGGTCGATTTTTTGATCAAACCGGGGTGCCTAAATTTATTCCACTTATAGAAAATCCTAGAGGGTTAGGTTGTGAACATACCAGTGAAGGCATGATACAAATCAGATTAGTGAGGAGGGCAGAGGCTGCGTACGAAGGAGGGGCCGCAAGTGTTGTTGTTGTTGTTGCTGTGGCTGTTGCCGGCTGCTACTGTAGCTGTCGCGTGCGGGCGGCGCTGCGGCGGTGGTCTGGGGTCGGCCGGAGGCGGTGGGCGACAGTGGCGCGACGACGGGCGGTCGCCGTCGACGGGACTGTGGTGATGGGTTAGGGTTAGGGTTTATGGGTTTAGTATATATATATATATATATATATATATGGGGGGAGGGGGTGGTTTGCTGTGTACGTGGGGGGGGGGGGGGGATTGGGTTTTAGTTTAGGTTTTGGGTTTGTTAATGGGTAGGGTTAGGTTTAGGTGTTGGGTTTAGGAGTTTAGGTTTTAGGTTTAGTTTTTTTTCTTTTATATATATATATATATATATATATATATGTGTGTGTGTGTGTGTGTGTGTGTGTGTGTGTGGCCATTAAAAATAGTTTTGTACCTCAATAAATTCCAGAAAAATTATATAATACACTAATAATAGTTGTACACCCAAAAATATAATTTTTGTACAATATTAATAATTAATTAAATACATATAATTATAAATTTATGAATGCTATATATTATAATTAGCTAAAAATAAATGAAAATTTTCCCTTAGTCACGATAATTTCAGAATACCAATAATATTAAATTCTAAAAATTAGGGTACTTACAATCTACCCAACTTATAAAATTTTTATCATCAAAATTAAAAATAAATATAGTAGAAAATTTTAGTTAAGAAGGTTGCACTAAAGAAGGGGACGCAGTTACCAAATGGAGTCCTAATTTGACGTCGCATTCTAAGAATAAGGGGACGCTTACTCAAGGCTCTACCCAACTTATAAGAATGAAATTGGCCGCAGGACTATAGTTATGATCATATTTCTAAGAATTTTTTAGAAAGTCTAACTTCAAGGAGGGATTCGAGATGGTAAGGATTTTTTGACCGTTGTCACAGCCTATTAAAGGAAATATATGTACTATCATGGCATTACTGAGTCAATAACTCTATAAAGAAAGTTTTACCAGTTCTTCTTGCTTCTAATTAGGTCATGAGTCTATAAGTCAATAGAAAATATCATAGCCAAATATAACTAGGGTGAGATGGTACTGAGAAGTTGTTCATTGCACATCATGGATGCCGATGAATGATTCAGTAATAAGCGTCAAAAGGTGATATAACTCATCAAGGTGTTTAGTATTGTGTAAAGAATACAAGGGGTTCAATTTAATGCAACACAAGTGTCACAGACTTAGGTTGGCTTGAATGGGATACGGGTATATCAGTGGTTGGGATATTTGGCTTGCCTATGTATAATTTAATTCAATTGCAACGGAGTTGGATATAGGGTTTAGAAGGAGATATGCCATGAATGTTGTGGGGTCTATATGGAGCATGGGTGTGTATATTTGGAAGTAACAATTGTGTCATAAGTGAGTAGGTTCCAGTTAGACTCATGAATGTCAAGGTTGACGGAAGAATTGAGCCGGTATTGAGTATTAAAATAGTCCACAATGGAAAAATGATATCTCTGTGTTATTTGTGTGTACAATTGCGTCGTGAATGTCGTACGACTAAAACAAAATATGGGAAGGCCAGTTTGTGAGTGATAGTCATGTCATAGGTGTAGAGTGACTAGTCTAGGTCATAAGGGGAAAGTTATTGGAAAGGAAAGGATAGTGTTGTGCTTCAAATATCTGAGCCACAATAAAGGGTATCAAGGATACAAGAAATTAAATAGGTAATTTAATCCGTTTGAGATTAACCTAATTAACACCAAAATAAATTCAAATTTATCCTGAATTTCTAGAAATAACCCTATATTAAAACCAGGGGCTACGATCTACCCAACTTATAAAAATTAAGTTGGTATCCAAAACTAAGGTCATGGTCCTGCTAAGAAGATTTCTGGAAGGACCTATTTTCTATCTATTTTCTAAATAAGGATACAAGAATTCTAGGATTTACTAGCCGTAATCAAAGATTTTCTAAAGGAACCTCAAAACTATTAGGGTGCTATTGATCAACAACTTTATAAGAGAAATTACTACCCATCCATTACTGCTCTTGTATAGGTCAAGCTTCTACAAGGCAGAAGAAATGACTGAGTCAGATCTAACTAAGGCAAGGTGGTAGAGAGGCTTCGATCATTGATTGACATTGATGACGAAGAGACCAAAAATTTAGGCCACGATAAGAAGAATTTCTGATAAGTCTACATGGTTGAATAAGACACAATTAGGCAGGTACTTGGAGAATCGAGTCATGGTGACTAGATCAAGAGGATTAGAGTAGAAAAGAACTGATACTTATAGTGATATGGATATTAACATAAGGAGTTGTACCAACTAAGGGATTGATTTTGTAATTAAGGCATAACTAGGAAAAGAGGAAGGATCTACTCATTGTTATAATTAGAAAGATCGTTATTGCAAAAGCACGAGGCCATATATGCAACACAAGATAAGAATTTGATAGGAAGGATAGGGATGCAGTCGAGGGGGTAATACAACTAATCCTTAAACTCAATACTATATTCAATTTTTATGCTAACAATCTATACTAGCTCTAGCATATAGGAATAGCCTATCTATCTACCCTACTAAGGGTAACCATCTTCTCAAAACTTTATATCCAACATGTCTTCTTCCGCCTTGACAATGATCTGCTTCTGGAGGAAACACCGCGCACGAACGTCCATCTCTCTGAAATAGGGAGAGATGATAAACAATAATAAGGATATCGAGGGGAATAAACGAGTACAATTATGAAGTCCAAGGACGATAATCAAATGCTAAGGAATTTTTAAATCAGTTGTGGATTGAGATACTAATACTGCTTATCCTGATTACATGCTCGCTCGGTACCGGAAAGTGACTAAAATGATTTAATCAGGACCTGCATGGGCCACCACAAAAATATATCACTCCCCAGTCCCAAAATACTTAGGACTAGAAATACATAACATGCCAGCTACGCATTCGACCAGACTCCGGTCTGACTCGAATACGTATAAGCTGTATTATAATGGCCACTATCTAAATAATCAAGTAAGTATAAATATCTATGCCTCAATCCACAATGAACAAAATATACAAGAATGAGCTACATGTGCTAAAGTCGGCCGCCCAGTAACACACAAACTCGAATAGACTCGAGAAAAAAATATGAGTCTATAAAACTAGGCTACATCAGCAGATGAATAAACAATATAAATTAATAACCATAACTCCGGTAGATATGATATAAGTACCTAGTACAACAAGCAACTCCATCAACAACTCCAAGGGCTCCATAACCGTCTATGCTGCAAAAACTAGCAGGAGACCAGGTTCTCAGAGGGACGTAACAAGGTACAAGAAATAATATGCCAAAAGTAAAATAGTATAATGCCACATACTCAAGGGTAAACTACTGTAACCATCTATTTGATATGCACGTGATAGCATCACTCGTACTCAGGCTAAAACCACTACAGGCTCTGTGTCGGGGAGCCCATAGCAGCAAGTAGTATCAAGACTCAGTATAGGTGCCAAAGATCTGAGACAGAGTCTAAGGCACCTCTAGTGGTATCACGACTCCGGTATGTATGCCACAGTTCCTCTAGAAGTATAGTATACATATCAATAATCAGCCTGTAGTATGGTGTGTCTCTCCCCACCCAATGTAACCTCACGTCTCATGTCCACGGTGTCTCATGTCCATAACACACAAGATCATGACCTCTAGCTAGTGCAACGAGTCATAATAATATCCATTTAATATGCAAGTCTTATATCACGAATCCTGTAAGCCTATACAGAATCACCATGAATAACTCATGAAAGATTCTGTCACATAAAATAGTGCCAAGTGTCCTAGGATATGGCATACTTGGTAAAGCAAGCACGTAAAAATAGGATCGTGGAATCAACTTTCTAAGTGACGTTGCATGACTCCGCGTACGACATCGGCACCCGAATCTTGTTCGGACGCTAAGCAACGTCCCACGGTCCTAGGGTAAACACATACATCACACATATCAAATAACTATAATAACTAAATAAGATAATAAAGGCAAGAAACTGTGATACATCATGGCAAGGTACACTTGCCTGGATTCTGAACTCTGTCAACTACTCCTGGAAAAGTAAAATCTTTATGTATACCTCCGAATGCTAAAACAAACATCACCAATATTCTCAGAATACTAGAAATAGCTAGTATTGACTATCCATAAGTCCAATTTGGACACAGGAGCAAAATTGACAGTTTTGGGTCAAAGCGGGGTCCACATGTGACCCACTTTGCACCGTAAAATGTGTTAAAGATAAAGTTCTCCAAATTCATTAAACTTAGTATCTACGAGTCCAGAATGATGATATGAATCTAATAGAATGTCCATAACTGGATTCTGATGAGCTGGTCACAAAATTGCCCGTTATGTGGAACCGTAGGACCTACAAAATAATATTTCGTCAACGTTCTCAGAATCGAACCAAACTTGGGTCATAGGACCAGGGTAACGCTGCGAATCCGATGATGCAAGTTTCGTTGCAAAATGACAAGCACACATGAAGTTACAACGAGTGTCAGAACAGACCGATACAGTATTTTTTGGCTGATACGCGTTGATTCCGGTGTGCACGTACATCCAAATCAAGTTTCACAAAAACTCACACGTCCGCGTTGATGATACACGCCTTTCAGTACAACTCGTACTCGACGAATTCGTCTCGTTTGGCAGGACGCACCCGGTATCGTGAGATTTTGGGTGTTTTAAAAATAAGTTTTTGGTCGTTTTGGAACAAGAATAATTTTACCATTAAAGCAAACTAATAAAAACTAAAAGAATAGTAAATTTTTTGGTTATATTGTGAAGAAGTTCCTTCAATTATATTTTGAAAATATTAAACGGGTTGGTGGCAAATTGGATATGAATAGGGGTACTTGGACTAAAATTCTTAACTGTTTTTGGACAATTTTTCGGCCAACTTTCGGTCGATTTTTCGATCAAACCGGGGTGCCTAAATTCATTCTACTTGAAGGAAATCCTAGAGGGTTAGGTTATGAACATACTAGCAAAGACGGGACACAAATCGGACGAGCGAGGAGGGCGGAGGCTACGCACGAAGGAGGGGCCGCAAGTACTGTTGCTCCTACGGCTGTTGTCGGCTGCTGCTGCCGCTGCCACGTGTGGGCGGCGCTGCGGCGGTGGTCGGGGTCGGCCGGAGGCGGCGGGGCTGCGGCGGGGCAAATCGGACGATGGTGGCACGGCGGCGGGGCTGCGGTGATGGGTTAGGGTTTGGGTTTATGGGTTTAGTATATATATATATATATATATATATATATATATATATATATATATATATATATATATGGGTGGAGGAGGTGGTTTGCTGTGTAAGTGGGGGGAGGGGGGGAATTGAGTTTTAGTTTAGGTTTTGGGTTTGTTAATGGGTAGGTTTAGGTTTAGGTGTTGGGTTTAGGAGTTTAGGTTTTAGGTTTAATTTTTTTTCTTTTATTTATTATATATATGTGTGTGTGTGTGTGTGTGTGTGGCCATTAAAAATAGTTTTGGACTTTTACAATACAGTAATAATAGTTATATACCCAAAAATATAATTTTTCTACAATATTAATAATTAATTAAATGTACATAATTATAAATTCATGAATACTATATATGATTATTAGCTAAAAATAAATAATTTTTTTTTCTTAGTCACGATAATTTCAGAATACCAATAATATTAAATTCTAAAAATAAGGGTGCTTACACACCCATCCGGCAGTATCCCAAAAAACATGTGCAAATCCCAGAAGAGGAGGAGATGCCCTTCGCTCATGTTGTTACACATGGAAATCCTCATATACGAAGGGAAGCCGGAAGTCCAGCACCTCCAACCTTCACTCTCGGCCAGCGGGTAGAGAAGATGAGTCCAAGGAAGGCAAGTAACTTTGCCTACAGAGGGAGTATTCCTAGGCACCCGCTCAAGGTTAATACTGGCATTGAATGGGGGTTGTATTTTCCCAAGACCCAAGATGACACTACAAATCAGGGGTAGTGATCCTCCCGAACTCTACAATAATATATCATTCTGAGAATATAGTGTTTCTCAAGGGACAGACATTGTGATTCCTGGGGGTAGTCACCCTCATGAAAGTGAAGCACCATTCTCCATTAAATTATAAGTCTAAAAGAACTTGCTTTAAAAATAAACTAAAAAAGTTCAAAGAGGTCCTAGACAAACAATCTAAGTACATATTTTGATTCTGGGGCATGACGATGGAGATCGAGTGCTACAGTAACTTTTTTACTCTGTTGACGGTCCGATGCGGACGCGAGGAAGCTTTTTTATGTTCTCTCTCTCTTGTGCCTGTTGCTCGCCTCTACTTTGTGGGGTATGCTACCCTTGCTATTTATAGCCATCATGCTGACGGACTATAGATGCCTCATATGCCTCTATTTGGTGGCCGTATAGGGGCTCCTTCAACAGAATACGGTTGTATCCGGGCCGCATACTATGGGCGTGCTTCCATGTAGCCTTGGTTGGGATATGCAGTTGATACAATCTCGGTGAAGGGGGTATAGTCGTTATTGACCCATTATGTGCGCGACCTGGTCAGTTGGACACATGGTCCACACTAATTGCGTGAGGATCTCTTTAGTTGCAACGAATAATATCTTGCAAGTTTGAAGGCCGCATAACTTCTTGGCCACATAGTCGTTCTGGCCGCATATGTGCTCTCGTTTGGCCTTGGTCGTATGGACACTCTGGCCATAAGGCATTATTGTCGCATACGCACTCTCATTTGGCCTTGGTCGGATGGACACTCTAGTCGCAAGATGACGAGGCCGCATGGGCATATAGCCGCATATGAATGGACACTTGGCATGGCACGTCTATCGTGGCCATTAATGAGTTGATATGACCTTTTGTCTTTTCTTGAGTCGTCGTTTTCACGAATCTTGAAGCGTCTTAGTGTGATGAATAATGTATCAGAGTCTGACAGTCATCAAATGCTGTGTCAGGAGGGTTTTATACGGCCTTCCTGCTCTATGGTTGTTCATGCCGCATAGAGTGTACTATGCGACTTCTAGATCTTTGGTTGATCAGGCCACATGTGGCTTCTCTGCGGCTTGGTTGTTCAGGCCGCATGTGGCTTCTCTGTGGCTTGGTTGCTTTTGTGTGGGGGCATGACCTATATGCGGCATGTATAATTTTTCATGCTTCTAAATCACCCCTTTAAAGTTTTAAAAATGATAAGTTTGGAATACTTTGAAAGAAGCACGGTCGAGCGCTATTGATCGCATATGTAGGGCATACTGTATAGTTCCGTGGCCACATAGTTGTCTCAGACATGCTGTCCAATCATTTAATAAGGAGATTTGCTCTATCTTTGACCGGATATCTTGGGATTTTGTGTCATCTCATGACACGAGGCTCGAGGCATCGATTTTCGAGGAGATTAAAAAGGATTACGCAGATTGAGGTATCATGTTCATCTCATTAACCGCTCAGTTCATTGCCTCGATCCCTTCACGCGGTTTAGGAGCCTATAAATAGGCAATCAAGGGAAGATAAAGAGAACTTTTATCTCTTTGCTTTCTTCTTCTTCTTCTTCTTCTTCTTCTTCTTTGTGAAGGATGCTGACGGTTGCAGCTCTCCTTGCCGAGGAATTCGTCATGGGCGATCTTGATCCTTGGCCCCCTGATTTTGATGCTTTACTTAGAGGTAGGGGAGCACCGCATTCTTCGTGTTGGGCTTCCATGGACACAGTGACATCCGTACACAGTCTTGCTGCTTGGATGGGAATCATCTAGAATACATACAGACTCTTTATACAACCTTGCCACATGGATGAGAGATCATCGCGAATATGCGCGAGCTTTTCTCATGAGTCTATCGCATGGAAGGGTAACCATCCTGCGCCAGTTAAGACTCTACCGCATGGATGAAGGCTCGACCTGGACATGTGACAACCATGACTCTGTCGCATTGATGAAGGCTTGATCCGGACATGCGACCACCATGGCTCTGCCGTATGGATGGAGGCTTGACCTGGACATGTGACAACCATGACTCTGTCGCATGGATGAAGGCTCAATCCGGATATGCGACCACCATGGTTCTGCCGTATGGATGGAGGCTTGATTCGACATGTGACCATCGTGGCTCTGTCGCATAAAAGGCACCTCAAGCGCCGACTAGTCTTTGCCGCATTGATTTTATATTATCTTTGTTTGCTAATGCCATATATTTCCCTTGTGCAGTCTTTGTTCTCCCGTATACTGCTTATTATGGAGTACGGAAGGATATCATAACACCCGTTATTCAGGGTGAAGACCAACCTTATGCGTCAGTACGGCCGGGAAAATATTAGGATAGTAGTTCAGAGGTAGTATGGACGTGAACTAGTGTCCGAAAAACTCACCGAGGAGTAGTTTGCTGATTGTGGTCTACCCGAAAATATAGATAGACCTGAGGGTTACTCCACTGGGGAGATTGTTAGGCTGATAACTCAGAGGTAATATGGATATGGCTAGCTTCTAAAGAGACTGGTTTTTGAGTAGTCCCTGCGGGAGTATGCAAGTGGACCTGAGGACTGCTTCGCTGGGGAGCTTTTGAGGATCCATTATCTATTGCGTATCCAGGACTCCTGAATACCAATAATGGCTTATTGAGGAAAGGTTCTACTGTGCATAGGCCCTTGCTGGGGATAAAGAACCAAGAGTGTAGACACTGTACATCTTGGTTGCCCTGCTGGGGATAAGGGAGTACAAGTCTAGATTAGACATAGTACTTTTTCTGGAACTTGCCGTTGATGGGCATCATTAGCAAGTCACCATTGGGTTTCGTCAGTCGGTAGGCGCCATTGGAGAATACAGATTCTACGACGAATGGGCCTTCCTATTTGGGTTATAACTTGCCGGCCATCTTGTGGATCATAACTATCGGCCTCCTTACTGTCCGGACGAGATCACCCACTTAGTAGGTCCTATTCTTAACCCGTTTGTTGAAGGATCCTGAGAGACGCGCTTGGTATAGCTCAATACGCTGTTGAGATAAGAGGTATTTCTTGTCGAGAGCTTTCAATTCTTGTAGCCGTCGACAGTGATTGTCGTCGACGGTTAGCCAGTTGGAGAGAGCCACTCAAAGCGAGGGAATTTGGACCTCGATGGGAAGGACCACATTGCTCCCGTAGACCAAGAAGAATAACGTACACTAGTTGGCGTCTGGACCATTGTGTAGTAGGCCCAGAGATATTCACCCAGCTTCTCATTTCAATCGTGCTTGTTAGATGACACAAACTTCTTGAGGAGCTTTATAATGGTTTTGTTGAATGCCTCAGCCAGACCATTTGCTACTGGGTTGTAAACAGTTGATGTTACATTCTAAATTTGGTTCTTGTCACAGAACCAGTAGAAAGCATGGCTTGCAAACTGTGGACCAGTGTCGTGGATGATCCTTCGTGGCAAGTCGAAGCGATATATGACATGATGCTTGGCAAAGCTGATCACGTTTGACGTCTTGACTTCAGTGAGCGGAACTGATTCCTCCCACTTGGAGAAGTAGTCGGTAATGTCCAGGATGAACCGATGTCCCTTGGACAAAGGTAGACTAATTGGTTCAATGATATCCATCCTCCATGCCTCGAATGGCCAGGACGCTACCGTTGGGTGTAGGAACTCTGATGGCTGGTGGATGAAGTCAGAATGGATCTGACACATCCTACACTTCTTTGCATAGTTGACAACATCTGCTACCATCGTTGGCCAGTAATAGCCCAAACGCCTGAGATGATCCTGTAGCTTAGGACCAGGTTAGTGGGCACCACATACGCCATTATGGGCTTCCCGAACTGCCTGTTTGGTTTCTGTATCCGATAGGTACCATTGCAAAATTCCATCATACGAACAATGATACAATATTTTAGTAGCCGTGTTGTAGTAGAATCGGAGTAAACGTCTTCTGATAGAAGTATCTTCCTTCGGGTCTTGAGGGAGGATTCCATAGACTGCATAGTCAATGAAGGGGAGCCTCCAGTCTTGGATGCTGGCGTTCACCTCCGTTAAGTATCTCAGGCACATGTAGAGGTTGTTTTTTGGATAAACCAGTTCTTGGCCCACCATTGTGACCAACTGATGAGTTTTGGCCGGGATTGCCAAGGAGGCAGCGAGACCAGCAAGGGCGTCAACCTCGATGTTTTATAGTCGAGGGACATGCTATATGAAGAACCTTTCAAAGGTAGAGATTATATCGAGCGCTGCTTGGTGGTAGGGAATCAAATCCTTATGTCGGACTTCGTACTCACCCAGACCTGACTAACGATGAGCTTAGAGTCGTCGTAGGCCTCTAGGTAGTCTGCTCCTACTTGCTTAGCGAGCTGGAGTCCAATAACGAGGGCGTTATACTCTGTCGTATTGTTGGAGCACGGCTCTGTAAGAAAATAAGTGTGGTTGATAACCAGATTGTCAGAGGAGATAAACACGATCCCGACTCTAGTGACGGTGTCTTCCTTTGGCCCTGTTCTTAAAGCACCGTCGAAGAACACCCGCCAAACGACTTTTGCACTTGTCATATTGGAGTCTGCCACTTCGTCCGGGATCTCCTCATAAAGCTTCGAGATATTTGGCACTATATGGGAAGCCAGGAAGTTGGCCAATGCTTGACCTTTAACTGCCTTCTGTGGAACAAATACCATGTCGTATGGTGACAAAATTATTGCCCACGTAGCCAAGTGAGAGTTGAGTGCCCCGGGTTTGGTTATGAGGACCCTGAGGGGATTGACCCGTGAGATCACATGGATCGTTTGTCCCATCATGTTATGCCGAGTTTTCTGGATAGCAAAGACCAAAGCAAGACACTCCTTCTCGACATGATTGTAACTATGCTTCGCGTCGACCATCATCCTGCTGAGGTAGTAGATGGCCTGCTCGTGACCCGTGTCACTCTTCTAGGCTAGCTGAGCGCCAAAAGAGTTATCCATTGCTCGTACATAGAGCAGAAAGTGCTTCCATACTATAGGGGCTACCAATACCGGAGGGTTCATGAGGTATTCCTTGATGTCATCGAAGGCACGCTGACACTCTTCGTCCCAGACAAAGGAGACTCCCTTCTTCATGAGATAGGTGAATGACTGACAATGTCTAGAGAGATTTGCTATGAATCTTCTGTTGTATGCCAGTTTTCTTTGAAGGCTGCGAAGTTCTCTGAGGTTCTTCGACGGATGCATTTCAAGGATTGCATTGGTCTTGTCAGGGTCAATGTGGATACCCTTCGAAGTTATAACAAAGCCAAAGAACTTATCACTGGTGACTCCCAGGAAGAATTTGGTAGGATTCATCTTTAGCTGGCATGCACGTATTAGGTTGAACACAGTCCTCAAGTCCTAAAGGTGATTATATTTAGAGCAAGTTTTGACAACAATGTCATCAACGTAGCACTCTACTGTTCTGTGCAGATGTTTACGGAAAATGGTGCTCATAGCTCGCTGGTATGTAGCACCTGTATTCTTTAGTCCGAAGGGCATGACTGTGTAGCAGTATACTCCTATCGGCGTTCGGAACGATGTATGCTTTTTGTCATTAAAAAATATCTTGATTTTATTGTTACCCGAGAATCCATCCATGAAGGACATGTGCTCGAATCCGCATGTGTTATCGATCATTATGTCTGTGATCAGAAGAGAAAACTTATCTTTTGGGCATGCCGCGTTCAGATCACGAAAGTCTATGCAGATTTAGATCTTCCTATTTTCTTGATGACATGCACGATATTGGTCACCCAATCGGGATATTATTCGTCGCGGATGAAGCCACTAGCTATCATTTTGTTTACTTTAGGTTCGATAGCGTTCATGATATTCGGATGGAACTGCCATTATTGTTGCTTCATTGGCTTAGCATTTGGCAAGATGTCGAGCCTGTAGACCGTGATTTGAGGGTCCAAACCTGGTATATCTTCATATCTCTAGGTAAAGATGTCGATATATTCATGTACTAGTTGTAGCAGGGATTCACGATCTTCACCGAATAAATTTTTGCTAATGGAGATAGGTTTTGGGGCAGATTCCTTACCCAGGTCAACTTGCATGACCTCGTCTTCTGTGAAAGGTTCTCGCTGCTCTAAACGTTGCTCTCATTACGAGTATAAGTGATGGGCCCACGGTTCTACTTTAAAGTGTTCTGGTTGTCACGCCCCGATCTCCCGCCGGAATCGGCCGTCCCCGCTAGGCGCGAATCACCGCGCCAGCGCTCCCGCGGGACGTACGTTTCCATCGGGACGCGATGCCGCACGAGCCTGGGGTTGCTCCCGCACAAGGTAAATACCGAAACGGCCGTTGATAACTAGTTCACGGAGTCGTCATAGCGAAAACATAAAATGAACACAAGTATTGAATCCAAATCAAACACTTTATTGATATAAAGTAAAGATTACAAGCGGCGCTAGGCCGAGATTACAAACCGCTCATGCTCTCTCTCTCTCTCTTACAATGAATGTGCCCTTAGGCTTAGAACCAATACAAACAATCTGGATGATGATGTTCCCATACATTATGTCTCATATATGCGAGCTCCAGGTCCGTGCCACGCTCCAAGACGCCAAGTGCGGTTCGGCGCCTCATTGCGTTAAGCAATCTCCGAATCCGTACGAGTTCCCCCCTGCATCCTGCATGCAGACTGGATGGGTGTCAGTACATTGAATGCACTGGTGGGGAGGCCTCTCGCCCACGCCATAAAACAAGCACGTTTCATTAGTTATGTGCACCGACTGGTTTCGTTGTATTTCTATTCTTTTGCCTTAGGATCAGTTACATGGCAATATAAAGAAAGTAATCTCCGTGTTAGCTCAAGAGTGTCATAATAATGAACAATTGAGTTCACCTTACCATTTCTTACCATTCAACCTTCCCTGTCATATGCAGCAATATAAACAATTATCTATGGAATAACAAGAAGCAACTATGAAACCCAAGTGTTATATCGTGCCTTTGCCTCACCAGACCCATTTTACTAGAACTATGTATGATACCAAGCATCCATTCTAATTATGCATAATATCGTACAAACGCACGCCTTCCCGTTTCTTCTTTTCTCAATGCGGATAGCCGCTATACAAATATGACTTATCTATATGAAGGTCACTAGCTCTGCTAGCCATATTGGACAATATCTGCGATGGACGACTGTCTTTCCAGCTCGGTTGCTAGCCTTGCGGGGCCTCCTAGCCGTCTAACGAGTCGACGCCCATCCAGGTCGGTAGCAAGCCTTGCTGGATGTCCCGCTCTCGCCCGCTAGTCATCAACTAGCGTATTGCCAGGACTACAATGGCACTGTCCTCCCGGACCGACACGATTCGGATGCCTCAGCAATCGTATCGAGGACTCTCTCTACCTGGTGCGCAACCAGTTGTCTGTGACCATGCAACTACTCCCCCACTTCCAATCCTAGTCGAGGATAACTCTCGGATCAGTCTTTGCCGAGGACTACACTCGAATCTTTTTCTTCTTTACGCAGCTCCCTGATTAGAGACTGCCTCGTGATCTACATATCCCGAGCACCTTCCTTTCCTTCCATCTCCTGACTCAGAATGACTACTTGATAGCGTTCCACATCTATGCATGCAACATGATTTTACTCTATCCAGTGTCATATTCCGTGCGGTGCAACGCCTCAGTATGAACTTACACTACTTTATGGCATATATGTAAGAATCTATTATATTCCAACTCAATAATCCCGACTACGCAAATAGCAAGTAAGATCTCCATGTTCTATACAATGATAAGGCGGGGTTATCCCCTTAGCTATGTGTGTTCATCTCTTTTATTAACATGCAAAGGTTATCGCCCGTATACTAGCATGTGACATTCATTTTCTTAGTGTGCAGCTAAGTAGAGACAGGTTCACCGGGGCCACCCACCTTAGCGATATATCGCATCGGTCGAGCGAGACTCCGGACGCGTCTCTGATAGCCTAAGTCTGACTCCATTGAAGATCCTGACATGAATGCCTTTGCATCGAACGAGCCATCTCGCTGAGCAAGGCGGTTAAATAGCTACACTTGTGCCGTTTGAATCGGCCCTCCAGGTTGAGCGGAGTGGGTCGTTACATTATACACCACTCAGAACAAGTCTCGTCCTTGAGACTTCCTGAGTGCAACTCGTACTATCGTACAACTTCTAAACAAACTCTATACATCTTGTCTAACTTCCAAGGACTGTCTTAATACCACAATCATTTATTTTCTTACCATGCGTTACGCCTACGTTAGCCAATTCTCATCAAACGACTCTATCGTTCAATGCTATCGAGTTATACTCAACTCACTCGTTGCACTCCCGACTCAAAATCTACTGCATCTGGCGCAGGACTGTAATACCCAAGCACATGGTATTCTATAACTCAATGGGCACTTACAACTCATAATTGGGTGGACTTGCCCAACTTGTTATATTACCTATCATAGGAACCAAATGCATCCGAACACATTTGACAGTTTACTTGGCGTCGCCTATCGAAACCCACCTTTATGCCTAACCCAAAAGCTTGAATCTCGGCTAATTTTCCAATCTCGTTTGCATCAAATCTCTCTGAGTTACTGTCTAATCTCGCTAAATAAATTCGTACCCAATCACCTACGTATTCTGACTCAGTCTATATTGCGCCTTAGCGCAGAGCTAAATTGCCCACCTGGGGTACGCTCTAATCCTTCGCATCTTTTGGTTCAATCGAACTTAACTTTCTATTCGTTTTTACTCATTCCGTTCACACGAGTGCTTAATCATTTTATCCGAATGATCCCTTCGTACAACTATTGCATTCCCAAACTCAGTCTCGTACTGCGCCTTAGTGCAGAACTATCCCGGTAGCACGGGAAACGATACACTCTTTCCTTTATGATAGTTTAGGTTGAGGCTAACCTATTTCAGTTGCCATACTCATCCATGCGAATCCAAACATTTTTCTTTGCATCTGCATCCGAGTTATGCATATCGCTAAGTCTGGATCGTACCCATATTCAAGGCATCCCCCAAATATGTGTATTTCAACCAAGCTTAGTGACAGCTAAGTCTGACAAGCTACTCATGAAAATCTTTCGAAACGTGGATCGTTCTGCTATATGAATGACCGAATTCTGGTTCGATTCAGTTATCGTCTACTCCAATCTCACCCCAATTCCAGTTTGTATTACTAGCCACGCATCGCACATCTTCCAAGCAACGATCCAACTCATCACGCCAACTTATCTTTCAATATAACCAATTCTAGTCGTGAGAGTCCCGTCCGACAATTCTCCAATACCGTCTTATCCTTTACCGTCGCGTAACCTATCCAACCAAATCAATTATTACCCGAGTTCTATCTCCCATTGCGTTTGTTTCAATACGAACGTTGCTAGTGTATACTCCTAATTCCAAATCCTAACTCTAAGTCTCGTTGCCCCAGTTCTATCATTCTTCCTGAATGATACTCTGAAGTCAGCCACTCCAATTTAACCCAAGGCACATGGTCGTCTGCCTAGTCACTAGGTCAGCTCACAAAGTCATAGGTACAATTCAAGTTTGTGACTCATCGTTGTAGAAGCATGAAAAATACGCTGGGAGGATCTACGCGGCATCTTAATGCAGAGCAGCGTAAGCAGAGGCCTCCAGAGCCATCGAACATGCAACAGAGCTCTTCCGCCAAATACAACATGAAATATGAGCTCAAAGGACCATCCGCGTAAGAACGGTACGTCCAGGCTGCCCCAGCATAAACAGAGTTCTTTATCGCCTCCATGGCGTAAAACTCAGTCGCTCCCAAAGCAACGTTAATGCGTACGAGGAACGCTTCGTCTTCCCCGAAATGAACCTGTCAAGTCACGCGGTGAACCTGGCCTCTGACTCCTGACAAAAAAGTGTTGCACGGCTACCCAGACGACGGCTGGAAACGATGGCAGACCCCTCGGGACGTACCCCACACAATAATGGCGGATCTCTGCATTTAATACAGAGGATTTGGTTAAAATATTACCAAACCGTCGTTTACCAAAGCCCCCCCAGCGTAAACCGCTCTTTCGCGTACAAGGGAATACGCTGCCTTGTTTTACACAGGCAAACATGAGCTGTTTTACGCTCCGTAGTAAGACAAACCGCTGCCACATCAAAAGCTGCACTTCATACGGGGCTCGAGGCACGTCTCTACGTCTAATTACACAGAGCAGTGACAGTTTCCCTCAAGGCACGTCTCTGCGACGGATGCACAGAAAGGCTGCAGACCTTCAAAACATGTCTCCGTATTTAATGCACAAGATGATGGCAAATCTCTGTAGAAGATTTGATTATATCTTCGAAAGCCGTAATTCCGGCTAAGACGTCCACATCAGCACTTCGTCACGGTACGCAGTGGCTTCTACGCCCGCTCAGGATCAGTGATCCCTCGGCTTTCAACGCCCTCTCAGTCTCTACGACCATTCGGCTTCTATACCTGTTCGGCTTCTATGCCCATTCGGCTTCTATGCCCATTCAGCTTCTATGCCTGTTCGGCTTCTATGCCTATTTTGGCTTCTACGCCAAGGTGACAGCCACTTGGCTTTTACGCCAACCTCTGCTACACAAGGGATACCTACCTACGTGGCTTCTACGCCGTGATCTTCGTAGCAGATATACGCATTTTGTCCCCTTAGTTGGACACGCGTCACATGCTCACTCAAAAGGTCATTTACACGCAGGCATTGGTTATTTTAAACCGTTGTGTAAAGGGGTGCTGTACTGTCCACTCCTCGGTTGTTACACCGACGGAGTGGTCACTGTCACCAAAACTCTATAAATAGAGACCCCTATCAATGGGGAAAAGGGTCAAAAAACTAAAAACTCGAAGATCGGACAAGGTCATCGAACCAGAGATCAAGGAGGAGAGATAGAGAGAGAGAGAGAAGAATCCAGAGCTCGGGCAAGGAACAGGGAGCGACGACCTTCAGCATCGCGCATCCACCCTCCTTTGCAACCTCCGAAGCTGCATCCCGTCTTCCACGGCACTTCTTCAACATCGTGTAGTCCAAGGGCTAAAGTGATCGACCGCAGATCAGACACCTATAGTAATTTATACCCAGATTAAATAAATTGTACTCCCACATCCTCGTATAGGATTATATTGTACAAGTTTGTTTATAAACCAAAGGGCGCGGGTCTCTTATAAACCCCGTTATTGAAATACACTTTCATTCTTTCGTTTAATACCACAAACAAGATGGCGACTCTGCTGGGGACATCTTTCTCTTCTGACGAGGAAGTAATTGCTCAACACGATGCGGTATCTGTAGGAACCGTGAAGAAGACACTGGTCGTTCAGTTCAACCAGTCTGCCTACGAAGACATGCTTCAGACTGGGGGTAGCTCTCACTCTTTTTCCGTCCAAGACAGCAGGAAGCTACGCAAAGTGTGGATGCCCAAGACATCCTCCGCCATTCCTGTGGACTCTCCGATCTCTCCGATCTCTCCGACCAATGAGGTGGTAGCATCGCTCCCTCCGTGCCCCGCACGTAAAATTCAGTCTCCCGCTACGCGCGGTACAGACAAAGCTTCTGGCAAAGCCTCAGCGCTAACCCATGAGTATCCTCTGCGCTATACGCGCAGAAATCAGTCTCCCGCTACGCGTGGTACAGACAAAGCTTCTGGCAAAGCCTCAGCGCTAACCCAGGAGTATCCACTGCGCTCTACGCGCAGAAACCAGTCTCCCACTACGCGCGGTACAGACAAAGCTTCTGGCAAAGCCTCAGCGCTAACCCAGGAGTATCCACTGCGCTCTACGTGCAGAAATCAGTCTCCCGCTACGCGCGGTACAGACAAAACCTCTGATGGCGCCTCAATACCAAATCAGAAGTACAGATCACGCTCTACGCGCAAAATGATATCTGACGTTTACGGTGAACCAGATGAGCGCTGCGATCTCCGCAAGGGAAAGCAAGCGGGTGAATACTCAACTACTGGGCCTTTACGCCAGCAAAAGAATGATCTGCCTACTCTCCGGATTATGCGAGAAGCTAATGGCCAACTGAGGGCCTCTCCAGCCTCACGCCAGACTGAGCGAACCTCCAGATTACGCCAGGCACGGTCCCTCGGCGTAAAACAAACTCAGACGGCGGAAAGAAACCCTCCTGACCTACGCAAGTATCTAATCAGGA
The DNA here is from genome assembly GCA_036927795.1 of Iris macrosiphon. NCBI lineage: Eukaryota > Viridiplantae > Streptophyta > Magnoliopsida > Asparagales > Iridaceae > Iris > Iris macrosiphon. The sequence continues at coordinate 30,397,921 of JAYESA010000014.1, read as the reverse complement.
GTCGTAAAGAAAGGGGACCTTCCAACATGTCTATTTTGCCTCCTGGCGAACACTATTGTAATAGTCATAAAGTTGTGATTAATTGCTGCTGCTCCAAGGCAAAACGATCGGTTTTCGACCGGTTGAGCTACTCGCTGTCTTTCCAGGAAGGGGAACCCGCGCATGCGTCTGTGAACATGGCCTCACACATACCTAGAGGAGGGTTGAGCTCAAGACGTCATCCTTCTAGACCTCCGAGCCGAAGGAGGTTTAGTAAGCCCCTCGGGGACGTTGAAGCCGGGGTGTTCCAAAACACTCGCGCAAGGTCACAACAACCAGCGTCATCTTCTTCTGATTTCAACGCCGAAGGTCGCCAAGTTCCCAAATCAGAGGCAGAAAGTATGGAGTCGACTTCTATAACGACCTATACTAATCCCTCAATGACCCCCAGGGAAATGGGAGCTTACGCCATTGGAGATGAGCGCGAGGAAGCTTCGCCATCAGGGAACGCGGAACGCATCACTATACTGGAGACATCTCTGAAACAAATGCAATTCGTAATGGAAAACATGCACCAGATGATGCTCGCTCAGCACGCAACTACCATGGCTCAAGCGTCGGTCCCGCCAACTCAGATACGCGCAGGGGTGGACTCACCACCATCCAACCCAAGCCAAGAGCCTACGCTGGATCAAGAGTCAACTGTTCCTCCGCTTCCTCACCTAGAAAATGCTCTACCTCCCGCTGGAGCTACAATACAACTGACTCTGCACCACTCAGTAGCCCCGCTTTCGACTGAGAATCCGATGCAGGCAGTGCGAGAGTTGAAAGCCCAGTTCGACGCCTTGAAGCACAAAGATCAGCTCAAGAAACTGGGAATCAACCAGCCCTACCCAGCTGTCTGGGAGGAGGTCCCTTTCCCTCCGAGATACAAACCTCAGACTATGGCTCTGTTCGAGGGAAAAACATCACCAAGTCAGTACATAAACTATTTCAGTATGATGACGGTGTTGCTACAAGGGAACGATGCCCTCCTCACTCGGGTGTTCAAAGGCTGTCTCTCAGGAGTAGCCTATCAGTTGTACCGTGGCTTGGCGGACAACTGCATTACTTCCTTCGAGGACTTCAAAGCTCTGTTCTTCACACGATTCTACGAGGGAGGAATGGACATGTCTATGTCCTCCCTCATCAAAGTCAAACAGAAGGAAAATGAGGACGTTCGCATCTTCATCGAACGCTTTCGTCAGGCCACCTTACAGATGCCTCCAGGAGTTCCAGACTCTGCGTTGGTGGACATTTGCAGGAAAAATCTCCTTCCCGTGGTCTCGGTGTTCACAGGACCATATCAGTTCCATGATTGGCTCTCGTTCATCATCTCGGCAGTAGCCGCCGAAGACAACAGTCGCAAGGCGCACGACAATGGCATCATGATCTCCTCCTCTGATAGAGGCAAGAGGTCATCTCCCAGCAGTGACCATCCTCATGGTCCCAAAGGGAAAGAAGCCCTGGCAATCAATACGGCCAGACCAAAGATTGCGGCAACCACGCAAGCAAAACCCGGGACTTCTAGGCCCGTCGATGTCTACTCTTTCGACGACGACGATATCCCAAGTATCTTTGAGTGTCTCGTCAAAAGTAGCAAGATCACCCTCCCGGAGCTAAGGCGGCCCCAGGAGGTTGGCAATACCGATGACCCCAAATACTGCGTCTTCCATAGATACGTACACCACCCGACGAAGGCGTGCTATATATTAAAACGGAAGATCCAGGGATTAATTGATGCTAAGGCCATCACTCTACACAGCACCGAGAAGACGGTCGCGGCCAACATGATCTCTCTGCAGTTTAGCAATCTGCCTCCCCAAAAGGTCCCTAATGGTATTGCACCTATATCCCGGGCAACGATGAACATCGTTAACCTTCCCCCGGCTAGAGGTCAAAATCACAACCTGGTGCCCCTAACTACCCGGCAGGGCGAGATTATGTGGGTTCACCCGGATTTGGTGCCAGAGCTCGAAAAGGAGACCAAGGCAACCAAGCCTACCTCCAAGAAGAGTCCCAAATACAGATCATGCCACATGATCACAACTTCTTCTGCATCAGACGAAGACGAGGTACTTGTCGCAACCCGTTCAGGAAGGGCCTACCTCGACGACAACGGAGCAAATCAGGAAGGCGTGCCAGCTGACGCTCCAGCTATCGAACCTTCGGAGCAAGGTCCCGTCGTGCCAAACGTCAGCCCTGCGAAACCTACTCCGGCGGAAAAGAGAAAGCAGAAAGAAATACGCTTCGACAAACCTGTAAAAAACATTCCAAGCAAAGGTTTAAAGAAGCCATACAAATTCGACATCCTGGCCCAACTAGCCAATACGCCAGCCAGGTTGTCCATCTTTGAGCTACTCAGGCTCTCCCCTGACACTCGTCTAGCCCTGAGTGAAGCGCTGATGCAGGCAGAGGCGTACTTGACCCAACTCAAGTCCCCCGACGAGGAACCAGTGGCATGTCCTCAGTGCCACAGCGTAATGGAGGTGGTCCCAAATATCACTTTCACTCAAGACGACATGCTGTTAAAACATAACAGACATGACAGGCCCCTCTATTACACTGGGTACGTCGGTTCCATAGAGGTCGACCGGACTCACATAGATCCGGGATCATCGATCAGCATCATCACTCACAGTCTGCTCAGGCCACTGAGAATTCCTACCAGCGAACTGGCTTACACTACCACTACAATCGTGGGTTTCAACGCTGGAAAAAGTAAGCCATTGGGGAAAATTCGCTTGAGAATCCAGATCGACAACCTTAGATCGGTGGCCACATGTTACATCATCGATTCAGAGGTGTCCTACAATATTTTGCTAGGGAGACTGTGGATTCACGACCACAACATCGTTCCTTCAACCCTACATCAATGCCTTAAATATGTAGACACACAAGGAACAGTACAGACGGAGGTAGCTGACCTAAACCCGTTCAAAGGAATAGAGTCGTACTACTCCGATGCCGTATTATACTCCCAGGACCATGTGGAAGAAGGGTCGGGCGAGGCAAAGGAGGAATCCCACCGGGAGCCAGAAGAGCCCTCTGCCACACTGCCGCTGTCCATTAAAGTGAAAGGACGAACCACTCGTCCGAAAGCCATAGAACCTTTGGCTATCCACCTGGACAAGACCAAGACAGGAGAAGGGGGTGATCCTCTAGTGATCACTTTGAACCGAAAGCCTCCACCCTTGGTCATCAACCTTCGACGCAACAGGCAGTCAACTGGTGTAAAGGCGACCAGGAGTGAAATTCCAGATGATAATAAACATCCTCTTTTCCAGTATATTTATGCTCGAGTTCCAAAACAAGGACCCACTCCACATGACGAGGTAGAACCCATAGCACAAAAAATTCTTGAAAGCTATAAGCTCCTACCGCCCATATGTCTGGGAAGTAGCATCGCCATCCAACGTCGTCACGACATATGGGCCACATGAGGATTCTATCTTCATCGTCCCACCTACCGACAGCAGTCGGCACTCAATAGTCTTCGGTCGCATGCAGAATCAATCGACTGCCCAAGAAGATCCCTTCGATGACGACACCGGGAAAATACAGGTTCACCGTTATAGCCCGCAAGCGCTAAAGATCATGCAAAACATGGGCTACGACTTGAAACGGAATCCAGGCCTCAACTATGGAAGAGGTAGACGAACGCCGCCGTGCGGCAACCCCCACAATCGACAAACTCGTCTCGGGTTAGGGTATGCCACCTCCCTCGCGACTTCCGAGCCAAAAGAGGACCCCTTCTTCTCTTCCCAGAACAGCTCATCACCCTCCAACTCGCCAGATGCTCTCGAACAAGCACTATCAGTGAATATGGTAATGACAAATCCCTCAGAAGCCGAGGAGCAGGATACAGAGCCATTCGAGGATGACCCCTGGGCTCAACAGATGGATACGCAGTGGGAATTCCGCTTCGAGCAGAGGGAACCTCCCACCAAGGACGAAGTCATCCAGATCAATGTTGGGGGTGAGCTCTCACCAAAGCCAATATTTGTCAGTAACAATCTTCCCCCACCTGAAAGAGAAGAAGTTATACAGCTGATAAAGGAATATATTGACATCTTTGCGTGGGATTATGAGGACATGCCAGGCCTAGACTCGAAGGTAGCTACCCATAAGCTCAATATATTGGCCGATTCGAAGCCGGTAAAGCAGCACCAACGACGGTTCTGCCCCGATATGATGGACGCCATCGAGGCTGAAGTTAAGAAGTTGATAACCTGCAGTTTCATCCGGGAGGAACAACACCCCGACTGGGTCGCTAATGTGGTCCCAGTCATGAAGAAAAATGGGAAGGTACGTATCTGCATCGACTACCGAGATCTGAATGCGGCCTGCCCCAAAGATGAATTCCCTCTTCCCATCACGGACATCATGATCGACAACACCTGCGGCTTCGAACGCATGTCTTTCATGGACGGGTTCTCAGGATACAATCAGATCAAGATGCATCCTGAAGACGAGAAGCACACTGCCTTCCGGACACCACTGGGGGTATATTGCTATACGGTCATGTCCTTCGGATTAAAGAACGCTGGGGCTACGTACCAACGGGCTATGAGTAACATATTCCTTGGGCATTTACGCAAAATAGTAGAATGTTACGTAGACGACATAGCTGTCAAAAGTTGCCTCAAAGGTGATCACACCCGAGACCTGAGGGCGGTATTCGAATTAATGCGCCAGCATCAACTCAAGATGAACCCTACAAAGTCCTTTCTGGGCGTATCCAGTGGCAAATTCCTGGGATTTGTCATTACCACCAAAGGCATCGAAGTAGACCCTGACAAAGTCCAAGCGATCACGGCAATGCGGCCGCCCCATAATCTGAGAGAACTCAGGGGGTTCCAAGGACGTCTGGCTTATATCCGGTGATTCATATCCAACCTCTCGGGGAGATGTCAGCCCTTCTCTCATCTCATGAAGAAAGGTGTATCCTTCATATGGGACGAAACCTGTCAGTAAGCGTTCGGGGATATCAAATGCTACCTAACCAGTCCGCCAGTTCTGGTGCCTCCCGTCATGGAAAAACCGTTCTTGCTGTACGTTCGGGCAATGGATCATTCGCTAGGAGCTCTCCTCGCACAGAAAAATGATGCGGGTCATGAACAGGCTATCTACTATCTCAGCAGGATGATGGTCGGGGCCGAGCACCGGTACAACCCAGTGGAGAAGGAATGCTTGGCCCTGATGTTCGCTGTCCAGAAAACGCGGCACTATGTCACCGGCCAGACTATTCATATCATCTCCAGGATCAACCCTCTCCGAGTGCTGATGAGCAAGCCAAGTGCCCTCAACTCCCGACTCGCAACTTGGGCGATGCTGCTAACACCATACGACATGGTATACATCCCACAGAAGTCCATCAAAGGCCAAGCACTGGCCGACTTCCTAGCAGCTCATCCGATCCCGGAGACCTCCAAACTATACGAAGATATCCCTGATGAAGTTGCAGAATGTAACTTCGCAAGAAAAAGTGACGTATGGCAACTGTTCTTTGATGGCGCCTCCAGAACCGGTCCTAAAGGAAACGTCATTTCAGGAGTGGGAGTCGTCCTAGTTATCCCGGATCAACTCGTCATCTACCGAGCATACTCTCTTAGCGAGCCCTGCTCCAACAACGTGGCGGAATACAATGCTCTACTAATTGGGCTCCAAGTTGCTACAGAACTGGGGGTAGAATCCCTGGAAGCTTTCGGTGATTCTCTGCTCATCATCAATCAAGTCAGGGAAATATACGAAATCCGTAATCCAGACCTCATCCCCTATCACCGGGCGACAATCGAGATAGCCATGACGTTCAAAGGGTTCTTCCTAGAGCACGTACCTCGATCTCAGAATCTGGAAGCTGATGCCCTGGCCAGCCTAGCTGCAGACTTAGCTACTCCTATAAGAAGGCAAGATTCGGTAATCCTTCTTAACAGAGATTTATTCTGTGTGAAGAACAGCTGTCACATAGAACGCAGCTACGCTGTAAACACCGATCCTCCTATAAGAGATTGGACAAGTCCTTTCATAGATTTTGTGGCATACGGAATCTTACCGGAGGACCCCAAGGAAGCAGTATCCATCAAGAGACGATCGCTACGCTTCTACTTCGATGCATCTTCATAATGCCTGTATCGCCGGACCTACGACGGACTGCTGTTGAGGTGTCTCTCTGGCGCCGAAGCACAGCAGATTATCCGTGAAGCTCACGACGGTGTATGCGGAGCGCATCAACCCGGGCCTAAGCTACAGGATCGCATAAGGAGAATGGGCTATTACTGGCCGACCATGATCGCAGATACAATACAGTATGCAAAGCATTGCAGAGCCTGTCAGGTTCATGCAGACTTCATACATCAACCGTCGGAACATCTACATCCTACGGTCGCATCCTGGCCTTTCGAAGCATGGAGAATGGATATCATCGGTCCTATTCACCCGTCTTCTTCCAGGGGTCACCAGTTCATACTGGCCATCACGGATTACTTTTCCAAATGGGCCGAAGCAATCCCTCTCACTGAGGTAAAGGCATCCAACGTGGTCAGCTTCATCAAACATCACGTCATCTATCGCTTCGGGGTACCCCGGAGGATAATTCATGACAATGGGCCCCAGTTCATCAGCCAAACCTTTCATCGGTTTTGCGATAAAAACCGAATACACAATGTTGCCTCCACGGCGTACTATCCAGCTGCTAATGGTCTGGCGGAAGCTTTCAACAAAACCATTATCAAACTCTTGAAGAAGTTTGTCTCTTCAAACAAGAGAGACTGGAATGAAAAGCTGGGCGAATGCCTCTGGGCATACCGCACGACGGTACGAACGCCGACGGGTTGTACCCCATTCTCGCTGGTCTACGGGAGCGAAGCAGTTCTTCCCATTGAAATCCAGATCCCGTCGCTCAGAATAGCCGTGGCTAATGAGCTGACTCAAGAAAAAAATGACCTTTTAAGGCTTCAGGAGCTAGAAGGACTAGACGAGAAACGCCTCCAAGCTCAACAGCGCATCACGCTCTACCAAGCACGCATTTCCAGGGCTTTTAACCATAAAGTAAAGGAAAGGGTATTCAAGGTCGGCGAGCTAGTTCTAGCAGTAAGAAGGCCGATGATTTTGACTCACAGAAGTAAAGGCAAATTCCAGCCCAAGTGGGAAGGCCCTTATGTGATCGAGACAACGTTCTCGAACGGCGCCTACAGGATAGCCCAGCCTAACGGGGACCTAATAATGGCTCCCATCAACGGCAAATTCCTGAAAAGATACTACGCTTAATTCCCCCCTGCCCAGGCGGAACATAGCGAGAATCTCAATTCTGACAAAACTACTCCAAGAAAAGAAACTAGTTAGGTCATATCCTATCATGTCTGTATGACCTCTGAATAGATATATCCTGCTAAAGAGGTTTATCGAGAGTATATCAGGTCCATACTACCTCTGATATCCCCACCCTCACCTAAAAAAACTGTCATTTACATTCTGAAATGACGGGTCCACAACAGTCAGAAAAGAGTCACTTTTATTCATTCCCAGAAGGAGGCAAAATTATATAGGGAGAGATACATCAAGATGGCAGAGTAATCAGACCACGAATCTGCCGCTCCAGTGCAGCTATCCTCTCATTCCTAAGGGCCAAGGCATCGGCGCGAGCCCGCTCCAGCCATGCCTCGGGGGTATGCGTAAGGATCAGATTAGCCCTTGCCCGAAGACAGCCCGCACGGGCAGCTTCCGCACGGTCCAGATCTCGTCGCGCTTCACTCAGTCGACCAGTCGCTACCTTTAAACCTGCCAACGACTGGGAAGCCCACTCCTCTGCCCGAGCAAAATTTTCCCTCAGCTTGGAGGCCCTCGCTGCATTCCCTTCGTGCTCGGATCGACACTTCGTCTCAACAGCAAGAGCTTCTTCCATAACAGCTTTTCTCCTATCCATCTCCAGCTTGTGCTTCTGGATAGAGTTGTCTAGGCTTTTAAGCTTTGTAGCGAGCCGCTCAGCCATGAGGTCGTATCGAGCCTGGACATCAGCATCAAGGCTGCCCTCAGCCCGCTGCAAATATTCGTTAATGGGTTGCTCTAAACCATTAACCACCGCCTCCAGAGCATCAGCTACTCCAGGATTGCCAAGCCCCCTGACAACCTCGATCGAAAGCTGAGAAGTCTTCTTCAGGAGCTCGAAGTCAAGATTCTTCGCCAACACCATCGGTATCATCGTTTTTAAACCGGTGTAGACAAGGCTGGTATGCTGCTCGGTCAACGCGACTAGACCCGACTGAACGCCCGGAGTGGCCGCGATGCTAGTAACTCCCTCTCCAGGGACAATTACAGACAAGGTAGCCACCCCCGCCGCCTCGACGGGTGGCGCGGCCGAAAAAGGTGTGACGGCAACGATCGAAGTCATCGGCATACTCGCGAAAGGCGAGGTCACGATAACAGGTTCGTCCCCCTCCTGAGATGACAAAACCTCTCCAGGCGAGCTGGCCCCCGAAGACACTTCTGCCTCGGGATTAGGCGCCTCCACGTCATCGCTAGGAGCCGGAGCAGAGCCAGAAGGCGCTTCAACGCCATATTCCCCGTGGACGTCATCCCCTGAAAAGAGGACAAAAAGGCAAAAATGTCAACACAATGGTAATCTTCCTAGGAGGAGACAAAAAAAATGACATTTACCCGGAGCCAACGGCATATACGACGCGTCTGCAGCCGATGTGGCTAAACCACGCCTTAATGACGCGATACGACCTGTCATACCTGGAGAAGGAGGTGGGCCGACCGACATCGCCAAAAGCTCGGTCAAGCCTTCCCCAAGACGCGATCGAGGTTCGTCAGCCAGGGTCTCGCTAAGCGCACTCGCTGACACAGAAGCAACTTCCCCCACTGCTGACCTCGGGAAAGATTCTCCCATCTGCAACGGCCACGTGGGCAATTTTGCTCCACTACTTGAAGCAGCCACAGCGACAGCAACCTCTAGCGAAGACTCTCCGATGCCACCAGCCGGAACTGTAGAAGGTCCCTCTCTAAAAGGTGAGGAACCTCCAGTCAAAGATTCATCCCTGATGCAGGGAGGTGCCGGCTCACTCACGGGAGCCTCAATACCAGGAATGCGGAGAGGATGAGCAACCGTCTCCTTCCTCCTCTTACGAAGGGAAGCTTCCTTCGGAGCAGAAGCCCGTCGCTTCCCAGAAGAGACTACCAAAGCCCCCGCCGGCGCAGGCACTGCACACCTCGGCAACGACACCAGAGGCTCATCCGGAGTACCAGACTCCTCACCCTCGTCAGAAGAAACCGAGGGGACTTCGACTCTTCCCCCAGGCTTGGCAGAAGGCACTCTAAAGCTTCCACGCCTGTCGAAATCGCGATGGAAGGTGTTAATCGCCACGTAAAACTGGGCGTAAGAATGAAGGATGCGCAGCTCCGTGGAGGTTGTAACGACCGGCACGATAAAAATTGCCCCTGTACAACCCATGATAAAATATCGCCACCCTCTAGCTCCATCAATGAGTCCGCCCCTGGGCCTGAAGCTGGTGACGGCGTTACCCACGTGCAACTGATCGTACCCGAACTGCTTGGCAAATCGACTAGGCAAGTAGGGCTCGAAGAAGCAATAGTCTTCGCTCCTATACAGCAGATGGGATGGTCTGATACAGACCAACCAATTAAAAGCCTCCGGAGAAAGAACGGTCTTCTCTCCACCTGAATCCTCAAGCCACACCCCGGATTGGTTGCGATGTATCGGAGGGGGAGTACAGAGGATCTTTCAGCCATGGCTGAGGTTCAATACTAACCGACAGTCTAAAACTGTGTTCACATTCCAGGTAGAATCCCTGTACTTCAGCAGGAATATACCCCCTGAGCTGCTATCGGAACAGGAAGACATCACCCGGGGGTTGTGGAGAATTAACCATCCCATCAGATACAGGTATGGCAATTCCACCCTGGGAAAACTCTCACGCCGAGCTTCATCGACGAGCAACCCATCGGTCATGGCCCTCAGGCCAGCCTGAATACGGCATACCATGGTAGGAAGCAGGCCCAGTCTTGCCCCAAACACCAGACGCACCGCGGGCCACAGGATGTTCCGGTGAATACGATCCGCGGACGCGATATCGGGCACTACCACTCGACGCAGCCATATGGAGAGAAAACCAGCCAGCTGGGCTTCCTTAGACAGAGGCCTGCGATAGCGCCTCAAATAACTGTGGGCCTTGGTACCTTCGGGATATTTTCCTACCCCCTCGACGAGGATCTGATCAGGAGCCTTGGCGTCTTCCATAAGAGCCTCAACAACCTGGGCACTAAGGACGCCCAAGCAGTTCACAGGCTCATTCTTATCCCCCGAGGCTTTCTCCGACTTGGCGGCCCTAGCCCGATGGAAGAAGAGGTAAGACATCCACTTAGTGGTATGGGCCAAATCAGAGGGCTCGTCATAAAAAAGTGGTGCACGCGAAGTACTGACACATCAGCTCCTGATATACTTCCGCCACCCGAGGGTCCAAATCCCCCAACTCCCGGTTGGTGGGGACATACTCTTCATATGGGGTATCCCCCATCGGCAGTCTCGAGACAACTGCCATCTCATGGAGGGCCAATCCCAACTCCCCCAGTAGAGTGGCGAAGGTCCCGGTGAGCGGAATATACCGCTCCATCAGTGCCAAGAACAAATTAGCATTGGGAGGCAACCCAACACTCGTCGCACTCACGGCGGCATATAGTCCAATGTCCTCCAGCTCTCTTCGGAAGTGCGACAAGGCCCAATCAACTAGGCATCTCCATCGGGAGTTTGTTGGGGCAATCCACCCGTTGCACCGAGGATTCTCCTTGGGATATACCCCACCTTGACCCATGAAGTCGTTGCAGAAGGTCGGCAACTGGACAGGCTGGATCACCGAGCTAACTTCACTCGGGATATTACCCGGGCACAGCCCCCGGAACAGCGTCACAACGCCGGAGGGCCGACTGACAAACGACCCCTGGTCAGCTTCTTTCAGATGAAAGATCTTCCCAGGGCTTCCCGTGAAGATCAGGAGTCAGCTTCCACGACATCTTCCTAGGATGCGTCGCATGGGAGAAAGCCGAGATAGGATAATCCCTCGGCATCGTCGGCAGATACAAGACCAAATTCCCGGCAGGGAAGACCCAAGGCTCCCTCTTGGGCTTCGTCTGGGACTGTTTATCGATCTTATCCCCAAAGAGGAAAGCCGACTTTATGTACTGCTCCTCGTCTACATGTGTCAAGGGTTCGCCATTGATCATGCTCAACAATATTCGCTCAACCTGGGCCGATATCAGAAACTCCCTGCCCTCAGGATACTGGGGTCCAGAGATGGGAAAGGCCACATGGGACAGATCCTCCAGGTAGTTCGAGTGCAGCATCCCGGCAGCGGAGCCCATCACCTCAGCCAGCGGTGACTCACCCGAATCAACTGCAAAAGTGCAAGGAAAATAGGTCATTACAAATCCTGCACAAGTACAGACCAAAAGAAAACGACAGTCTGTGCTTTACGCCAAGATTGCGCAAATTTGGTCTCTATACGCCGGAAGTCTCCTCCGCAAGCGTAAAATTCAAAATTTACGATATACCCCGATTTTCGTTAGCCAGAGCTTTTACGCTCGGAACTACGAAAATATGGAGTTCTTACGCTGGCACATTAGAAATGTGGGCGTAAAAGATGAAAATGTCTCCGTGCATCATCTTCCTCAAAAGAGGCTATCAGCACAGAAGACGACCTAGCGCGGTCACGTTCAACGTGTGCGAAGGATTTTTCGTCGTTTGTGTCATCCCAAAGGCTCTACCTCTAAAGCCGGGTGCGCTGCTCGTCGGCGGGATGCTCCTCTCGGAAGGAGGTTCACCTTGCCCGACCGAAGATTCTCTCTCCGGTACCGAAGAACGAGAACAAGAACCTACGCTCTTTCCCTTAGTGGAGGAAGTTTGTTTCGACGCCATTTCTGAGGACTCGAAGTGCTCGGAGAAGGAACGAAGGAAAACTCGAACAGTCGAAAGCTCTCTTTCGCAGAAGACAGATAAAAAGCTTTTTCTCTCAAAAGCTTGGGGTATATATACGGTCCGAGTCGACTCCTCGAATCCTCGGACGGACCCCTCGAGACCCCAACCGGATCTCGCAATTAAGAGTTGGTTATGATTGGATGCTACGTCAGCCCACTACCCTTGAAAAACGGACAGTCAGCGAATTCGAAAGGTTTTTTTCGTGCAAGACGGTTCAGCGGGTTCTACGCTAAAGGAGCTTTTTCTACGCTCGACAGCAACAGATCTACGGTTTTACGCTCGCTAGCGGCAAGTCTATGGTTTTACGCCCGGATGCCTTTGTGCTCGGTAGCTTTTATGCTCGAGAGGCCACAAACCTATGACTTTACGCTCAGCAGATACCAAATCGACGATCTCACGCTCGGTGGCGCTCAGTTTACGCTCAGAAGCAACAGATCCGCAAAACCTCACGCTCGAAGAAATTTTCTTTTCAGGAGTACAGATCTACAGTTCTGCGCTAAAGGAGCTTTTCTACGCTCGACAGCAACAGATCTATGGCTTCACGTTCGACAGCTACAAGTCTACGGTTTATGCCCGGATGCCTTTGTGCTCGGTAGCTTTTATGCTCGAGAGGCTACAAACCTACGACTTCATGCTCAGGAACCACAAGTCTACGATTTCATGCTCGATGGTGTTCTTACGCTCACAGGCTACAGATCTACAGTTCTGTGCTAAAGGAGCTTTTCTACGCTCGACAGCAACAGATCTACGATTTCACGTTCGACAGCTACAAGTCTACGGTTTATGCCCGGATGCCTTTGTGCTCGGTAGCTTTTATGCTCGAGAGGCAACAAACCTACAACTTCACGCTCAGGAACCACAAGTCTACGATTTCGCGCTCGGTGGTGTTTTTACGCTCAGAGGCTACAGACTGATGATTTTACGCTCCACGACTTTCCGCATATCCGAACAGTCCCCAAGGCGGTCAATTGCAAAGAGTTCACACAGAAGATACTCGTTCTTGACCCAGAGCATCCCAAGTACCCGAAGCATACAGAGTTCAAACATTGAGAAATTACTCTTCTCGGGTCCAAAATTGGAGCTTTATCCAGACTCCAGTCTGAACATCCCGTCTATCAAGGTGGCAACTCAATTTGACAGCCAAAAACCTCGACCCTGTTCCAAGGGAGTTTCGAGAGATCATTCTTGAAGACGAAGTCTGAACAAGATCCTGCTCATCAGAGAAGCAACAGTTCAGAATTCTACGCCGTCCCTCAGTCCTAGCAACAGGACAGCTCTAAATATTCAAGGACGCTCAGCGGCGTTCTACGGACTATTCGCTACGCGTAAAAGATGGGGCCTAATACTCTTTCTATCAGTCGGCGTAAAGATTCAGACGTATCGAAGCTGTATATATCCAGACTTCACAAGCAACGTATGGCAAAGACGATCATATGCAGAGAAGAAAGACGACTTTATTTAAAATCACAACTACATATGAGGGAAATCCTGTCTACAGGGGTTTTCTTCATTTTCGTGATTACATATGAGGGAAATTCCTTCTACAAAGGATTTCCTCATCGTCGTCAGAAGATCGCCCAGAAGCTGTCCTGACAGATTCTCGCGCCGGTGCCGGTCTTCCTCTTCCTCCATGGCTGTTCATGACCACCACAGTCATGAACAAGAAGATCCTCCATTCGCCATGGCCGATCCAGTTGGGGTTTTTTCAAACCCAACCCAATCAGGACGACAGATTACGGTTTGTCCGATCTCGTCCGCAGGGGTCTCAGGAAGAAATAAACAGTCTACAAGCTGTCCGGTCTAATACGACCCTTTCTTTCTCCTGGTGCAACGCCATACAAAGTTGCTGATTATCCCGAGCAAGGGAGGCTAAGATATTCTTTCATGATCCATCATTGCAATGGACACTTGCTCGAAGACGCCATCTTTTTCGGCTCCTTACATGCTGGAAGAACATGGTCTTCTTCTTCCTCAAGTCGACCCGACGAACTCCGGCGATCATCTCAGCATGGTGAAAGGAAATATGGGAAGAAACAGGTTAACCCCTCAGCCCTTTTATAGGCAAGCGAGGTCACACCTACCCCCAATAAACCCGCTATCAAGACCGGCCTGAAAGAACGCGTCAAACTTGACCATTTCCACGCTCCACTCAGAAACGTTTCGGGTTACGAGGGGCCATTCATGCTTTATTCAAAGCATTTCAAATTTCGAGGAATTTAAAAGCTTTGAAGGGGGTCTTGTAGAAGCATGAAAAATATGCTGGGAGGATCTACGCGGCATCTTAATACAGAACAGCGTAAGCAGAGGCCTCCAGAGCCGTCGAACATGCAACAGAGCTCTTCCGCCAAATACAGCGTGAAATATGAGCTCAAAGGACCATCCGCGTAAGAACGGTACGTCCAGGCCGCCCCAGCATAAACAGAGTTCTTTATCGCCTCCATGGAGTAAAACTCAGTCGCTCCCAAAGCAGCGTTAATGCGTACGAAGAACGCTTCGTCTTCCCCGAAATGAACCTGTCAAGTCACACGGTGAACCTGGCCTCTGACTCCTGACAAAAAAATGCTGCACGGCTACCCAGACGACGGCTGAAAACGATGGCAGACCCCTCGGAACGTACCCCACACAATGATGGCGGATCTCTACATTTAATGCAGAGGATTTGGTTAAAATATCACCAAACCGTCGTTTACCAAAGTCCCCCCAGCGTAAACCGCTCTTTCGCGTACAAGGGAATACGCTGCCTTGTTTTACACAGGCAAACATGAGCTGTTTTACGCTCCACAGTAAGACAAACCGCTGCCACGTCAAAAGCTGCACTTCATACGGGGCTTGAGGCACGTCTCTACGTCTAATTACACAGAGCAGTGACAGTTTCCCTCATGGCACGTCTCTGCGACGGATGCACAGAAAGGCTGCAGACCTTCAAAACACGTCTCCGCATTTAATGCACAAGATGGTGGCAAATCTTTGTAGAAGATTTGATTATATCTTCGAAAGCCGTAATTCCGGCTAAGACGTCCACATCAGCACTTCGGCACGGTACGCAGTGGCTTCTACGCCCGCTCAGGATCAGTGCTCCCTCGGCTTCCAACGCCCTCTCAGTCTCTACGACCATTCGGCTTCTATGCCTGTTCGGCTTCTATGCCCATTCGGCTTCTATGCCTGTTCGGCTTCTATGCCCATTCGGCTTCTATGCCTGTTCGGCTTCTATGCCTATTTTGGCTTCTACGCCAAGGTGACAGCCACTTGGCTTTTATGCCAACCTCTGCTACACAAGGGATACCTACCTACGTGGCTTCTACGCCGTGATCTTCGTAGCAGATATACGCATTTTGTCCCCTTTGTTGGACACCTGTCACATGCTCACTCAAAAGGTCATTTACACGCAGGTATTGGTTATTTTAAACCATTGTGTAAAGGGGTGCTATACTATCCACTCCTCGGTTGTTACACCGACGGAGTGGTCACTGTCACCAAAACTCTATAAATAGAGACCCCTATCAATGGGGAAAAGGGTCGAAAAACTAAAAACTCGAAGATCGGACAAGGTCATTGAACCAGAGATCAAGGAGGAGAGATAGAGAGAGAGAGAGAGAAGAATCCAGAGCTCGGGCAAGGAACAGGGAGCGACGACCTTCAGCATCGCGCATCCACCCTCCTTTGCAACCTCCGAAGCTGCATCCCTTCTTCCACGGCACTTCTTCAACATCGTGTAGTCCAAGGGCTAAAGTGATCGACCGCAGATCAGACACCTATAGCAATTTATACCCAGATTAAATAAATTGTACTCCCACATCCTCGTATAGGATTATATTGTACAAGTTTGTTTGTAAACCAAAGGGCGCGGGTCTCTTATAAACCCCATCATTGAAATACACTTTCATTCTTTCGTTTAATACCACAAACAATCGTGCAATCACGTTGCACAACGCTCGCCCCAAATACCCGAAGGTCAAACTATTATTCCTTTACACGGGTATTCTACCAAAGCTCGTTTTATCCAGATTTCTAAACATCGAGTACAGATCATCCTATCACACCAACACATTCGTTCAACCGAACCCATGATACGCCCACGTTGCAGGTCTAACCCATCGATTCACACACACTATCTCTTTCATCACATTTGATAGAATTCACCAATCCAATCCTTTTCTACGCCTGTATCACTAAGCCACAATTCCATTATAAATTATCGATGTATATCATAAACTCTAAGTCTTCCAGCACAATCTATGTATCCGTTCATAAAACCGTCTAATATCTCTTACTTCACGTTTCTAGACTAACTCCTTACCAAAAATCCTTAGACTCATTATATCCTGAAACTTGTCTTATCATATCGAACCACAAGTCAAAATAATCCTTCAATTGTCATGTTCCGGTCTCCCGCAAGTTCGATCATCCCCGTCAGACGTGAGATCACCACGCCAATGCTCCCACGAAATGATCGTCCTAATCCGGATGTGACGCATGTGCGAATAAGAATTTATACCCGCACAAGAAAAGAAGGTCAATCGTTATGGTTATCCTCGAACGAACAGATACCTCATCATCGCTTTTCATTTTATCTCAAGTTGTACATTGATCCACCAAGCCATGTTCTTCTAACAACCGTTCTTACCGCCATCCAAGTTCGCCAAGCCAAAAATATCCAACTTCAATATTACCATTTTGAACATTTCTTAGTCTACTCTTTAGCATTCCTCAAATAACTAAGTTCAAATCCCAAACCCAAGTCTATCCCATTTGATACGTTCCATTCAGCAAGCTCGTTTGGAATAATCACCGAACATGTTCCCTTGAGTTTGATTATCCCCGCCGTACGTGAAATCACCACGCCGACGCTCCCGCCGGATAATCTTTCTCGCTGGAACAGATTTCGAATGTTATCTTTCTGAACTTGATTTCAAGATCGTTCTTCCAAACTCCAAGTCAAATCTGTTACCGCTTAACTCGATCCATCGAAACCATAATTTTACTAACTTGCATCAATCCATACTATCTTCCAACCATTGTTATGATCGAATAAATCTCCCAAAATTTGAAATCATCGCATTCGTACTCAAACCGAACTCTATCGAGCTATATCCTACTCAATCCAATTTTTCCATGCACGCTATCATTCGTTCGCTCCATTATTTCCAATTGCACTTACTCCGTTCGTATCTCAGATTATTCAATCTCAACTCAAGTTTTTAATTCGCTTGTTTCAACTCAAAATTGCTCGTACAATCCTCTAAGTTTTTTCGACCATGATATCAATTTCAATTGCCCTGAATTCCTATTCGATGTGTGCCTTATCCCTTATTAAACTCATTGTAACTCGTTTGAACCAAATATTGTATGCTTCCTCCGAGTTCGCTTACTTGCTAGGCATTGTTTATTTATACTAAGGCTTTACCCAATCTCGTCGTTTGCCGCTAGATTCGCTTAATACTCTGAAATCCCTGATTTGTTCTAACACTTCTAAGCCGACTAATACACCACTCAGGGTTTGAGTTATACTCCATGAATCTATACAACTCATTATATCCATAATTCGCATAATCGAACAGGAACTATCGTATACACCACTCATGAATCGAGTCATCCTAATAACTCATGAATCACGTTCGCATCCTTCACTCGTATTCCCAATTCGTTCCTTAGAACTCCAACACGATCCCTATTTGTCGCCTTAACGATCTTAAACTCGTATACACCTCTATTCATAGTCCTCCATACAGACTATGCTTAAAATCATAACTTATCGCTATGAATAACCGTCCAACTATATCTAAAAATTCTATACACGATTCCCATTACTCGCCTTAGCGGCACTCCGATAACGTATCTATCGATTTCCCTCCTAAGTCAAACTTTATTCTCATCCAAACAATACCCAAATCTCGCTGTAACTCACTAGCACCAAGGGTCTTAGTGCACGATACTCAACACAACTTGGCCAAAAGGCCATGTACAAAGACCACTGTATGAACGACATTCTTATCTAGTACTCTACCCGCTTGGTGTTTTCATATAGACATATAACTTGCCGATTATAACACGAGTCTACTCTCACAATATCTTTCACAGGTTGGGACAAAAGCTCTTACATCATAATCCCGTTCAAGCAATCGTAAAATTTACACGCACTTTTTGAAAATATTTTGACTTATTGTATGGAACATCCATCGAAGCATCGAGAGAGAGCATCTACCACTTCTTTCAATACACAAGTTCAAAACTGAGAGAATCAAAACGAATTCCAAGGACGTAAAGCCATGCTCTGATACCAATATGTCATGCCCCGATCTCCCGTCGGAATCGGCCGTCCCCGCTAGGCGCGAATCACCGCGCCAGCGCTCCCGCTGGACGTACGTTTCCATCGGGACGCGATGCCGCACAAGCCTGGGGTTGCGCCCGCGCAAGGCAAATACCGAATCGGCCGTTGATAACTAGTTCACGGAGTCGTCATAGCGGAAACATAAAATGAACACAAGTATTGAATCCAAATCAAGCTCTTTATTGATATGAAGTAAAGATTATAAGCGACACTAGGCCGAGATTACAAATCGCTCATGTTCTCTCTCTCTCTTACAATGAATGTGCCATTAGGCTTAGAACCAATACAAACAATCTGGATGATGATGTTCCCATATATTATGTCTCATATATGCGAGCTCCAGGTCCGCGCCACGCTCCAAGACGCCAAGTGCGGTCCGGCGCCTCAAGCGTTAAGTGATCTCCGAATCCGTACGAGTTCCCCCTGCATCCTGCATGCAGACTGGATGGGTGTCAGTACATTGAATGCACTGGTGGGGAGGCCTCTCACCCACGCTACAAAACAAGCACGTTTCATTAGTTATGTGCACCGACTGGTTTCGTTGTCTTTCTATTCTTTTGCTTTAGGATCAATTATATGTCAATATAAAGAAAGTAATCTCCGTGTCAGCTCAAGAGTGTCATAATAATGAACAATTGAGTTCACCTTACCATTTTTTACCATTCGTCCTTCCCTGTCATATGCAGCAATATAAACAATTATCTATGGAATAACAAGAAGCAACTATGAAACCCAAGTGTTATGCCGTGCCTTTGCCTCACCAGACCCATTTTATTAGAACTATGTGTGATACCAAGCATCCATTCTAATTATGCATAATGTTGTACAAACGCACCCCTTCCCGTTTCTTCTTTTCTCAATGTAGATAGCCGCTATGCAAACATGACTTATCTATATGAAGGTCACTGGCTCTGCTAGCCATATTAGATAATATCTGCGATGGACGGCTGTCTTCCCAGCTCGGTTGCTAGCCTTGCTAGGCCTCCTAGCCGTCTAATGAGTCGACGCCCATCCAGGTCGGTAGCAAGCCTTGATGGATGTCCCGCTCTCGTCCGCTAGTCATCAGCTAGCGTATTGCCAGGACTACACTGGCACTGTCCTCCCGGGCCGACACGATTCGGATGCCTCAGCAATCGTGTCGAGGACTCTCTCTACCTGGTGCGCAACCAGTTGTTCCGTGACCATGCAACTACTCCTCCACTTCCAATCCTAGCCGAGGACAACTCTCGGATCAGTCTTTTCGAGGACTACACTCGGATCTTTTTCTTCTTTATGCAGCTCCCTGATTAGAGACTGCCTCGGTGATCTGCATATCCCGAGCACCTTCCTTTCCTTCCATCTCCTGACTCGGAATGACTACTTGACAGTCTTCCTCATCTATGCATACAATATGATTTTACTCCATCCCGTGTCATATTTTGTGCGGTGCAACGCCTCAGTATGAACTCACACTAATTTATGGCATATATGTAAGAATTTATTATAGTCCAACTCAATAATCTCGACTACGCAAATAGCAAGTAAGATCTCCATGTTCTATACAATGATAAGGCGGGGTTATCCCCTTAGCTATGTGCGTTCATCTCTTTTATTAGCATGCAAAGGTTATCGCCCGTAAACTAGCATGTGACATTCATTTTCTTAGTGTGCAGCTAAGTAGAGACAGGTTCACCGGGGCTACCCACCTTAGCGATGTATCGTATCGGTCGAGCGAGACTCCGGACGCACCTCTGATAGCCTAAGTCTGACTCCATTGAAGATCCCGGCATGAATTCCTTTGCATCGAACGAGCCATCTCGCTGAGAAAGGCGGTTGAATAGCTACACTTGTGCCGTTTGAATCGACCCTCCGGGTTCAGCGGAGCGGGTCGTTACATTGGTGAGTCCTCGTTGTCTTTCTTAGGGTCAGCTGACGCTATGTTGACATATAATGTTTGTTTAAAGACGTCTTCGATACTAGTGTCGGTGTCCTACGTGGAGGATTCTAAAGAGTGTGACTGTGATTTATCTTCTTTCTTCTAGGCTTCGGGGGTTGTGGGAGGCTTGACATACCCTAAGCCATTTATGATAGTAATCCTCGGGCTTGCCTGCAGGAGCTTGCCGACGCATAGGTAGTCGTTGGCCTTTGCCATAGTTCAAGCCCTTAGCGACTTTCAGATTATACCCCATCTTCTGGATGAGGTGCTTGGCTTGGGCACTGTAGCGATATATTTGCATTCTCCCACTTTCAAGTTCTGGTTCCTCCTTTTCGGGGATGAAGGATGGTAGATGTAGCATATTCTGCCTCGAACTCTTACAGCGAATAGTCATCGGGAAAAGTTGGTAGTATTGTGTCTTGTTCGGACTCCTATAGAAAACTACCCCCAGCGTAGGAGGCTGTGTCTTCTTTATGAGGGTGGCTACCCCCCAGGATCTCAACACCCATTCCCTGGGAATTATCGACGTCTCAGAATGCTTGATTGTCATAGAGTTTCATGGGATTATGACCCCCAGCTTCTGTAGTCATTTGGGGTACCGAGAAAGAGCTACCCCCAGTGGCTGACAATTTCTTCTTTGAGCGAGTACCCAGGAAAATACCCTCTGTAGGTCATGCTGCTTGTCCTCCTTGGACCCGCCTCCTCGACACGCTGGTCGAGAGTGACAGACTAGAGGTGTTGGACTTCCTACCTCCCTTCACGAAGGTGGGCTTTGAAGCCGAACAACACGAGGCAAAGGGCGGCTCCTCCTCCTTTGGTACTTATACCTGCTCTCCGGCCTGCTATCGGTCAGGTGCCCTTGGTTGCAGTCTCTAGAATATCGACTGCCTATTTGCAGGTACTACTATCTGATTACAATAATAATTGATGATAATACTGGCACAGTGATGCCCCAAATGGGCTATTTTATTTGCTATGGTTATTTTTCTCGCTTTGTGCTTGTGATTGATCATGTTACGCAAGTCACGCGAGGGCTGATTTACCTTTACACCCTTATTATGAGCACATGGGCTTGTCATCGATCACTTATGATTGATCGTGTTGCGCAAGTCACATTTGCGCTTTTGATCGATCTTATGTAGACTCCTCCTTGGCCACATAGAACTTGCATTAGCACCCGAATATCTGGCATCGTAGTATTTTTCTCTGTCAGAGTTTGAGTGCCGAGTGTTTTCTGCGTCATACGAGGATGTCGCATGGGCATGGACAACCTGGGTGGATGCCTGATGAGCATCTTCCTCAACAGAAAGAGAGAGACAGAAAGAATATGCTCTGCTGTTGGGTAAGGCACAACGACCTTTGCTACCCGAGTCTTGAGGGTCTTCTTAGGCCTTTCTAGCCTTGGAGAGGGATTTGCATTGTCTGCAGAGAGCATATCTTCAAACACTTGTTGGTCGAAGCGTACTACCAGCATCCTCTGGGTTGAACCCAGCTTGGCCGCATCAGACTACATCACAACCTTCTCATCAGAGGCGAAAGACATCCCCAACAGAGTCGCCACCTTGTTCACCATTAAATTGGAAGTCTAAAAGAACTTGCTTTAACAACAAACTAAAGAAAATACAAAGAGGTCCTAGACATACAATCTATATATAATTTTTGATTCTGGGGCATGGCGATGGAGATCGAGTGCTGCATTGACTCTTTTACTCCGTTGATGGTCCGATACGGGCATAAGAAAGCTCTTTTCTATTCAATCTTCTATGCTTGTTGCTTGTCTCTGCTTTGTGGGGGTATACTACCCTTGCTATTTATAGCCATCGGGCTGACGGGCTATAGATGTCGCATATGCCTCTGTTTGATAGCTGCATAGGGGCTCCTTCAACATAATACGGTTGTATCTGGGCCGTATAATACGGACGTGCTATCACGTAGCCTTGGTTGGGATATGCAGTTGATACAATCTCAATGAAGGGGGTATATTCGTTATTGACCCATTATGTGCGCGATCTGGTCAGCTAGACACATAGTCTGTACTAATTGCATGAGGATCTCTTCGGTTGTAACAGAAAAGATCATGCAAGTTTGAAGGCCGCATAACTTCTTGGCTGTATTGGCATCCTGGCCACATATGTGCTCTCGTTTGGCCTTGGTCGTAAGGACACTCTGGTCGCACACCATTATGGCCGCATACACGCTCTCGTTTGGCCTTAGTCGGATGGACACTCTGGCTGTATGATGACGAGGCCGCATGGGCATATAGTCGTATATGAATGGGCACATGGCATGGCACGTTTGTTGAGGCCATCAATGAGTTGATGTGATATTTTGTCTTTTCTTGAGCCGTTTTCTTCATGAATCTTGAAGCGTCTCAGTGTGACGAGTGATGTGTTAGAGTCTGACAGTCATCGAATGCTGTGTCAGGGGGATTTTATGCGACCTTCCTGCTTTGTGGTTGTTCAGGCCGCATAGAGTATGCTATGCGGCTTCTAGATCTTTGGTTGATCAGGCCGCATGTAGCTTCTCTGCGACTTGGTTGTTTAAGCCGCATGTGGCTTCTCTGTGGCTTGGTTGCTTTTTTGAGGGGGCATGACACCAGTGATCGATTGCGTCTCGAGACCCTCGAGGCTATGATGCAAACCCTGAGTGCCTTGATGAAGTCTCTGACCCAGACGGTACTGGAACTCAGGACAAGAAAGCCCAGATCCTGATACCAACGGGGACTCAAATACAACTGTTCGCTCCATCTGTTGCCATCATGCCCTACCAGGGTCATCTGCTTCTTCCGCAGTAGATGAGGCCTGGGAAGCATTACGGGAAGTACGGGAACTTCAAGCCCACTTGGACTCAATGGGCAACTGGGACACACTGCGCGAGCTCTGGATACGACAACCATATTTTCTCGAGTGGAAAGATGTGTCGTACCCTCCCAAGTACAAGCCTTTTTCCATGACTCTATTTGACGGGAAGACATCTCCTCGTCAATACATGAGTTATTTGAGACGGCGATGGGGCATCTACCTCGCAACAATGCTCTTCTCACCAAGCTCTTTGTCGGGGCATTGTCCGGAGTAGCCTTCGACTGGTTTTACAGTTTCTAAGACAATTATATCTCATCATTAGAAGATCTTAAAAGTCTCTACCTTGCCCGATTCTATGACGGAGGAAATGTATGATTATATCCTCTCTGATGGACATCATGCAGAGAGAAAAAGAGTTGTACGGGAATACATAGAACGATACAGGAAATATGTGCTGAAACTGTCCACCGACAATCCTGAGTCTATACCGATGGACAAATGCTGGAGAAATCAACTTCCAGCAATACGACTCTGGACGGGCGCCACTCAGTTCATAGACTGGACGACATTCATCTTAAGTACTGTCGCTACTGAGAAGAATGTGAAGGATATCCGACTGCTGGGAATATAGATCCTCATCTCTGATGATAGGTGAAACCATCCTTACAACAACAACAACAACCAAGACACTACTGGTCGTGACAACAAAGGAAAGCAGGCCCTTACTATCAATTTGTCCAAAAAATCCTCCGCGCTGGATCAGAAGTTGGCTGAAGCTCCAAAGCCAAGAAAGACTTACTTTTTCGACGATGATGACGTCATGGAAATCTTTGACGTACTGATGAAGGACAATAAGCTCCAGTTGCCCGAGATTAAATGCCCTAATGAGACAAACATGGTTGATAACCTCAAATACTGCCATTTCTACCGATATGTCTATCATCCAATACGAGATTACTACATGTTAAAATGATACATCCTGCGTCTGCTCGATTCCAAGGACCTCATCTTGAACTTTGAGGACAAGACAGTTGCTGCCAACATGATATATCTCCGGTTTGGTGACTTCCCGGTAGCGGAGGCCCAAGTTGGTGTTATCCCAATCCCGAAGGCAACAATGGAGGTTGTTAATCTAAGGTCATGTGGGTTTACCCCGATCTTGCTTAGGACATAATGCAGCAAGCAACGTCTTCTACCACCAAGTCTAAAGGGAAGAAGTCCAAAGCTTGCCACATGGTTTCTTCCTCCATCAAGGAAGCTTTGACAGGGAAACAAGGTCGGGACTGGCATACCAGCACGACTATAATGCTCTCGAAGATGTTATTCCTTAAATGACTGCACCTGTTGCATCCAATCCAGATCCATCTCAGCCTCTCACAACAGACAAAAAAGCAGAATGAGACTCGCTTTGACAATCCTTTACGGAAGGATACAACTCAAGGGCTGGAGAAGCCCTACATCTTCGACATTTTGACACAACTTGCCAATAATCTAGCAAAGTTGTCACTCTTTGAGCTTCTCCGTCTCTCCAAAGATACCTGTGACATTCTAAGCGAGGCATTGCAGAATGCTGACATCTACTTAGCCCAGGTCAAGCCGCCAATTGAGAATCCCGCTGCGTGCCCCCACTATAATAATATGAAGGAGGTAATACCCAACATCATGTTCTCGCAACAGGATATATTATTGAAGAATAACAGGCATGTTCGCCCTCTGTACTATACATGATATATCAGAGCCATTAAAGTAGACCGGATACATATTGACCCCAGTTCATCTAGCAGTATCATCCCACGGACTATACTTCAGACCTTGGGAATTCTAATGCGTCGGCTGGCAGCAACTAACACTACCATCAGTGGATTCAATGCTGGAAGAAGCTACCCTCTGGTAAAAATTTGCTTGAAGTGTCAGATAGGTGACTTACGAACAAAGGTCACTTGCTACGTCATAGACGTAGATGTATCTTATAACGTCTTATTGGGGGCGTCCCTGGATACATGAGTACATGATCGTTCCATCAACACTGCACCAATGCCTAAAATATGTCGATGATTACGACATCGTCAAGACAGAGTTTGCCGATGTCGATCCATTCAATGGGGTCGAAGCATTTTACTCTGACTCGATCCTGTACAAGCCAAATCACCAAGACGAAGGCGGTAATGACACTGACAACGAAGCGGAGCTGGTACCATACCAGACGAACCCTTGAGGGTTCGTCTCAAAGGTCGGGCCCCTAACCCAGCTTCTTCCTTCATAGTAAAACTTCACAAGAAGGACCCATAACTTCTGGTCATTTGCCTACGAAGATCGAGTCGATCGCCAAAAGAGGATCCATCACCCGTTACTGCTTCTGAACCTCTGGTCGTAAAACTTCACAAAAGGCCTCCAAAGCCATCATTCACACTAGAAGTGAAACTCGAAAAAGGCGAACTGGGAGAATACATGGTAGGTCATGCTGACGTTCCTTTCCTAGATGATGTAATCCCTATGGACAAGATACCGTACTTTATCAATAAGTTTTCTTTTAACTACTCTGATGTTGCACATTTAAGTACAATGTATTCCTTAGAAACATGATCTAGGGTTACAACTAAATATACAAATAATGACCCCCTACATGGTAGATCGAATCCTCCCAAGTCAACGCACCTATTTCATAGTGCCCGCCATAAGGAGGGGTGACAAACCCATCATTTTCGGAAAGATAGAACGTCGCCGGGACCTCCCCGTAGAAGCACCTGAACCGGATGGTATTAAAATGTAGATATACCGCTACAGTCCACAAGCTAAGCATATTATCCAGAGCATGGGCTATGACCTAAAAAGCGAAAAATGACTGAATTATGGCAAAGGTCGACGTCTGCCTCTGCGTCTTCTTGCCCCTGCAGGAAAATTTGAGGCATACTACCAGTAAATCTATCACGGTCGGGGGTACGTCATACCATCATCAACTCCCAAAGGTTCAGATGAAATATGTTCTCATTCTTTAGAATTTCCCGCTTGGGACTCCGATATAAGCATCAGAGAAATGCTCAAGAAAACGTTATCTGTCAATATGGTATCCGCTCATCTGGAAGAAGGCGACGACCAGCCACCCGAACTCTTTGAGGTAGAACCATGGGAACAATGCTTAGACTCACAATGGGAGCTACGTATCGAACAATGAGAGCCTCCCACTAAAAACAAAGTCGTACAAGTCGATCTGGGCAGTGAATCCTCCTCAAAACCTATCTTCATCAGCAAAAGTTTGTCCAGCGAAGATCGTGAATCCCTGCTACAGCTTATAAGGGAATATATCAATGTATTTTCTTGGAGCTAGGAAGACATATCGGGTTTGGACCCCCAGATCGCAGTACATAAGTTCACAATCTTGTCGAATGCTAATCCAGTAAAGCAACAACAATGACAATTTTGACCGAATATCATGAACGCTATCAAAGCTGAGGTAAACAAAGTAATAGAAAGTGGATTTATCCGCGAGCAGCAACATCCAAATTGGGTAGCTAACATCGTGCATGTTGTCAAGAAGAACAATAAAATTCGAACGCGGCATGCCCAAAGGAGTAGTTTTCTTTCTCGATCACAGATATAATGATTGACAACACTTGTGGCTTTGAGTGTATATCCTTCATGGACGGGTTCTCTGGCTACAATAAGATCAAGATATTCTCGGATAACGAGAAGCTCACGTTGTTCCGAATACCGATAAGGGTGTATTGTTATACAGTCTTGCCTTTTGGTCTGAAGAATGATAGTGCTACATACTAGCGAGCTATGGATGGCAGCTTTCGCGAACAATTATTCAAGATAGTTGAGTGTTATGTTGATGACATCGCCGTTAAAAGTCTCTTCCAATATGACCATCTCCAAGACTTGAAGACGGTATTCGACTTGATGCGAGCGCACCAGCTAAATATGAACCACACTAAGTCCTTCTTGGGAGTCTCCAGTGGCAAATTTTTAGATTTTAGTATAACCTCGAAGGGTATTCCATTGACCATGAGAAGACCAAGACTATCCTAGACATGCTTCCTCCAAAGAACCTTCAAAAGCTTCGTGGTCTACAAGGGAAGCTGGCATACATTATGTGGTTCATAGCCAACCTCTCTGGGCGATTCTGACCCTTTACTCAGTTTATGAAAAATGGAGTTTCCTTTCTCTGGACCGAAGAATGCCAGCAACCGTTCGACGACATTAAGAGCTACTACACAAATCCTCTAGTCATGGTGGCCACAATGGTGGAGAGACCCTTCTTGCTGTATGTACGTGTAATGGATCACTCTCTCAGTGCTTTACTAGCCCAGAAAAGTGATGCAGGTCATAAGTAGGCCATTTATTATTTGAGTATAATAATGGTCAGTGCGGAGCATATATACAACCCCGTTGAGAAGGAGTGCCTTGCTATGGTCTTTGATATCTAGAAGAACCAACATTATGTGGCTGGGAAGACTATTCATGTAATCTCGCTAGTCAACCCTCTCAGGGTCCTCATGACTAAGCCATGGGCCCTTAATTCTCGCTTAGCTACGTGGACCATACTGTTGTCACTGTACGACATAGTTTTTGTCCCGCAGAAGGCAGTTAAAGACCAAGCATTGGCAGACTTCCTGTCCGCCCACCCGGTGCCAGAAACCTCGAAGCTATATGAGGAGATCCCTGACAAAGTACTTGACTCCAATATGACAACAAGAGAGGCTGTTTGGTGAATGTTCTTTGATGGTTCTTCAAGGACAGGGCCCAAAGGCAGTATCGTTATGGGAGTCGAGATAATACTAATTTTCCCCGACGACTTGGTTATCCCCCGCAATTACTCTCTCACAAAACCATGCTCCAACAATATAGCATAGTACAACGCCCTTATGATTGGCCTCTAACTTGCTAAACAAGCGGGAGTGGACTACCTAGAGGCTTACGATGACTCCAAATTAATAGTCAGTTAGGTCCAAGGCGAGTACGAAGTCCGGCACGAGGACTTGATTACCTACCACCAAGTCGTACTCGGCATAATCTGCATCTTCGACGGGTTCTTCTTAGAGCATGTGCCACGGCTATAAAATATTGAGGCTGACGCGCTCGTCGGTCTCGCAGCTTCCTTGGCTGTCCCGGTTAACACCCATCAACTGATCATAGTAGTAGGTCAAGAACTGATCTGCCCAAAAAATAATCTTTACAAGTGTCTGGGCTATTCAGTGGAGACGAACCTCGGCACCCAAGACTGGAGACTCCCTTTCATGAACAATGCAGTCTATGGAATTGTCACGACCCACACCCGGATATTCGGGCACGAGTACGTGGTTACGCCCAGCCTACGCCGCAGCATCGGCGCTAGAACGCTATCTGGGTCATTTCTAACTATCTACCATCTCAACAATTCAATATGGTACCTGTCAATCATCTCAACTTCAAACGGAGGAACAATATGGTATCACACAAGTATAACTAATCTCAATCACATAACAAACTAAGGAAGATAAAGCACGAATGAAATAAGGAAGGAAAGAAAAGATACAATCCATAATCTGAAATAATATACAAACTGTAAATCTCCACAAAAGTCTAAAACAAGCCAACACAAATATAAACTAAACCTCATCGGGCTCTGCAAGTAAGTCCTCCTGGTCTATAGGAGTATCCTCTAAAGGTATGCCGTCCTGCGACCCGTAGAATATGGGATACTGCTCTATAAGCTAATCATCTGAAAAAAATATATCCAGTCAGGATTGGAGCGAAGTACATACCTCTGAAAGTAGTTTTAATAACATAATCGAGAATATAAAACAAATAATAGAAATAAAATACAAGATCACTAAATATATGAATGAATAAAAAATAGGTATACAGGTAATATACGAGAATATAGAACAACAATATGAATATATGCAATATGATGAAATAACTGCAATCTAACTAATGTGCCTCAGAATACAAGTTTATTATGTGATCGGTTTGGGTGAACATGATCAATATGGTAAGACGATTATAAGTGAGGTATGTAATCAGAATATACATGATGAACAATGGGACTTTGATCACATAATCAACTCCTACTCTCCCATCCCCAACTAATACTAATGGATCCAATCACGACAAGCTACGAATACGAATATGACCACTGAACACGTGCAGTGGGTATACACGAATATAATTACACTGAACACGAGCAGTGTGTGTACAAGAATAATCATACCGAACATGAACAGTGTGTGAATACGAAATATAAATCAATACCCAATATACACGATGAAATACATATACATGAGTACCCGCTGAACATGGTAGGGGATAACATCTCCTGACGGGATCTATGTAGTACGAGTCCGTGAAATCACTGTGTCGAAATCAAGTATACAATTCTAGAACATGCATATATACACTATTATGAATTGAAAACTAATAGAAAAATGTACTCGTCTGAAGTTCTGAGCAAGGTATGTCTCTTGATGCCCAAGCTGGTGTCACAAAGACCTATATATGGTATATTGCATCAATACAAGGTTCATGAATGAAAATAAGTGAAATTGATGTAATGCTAGGTCATAAAGCCATTTCTAAGTCAAATCGACTAATTCTAGGTTGCAAGAATCTGACACTAAGACACTAGGTCAATACACTATGAAACTAAGCTATACTAGCTAATCTACGATACTATGAAATACCCAAAATGCCATATCTCAAGATACGCAAGTTTTAATTTGGAAAATATTAATTTATATAGATATACTTGTCAATATATATAGTACTTAACTAATTTACTGTAATTAGGATACCTTGGCCTTGCACCAATGCGTATCACACCTATCTCGATACCCAAATCCAATACCTTGGTATCGACCCCTTACTTTGACTTTACCTTAGTATCCTAAGGTAATTCAAAACCTCATCAAATAGCTACTACATATATAACCCTCAACCAATATACTAATAAGTACTATAATATATATATCAATACAATTATAAATACTAACTACTAACACATATAATCTACTAACTATTAACTATTCATATATATATATTAGTTTACCTATCTAGCTAACTATCAACATAAACAAGTATAAATATAACTAACCATCTATTTATACTAACTATTACTAACTGATAACCTTAACTATTCTAACAAAACCAAACCATTACCCAAACTCAAGTACCCAATACCTTGATAAACCCAATTACTTTACCTGATACCACTACCCACTGATACTGTACTGTGCAGATACTGAGGTAGCTGATACTGAAACTATGATGCTCCTTGCTGGTTGTACTGTGCACGAGACTGAACTTCATATTGCTGACTGCACAGGGCCTCCAGTTAACCGAAACTGCAGTGAGTTGCACTGTACTTGCTGTGCAGTAGGATACTATACAGTGCTACCTGATACTGCATATCCTAACTGCTGTGAATGCTCCCTGTACTGATCACTCTTGTGCCCGAGCTGCTGGCTGAAACTGCAGGTACTGTAGTGCCTCCCAATACTGTACAGTGCTACCTGTACCCGTATCATACTAATTCTATGATACGCTTGCCATACGGCTCCACCACATGAGCAATTCTAGAATACTAATTATGTATTATACGAACAATACTAATAATAACTACGTGTCCGTGTCAAGAATTGATATGCTCAAATCTCCGTGTCGGAGGAAAACCCCCAAAATAACCCGTATCACCAAATTGACGAGATACGACCTACACGTACCCAATTGTGGATATGACACAAGTCACAAACAAGCAATCATATGTTATATTGATCTATTTGACCAATTGACAAATACCACATGTGTCAATCTCGGAATTACCTCAAAATTGACATAAATACATACATAACTTCCACTATAGGTCTCCTATGAACCTAAAACCAATTTCTATGGGTAGCCTATGCATGTGGGGTAATTTCTCATAGTTAAATACCAGATTTAGAACCTGCTACAAGAGAGAAAACTGAAATATACCTATTGGAAGATGGATTCCCAATAAAAATCCCTAAATTAATATGTAGCTCCTTTTTGTAGATCTTGGCCTCCTTTTTGTAGATCCTTGCTTCCTTCTTGTAGATCCTTGTTGTAGTAGCCTTAATTGAAAAATATGGAAGAAATTTGTGAAAAAAATTGGTGAGAAAATGGTGAGAGAATGAAGGAAATTGGAAAGGGAAAATGTAGATCTAATTGGAATGAACCAAATAAAATGAGAGACACTCTCTCTCCTCCCTCTAATGACCGGCCATATACCCCTCTCTCAAGCCATTGTGAAATGTCCAGAACACCCTTTGGGGCCTCTTATGAAGAAATTAATTAAGGGGGGGAGGTTCTAGTCTAATGGTTTTACTAATTAATCCATCCTCCTAATACATGGTCCTAATTCATGGGCTCAATCTAAACTAATATAAAATATTGGTTCATGCATCTAATTAAATGGTTAGGCCCACTACACAAGTCCAAAATAATCTAGCATCCAACAATAAATAAATAATATACTAATTAATTAATTATGCATGCACAATATTTAAATAGAATAAATCCTAAAATAGAAATACCCATGTCAATTACCAAACTACCCTTGATTGAAAATGTGAGGGTGACTAGAATCCTCCCCGAGAACCCGAAGGAAGCTACCTCTATAAGGAGATGTTCCCTCCGGTTTTACTACGATACGACCACCACAATTTTGTATCACCGTTCCGTCCGGATATAATGGATACAATTAAAGCTGAAGTCAAGAAACTCATAGCATGTGGCTTCGTTCGAGAAGAGCAGCATCCCAACTGGTAGCCAATATCGTCCCTGTTATGAAAAAGAATGAGAAGGTCCGAGTTTGCATAGATTATCAAAATTTAAACTCTGCTTGTCCAAAAGGTTAGTTTTCTATCCCCATCACAGATGTCATGATCGATAATATATGTGGCTTTGAACGTATGTCCTTCATGGATGGATTCTAGGGATAAAACCAAATTAAGATGTCTCTTGATGACAAAAAATATACCTCTTTCTGTAAGCCACTGGGAGGTATACTGCTATATAGTTATGTCTTTCGGCTTGAAGAATGCGAGAGCAACGTATCAATGAGCCATGAGTATAATTTTTCATAAGCATTTACGGAAGATAGTAGAATGCTATGTTGATGATATTGTTGTCAAGAGTCGTATTAAAGATAATTTCCTTCAAGATTTGAAGACTGTGTTCGAATTGATGCGCCACCACCAATTCCTTTTTAGGAGTCTCTAGTGGCAAGTTCTTCGGATTTGTTATAACTTCCAAGGGTATTCATATTGATCCCAATAAAATTAAAGCTATCCTCGAAATGTGGCCTCCACGTAATCTCAAAGAACTTCGTGGTCTGCAAGGCCGTTCAGTATACATCAAAAGGTTCATCTCAAATATCTTAGGATGATGCCGAC
This sequence comes from Iris macrosiphon, assembly GCA_036927795.1. Classification (NCBI taxonomy): domain Eukaryota; kingdom Viridiplantae; phylum Streptophyta; class Magnoliopsida; order Asparagales; family Iridaceae; genus Iris; species Iris macrosiphon. The sequence goes on along the minus strand of JAYESA010000014.1, from coordinate 30,365,475 downwards.
CCTTCACTCAGTTAATGAAGAAAGGCGTGTCCTTTGTCTTGAACAAAGCATATCAACAAGCATTCGACGACATCAAACGATATCTTAAAATCCGCTAGTTCTGGTGTCTTTGATCGTAGGGAAGCCCTTTTTGCTGTATGTTCGACCAATAGATCACTCCCTAGGAGATCTTCTTGCACAGAAGAGTAACAAAGGCCATGAACATGTGATCTATTATCTTAGTCGCATGATGGTCGGCGTTGAACATCGATACAATCTTGTAAAAAAAGAATGCATCGTCTTGATATTTGCTATTCAAAAGATGCGACACTATGTGTCGGGTTAAACCATTCATGTCATATCCAGAGTAAATCCCCTCTGGATATTGATGACCAAGCTAAGCATACTCAATTCTCGGTTAGCTACATGGGCAATGATGCTATCGCCTTATGACATGGTATATGTCCCGCAAAAAGTAGTGAAGGGTTAAGTGCTAGCTGATTTCTTGGCAGCTCATCATGTACAAAAAACTTTCAAACTATACGATGACATCCCAGATGAGGTCTTATTGTCTAATATGGCAATGGGAGATGACACCTGGCAACTATTCTTTGATGATGCATCAAGAATAGTACCCAAAGGCAACATAGTAGCTGGAGTGTGCATAGTCCTAATATCTCTTGACAAACTACTCATTCATAGAGCATATTGTCTTAATGAACCATGTTCCAACAATATGGCATAATGCAATGCTCTACGCATTGGTCTCCAATTAGCCAAAGAATTGACATAGAATATCTTGAAGACTACGGAGATTCCAAGCTGATAGTCAATCAGATCAGGGGAGTATATGAGGTTCTGCATGAAGACCTCATCCTTTATCATCAGGCGACAATCGAACTGACTTTTACTTTTAAAGGATTCTTCATCAAGCATATGCCTCGATTACAGAATATGGAAGCAGATGCTTTGGATGGCCTAGCATCATCATTGGTCGTTCCCCTAAAGAGACGATACTAAATTATGCTAACAGGTCTAGAGTTGTTCTGTACCAAAAATAATATGCACATTGAACAAAGTTACGTCATAAATTCAAACTCCATGGATAAAGATCGGAGATACCCTTTTATAGACAATGCTGCTTATGAGATTCTTCCAGAAGGTTCAAAAGAAGCCACTTCTATTAAAATACGCTCACTCCGATTCTACTATGATTCCTCATTCAAAATATTATATCGTCGTTCTTATGAGGGATTACTGCTACGTTATTTTTCTAACTCTGAAGCAAGACAATCACTCAATGTATCTTATGATGGCATCTATGGAGCACATCATCCAGGTCATAATTTACAAGACCATCTCAGGAGAATGGGTTATTATTGGCCCACCATGGTGGCAGATGCCATAGATTACACTCTTAAATGCATATCATGTTAAATCCATGCTGATTTTATCCACCAACCAACATAGTTCTTACACCCTACAGTAACCTCCTGGCCATTTGAAGCCTGGGGAATGAATATCGTTGGTCCAATCAACTCATCTTCTTCTAGAGGATATCTTTATACTTGCAATAGCCGATTACTTCTCGAAATGGGCAGAAGTAGTCCTGCTCATCGAAGTAAAAATGTCCAACATAATTAGATTCGTCAAACACCATGTTATCTATCGTTTCGGTGTTCCCTGAAGGACCATACATGACAATGGGCCATAATTCACCAGTCAAGCATTTTATCGGTTCTGCGAAAAGAATTGAATTCAAAATGTAGCATCTACAGCCTATAATCCAGCAGCCAACGACTTAGCAAAAGCCTTCAACAAAACCATAATCAAACTCCTTAAAGAGTTTATCTCATCCATCAAATACGATTGGAATGAGAAGCTCGAAGAATATTTATGGGTTTATCGTATAATAGTTTGAACTCCAACTAGTTGTATACCATTCTCTCTGGTCTACAGATATGAAGCAATTTTTTTGCTCAAAATCTAGATACCTTCTCTCAGAGTAGCTATTGCTAATGAGCTAACGGTAGAGAATAATGATCGATTGTGCCTGCAAAAATTAAAGCATTGGATAAAAATTACCTGTACACTTAATATCGTATTGTGCTATACCAAGCACGCATTTCCAAATCTTTTAATCAAAAAGTCAAGAAAAGAATATTCCAGGTCGGTAAATTTGTCCTTACAGTAAGGAGACCTATGATAACTGTAATGCCCCGCTCCGCGTCGGCATTATGTATCAAGGTAAGTGGGCAGAACTTCATTCTCTGATTCTTGCACGCCTTAATAATAATCTGAGTTTTTGCTTGCAATATTTTTATAAGAGAATGATAGAACCTGCCTTGCATGTTAATGAACGAACTCACCTAGCTTATCTTTGAAACGAACAAGTCTGCTTAACTAAGAATCCTGAAACGCTTGTCTAAGAGTGCATGAACATGTTCACTATCGCCTATGCTCTGAGAGAACCATATCGTGTGCCTGAATGTGTTCAAAAGATAAGGCGGCTTGTCCCGCAACAAGATTGTAGTCTGATGGTTCGTCTCGTCTGTATACTAAAGTTTATTTGATACTGTTTCCATGCATTCGTATCGGTCGGACAATGGCTATTGGTGGAGAGCTAAACTGCATGTGTCATGGCTGCTACCATGATAGTGAAAAGTAACCATGAGTCACAGCTGCCCTTAGCATCAGATAAAGACTCATTGGTATGCTGTTCCAACAGCTGTCGATCCTGAGATACCCGGGGACCGCCCTGTGTTGGCTTGGATAGATAGACTGCCCCTAAGATGTGCATGTGTGTCTAGCTATGCATTTGTCCCTAGAGTCTCACGAGACACGCTGCACACACCCTGAAACAGAATGAACGGCTTGCTTGCTTTTATTTCAATATGAAACTCTGTTTCAGAAGATGTTTCCAAAATAATGTAATATGACTCCGTTCTTCTGCTTCATGAAACGAAAATAGGTAAAACTAGAAAGATCACTAGTAATGTAATATTTTATAACATGATTACTTAGTGTTGGTTTTAGTGAATGCTTGCTTCTGTTCAGTTGTTTTATCTCACCAGTACTTATAAAAGTGCTGACCCACCAATAGTTTACTTGCTTGCAGGTACTGGATCGTCCGAGGGAGCGATAGGCATGCCTCAGTCCCTAAGACCCAGAATCCTGGTTTCGATTGTTGCCTCTTGAATGCTATCGTATAAAGGGGCATAATGTATGGAATGATGCCTTGCTAAAAGAAACCCAAGTCCTTCGATTTGTCCCGAATACTCAGTTGGCTAAATGTATTGCATTGCAACAATGTTCCTCCGCTGCTTACTCGATTGATGCGATGATAGCCAAACAAAACTCTAACGATGAAGCCTTGTGCGGGCGCAACCCCAGGCTCGCATGGCATCACGTCCCGGTATCAAACGGGCCACACATTCCTTTCTCGCCCCCGCGGGACAGGCACCGAGGCGCGGTGATGCGCGTCCGGTGTGTCGAGGCACGGTGGTTCACGTTCGGGTCATCCGACTACGGGGGAGAGCGAGGAGGTGGTCCGGGCGGCCCTCGGAGCCGGGGCATGACAATAACAACCCATAAAACCAAAGGCAAATTCCATGCTAAATGGGAAGGACTTTATGTAGTGGATACAGTATTCTCCAACGGAGCCTACAGGCTGGCTAAGTCTAATGGAGGTTTGATAATGATGCTTATTAACGACAAATTTCTCAAGAAGTTTTATGTCTAGGCACGATATATTCTTCTCCATCTTCAACAGAGTAAAATGAGATTTACATCAAGTACATTTTTCCAATCTCCATCAACTTGTAGCCTACACGACATCTCGAACTATTACCTATATTCATTCTAGAATAAGACATGGGTAATGGGTGCTCAAATTTCTCCAGTAGGACAATCCTTAAATCCAACGAAACATTCTCGTTGAGATCATCTAAACAATCCTCTCTAACAAAAATATCCTATTCTTAAAGCCCAGTTATTTTAAGGATATCCAATTTGTAATCCCCAGTTGGGTTGGAAATAATCTCACATGTTTCTTCACCAGTCAATATGCGTAATGTGATTCATGTCTATATACCTCTGAATCATATTCCATTTATAATCCCACAAGAGAAGACAATAGTTCGTCCTTGAATTACTCTTTCTTTTGTTCCCCAGCAGAGTTAACTAGCGAGCTATCACGGCCATATCACCTCTCATAGTATTGTATTATGTAAAATTTATCATTTCTACTCAGCATGAGTATGCCACGGGTAACAAATCCACCTAATCCCCTACTGAATTATATTTTGCCATGTCCATGTTACCTTTGAGCAGATATATTTGGTGGTATCCCGTTCAAAAATATATCACGTCCATATTACCTCTAATCTTGTTTTTACTCTAATATATTATCTTTATCTAATGTTAGATGTACAATAAAAAAATAGGTCCACAATAAACAATTTTTCTTTGAAAAGCTAAATTCATTTTCATTGAAAAATTTACAAGAAAATAAAACAAGAAAAATTATAAGATAAATTTTACTCAGGTGGAGTAGAAAGATCAAGGAGCAACTGTATCAGTAGAGCTAGTTGCTTGTCTTTATTCAATTTTGCCTCCTATGTGCTGTGAGCATTCTCGAGTCATCTGTAATGCCCCGTTCCCCCTATTCGGGGAGCGCGGCCAAGAAATACTTGATACCGTCCGATCGGGACATATTGAATCACGATCCTATCCTCGTTATGGATTGGTTTCTTCGGAATCAGGTATCATATTCAACGGATCGTGCCTCAACGAAGGACTCGGCGACAGAGTCGAGAGGGGCCTTTCCGTTGCGCTGGTTTCGTTGCCTGTTTTCGATGTCGCTTGGTTGCTTTCTTGTTGGTTTTATGACTTGTATTTTCTTGAACGATTTTAATGGATTTCATTGCCTTCGTTCTTAGGATTTTGTATTTCGTATCGAACCTTGGAGAACGAAGCAGGAGATATTGATTATCTGTTGGTGCGTGTAGGTGATCTGGTAGACGACGCACGGAGTCTTGAAGTTCTCCCTTTTTTCTCCTAGTTCACCAACTTATGAGTGGCTTTACTTCGATTAGCACCCTTCTTCCAAGTCTTCACTCTTAATAAAACTGGCTTATTTGTGCATATCGCCCCAACGATATCATAATAAGAATAAAAATTAGTCAAATGAAAAGAAGAGTTAGACTTGAAATACTTGTAATGCTTGTCACTTAGAATTCTCAAACGATCACATTGATGCGTGCTTGTCCGCTATGCATTTATATATTCATGTTTTAGTTGTAGCTAGAACTTATTCTATATAACTATACAGATGTATTGTGCAAACTATATTGAAATGCAATCACTTGGACAGGAAGACTATGCCAAATACACTATGCTAAAGTAGATATATACACTCTTGTGGTTTGAATGCTTTATCTATTAATTTAGTGTCAATGCGTAGTTCGGTCGGACAACTTGTGCACAAGGTTTAGTTTCTGCGAACGGCGCCCGGGGCACTGGGGCCGATTCGTTCCGGGGGAAACTCGGATAGCTATGCTAGCAAGCCTTGCACGGGTAAGGCGGGGGAGGCCTTGTAGCGGGGCTTGCTACCCGAGCTGCAAGGGTCACTGACTTACTGTAGCTATTGTCCACGGTGGCAATTATATGCCATGACCCAATGTACATATGTTTCTGCATTGCTTACTCAAACTAATGGTGTCTTCGTGGCAGGGAAGGACATGTTAAGTATTGTGCAGGCAGTTCAGACGGGAAGGTAAAAGTTACCTAACGGTAGCAAGTTTGTTCTGTAAATCGAATATTCAATACTTGTATGTAAATTGAACTAAGGCAAGATAGAAAGACCATAAATAAATTGCATGCTTCATATGAATAACTTTGGATTTGGTTAGTTGGGTTAGCTCGCCCTCACCGGTACTTTTCAAAGTACTGACCCTCGTTGCAGGAAGTTCCCCGAGCCCAAGCGACGCGGCGAGGAGCTGAAGCTTCTTCTTCCCCCAACCAGTCCAGTACTCTTTGTAACCATTCGTGACCCTTTTAGAAAGTTATACAAAGTACTCGGAGGCTGCACAACCCTTATATGTAGCTTCGAGGCAAGGCGATAGCTTCGCCAGCAGGTGTCTGCATAATTTTGAAGTTTTAGTAAAGGATGTGATGTATGGAACGACTATCTCATTTTGTATCCAAGTTGTAAGCCCATGTGGCATCCTTATCATTTTGGGTAAAGAGTCTGTAATCAGATGTTCATTATCAATAAAAGAAAACTTTTCTATTCCTCAATGTGTGTTATCTTATTTGCATACTTTGTTGCATATGTTCTAAAGATTATCATTATGCCTAGGCCTTGTGCACGCACGCCCTATGCGTGCACGACATCACGTATGGGGGACGATTATCGATTAGGCAAAATCGGGGCGTGACATATTGGTATCAGAGCAAAGCTTCAGATCCTTTGATCTCGTGTCAGAAAGTTTTCTTAAGATGACCCTGTCCCATCCGAGTTGAACTCTTGAAATCAATTGGTGTAAAATGAGAGGCGTTCCAAACAGTGAGTCGGTAATACTCTATGAGACTGATGTAAGTTCCTTATTTTAGCAGGAATAGCCCAAACACAAGCAATATAGCAAGTTGATGCAAGTACTTCTGGCACTTTGGCTAGTTCTGAGAGCCAACGACCTGCGCCCTCCGTCGATCCGGTCGAACGAATGATGCAAATGCTAGAGGCGTAACAAAAGAGGGATGAGGCTCGACAGGACAAGTTCGAGAAAAATCTAGAAGCAGGATTTGAAATCCAACAGAAGCAGGTGGACGCTCTGCAACAAATTGTTCAGACCTTGGCTTCTAACCAATCAGCAACAACAATAGTGGAACCGGTGGAGCCAGCGACAGATAAAGTCATAGTACCCCAAAACGCAAAGAAGAAGGATGTGTCTGCCTTCAACTTTGCTGACTTTGAAAAGGTCTGCAATACGTCCTTCCGAGGGACAGAGGATCCTGTTATTGCGCTGGATTGGCTGGCTGAACTAGAAGACCACTTTAAGCTTTTAGAAGTACCCGACGACAAGCGAGTCGCCTGTGCCCAACTCCAGCTTCGGATGAACGCACACGATTGGTGGGATATACACCACAGATCTCTCTCCGCTGATTTTCATGGCGAGATGATTCCTTGGTCCATTTTCCGTGGCACATTCGAAGAAGAATTTATCTTCCCACCCATTTGTCGTCAAAAAGAGAACGATTTCGTGCGTCTGCAACAAGGAACGATGACAGTGAAATAGTATACCGCAGAATTCAATCGGTTGGCAAAGTTTGCTAGATCTTACCTGCCCAATGCAGCAAGCCGAGCTAGACGATTCTAAGGAGGTCTGCGACCTTCCATTCACGCGCACGTAGTCGCTCCACAGTAAGAGATGATGAGGGAAGTCCTAAATCATGCCCTGGTCCTGGAACCGCAATATCTTTCAACTACTGCTGGCGCTGTGCAAAATTCTCATCACAAGAACCAAGGTAATACAAGAGGAAATAATGCTAACAAGCGTCTAAATAATGGCGGCAACCGGGGTAACAATCAGGGGGGAACTAGGGGCAGTGCTGTGCAAAATGCAACCGTACATGGCATGAGGCTAGGGAATGTCAAAATCAGGGATGCTTCAATTGTTGGTCGACTGGGTCATTATGCTCGAGACTGTCTTGATCGTCCATACCGAGTCCCTCAACACCGTGCAGAGCAGCAAAATTTATTTCAGGGACCCCAAGCGAATCGGGCTGCGCAGCAACAAGAGCGTCGTCCGAACACTAGGGGCCGGGTTTATGCCTTGACGAGGGACGAGGCGCTTGCCTCAAACACCGTAGTGTCAGGTATGTTGCTATTCAATAATGTACCTGCACGAGTGTTATTTGATTCAGGTGCCACACACAGTTTTGTATCAACAAACTTTGCTAGGGAACACAAATTCATTCAAACCCTGTTAGGCCTAAGGCTTAGTGTCAATACTCCGTCAGGCACGAGCTTGCCTGCCGATTCAGTTTGTCGTGACGGCTGCATTTGCATCGGAGGAAGGAAATTGTCACTTGAAGCGATAGTTTTAGACATAGGGACTACGACACCATTCTGGGAATGGATTGGCTTGGCGCTTGTTCAGCTACTATTGATTGTGCGAAGAAGAAAGTCGTATTTTGTCTTTCTGGCGAGATCAAATTTTGCTTCGTGCAGTCCACAGTCGAAAGCGTTGAATGCCTGCATGGTAATCTCAGCAATGTCTGGTCGACGGATCATTCACTACGGCTGTGTAGGGTACCTGGCGTCTGTTCAAGATACTCGGCAAGATTGTGCAAACATTGAGTCCATTCCCGCTGTGGCAGATTTTCCTGATGTGCTTCCAGATGAGTTGTCCGGTATGCCGCCCGATCGAGAGATAGAGTTCACTATTGACATATTTTCAGTAACCCAACCGATTTCCAAAATGCCGTATCGAATGGCACCAGCAGAGCTGAAAGAGTTAAAGATACAGTTGCAAGAGTTCATAGATCGGGGATATATCCATCCGAATGTGTCTCTATGGGGTGCGCCTGTATTATTTGTTAAGAAAAAGGATGGCTCGATGCGGCTCTGCATCGACTATTAGGAATTGAATAAGGCCACTGTCCGAAATAAATACCCCCTCCCTAGAATAGACGATCTCTTTGATCAGTTACAAGCTGCAACAGTATTCTCGAAAATTAATCTTCGTTCGGGTTACCACCAGCTCAAGATTAAATCAGACGATGTGCCGAAGTCAGCCTTTCGCACTCGCTACGACCACTATAAGTTTTTGGTAATGCCGTTCGGTTTGACCAATACCCCTGCCGCCTTTATGGGTTTAATGAACCAAGTGTTCCGGCCGTATCTCGATAGCTTCGTAGTAGTGTTCATCGATGATATCTTGGTATACTCAAAGAATGGGGCAGAGCATGCATAGCACTTGTGTACCGTGCTATAAACCCTTCGAGACAATAAGTTATATGCGAAACTAAGTAAGTGTGAATTCTGGCTGAGCAGTGTATCTTTCCTTGGGCACATCATTTCTGCGGGAGGTATTTCAGTCGATCCAAAGAAGGTAGAGGCCATTGTCGAGGGGAAGCAACTTACATCCGTTAGTGAAATTCGAAGCTTTCTTGGGCTAGTGGGCTACTATAGGCGGTTCGTAAAGGATTTTTCCAAACTCGCCTCACCTTTGACTCGCCTCACACAAAAGGGAGTCGTGTTTGAGTGGTCCGCCGACTGTGAAACTTTGTTTCAAGAGTTAAAGCATCGCCTCACCTCTGCCCCATTACTTGCACTACTAGACGAGACTTCGGGATTCCAAATCTTCAGCGACGCGTCGGGGCAGGGCTTAGGGTGTGTACTTATGCAGCTAGACAGAGTGATAGCCTATGCATCCAGACAGCTGAAAAAGCACGAAAAATTATCCTACGCATGATCTGGAACTGGTAGCAATTGTGTTCGGATTGAAGTTGTGGCAACACTACCTTTATGGAGTGCCTTGCTTAATTTATACCGATCATAAGAGTTTAAAGTACTTGTTCACCCAGGCAGATCTGAACCTACGGCAGCGACGTTGGCTAGAATTGATAAATGATTACGACTTGACCAAAGACTACACACCTAGTAAGGAAAATATGGTAGCGGATGCGTTGAGTCGGGTCTTTGCGGGATCTCTGTCCGTTGATAGCAGGTTACAAAGGAACTTAGAAGAAATGTGCATCGAACTCCGAATTCGGTATCGCGGCGCACGGGTTGTTCAGATGCGATTTGTACCTAACCTGATAGAGATTGTCACATCTACTCAGAGGGACGACCCATTCCTCCGGAAAATACGGGAGCAGGTTCAAGCGGGAAAGGCGAAAGACTTTGCAGTAGATGAGAATGAGGTATTGCGAGTGAAGGAAAGGCTATGCGTCCCCAATGATTCAGAACCCAGAAAGGAGATCCTTACGGAAGCACATTATGCAGCCTATACTATCCATCCCGGGAGCACAAAAATGTATAGAGACCTTCGTACTGTCTTCTAGTGGCACGACATGAAGAAAGAAGTAACAATCTTTGTGTCATAATGCATAACCTGTCAGAGGGTGAAAATAGAACATCAGAGGCTGGGCGGAGAAATACAGAATCTTGCTATCCTGGAATGAAAGTGGGAGCACATCAGCATGAACTTCATTGTTGGCCTGCCAAGGACGCAACGGGGGAACAACGTAATCTGGGTCATCGTCGACCGGTTAACCAAGTCTGCACACTTTATTGCCATTAAAAGTACTTGGAGCACCGATCGCCTTGTCCAGACCTACCTTGATGAGATAGTCTGGCTGCACAGAGTGCCAGTTTCCATAGTATAAGATCGGGACGGACGGTTCGTCTCACGTTTCTGGGAAATCCTTCAATCGTCGATGGGGACCAAGTTGAAGTTCAGCTCAGCCTACCATCCTCAAACAGATGGCCAAACAGAGCGGGTGAATCAGGTACTAGAAGACATGTTGTGCCTCTGCGTAATCGATTCAAAGTCAAGTTGGGACGTCAAACTGCCGCTAGCTGAATTTGCATACAACAACAATTATCAGTCTAGCATCCAGATGGCTCCGTATGAGGCTCTGTATGGGCGAAAGTGTAGGTCACCGATCTGCTGGAATGAAGTTGGAGAGAGGCAAATCCTTGGGCCGGAACTGGTTGAACAAACAGTCCAAAAGGTTCGGCTGATTCGAGAACGGTTAAAAGTAGCACAAAGTCGGCAAAAGAGCTATGTCGATGTTCGTCGTCGCCCCCCTTGAGTTCCAAGAGGGGGACCATGTGTTTCTAAAAGTCTCGCCCATGCGTGGAGTTACAAGATTCAGGGTAAAGGGGAAGCTAAGTCCGAGTTTTGATGGCCCGTTCAAAATTCTCAAATGAGTCACTTCTGTTGCTTACCAAATTATATTGCCGCCAGCCCTATCAGATGTGCATAATATTTTTTTATGTGTCTCAGCTTAGAAAATATATACACGATCCGAACTATGTGGTAGACTTTGGTCAGTTAGATTTGCAGGCGGACTTGTCGTACGTCGAAGAACCCGTGCAGATCTTGGAGCATAAGGAAAAGCAGTTACGAAATCGGGCAGTATCGCTAGTGCGCGTTCTTTAGCGAAACCACACGGTCGAAGAATCGACGTGGGAACTCGAATCTGATATAAGGGAAAGTTTTCCCTTATTATTCTTTAAGGGTAGGTTATATTCCTAAGTTTTGGGACGAAACATTCTATTAGATGGTTATGATGTAATGCCCCGTTCCCCTATTCGGGGAGCGCGGCCAAGAAATACTTGATATCGTCCGATCGGGACAGATTGAATCAAGATCCTATCCTCATTATAGATTGGTTTCTTTGGAATCAGGTCCCATATTTAATGGATCGTGCCTCAAGGAAGGACTCGGCGGCAGAGTCGAGAGGGGCCTTTCCGTTGTGATGGTTTTCTTGCCTATTTTTGATGCCGCTTGATTGCTTTCTTGTTGGTTTTATGACTTACGTTTTCTTGAACGGTTTTAATGGATTTCATTGCCTTCGTTCTTAGGATTTTGTATTTCGTATCGAACCTTCGAGATCGAAGCAGGAGATATTGATCATCTGTTGGTGCGTGCAGGTGATCGGATAGACGACGTACACGCGGAGTCTTGAAGTTCTCCCTTTTCTCTCCTAGTTCACCAACTTGTGAGTGACTTTACTTCGATTAGCACCCTTCTTCCAAGTCTTCACTCTTAATAAAACTGGCTTATTTGTGCATCTCGCCCCAACGATATCATAATAAGAATAAATTGAGTCAAATAAAAATAAGAGTTAGACTTGAAACACTTGTAATGCTTGTCACTTAGAATTCTCAAATGATCACAGTGATGCGTGCTTGTCCGCTATGCATTTATATATTCATGTTTCAGTTGTAGCTAGAACTTATTTTATATAACTGTACAGATGTATTGTGCAAACTATATTGAAATGCAATCACTTGGACATGAAGACTATGCCAAATACACTATGCTAAAGTAGATATATACACTCTTGTGGTTTGAATTATCTATTAATTTAGTGTCAATGTGTAGTTCGGTTGGACAACTTGTGCACAAGGTTTAGTTCCTGCGAACGGCGCCCATGGCACTAGGGTCAATTCGTTCCGGTGGAAACTCGGATAGCTACGCTAGCAAGCCTTGCACGGGTAAGGCGGGGGAGGCCTTATAGCGGGGCTTGCTACCCGACCTGCAAGGGTCATCGACTTACTGTAGCTATTGTCCACGGTGGCAATGATATGCCATGACCCAATGTACATATGTTTCTGCATTGCTTACTCAAACTAATGGTGTCTTCATGGCAGGGATGGACATGGTAAGTATTGTGCAGGCAGTTCAGACGGGAAGGTAAAAGTTACCTAACGGTAGCATGTTTGTTCTGTAAATCGAATATTTAATGCTTGTATGTAAATTGAACTAAGGCAAGATAGAAAGACCATAAATAAATTGCATGCTTCATATGAACAACTCTGGATTTGGTTAGTTGGGTTAGCTCATCCTCACCAGTACTTTTCAAAGTACTGGCTCTCGTTGCAGCTGGTTTCCCGAGCCCAAGCGACGCAGCGAGGAGCTGAAGCTTCTTCTTCCCCCAACCAGTCCAGTACTCTTTGGAACCATTCGTGAACCTTTTGGAAAGTTGTACAAAGTACTCGGAGGCCGCACAACCCTTATATGCATCTTCGAGGCAAGGCGATAGCTTCGCCAACAGGTGTCTGCATCATTTTGAAGTTTTAGTAAAAGATGTGATGTATGGAACAACTATCTCATTTTGTATCCAAGTTGTAAGCCCGTGTGGCATCCTTATTATTTTGGGTCAAGAGTCTGTAATCAAATGTTCATTAGCAATAAAAGAAAATTTTCTATGCCTTAATATGTGTTATCTTATTTGCGTACTCTGTTGCATATGTTCTAAAGATTATTATTATCCCTAGGCCTTGTGCACGTGCGCTCTACGCGTGCACATCATCACGCCCGGGGGACGATTATCGATTAGGCAAAATTGGGGCATGACATTATCTGCTGTAAAATAAGCCATAAAATCATGTGACTCTATCATTTTGTTTCGAGCGTGGTCAAGCTTGTTCTTGTTATGCTTGTGCTCCAAAAGTTATTCTTTTGCTAAGTCACAATGTGCCAACTCTTCCCGATGCTGGTCCATAATCACCTTTAACTCTTCTTTTGCTTAAGCTGGGCTTTGAGTTCTTGGATCTGAGTTTGGAGCTATAGTGCCCTGTCTTTATGTTCATTATGGGTATAACGATGAAGAGCCAAAGAAGAAGCCACTTATTTCACATAAGCATTTATTTGGATAGTCTTCTCAGCATGGATCTTCATATGCTCCTGGAAAATGGCCTGACGTTCCATGAACTCAATAGTGAATAACTCATACTCAGTCTGAATTAGAGTCGAGATGTCCCCACTGTTAAGTTGCAGATATTCATTAATGTGCTGCTCAATGCCTACAAAGATTTTCTCAAGAGCAGCATCCCTATCTTCATCCTTGAAATATCTGATGAGTTAAATCATAGGCGAGCTAGCATCTTTTACATCTTCAAAAGATAAACCTTTCTCAAGCACCAGATTTATCAACTCTTTCAATATTGTGTAGAAAGCAGATATATAAGCATCTACTAAAGCATTAAAGTGAGTGTTTGAACTTGGAGTTGCAATAATTTCAGCTAAACCCCGACCATAATGCACGAAAGCAGAAGCCGTGACCGTTGTAGCCTCAACACTAGGGACAAAAAGGAAGAACCCGCTGCTTGTTCTCTCAGGCTAGCAATGGAAGCCATTTTGGCAATACTGTTCATCCCTACCACAAGAGCAGTTGAAGCTACTAGCGGTATTGACACGATATCTACAGCCGAAATAATGATATCAGTAACATAAGTTATTTCAGTAATATAAGTTATTTTAGCTTACAAAATAACTGTCTCCCCAGCCCTCTTCGGAGCAACTTCTACCACAACTTCATCACCTGCAAGAAATATCAAAATTGATACGATCAATAAACAATACAATATGATTAAGATATATGCACGATAAGTTAAGGAAAGAAGTAACACCTTGACCTGTGCTAGCCTGAGTTATCATTGCATAAATTCGTGACAATAAGGCATACAATGTAAGAACTTGTGGTAAAGAAAGAATAGAGAAGCATGTACCATACTAGTTGGTACATATTCCCTTTCAAGAGTCTGTCCCTCCAAAAAATGTCTCAAGTCTGTCAACAAAGCCTCTACCTCAAAAGAATCAGCCTGAAGGAGCAAATTATTGTAATCGCTCATAGTCATGCTCGCTTCTGAAACTATAGTTTCAGTATCAATCTGCTCCGTAGAATCTTCAAGCCCAGTTGTAACTGTAGCAAATTGAGGTTGAGCCTGAATATCCAATTCAGGCATATCTTCGGGGGCTGTGGCAGCAACGTCAGCTTGTGATCAATTTGTTCACCAACTTTAACCCGAGAAGGTAAAATTATTTCAATGTCAACATCTTCTTCATCACCACTAACCCTGGGGCCAGAACTTCCCAGAGAAGGTTGAGCCTTCAGATCCACCTAATTCTTTAGATCCATTGGCGGAGGAGATATGAATGCAATCGGTAGGATAAGTTAAGTCGCAACATCGATGATAGAATATGCAAAACCAACTATTGCAGCAGCAGAAGCAACACTTATTCCTGTAGTAATAGTAGGGGGAGGGATGGAAGTGCTAATCCTCTGCACCACTGGAGAGGCGACAGACGGTCCAGGACGCTCCGGTGAATTAATCAATTCATCAATCAAATTCCTTCTTGAGTGAGTAGAAGTTTTCGATTTTGACTTCTTAGGGTTCGCAGCAACAACCCTCTTTTTGGCAAACCGGCCCTTATTCGGAGATGTGATCTTATGCTTTCGAGATTTTTGAACTATTGTGGCTTGGGTGCAGGTAAAGTAATACAATATTCGTAAAGGAGGTTTGGGTGCAGGTAAAGTAAAAGTAGCTCCTGTACAACCCATAATAAAATATCTTCATCTCCAGGAGCCATCGATTCAACCTCCAGAATTTGCTAAGCACGGAGTAGCATTTCCAACGTACAATTGATCATAGCCAAATTGCCTTGCAAAGCGGCTAGGTAAATATAATTCGAATGTACAACCGTTGCCATTTTTATACACCAAGTAAGATGGACGGATAAACATCAGCCAAAAAAAGAACCCTAATGGCAACCTCGATATAGTGGTCCACTCGTTAGTAAAACTTGAACTTTGGTGCTCAGTTGCTACGTCGGGAACATCGCAATAAAAGCTTCAGCTGTTCCCCATGTTTAAATCTCGTCTAGTCTGAAAAGGTGTGGTATAGGTCCATTTAAAAAGCCTATATCTACATAGGAACAAGTGTTTTGTCCCGTCAGCCTGAGTCAAACGAGGAACCATCAAACTCTGGTTGTGTAAAATCAACCAACCCATCAGATATGTAAATGAAAGCTCTGTTCAAGGAAATTCCTCTCATCGAGGATCTACCGCCAAGTTATGAACAGGTTCCTACAGACCAGCATTCAAACGACACACCATAGCTGGTAGCAATGCTAGTCGATGCTTGAAAACCAGACGGACTGCAAGGAAAAAAATTACACTGTGGAGACGATCCACTGAACCTGAACCTCCAGGGACTACCCATATTCGGAGCCATAAAGAGAAATATCCGGCCAACAAAGTTTTAGATGAGATCTCTATACAAGTGTGTCTGAGATAGCTAAAAGTCGGTATGCCTGATGCAAAGCTTCATACACGATCTGCATAGGACTTATCTTCAGCAACATGACTTGCCATGAGTTCTTCAATTCTCGTAGAACTCAAAGGTCGAAGCGGTCGAATCTCTGTACATTCCTTCTCGCTTCTATTATTGAAGAGGTATTGGAACCACTTCCTGATAAAGACAGTGCTAGAATATGTGTTGTAGTAATAACTACATGCAAGGTAATGGGACATCAGTTCTTGATACACTTCAACTAGACGTAGCTCAGTCTTTGCTAAATTTGCCAAATTTGCCAGTTTTATGTTGGTAGGCACTTACTCCTTATAAGGAATCTTCCACGTTGGTAGTGCAGATATATATATTTTATTTCATGTAAGGCGAACCCCAACTCACCACGTAAAGTAAAAATAGTTCCAGTGCTAGAGTTATATCGCTCTAACAAAGCCAATAACATATTGGCATTGTACGCAATGTCGTAGCAAGTCGCTAACAAGGCATTATACAAACCCGAAGATACGAGATTCTCGGTTTATTGATCCAATATCCATGTCCTTGCTCGACGCCAATAGATATTTTCATTGGTCAACCATCCTGACAGTCGGACATTCTTCTGAGGATAAACGCCTCCAGCATCAGTATAAGTATTGGCTAACAAATGAGACTAAATATGTTGAATCAACGAAGAATCTTCGCTTGGTATGTTCCTGGGCTGAAGTCCTCGCATTTGAAATTAATGTCCATCGCTGGAACTGAAGAAATGACCATGTTTGTAGCTAATTTTCTCCGGCTTAGCTCCATTTGTAGGAGGAGTCAAATCCCACTCCATCTTTCATGGATAAGAAGCACGGGAGAAAAAAATAGTAAAAACTTCTTGACATATTTGGGAGATACATGACCCTACCATGAGCATTGAATAACCACTTCTTTTCTTTTTCTTGGGCTGAGATAATTGATGAATGGCATCGCCAAACAAGAAAGTCGGCTTAGAATATATCTCATTCGCGAAGGAAGTGAGAGGTTTGCTGCTTATCAAAGACGACAACATTCGTTCCCCTTGCCAGGCTATCAACAATTGACGTGTGATGGACTTCTTCTTATCAGATTGGGAAAATTTGGTGTGCATTAAGTCCTCTAGATAATTAGTATGCAGAAGTCCAGCAGTAGATCCCATCAGTTCAGCCAAAGGATCCATACCCACGTCAACTACAAAAGCTACAAACGAGGAGTCAATAAATCTCATGAAGATGAGTATATAAAAATAATCCTATTATGAGTCTTTGAAGATTCTAAAGGAGGCATATTTTCCTAAATTTGGGAAACTATGCACATTTTACGAATACTTCAGGAGATCAGTATATTTTTTATGTGCCAATCTGCCAAAAAATAGACGAAGAATACGCCAATCTGTTAGAACGGATGAAAAGTGCGCCGAATCTCCAATATTGGGGAAAGTGCGCCATAGTAATTGCTTCCTCTCTGAATGAGGAAAAGTGTGCCATAATGGCTATTTCCACTATGAACGAGAGAAAATGAGCCAGATGATTATTTCCACTTTAAACGAGGGGAAATGCGCCATAGAGGCTATTTCTGCTCGGAACGAAAGAAAAGTGTGCATGTACGCGTGTACGTGTGTCTCTGGTTTTCATGGTTTCATTCTCCTTCTTTTTTTTGTCATTATTGGAGCTTACATTGTATATATTAAAAGTAAGAAGATAAGAAAGAAAAATTCAATTGACGTGCCTATTAGTGGAGGGCATGCTACAGCTCCTGATGCTACTCTCGATGGTGGCATGTTGAGGCGCTCTCAGAGGTGCTGAGCTACCGTCGACCTCGTTGGCGGCCTCGCCGTCGTGGCTCGAGAAGAGGAGGCCAATCCCTTCCCCTTGTTTCCTGTCTTGGTCGTATGAGTTGGCTTGGGAGCCATTGCTGCTGTTCGAGGAAGAAGAAGAAGAAGGATTAGGGTTTTAGAAAGAACATAGAGGGTTTTCAGAATCCATAAAAGAAACTTTTTCTCTCTCCCCCAAGTCCATTTATAGATTTGGATCAATACTTTTCGAATCCCGCACATTAATCATGATGTTCATCCACGTCAGCAATTCGTTGGGATTCTGCCCAAAATATGCGCACAAGATCTCAACAACTATTTTATAATTCTATTTCAAAGTATTTTGAATTCTTCTGACGAATTTAAAAACTTTAAAGGGGGTCTTGTATAAGCATAAAAATGCACTGCCTGAAGATGTCGTAGTTTCCTATAAATAAACTTAGTAGGGAATGAATGGCACACTTTCTCTCTGTTTCAAAGGATGGCACACTTTCAAGCTGTTTTCGTAAACAAAGACAAGCACACAAATCACATGCCTTCTTTCCTCCGAAACATCAAATGCAACGAATCTGACAGACTGAAACAATAGTTGAGGAGTCAGAAGTCATCATTATAGCAGAGCTATGACACGAAGACCCAGGTTGTCTTTTAGCGGCCAGTACGAATCAGCTTCTTTAAATTGCGCTGTAAGACCAACCTCTTCAAAGTGCAACGTAAGGCCAACTTTTTTAAAGTGCGCCGTAAGGCCAACTTCTTTAAAAGTATGACATTACGGCTACTTCCTCAAAAATGTGCCGTAAGGCCAACTTCTTCAAAAGTGCGTCATTATGGCTACATCCTCCAAAGTGCGCCATAACGACCAATTTTATCAAAAGTGCGCCATCTTGGCTACTTCTTCAAAAGTGCGCCATCACGGATACTTCTTCAAAAGTGTACCATCATGGCTACTTCCCCAAAAGTGCGCCAGTCTCCAGACCACTTCTATAGTGCACCTACGATACTAACCAACAAAGAGAAGTTACAACTATGTGTCCTACATGCTATGTTCCTCATGAAACATGCATAAATAATTCTGTCCCATGACCTATGCTTTCTTTTTATAGGAAGCCATGTGTCAAGCAAGCAGTAAGTTATGCACCCACTCACTAGTTCGTGGTATGTCATCCCATCAAATATGCGCGCACAATGCAGATAGTCCAAAGTTTGCGCATACTGTCATAACTGCTCTAAAATCCTATAAATATAGGATCATTGTGTAAGTTACAAATGGGGGAATTTTTAAGCCTTTGAAGTTCAAGAACATAAGGAGAGAAATAGAAGTTTGTTGTGCGTTGTTGCCAAAGGTTTCTCATTGTCCAATTCTTCAAGTTGTTCACCTCATCCTTCCATTACTTCATCGTCGTATGGTCCAAGGAGTAAAGTGATCGTCCGTAGATCAGATCTCTATGTCTATACTTCTCTAGAATCAATTGTACTTAGATTCTTGTCTAGGATCTTTTGTAATCTTCTTTCTTTTAATGTTTACAATACAAAGTTCGTATAACTTTTGTTCATCGCAAATACATGTGTAACATTAGTTAAGTTAAACTACTACCCTAAGAAACTCAAAGGGACATCATTAAGTGGTTGTAGATTTTTTTTGTTATTTTAATAAGGACATTTTTATACTGATTTGCAAATAGGTCATTAACCTAGGTTAGAATTACATTGAGTAAATAAAATATTATAAATAGAACCCTAACAAGATAATTTTAGAGTGATAGTTAAATTCTAAGGTGGGGAGAATCACATATAACCTAGCATCTCCAAATAACGTATGATTTACTATTGATGATAAATGAATGACATATAATATAGGCTAGTGTAAAAATATAGCGGTTGCCAAGGCTGCAGAGAAGAAGATAGTATCTTACCACTAGAATGCAATCAAGTTGAAGTTGGGTTTTAATGATTACAAAATAGATGATTGAATAAGGATTAGGATAAAGAAGTTTGAGGAGAGTACAAGCATCAGGTCGTGGTCAGGCATATGCGATGACCATTGAGGATACCTAGCCAGCAGGAGAAGTGATCGTAGGTAATAACCTAGTAACTTAGTTGTCATAATTTTATCGACCTTTAGTGTATCCTGATTTGGAATTTTGAGAACAAAAATCTTTTAAGGTGGGTATATTGTAAGGCCCCTGATTTTTATAAGATAATTTTGGTAATTTAATATTCAATTTAAATATTAAAATGGTAAATTATTGAACTATAGAAATTCTTTGCCATGGTCTTGAGATTTTGAGTAAAACACTATCCCTTACCTTCCAACCAATCTTGCATAATATATTTAGACAAAATAAATTAGACCCATGTATCGACTGTCACTCATAATTTTTTTATTTCTATGATTCGTTTTAATCGCACAACTTTCGCGGTTCAAATACGAGAATTTGATAAATTAGCATTTTGTCATTGCGTACGACTTTAATGCACAATACCAACCCATTTTGTACAACCAAATTGATAGCCTAGAGCATAACTCGACTTATTATGTCCATATTAATGGTGTCACATTCATTTAAACCCCTACATGCTCCTTAAATCCTTGCATGGTTCAAATCCTAGTTTTAAATTCTAAATTTCTATTTTAGGAAATCGCATCTTTGCATATCCTTGTGCACTTTAATTAAATTAAAATAAATAATTATATAATGAGCACAATGATCATTAGATACCTAGAAAACTATATTGGGCCCATATACACACCTCCCTATTGGACCAAACCCAATACCAAATAACCAACACCTAACAGCCCACAAACTAGCATATATAAGCCACCCTCTCCCATTTCCCAAGCCCTAGCCGCCCCTTCTCTTCCTTGGCTGACCATAATATCTCCCCCTCCCCTTTTAACATCTTCTCTTCTTTCTCTTCTATCCCCACATCCTCACGAACTCCGAGCACCACCCCTAAGGCCGGTCTTGCACCCAAAAGACCCCATAGCAGCCGAACCTTGCTGGTGTTGGTTGTTGTTGTTTGAAATGACCAAAATACCCCAAAAAAATGATTTTATACTTCCATTTGAAGTCTCCTAGCACCCCGTCAAGTAGCTCGAAGTTTGGAATCCGTTTGATACCCCGAAAGGTCCGTGTTGCGAGAAATGTTCCCGTCGTAATCACATTCGTGTAAGTTTTTCAACTTTGGATATTTTCCTATTTTTTTCCATGAACAAAAACTTGTGTAAATCCATGTTAATGTTATATAATATTTAGAAATATCCCCGTACATGAAGCCCATAATTGTAGGAGCAAAAACTATACCAAACCCATGTACAACCATGACACGAACATGTTGCACCATGACTAGTTATAGTTCAATAATTGTTGCCATATTTTAAATATATAATATTATTTTAGAAATTAAATAAATAATTTCATAATATTAAATAATATATTTTTATATTCAAAAGGGATTTTTATGCAAGTTGGTAATTTGCATGCACAAACTAGTTGTCAAGTTGCTAGAATACCTACTCGACGCACAACGAAACTTTTGCATACAATGATGATGTTTTAATAATTTTCAATTAATTATGAATAATTTTAGAATTTAATAACTATTTATTTCATTTTAATATGATGTTTAGATGAGTGTTAGAAATGTTATAAGCATGTTTGGCTAGTAGGTTAGCGTTGTAGAGAGTTTTGCAAAATTGATTCGTGTCCAGGTATGTATAGAACTAAGCGTGTATAACACATGTAGATGTTTATATGTATGCGTGGTATCTCATTGTACGAGACCCTCATGACGTATTAAAGAGTGATGTGACACGTGTATCTTGGCATGTTGTTCAAGACCATATAGGTATCGTATAAAAGAACATATTTTCTTAAACTATCATAAGAATATTTTTTATACATAATATTATTAAACTATATTCATAAACAAAACCCTAATAATGTTTAAAAACTATTTTCTTAATAATGATCTAATATGAAATATTTATATGTATAAGGACTTAGCTTTAAATGGGGTTGTAATATGTACTATGTGTAACTTTTTTTTGGTTGTTTGTTTTGGGTTGGTAGATATTGTATACAGCGTAGTTTGTTTGTTTGTGATTATACGGGACCATATTTTTACTCAGTCTCAACACCACTTTGGACACCTTGCCACTGTATAGTATTTTACATGCATTATTTTGTCTGTCTTTATATATTCAGTGTATGTTATTCTGTTTACCGTCTTTTCTTGTTGACACTTGTTGGACCAACTACACGATCATGTTGCACATATCTTATTTGTATATCTTAGTATTTATTGCAATTATGTATGTATTCCTTCAGTTACGACTTGTACTAGCTATTTACTTGGTCATGTACTATATTTTCTTGAGTATGACTTGACTTTACCCGATTTCTTAGTTCCCTAGTGAGGATATCGTTATTAGGTGTTGGTTATTGTGAACAAATCTTGACTCGTTAGCGCCTCACCGGACTGCGATAGAGATTTGCTCACTTGACCCCTCGGTCATTAGTGCCTCACTGGACTGCGATTGAGACTAGTTGTACCATTTTTTGTGGTTATTTTTTTGTCTATCTTGCATGTTTATTTACTGTACTTCGACATATTTATATGTATCTTCCTATGTCACCTGAGGACCTAGATCCAGATTTTGTCCCCAGAATATTGCTGAGCTGGATTGATGGAGTATATTGGTGGATATTTTTTTCTTTGGAATTCCAAGTATCACTATTTGATGCCTTCTTATCATTCTACCGCAGTTACTTTTGCTCTTAGATCATAGTAGTTGAGTTAGTGTTGTGGATGTTTCTTATGGTTTTATAGATTATTATATCATTTAGACAACTTATACGTGTTCAAGTCGGACAAGAGTTTGGTTGAATACGTAGCTGACATATTTACATAATTCATAGTTTTATGTATTTTGGGACTGGGGTCTGACACGTGGCAAGATCTAGGCCAGCCCCGCCCAGATCCTTTGGATGTTATTGTTTCCGACTCTGGCTCAAGCCTTGAGCTCGGCTGGGCTTCGGAGCCCAAGTCCGTCTTGGACGGAGAGAACTTGTGGGTACCGCACCCATGTGGGGGAGAGGGGGGTGTGCGGCTGTCAATAGCCCCCTAAGCGGGTGGTAGTGGGGGTTATGATTTTGATTTTTAGTTTCTAATTTAATTAATGCTATAAATTAATTAATAAATGGTTTTAGTTCTAAATAAATCCTCAAAATATCAAAAAATTCCTAATAAATTCTACAAAATATATTTAGGCTTTCTAAATCTAATATAAAAGTTTGAGCTAAAATACTTCTATATTCCATTATAGTAATTTTTGAATGGCTATAGGAAAATAGGTTTCTTTAGGGTTTAATTGTCTAAAATTTTAGAAAAAATCTTTAAAATTCTTAAATTGCCTAATAAGTATCTAATCCTATCTTGTGTGTCTATGATTCCTCGTTCTAGTTTGTTGCATCTAACGATTTAGGTACGGTACCTAGTTTCCCTAAAATAAATTATGTCCCATTTTTTATTTCATAAGTTGTTATTGTATTTCTCTAAGGCATTTTGAGTAGCGAATGCTACAAACTATTTCCTTAAAATATTTTGTTATAAAAATAAAGACAAAGTAGGTAAAGCAACAAGTACGTATTTGAACATACAAGAAGTGGATAACACTATTATACTAGCAACCTAACCTATCTTATTGTTTATAAAACAACATTCATATAAATCCAACGTTAATAATGTCCTCGAAACCGTTCTTTGTGCAACTACACCAAAAAGGATAATTGAAACATTTATTATTTTAGGCTTTGGAATAGAGTATTATTGTTCCTAAACCTTGGAACACTTCTTCACCATTCCAACTGCAAAAATGTTCCTAAAATTATTTTATTTAAAACTTAATTTACTTAAAATTAAATAAAATTCAAAAATCGCAAATCCTAAGAACCTCTCAAAGTATGCAACCCCTAATTGCCATCTCGTATTCTTCTTCTCTTCCTCTCCCCTGCAGACCAAAATCCCTAGCCATAACCGTAGGATTCTTCCTCTCTCCCCATCGCATCATCCTTCCTAACCCCAAATGTCATGCCCAGTCCCAAAATACGTTGGACTAGGAATACGTGACATGCCAACCGTATGTATATGATACTCCAATAAGTTGGAAAATCATAACACACACGTACGCTGTAATATGAATAAATAATTTATTAGTGGTACTTATATTGTCAACATAAGTCACATGCATCTATATTTTATCCACAGACACAAGGAAAGAAGTACCAAAATAAATAACTGTAGGTCTCAAGTACGAAATAATAAAAGAATAATAGTCGGGTGGAGACAAATTCACTACCAAACGACTATATCAACTAAAATGATAGAGGGGAACGAAACTCCAATACAAGATAAAATATCAAATAAAGAAATGACAGCAAAAATATCCATCAGCTATGAAGTAGTCATGGGTACTCAGAGGGTAAGACCTCCTCGACAGAGAATGATACGTCAGGTCCCGGTCCTTACTCCTGCGGATAATCCTGATCGTCTATCCCTGACAAGGACCATGTCCTCAGAGGGACATAACAAGATACATAAAAGTATGCCAATTATGTACCGAAAGTAAACATCCAACATGGTCGCCTAACTAGTCTATGTGATATGTAATTTAAGAACAACTTTCCTGCGTATGGACTATCTAGCTAAAATAAGGGGATGGACATAGTTCTCTTGGAGATCCAGGGACCTCGGGCATAACGTCTTTCGATTTTCATAGGCCTGCAGTATATATAAGGGGTCATAACGCCTAGCATCTCCATCAGAGCTTACGGGCAAATAAGAAAAAGTGTAAAGGAGTCACATACGCTTACTCATTATTCTCTCCACCTAATGCTACTAACGTGTCACATCCATAACACACAAACACCTCTAGTAACTGCTAAGTCTGCTAAAACAATATATTTCTATTAACAGTTATTCCTTATTCGTCGTACGACCTTTACATACATGTGGCCAACCTAATACGCAAGTCTGTGTCCTACATGAGACTCACAACTCGTGTAAGAAATATGTCACAGCCAAATAAAACATAATTATGCTTCAACTCATGGGGTAGTCTCGTAAAACTAGGTCAACATGCATAATATAAATAAAAAGACAAAAGATGACGCAACCGTCGTTGCATCCAAGTCTTTCTTGGACGCACAATTTTATATAACAAAATATATGAAAATGAACAACAGAAAATAAATATACAGCAAAATGAATATAACTAAATAGTACCGTGGCAAGGTATACTTGCCTGACAAGCAATCTGTAGAGTATGGATATCCAGACGAGAAATACAAGGGTCCGAAAGGTAAGAACTCTGAACGAACGTCTCCGGATGCTGAAATAAACATTATCAACGTCTCCGAAATCAGTGAGATAGTCAGAAAACTCTACCATTTTGTCCAATTTGGACATAGGGGCAAAAAAATATTTTTTGGGTCAAAGCAGTGTCCATATGTAGTCCACTTGGTACCGAAAAATGTACCAGGGGAAAAGATCTCTAAATTGGACAAATTATAGGTCAACAAATCCTAAACGACGATATAAACTCAACGGTATATCCAATTTTGAATTCTGATGAGTCGATCATAAAATCGCTCGTCAAATCAAACCGTAGGGCCCACGAATAGGCAGTTCGGTCAACTATTTCGGAATTACGTAAAACTTGGGTCAAAGGACCACCGTGATACCACGGATCCGTTGCCACAAGTTTTGTCTCATTCCAACTAGTGGTTACAAACTTCAAGGATATTTTACAAAACGTCGATACGAAAGACTTTCGACCGATACGGGTTGATTCCGGTGTGCACACACGTCCAAATCAACTTTTGCGAAAGTCCACACGTCAGGATATACCATATGTTCCTTTCAATACAACTGGCACTCGACGAGGTGGTCCGGTTTTGCGGAACGCACTCCGTATCTCAAGTTTTCCAAGTTGTTAAAAACTGTTTTTCATGATTTTCAACTGATTAATTAACATAGAATTAATGCCAATTATATGCAAACAATAGGTCGTTTTAAAGTTATTTAGGTTGTCTTCAGGATTGTATACTTAGTTATCTAAATTACCTAGTATTCTGTCGGTTATTCGCCCATGAAAATGGTGTTTTAAAACATAAGATTGTCATATATTTACATACTTGAAATTAGTTTTTCTTTTTTTGAGTTTTGCACATAATTTTCACCAACTAAACCAACATATTAATTACAAAAAACCAAAATTTCTTACAAAGGGTTAAGTAGGCTGCCCAGAAAATTTTACAGATCACGAAATGGTCATGTAGATTGGGAGATACAAGCGATGGAAGTTGGGTACCTGGGGGTTCGGTTCCTGGGTTGACGGTCGAGTTCGTTAGTTCAGCGAGCGTGCGACGGCGGGTCTGACGTCGGCGGAGAGGTGGTCGGCAGAGGGTCTGACGTCGGCGGATGGGAAGAAAATGGTTAGAGTTTTGGTTTGGTTTTATATATATATATATATATATATATATATATATATATATATATATATATATATATATATATATATATCGAAAGGAGGGTTCCTACTGGTAGGGTAGTCTGTGTACGTGTGTATGTACTAGAGAGTTAGGTTTGGTATTAGGGGTTTGGTTAGGATAGTCTGTTTGTTGGGGGTTTTGCTTCTTTTTTTTAATAAATATTTTTTTATATATATATTTATACATGTGAGTGTATAAAAATACAAAATAATATTTTTAGTACATGAATTAATTTGTAGGAAAAAAATTTGAAACTTTTAAAAATAAAAAAGGGATAGTTTTATAAAAATAAAATTTTAATAATAATTATATAATTAATCAAAGTATTTTATTCATTATTTAACAAGGTGATTAATAATATCTAATAAAATAACAAATATATATTAATTAAGGAAATAATTATATTATAATTTAAAATTTATGGGGGTTTATATTCTATCTAACTTACAAAAATTTCGTCCTCGAAATTAAAGCTAACGCATGATAGGAAAACGAGATTATTATATAGTAGAAAAGAACAAAGTAAAATCATACCTTGCCCTTCGAACAGATATGGAAAACGTTTGCGTATGTCATCCTCGCGCTCCCAAGTGGATTCTCCTGACGAGTGATGTCTCCATGCCGCACGAACCAAAGAAATAGACTACTTCCTCAACACCTTCTCTCGACGATCAAGGATCTCTATAGGCTGCTCTTGGTAAGACAAGCTCGGCCCAATGGTGATCTCAGAGTGATCGAGAACATGACTGCTATCTGTCACATATCGCCTTAGTTGCAACACATGGAATACATCATGCACTCTCTCAAGCGAAGGTGGTAGTGCCAATCGATACGCAACTTCTCCAACTCGTTCTAACACGTCAAATGGTCCAATCGACCTTGGACTCAACTTGCCGCGTCCCCCAAAGCGAATATTGCCTCTAGTTGGCGATATCCTTAAGAAGACATGATCGCCTTCCTCGAACTCCAAAGGACGACGATGAAGATTTGCCCACTGCTTCTTTCTGTCTTGCGCTGCTCGCAAGTGCCCATGTATTCTCTTTACCTTCTCCACAGTACTGACAACCAACTCTGGCCCCAAGATCTGATGTTCTCCTACGTAGCTCCAACACACGGGAGACATATACTTCCTTCCATACAAAGCTTCAAAATGAGCCATTTAGATGCTCAGTTGATAGCTATTGTTGTAGGAAAACTCCACAAGGTGTAGGTGGTCCTTCCATGATCCTCCAAAGTCCAGCATGCATGCTCTCAACGAATCCTTCTACGTCTGAATAGTACGCTCCGACTGCCCATCTGTCTGCGGATGATAAGACGTACTGAACTTCAGACTAGTCCTAAGACTCTCCTACATGCTCCTCCAAATATGAGAAGTGAACCGCGAGTCCCTGTCTGACACAATGCTAACCGAAATATCGTGTAATCTTACAATCTTTCTCATGTATAAGTCAGCCAAAGCTTCTGTAGACTGACCAACTCAAAAAAGCAAGATATGAGCAAACTTGGTAAGTCGATCTACAATTACCCAAACAACATCTCGCCCACTCGGACTCTTCGGTAAGCCCGTGACGAAGTCCATAGTGATGTTTTCCCACTTCCACTCAGGAATCAGAACTGGTTGCAATAACCCTGCTGTCCTTTGGTGTTCAGCCTTGACCTGCTGACATGCCAAATATTTAGCCACAAAGAGATCTATCTCCCTCTTTATCCCATGTCACCCAAAGTGCTATCGCAAATCGTGGTACATCTTGGTGCCTCCAGGATGAATAAAATATATCGAACTATGAGCCTCTGCCATCAGTTCCCATAGAAGCTCTTCGATAGGAAATATAGACGATCACCACATCTCAATGTCCCGTTAGCATGAATGTATAATCCTGTCTGCTCTCCTACATCGGTCTTCTCTCTCAACCTCCTGAATCTAGCATCTGTAGGTAAAGCTGTCCTGATCCTCTCTACTAGCGATGATTGCACTTGCAAATTGGCTAGTATTTCGTCTGATCCGGGTAATACAACCACTATGCCAAGCTCCTGCAAGTACTCCAGTAACTCCCTCTGCGTCATCAAGAATAGTTCCATAGGCTTGCGGCTTAACGCATCTACTACTACGTTAGCCTTGCCCGGGTGATAATGTAACTCTATCTCGAAGTCCTTCATCAATTCAAGCCACTGTCTTTGTCTCATATTTAGCTCCTTCTGCGTGAAGACATACTTGAGGCTTTTGTGATTGATATAAATCTCCACTCATTCCCCATATAAGTAATGTCTTCATAGCTTCAAGGCAAAAATTACGGCTGCAAGCTCCAAGTCATGAGTTGGATAATTTTTCTCATGTACTCTCAACTGTCAAGATGCATACGTAATCACCTTGTCATGCTGCATCAATACATATCCCAATCATTTATCTGATGCGTTACTGTAGATCATGTAGCCTCCTGATCCTGATGGAATGGTCAATACTGGTGCTGTAGTGAGACGCTTCTTCAACTCCTCAAAAGTGACTTGACACTCATCCGTCCATATAAAATTTTGGTCCTTGCACGTCAACCGAGTCATAGGCTCTGCTATCCTTAAGAAGTTTTTCATGAACCGTCGGTAATATCCCGCAAGTCCAAGAAAACTTCTCACCTCCGATGCTGACGAAGGAACGGGTCATGTCTCAACCACAGAGATTTTATCCGGATCTACAAAAATACCATCTCTAATGACGACATGCCCAAGAAAAGAGACCTTACCCAGAAAGAACTCACATTTGCTAAGCTTCGCATACAACCGCTCTCTCCTCAATGTTTCTAAGACAATCTGCAAGTGCTTCTCATGCTTCTCGTGGCTCTTCGAATAGACAATGATGTCATCTATGAAGACAACCACGAACTGGTTCAAATACTGATGGAAGACTCGATTCATCAAGTCCATAAAGATAGCTAGAGCATTAGTCAATCCGAATGGCATGACCATAAACTCGTAGTGTCCGTATCTCGTCCTGAATGCGGTCTTCGGGATGTCCTACTTTCGCACCTTCACCTGGTGATATCCCGATCTCAAGTCTATCTTCGAGAACACCTTGGCTCCACTTAACCGATCAAATAAGTCATCAATGCGCGACAGCGGGTACTTATTCTTCACAGGTAAAACATTCAAGGTCTTATAGTCAATGCACATGTGCACTGACCCATCCTTCTTAGGTACAAACAACACTGGAGCTCCCCAGGGTGATGCAATCGGTCGAATGAAGCCTTTCTCCTCTAACTCCCACAACTGTGCCTTCAGCTCATCCATCTCCTTCTTTGCCAATCTATAAACATTTGACGCTATAGGTGCTGCTCCTGGGGTCAACTCAATCGAGAATTCCACATCTTTGTCCGGATGTAACCCTGGCAAATCTTCTGGAAAGGCGTCTTGGAACTCTGAAATGATAGGATGATAAATGATGTCATCCAAGGCCATCTTAGTACCATCAGGTATCTCCATGGATCCTCGTGCAATCTCGAGCTCTGGCTGGCCTGGTACTCTAAAGAGAATGCTTCCTCCGTAGCAGTCGAAGAAAGCATGGTACTTGCTTAGCCAGTCTATCCCAAGGACAACATCAAAGTTTGACATGGGAAAGACTAAGAGTCGAGCCTTCATATCCCGGCCGCGAATCACTACAGAACAAGATTTACAAACACGGCTAACATGTACAACTCCTCCCCCAGTGAGAATTCTAACACAACTAGACAAGGGTGTAGTGGCAACGTTGTGCTTGACAACAAAACTAGAATATATGAATGAGTGTGTAGCCCCCGTATCAAATAATGTCACAGTAGAAAAAGTAGAAATAAGGGTAATACCTACTACAACATCAATCTCCTACTCTGTGTCATCCATCTCCATAGCAAAAGCCTGTATAGTCCTCTGAGGAGGTCCCTGTGGCCTGGCCATCACAAACTGGTCCTCCTACGTAGGTAGCGGTGGTCCTTGCTAAAATCCTCCACCTGCTGGAGGTTGAGGTGCTCCCACTCCTGGTGCCCCAGGCCTGGTCATCTGATGACCTGGTTATGGTGTTGGAAGTGTTGGCCTCTGCATTGGCTGAGGAAGTGCTAAGGTCTGCTGTATCGGGCAGTCCCTCACTGTATGTTGTCCAGATCTGCACCTCAAATACTGTCCCAAACAAACTCGACAATTACTCTGAATATGTCCTAACTTCCCACAGTAATGGCAAAGGGGATTCTCTCAGGACTGATAGGGTCCCGCTCTCTACTGCTGTTGTGGTTGCTGTTATGCAAAATGGCGTCTAATGGGTCCATCCTAAGGCACTCTAACTGGTGTTGCTAGTGTGGGGTATCTCTGCGTCTGCTGTGTCTCATTCAAAAGGAGTTCCTGACTTCTCGCTTCCTGTAAAACTGCTGTATGGTATATCCTCGACTACGCACTAGTGAAGCACCGAATGTCAGGGAATAACCCACGTTGGAATCTCTTAGCTCTCTCTAGCATAGTGGGAATCAACATCTCGCCAAAATAACTCAGTCAGCTAAACTCTGCGTCGTACTCGTCTACCATCATATTCCCTTGCTTGAGGCGAAGGAACTGCTCAAAGAGGATATCATGAATATGGGTAGGGAAGAACCTCTCGTTGAAGAGTTCACAGAACTCCTCCCACGTTAGGTCAGTGCCATATTGTCTCTGTTCGGCCTTCCACCAATGATGAGCGTTGTCCTAAAGCAGAAGGTCTACTATTGTCATCCATAGGTCCTCGGGTAACTATGATGCCTTTAGTAACTTCTCGGTGCTGATGAGCCACTCGGAGACTTCCAGCGGTGTCTCTGTACCTCTGAAGTACTTTGGGATCATCTGAGTGAAACCCTTGACATTGCCCTCATAAGGTCATGGCGTTGGGGCTGGTACATGGTGTCATGCCCCAGTCCCAAAAATACGTAGGACTAGGACACGTAAGCATGCCAGCCGCATGGATATAGAAACTCCAATATATGGAAACCAAAACCCATACGTACGCTGTAATATGAATATCAAATCCACAAGTGGTATAAATCTATCACAAGTCACAGGGTACAATCTAAATCTCATCAACAGAATCATATATAAATAATCAACCAATAACTATGAAACTAGATCTCAATAAGAAGTATCTAAGGATGATAGTTGGGTGGAAACAAATCCACTACCAACTCGAATATAAGAGCAAATACAATATAAGTACAACACAACAAACACCATATAAGAATACCAGCTTACAATCACGGGCTCGAAGAGAAGACATCCTCGAAACATATATAACCATTCGAATCTGCGCTCCTGCGAATACTCAAGAATAGATACACCTGGAAGGGCTAGGTCCTCAGAGGGACATAACAAGATACATAAAAGCATGCCAATAAAGTACTGCAATAAATATCCAATGGGTCGCCTAATAGTCTAAGTGAATGCAGTTTGAGAACAACTTTCCAACAAGTGGGCTATCTGGCTAAAATGGGATTGGCATGGTTCTCTTGGAGATCCAGGGGCCTATAAAGCATGTCGTCTTTTGAACGGCAGAGGCCGCTTGATAATATATAATATATAGTGGTCATCATGACCGTGCATCTCCGGCGGAGCGTACAGGTTACAAGAGAAAAGTACAAAGGAGCTCAAATGCCTTACTTGTTGTTCTTCCCATCCCATGCTCTAAGCATGTCACATCCATGACACAATTTGGTTCATAGCCTATCTTTAGTATCCTAGCCCAATCCTACAACCAAACAAGGACAAGGATTGGACCACCGTACTACAATAGGTTATGTCCATGGACCTCTAATAACTGCTAAGTCTTCTAGCATACAAAGTTTCTATTAGCAGTTATTCCTAACGCACGGCCCATACGTACAGGAGGCCAGACCTGTCACGCAGTCCGGGATCTATATGAGACTCACACTCGTATAACAACTGTGTCACGGCCAATGAACCTAATGATGCTACATAATAATGGGATAGTCTCATAAACAAGGTCAATGCAAATACATAAAAAAAATATATCGCGACGACACCGTCACGCGCATTTTATATAGCAGTTAAAATATATGAACTAAAGACAAAAAATAAAGATGCATGCAACATATGGAATATGAATAACAGTACAATGGCAAGGTATACTTGCCTGGCAAAAAGCTGCAAAATGTAACATCCAGATGTCCAACACACAGGACCAGAAGCTATGGTCTTAGAACAAATATCTTCGGATACTGAAATAGATATCACCAACGTTCCCAGAATAAGCAAAATAGCTAGAAAGCACTTTCCTTTCGTCCAATTTGGACACAGGGGCAAAACGGTAATTTTGGATAAAAGTAGGGTCCACGTGTGGTCCACTTTGTACCAAAAATGTGCCAAGGATAAATGTCTCTAACTGGGATAAATTATAGGTCAAACAAACTCTAAATGTCAATACGAACCCAATGGTATGTCCAAATATGTCCAAATCTGGATTTCGATGGGCCGAACATAATTTCGCCCAAAAAATCAACCGTGGGGCTCGCCAATTGGAACTTGGTCAACAGTCTCAGAATTACGTAAAAATTGGGTCACAGGACCAGCGCATTACCACGAGTCCAGTGGCGCAAGTTTCGTCGCAATCTGACGAACGTGCACAAAATGTGCGCGACTTTCGCAAAAGTTATGATACAGAGTTTGTCCGCAGATACGGGCTGATTTCGACGCGCACACGCGTCCGAATCAGTTTCTGCGAACTCTCATGTATCCGGTTACGCTACATGCACCGGTTCGATACACTTGGTACAAGGCGGGACGGTCCTGTTTGGCGGAGCGCGTTCCATTTGACAACTTTTGAAAATCTAGAAAAGTGTGTTCGCGGGATTTTCCAACGAGTTTAATTCTACCTACAGCAGTTAATAATCTAGGGTTATTTAACAGAAATTAAACTAGGTCAAGTGGTCTACGTATACCAAAAAGAATCGTCGAATTCGGATCTCTGTGGTGGAAGATACGAACTCGGAAACATGGGTGATCACCGCAGTTTTCTGCGATCCCAGAATTTGGTTTATTTCTGCCAACTTTGACGCTATTTTCGCCTATGGTTACGCATTGTTCGAGGTCTACTATCATACAGTTATGGAAGAGGGTTAAGGGATGAGCATACTAGTGAAGACGGGATGGCGTTTGGTTGAGCGAGGTGACGAGAAACAACTTTGGAACACAGGTACCTCGCTGCAGAATTCTGTAGTGCGCGGGGTCGCGGGTCGTCAGGATTGGTTTGGACGGCCTGGCGGGGTTCTCCGGCTGCGGTGACGGTGCTCCTTAAGTCTAGATGGGAAGAGGAAGAGTTTGGATTGATCTAGGGTTAGGGTTTTATTGAAATAAGTTTATATATATATATATATATATATATATATATATATATATATATATATATATATATATATATATATATATATATATATATATGTATATATGAAAGAGAGAAGGAGGGGTGTTCGGTTTAATAAGCCACGGGGGGGGGGGGGGGTCTTGTGTGTACACGGGTTTGCTAAGGGGGATGCTGGTTAGTTTCAAAAGGGTGGCTCACAAAGCAAGGGGCAGCGGGTTTGGGATTATTAGCAGCGAGTTGGTAGGAAGTTGGAATGGGTAGTGGCTGCTAAAGGCTTGTGTGGTTTGGTAGTATATTAATGGTTGGTTAGTAATGGTTTATTATTAATTATTATTATTATTATTTCTTTTTTTCTTTTTCTCTTTTTTTTTCCTTTTATATTTTCCTTTAAAATATATATGTATATATATATTTATATATACGTATATACTCATAGGAAAAATCTAGAATTATACTAATACATACCATTAGGCTAGCAACTACTCAAGGGGTCTCCTACTTGAAATAAATTCAAAAAAATTTCGAATGGTCCCATAAATCCCCTAAGTGCACCAACACCTAAAATAAAAATAATAAAAATCTATTTCTCCTAATTAGACACTAATTACTATAATTAAATTAATAATTAATAATTAAAAAAGGTAAATACAGTTTCTAGGAATAGGGGTTTTACACATGGGCTGGTGGTGGGGGAGGTGGCCTCTTCATTGCAGCTATAAAAGCTTGTGTCAGCAGCTCATTATGCTTCCACTGAGCCTGTAGCATGGCCTGCATGAACTGGGTTGAGGTAACATTCTCGTCAGGCTGCGAAAACTGTGGAGGTGGCACGAAGGGTATCTGCGAGGAAAACTGAGGCAAAAAATGGGGTGGCGGTGGTGGCATACTCCCACCTTGGGGATTTGTAGTCTGTTGCGGTTGGTGGCCCACCGGAGGTACTGGAGTCTGAGGGTCCCTCTGAACTGATGGGGGCATCTGGCCTGCCTGTGATGGTTGTCTCGGCTAGAGTGGTGTAGTCGGGGACATCATCGAGGAAGGCGAAACTCTAGATTCCTCCTGAGTTGATGAGTCTCTTGCTGTGAGGGCGATGAGAGCAATACGTCCGTTAAAAGAATTCATATTGCTGGACACGAAGATAAGGAGAATGTTAGAACAAGTTCACGATAGATGCAATTCAAGCAGTCAAGGCTAGTACAAACATGGAATTAAAAGGAGGTGATAAAATAAGTGGATGAGATCATATACTCTAATCCTATTTGCATGCTTGCTCAGTATAGTAACGTAACCGAGACAATATACTCTTGACCTGCATGGGCCACCACAAAAATATGGCATGCCCCAGTCCCAAAATACGTGGACTAGAAATACGTAGCATGCCGGCCGTATGTATATGACACTCCAATATATTGGAAAATTATAACACACACGTACGCTGTAATATGAATAAATAATTCACAAGTTGTGCATATATTGACAACACAAGTCACATGCATCTATATCTCATCCATAGACACAAGTAAAAAAGTACCAAAATAAATAACTACAAGTCTCAAGTACGAAGTAATAAAAGAATAATAGTCGGGTGGAGACAAATCCACTATCAAATGACTATATCAACTAAAATGATAGAGGAGAAAGAAACTCCAATATAAGATAAAACGTCAAATAAAGATATAACAGTAAAAAATACATCAGCTATGAAGTAGTCATGGGTACTCAGAGGGTAAGACCTCATCGACAGAGAATGATGCGTCAGGTCCCAATCCGTACTCCTGTGGATAATCCTGATCATCTATACTAGGAAAGAGACCAGGTTCTCAGAGGGACGTAACAAGATATATAAAAGCAAGCTAATAATGTACTGAAAGTAAACATCCAACATGGTCGCCTAACCACTTTATGTGATATGCAATTTAAGAACAACATTCCTACGTATGAACAACATTCCTTCGCTAAAACATGATATTTCTATTATCTGTTATTCTTTATCCGTCGTACGACCTTTACGTACAGGTGGCCAGCCTAATACGCAAGTACGTGTCCCACATAAGACTCACAACTCGTGTAACAAATATGTTACTGCCAAAAGAAATATATTGATGCCTCAACTCATGGAGTGGTCTCGTAAAATTATGTCAACATGCATAGTATAAATAAAAGACGCAACTGTCGTTGCACCAAAGTCTTTCTTGGACGCACAGTTTTATATAGGAAAATAATGAAAATGAACAACAAAAAATAAATATGCTGCAAATGAATGTAACTAAACAATACTGTGACAATGTATACTTGCCTGGCAAGCAATCTGTGGAGTATGGACATCCAAACAAGCACAAGGGTCCGGAAGGTAGGAACTTTGAACGAACGTCTCTAGATGCAGAAATAAATATCACCAACATCTCCAAAATCAGTAATATAGTAAGAAAACTCTACCCTTTCGTCCAATTTGGACACAAGGGCAAAACGATAATTTTTTGGGTCAAAGAGGTGTCCATATGTGGTCCACTTTGCACCAAAAAATGTGTCAGGGCAAAATATCTCTAAAGTGGACAAATTATAGGTCAACAAATCCTAAATGGCGATACGAACTCAACGGTATATCCAATTTTGGATTCCGATGAGCTGATCATAAAATCGCTTGTCAAGTCAAACCATGGGGCCCACGAATAGGCGGTTCGATCAACTGTCTCAGAATCAGGTAAAACTTGGGTCACAAGACCAGCATGATACCACGGATCCGTTGGCGCAAGTTTAGCCGCGTTCCGACTAGCGATTACAAACTTTTAGAATATTTTGTAAAACATTGATACGTGGGACTTTCGACCGATACGATTGATTCTGGCGTGCACACACGTCCAAATCAACTTCCGCGAAAGCACACACGTTAGGATATACCATACGCGCCTTTCAGTACAACTGGTATGCGATAAGGTGGTCCGGTTTGGCATGATGCACTCCATATCGCAAGTTTTCCAAGTTGTTGAAAACTGTTTTTCATGATTTTCAACTCATTAGTTAACACAAAATTAATGTCCAATTATATGCAAACAATAGGTCGTTTTGAAGCCGTTTAGGTTGTCTTTAGGACTGTATACTTAGTTCTCTAAATTACCTAGTATTCTGGCAGTTATTTGCCTTGAAAATGGGGTTTTAAAACATAAATCTGTCATATATATACATACTCGAAATCAATTTTTTCAAGTTTTTGCACCTGGTTTCACCCCAACTAAAACATCATATTAATTACAGAAAACTAAAGTTTCGTAGAGAGGGTTAAGTAGGCTTCCCAGAAAACTTTACTAATCACGAAACGGTCGAGTAGATTGGGAGATACAACCGAGGTAAGTTGGGTACCTTAGGGTTCGATTCCTGGGTGACTGTCAGGGTTCGTCAGTTCGGCGAGCGTGCAGTGACGGGTCTGACGTCGGCGGAGAGGAGGAAAATGATTAGGGTTTTGTTTTGGTTTCGTGTGTGTGTGTGTGTGTGTATATATATATATATATATATATATATATATATATATATATATATATCTCGAAAGGGGGGGGAGGTTCCGTCGGGTTTGCCTGGGCCGTGCGGGTCTGGTAGGGTAGTCTGTGTGCGTGTGTATGTGTTAGAGTTAGGTTTGGTATTAGGGGTTTGGGTAGGATAGTCGGTTGGTTGGAGGGGGGGGGGTTGCTTTTTTTTTTCTAATAAATATTTATTTTATATGTATATTTATATATGTGAGTGTATAAAAATACAACATAATATTTTTAGTACATGAATTAATTTCTAGAATTTTTTTTATGATACTTTTAAAAATAAAAAGGGATAGTTTTATAAAAATAAAAATTATATAATTAATCAAAGTGTTTTATTCATTACTTAACAAGGTGATTAATAATATCAAATAAAATATATATTAATTAAGAAAATACTTAAAATTATAATTTAAAAATTATGAAAATTTACTTCAACCTAGGATTCTTCCTCTCATCTTCCCTTTTTCTCTCCACCATCCACTCTTCTTTCTTCCCGAGCCCACTTCAGGATCTGTTAACCACGTCGACATCATCGACTATGGCAGCCACCGCTCGTCTCTTCACCATATTAAATTTGACTATAGTGTAGTGATGTAATACAACAAGAGGGGATTCCCATTAATGAGGCAAGGTCATTTCTAGTTAAACGTGAAGAGTAAGGAAGAATTAACTTCATAATGAACAAGTATGGTCTCCTTCCTAATGCATTTCCTGTTTTCTTTAATCTAAAAGTATTTCTATATTCTCAAAGTATGTTGTGCTTTGATATTACTTATTCCTCTAGAGACATCCTTGGATGGTAGAAACTGATCCGAAAGAGGTTGGACTATATTTAAGGAGGGCTCTCTTGGTGTCTACATGTTTTATTAGTTTTTGGCTTCTTCTTTTTATGGCTATTAGTCAGTTCTTAGGTGGGTTGAGACATTGGTAGTGAAATCCTCTTCCACTTTCTCTATTTTATAGTTGCACCCTTTGTTTCTCAGCTTATAATTTGTAAAATCCTTTTGAAAGTTTAAAAATGTCTCTTTTACTAAATCAAAAACTTTTGTTTCACTTTATATAAGTGTTTCCTAAGTAACAAAATGGTTGTTTAGCCACAAAAATTTAGTTTTTAGCATAAAAAGTGTTTAACTTTATGCTGATCCAAAGTAATGTTTTTCTTTGATTTTTTTTAAATAATTATATGATTAGGTTAAATCTAGTGGGTATTATAGTGTTTCTTGTTTCTCTATCATTATTGCATGCCATATGTTTGTTGTTTTGCTTTATTGGTTGAAAATTGTGCCACAGTTTAAGTTTTTGTTATATATTTGGATATTGGTATCTAAAGAGAAGAAATACCCAGATGAATATTTTTGGACAAAAAAAAATACTATTCTTTCTATGAAAACTTTAAAAAGACTTATGTAAGTACAAGAATTCGATTATAATGAATACACAAATTAAAATGCAAAGTCTGAGATTTGGATAGTGTAGTGATGAAGATCAAATCAGTGCGTGATTTCTTTACTCTGTTGATGATCCGACGATCATGTGAAGTCTCGCGATGCACATGAACACTAGTGGCAGAGGGAAATAATAAAGGGAAGCTTAGGACTGATATTGCTTAAGCATGTGTATATATTGTTTTCATGCTCTATGTGTGTTCTCCTTTGTCAACACAAAAATTGAGACTGTTTATAACCGTAAGTCTGATAAATGGTTACTACTATTGTCTCTAGTTAACCCACGTTCACGAGAGGTTAAAGGATGCTACCACATAGATGCATGTTCAGCCACCTGCAAGGAGATGTTGACATGAGTCCAGTTGTACGAGGAGTGTGTGCACAT
Source organism: Iris macrosiphon (assembly GCA_036927795.1). Classification (NCBI taxonomy): domain Eukaryota; kingdom Viridiplantae; phylum Streptophyta; class Magnoliopsida; order Asparagales; family Iridaceae; genus Iris; species Iris macrosiphon. Next base: position 30,326,585 of record JAYESA010000014.1, on the reverse strand, counting down.
TTTTATACAGTCCAGTCACGTTCTAATGAAGATACATGTGAATGCAATGTAAGGATAACCTTGGTATGTATGGGTAGGTGTAGCATAACGTCCATACTCCGAAGAGCATGGTATCTGTACATGTAATGTCCATCATTCTGAATAATGAGGTATCTACAAATATATACGTCCGTATCGTTCCGAAGAACGTGGTATCTGTATAAAGGAAATCATTGGATTCGTGGCTCCTCTGGATACTATGAAGTCCAATGTGTGTATCTCATACACCTACTAGTTGTCCTCCCAGCCCAATACAGATATACAAGTCGAATATACGACGTGCATACCACGTAACTACATGCCAAGTCTCAACTAATAAGATAACCTTAATTACGTACTAAACCGTGACGCATGTCACACGTACCGATAGCTAGTCGGGTACGCGAATCCGTATCCCAATATGAGTTTGTCACCGTGATGCGTTTATAAGTGTCAGGGTCTAGGAAGATATCAGAATATTCTCACAATGGTGGGTAAGTCTGCTAGTGACTATGTCAATTTATACTACACATCGACGCATTCGTCGACTACACCTGAATCAATCTCGGACGCGCACAGTTATAGGAAATAGTGCAACAAGTTATCATACAACATTTTATAATTTAAATTAAACAGTAAATATGGCAAGGTATCTTGCCTGGGTCCTCAAGCTGCGAGTGCCAATAACCTGCTCCTGAAGTCTCGCCTGAATGGTCCAACGACCCTATACATAATATAATATAGCAATACGATCATCAGTCACTACAATAGAACGCGCAGGAACGCTACGCTGCTCTTAGAAACTGGCACAAGAGTCACAACTAGTCAACTAACAGGGTTGCGTGTGCACGCAACTAAGACGTACACGTATCATATCCTCAGTTACCGTGTAGATCAAGACAGCGAAGTACTAAGAATTCGTTACGAAATAATCAAAGTATAGTACAGAATATACCAGTCCTAACTATCATGTTAGAGTGCACCAGGTCAATGTCTTGGCTTTTAGGTCAACACAATATTTACATTAATTAATCCCTTTTTATTTGAGTAGTTACTTAACATCAATTACTAATTTACAATAAACACACACACACATATATATTACGCTTATGGATTCACGTTACCCGTGTCCGTTCAAGGCACGTTGATACCTCGACTTATGAAGGAAAGGATGAAATACACATGTACCTAGTTGTGGCTGAGCAGGGGGGTCTGTGCTCATCGACGGCCTATTCTTCGGCGAGGGGCAGAGCTCCGCCGTTGCAGGGTGAGAGCAGCAGCAGCCTCAGCAGCAGTTGCAGCAGCTGCTGGCGGTTGTGCTGGTCGTGGGGGACGGCGGTCAGGGTGGAGCTGGGTGGCTGAGATGGTGGCATGCGGAGGTCAGGCGGGGCTGGAGGTGATCAGGGGGTCGGGTTGAGGTGGAGTCGGGGAAGGTTATGGTAATGGTGATGATGAAGATGGGGGGTGATGATTAAGATGAGGGTGATGATGGCGGCTGCTGAGTTGTCATCGACGGAAAGGGACAGGCGGAGGAGGTGGTGGATGAGATGGTGGTCAGGCGACGCTGTACAGAGGTGAAGGAGGAGGCGGTCGGGTTGAAGGAGGAGGAGAATAGGATTCGGCTATAGTTTTTTGTAGGGTTGGGTTTGTGGAGAGAATGTTATATTTATATAGAAGAGAGATAAAATGGGGTCCTCCTAGAGAATTGGGCCAGCTAGGGTTTCTTGGGGCGAGGAACGTGTTGACATGAAGGAATGTAGGGTGTAGATGGGCTAGGCTGGTCTAGTTTTGGGTGAGGTTTGTCTTCACACTAATTAAAATAAGAATTAGTGCAAGTGATGCTTTTCCGTTAATTGGAATTATATGGGGTTAAAATTTTGTGGAGCGCATTCGCCATGGACATGGCAGACTCAGAATAAAATAATGTCCTGATTTGGGTTGTATGAAAATGGGTTGGGTTAGTGTCTCCAATTTCGATTGGAGAGGACAATTATACATGATTGGATTTATTGGAATTTAAATCTAGACGTTTGTAAAAAAGTTGCGCGACTAAAATGAAGCACAATATAGAGTAATTAAGAGTTACACAGATGTTATAATGGAGGGCTGGCTAGTCTAGGAAAAGTGTATAAAACTTGTTTGAAGGTAAATGCTAGTGTAGCGCTCCAAATATCGAAGCAACGATAATCTGTATTAAGTGATATAAATATCGTACAATAATTCTAAAGCACTGTGTTCTAATTCTAATTGGCTTCAATCTAACCCTAATCTCTCTATCTAAGCTATGTAGACCTAAATTTGGTCGAGAAAGTTTACAATCTACCCTCCTTAGAGCATTTTGTCCTCGAAATTAAAACAGACATATGGTAAAAACTACTGACTGAAATTAAATGCTACTACATACCTAGGCCTTCGAAGAGATGGGGGTAACGCTGTCGAACCTCGTCCTCTCGTTCCCAGGTCAATTCACCTGGTGCATGATGCCTCCATGCGACACGAACTAGAGGGATAGTCTGACCTTGCAATACATTCTCGCTTCTGTCCATAATCTCTACAGGCTCCTCCTGGTATGACAAACTCGGCCCAACTGTGATCTCCGAGTGGTCAAGTACATGACTTGGATCTGGCATGTACATCCTTAGCTGAGATACATGGAAGACGTCATGAACTCCTTCTAATATCTGTGGCAAGGCTAATCTATAAGTGTCATGCCCCAGTCCTAAAATACGTAGGACTAGGAATACGTAACATGCCAGCCGTATGTATACGAACTCCAATATATGGAAACCATATACACACGTACGCTGTACATGAATATCAAATCCACCAGTGGTAATATACTGTCAACAAGTCACACGTAATCTATATCTCATCCACAGCACAAATAAATAAATAAATAGGAAATAAATAACTGAATATCAATAGAAAGTCTCAAGTATGATAGTCGGATGGAAACAAATCCACTGCAAATCGACTGTACTAAAACTACTAAAAGTGAGAAGAGATCAAACTCTAATATAAGATAAATGTCCATGAAAGAAATAGCAACTAAAATATCCATCAGCTGCGATAAATCAAAGATACTCTGAAGATAAGACCTCCTCAGTCTGATAAGAAATGTCAGGTCCGGGTCCGTACTCCTGTGGATACTCCTGCCCGTCTATATCTGGAAAGATACCAGGTCCTCAGAGGGACGTAACAAGATACATATAAATATGCCAATAAAGTACTGAAAATAAATATCTAATTGGTCGCCTAACCATCTATGTGAATGCATTTTGAGAACAACTTTCCAACAAGTGGGCTATCTGGCCATAAATGGGATTGGCGTGATTCTCTCGGAGAATCAGGGGCCTACAAAGCATGTCGTCTTTTGAACGACAGAGGCCGCCAGTAATATATAGGGGTCATCACCGCCACGTATCTTCGGCGGAGCGTACGGGTTACAGAAAGAAAAGTGCAAAGGAGCCAAAATGCCTTACTTGTTGTTTTTTCTATCCCATGCTCTAAGCATGTCACATCCATGATACGATAATACCTCTAAATAACTACCAGGTCTACTAGCATGCAAAGTTTTTATCAACAGTTATCCCTATCCGTCGCACGACCTATACGTACCAGGGGCCAGCTGAGTACGCAAGTCCGTATCCTACATGTGACTCACACTCATGTAAGAACAATGTCATGGCCAATGAAACATAAGAATACCTCATGATAATGGGGTGGTCTCATAAAGTAGGTCCAAATGCATATACATAATAAAAATAGAATACGACATCACCGTCGTTGCACCCAAGTTTCCTTGGATGCCCAATTTATATAGAAGTTAAAATATATAAACTAAATAAACAGAAATAAGATATGCATGCATCATATGGAATGTAATCACAGTACAATGGCAAGGTATACTTGCCTGGCAAGCAATCTGTATAGTATAAACGTCCAGATGTTAGGGACACGAAATCGGGAACTAAGGCCTCTGAATAAACGTCTCCGGATGCTGAAATAAATATCACCAATATTTCCGGAATTAGCGAGATAGCTAAAAAATACTACCCTTTTGCCCAATTTGGACGCAGGGACAAAATAGTAATTTTAGGTCAAGTGGGGTCCACATGTGGCCCACTTTGTACCGAAAAGTGTGCCAGAGGTAAAGGTCTCTAAATAGGACAAATTATAGGTCAAACAAACTCTAAATGTCAGTATAAACTTAATTGTATGTCCAATTTTGGATTCCGGTGAGCCAAACACAATTTTGCCCAAAAAGTCAACCGTGGGGCCTGCAAATAGGCGGCTTGGTCAACTATATCAGAATTACATAAAAATTAAGCCACAGGACAAACACGATACCATGAGTCCAATGGCATAAGTTTTGTCTCATTCTGACGAGCGTACACTAAATGGTGCAAAGTTTTGCAAAAGTCGCGATACGGGGACTTCTTGCGGATACGGGTTGATTCTGACGCGCGCACGCGTCCGAATCAGTTTCTGCGAAAGCCCACACGTCTGGACATACCATACGCACCTTTCTATATAATTGGTACGCGATGGGGCGGTCCCGTTTGGCGGGGCGCACTCCGTATCACAAAATTTAAAGGTTGGAAAATAGGTTTTTTGTGTTTTTTAACCCAATTTAATTTTGCATACATCATCTAATAAAATAATGGTCTTCATATAGCAAGAAGAAAATTTACGTTTGGATCTCTGTGGTGGGAGATACGAGTCCGTAAACATTGATGGTTACAACAGTTTTTTGAGATTAAAAGTTGTCGTTTTTCTCCAACTTGGTCTCGGTTTTCACCTAGGGTTACGCGCTGTTCGAAGTAAACTAATATACAGAATTGGAAGAGGGATAGGTCGTGAACATACCGGTGAAGACGGGGTCGAATTTGGTCACGAGATGGAACGGGAATCTACGCGTGAACAAGGGTACGCTGTAGTAAATTTCCTGTGCGGCACGCACGGGATCTCGCGCGGGCAAGCGACTGTCGGCTCCGTCGGTGCTGCAGCGGGTCCAAGCGGCGGTCGAGGAGGTCGGCGGCGACGCTGGTTCGAGTGGATGGTAAGGGTTTAGGGTTAGGGTTTACAAATAAATAAATATATATATATATATATATATATATATATATATATATATATATATATATATATATATATATATATATATATATATATATATGAGAAGAAGTGGGGGGGAGCTTTCGCGCGTGGGGTTGCTAGCTGCTGCTGCTGGGTTACTTGCTAGTGGGTTTGGGTTAGGTTTTCGGCGGGTAGGGTTTAGTTATACTGATTTGATTTTTTTTCTTTTTTTCAATTCTTTTCATTTTTCACTCTTATATATATATATATATATATATATATATATATATATATATATATATATATATATATATATATATATATATAATCCTAGAAAATTATATTTGTACATAAAACTAATCTTTAATCTTCTACAAGGTCTCCTACATGAAATAAATAAAGGTAAAATAATAGTTGCTCCATAAATCCCTAAATGCATAATTACCTAGAAATAAAAATTTAATAAATTATATTTCTTCTAATTAACTAATAAATACTATGATTAAATTAAATGATTAATTAAATAGTTTACTACGTTTTTTTTAAAATTAGGGGTTTTATATTCTACCCAACTTATAAAAAATTTGTCCTCGAAATTAAAATTAAGCCACGATAGAAAGTCAAGGATGGTATAAGGTATAAATAAACAAATAAATTCATACCTTGGTCTACGAATAGGTTCGAAAAACGTTTGCGCATGTCATCCTCGCGCTCCCAAGTTGATTCTCCTGGCGCGCCATGCTTTCATGCCACGCGGACCAAGGGAATAGACTGGTTCCTCAACACTTTCTCTTGACGATCAAGGATTCCCACGGGTTGTTCTTGGTATGACAAGTTCGGCCCAATGGTGATCTCAGAATGGTCGAGAACATGACTGATATCTGCCATATATCGCCTGAGTTGTGATACGTGAAATACATCATGTACTCCCTCGAGTGAAGGTGGTAGCGTAAGTCGATATGCCACTTCTCCCACTCTCTCTAGCACGTCAAATGGTCCAATATACCTTGGACTCAACTTGCCACGCCCTCCGAATCGAATAGTGTCTCTAGTAGGTGATATCCTCAAGAAGACATGATCGCCCTCTTTAAACTCCAAGGGATGACGATGAAGGTCTGCCCACTGCTTTTGTCTATCTTATGCTGCTCGCAAGTGCCCTTGTATCTTCTTTACTGTCTCAACGGTGTTGACTACCAACTCTGGTCCCAGAATCTAACGCTCTCCCATGTCACTCCAACACACGGAAGACCTATACTTTCTTCCATACAATGCTTCAAACGGAGCCATCTGGATGCTCGCTTGATAGCTATTATTGTAAGAAAACTCCACAAGATATATGTGGTCCTCCCATGATCCTCCAAAGTCTAATATACAAGCCCTTAACATATCCTCCAGTGTCTGAATAGTAAGTTCGGACTGCCCATCTGTCTACGGATGATAAGATGTACTAAACTTCAGACGAATTCCAAGACTCTCTTGCATGATTCTCCAAAAGTGCGATATAAAATACGAATCCCTGTCTGACATAATACTGACCAAAATATCGTACAACCTCATAATTTGCCTTATGTTTAAGTCAGCCAAAGCTTCTGTAGACTGACCAACTCTAAAAGGCAAGAAATGGACTGACTTGGTGAGTCGATCCACTATTACCCATACTGCATCTCTTCCACTTGGACTCTTGGGAAAACCCATGACGAAGTCCATAGTGATGTGCTCCCACTTCCACTCTAGAATCGGAAGTGGATATAATAACCCTGCTGTTCTCTGATGCTCCGCCTTTACCTGCTGACATACTAGACATTTGGCTACAAAGCGAGCTATCTCTCTCTTCATCCCATGCCACCAAAAGTGTTGTCGTAAGTCACGGTACATCTTGGTGCCTCTAGGATGAATAGAATATATCAAACTATGAGCTTCTGTCATCAGCTCCTGTCGAATCTCTCCTTTGGGAATATAAAGACGATCACCACATCGTAATATCCTATCATCATGAATGCGCAATCATGTCTGCTCTCCGGCCTCTGTCCTTTCTTTCAATATCCTGAATCTGGCGTCCGTAGGCAAAGCTGCCTTGATCCTCTCTACTAGTGATGACTGTACTTGCAAGTTGGCTAGTGTCCCATCTGCTCTGGATAATGTCACTTTTATGCCAAGCTCTTGCAAGTCCTCCAATAATTCTCTCTGTGTTGTCAAGAAGTAAGCTGCTGGTTTCCGGCTTAACGCGTCTGCTACAACGTTAGCCTTGCTTGGGTGATAATGTAGCTCTATCTCAAAATCTTTTATCAACTCAAGCCATCGACATTGCCTCATATTTAACTCCTTCTGCGTGAAGACATACTTAAGGCTTTTGTGGTCTGTATAGATCTCCACTCGTTCCCCATATAAGTAATGTCTCCATAGCTTCAGAGCAAAATCAACGGCTGCAAGTTCCAAGTCATGAGTTGGATAATTCTTCTCATGCACTCGTAACTGTCTAGATGCATATGCAATCACCTTTTCATGCTGCATCAACACGCATCCCAAGACTTTTCCTGATGCATCACTATAAATCACATAGCCTCCTGATCCTGATGGAATAGTCAATATTGGTGCTGTGGTCAGTCGCTTCTTCAACTCCTCGAAAGTGGCTTGACACTCGTTGGTCCATATGAACTCTTGATCCTTGCAAGTCAACCGAGTCATAGGTGTTGCTATCCTTGAGAAGTTCTCCACGAACAGTCGGTAATATCCCGCAAGTCCAAGGAAACTCCTCACCTTCGATCCTGATTTAGGAACGGGCCATGTCTCAACTGCCAAGATTTTCTCTGGATCAACAGAAATACCATCTTCCGTAACAACATACCCAAGAAATAAGACTTTGTCCAAGAAGAACTCATATTTACTGAGCTTCGCATATAACTGCTCTCTTCTTAAGGTCTCTAGGATGATCCGCAGGTGCTTCTCGTGCTCCTCATGGCTCTTCGAATAGACAAGTATGTCATCTATGAAGATGACCATGAACTGGTCCAAATACTGATGGAGTACTCGATTCATTAAGTCCATAAAGATAGCTGGAGCATTGGTCAACCCAAATGGCATGACCAGAAACTCGTAGTGTCCATATCTTGTCCTGAATACCGTCTTCGGGATGTCCTGCTTTCGTACCTTCACCTAGTGATATCCCGATCTCAAGTCTATCTTCGAGAATACCTTAGCTCCACTAAGCTGATCAAATAAGTCATCAATGCGTGGCAATGGATATTTATTCTTCAAGGTCACTGCATTCAAGGCTCTGTAGTCAATGCACATATGTACTGACCCATCCTTCTTTGGTACAAACAATACTGGTGCTCCCCAGGGTGATGCACTTGGTCGGATGAAACCTTTCTCTTCTAGTTCTTTCAACTGTATCTTCAGCTCATCCATCTCCTTCTTCGCTAATCTATAAACATGCGACGCTATGGGTGCTGCCCCTGGTGTCAATTTAATTGAGAATTCTATGTCTCTGTCTGATGGTAGTCCTGGCAGTTCCTCTGGAAAGACGTCTTGAAATTCTAAAATAATGGGATGATAAATAACGTCGTCCATTGTAAGATAAACACCATCAATGGCTTCTGTGGATCCTCGTACAAACTCAAGTTTCGGCTGGCCTGGTACCTTAAAAAGAATGTTTCCTCCAAAATAGTCGAAGAAAGCATGGTACTTGTTTAGCCAGTCCATTCCAAGCACAATATCAAAAGTTGGCATAGGAAGGACTAAGAGTCGGGCATTCATCTCTCTGCCATGAATCACTACAGGCCACGATCTACAAATCCGACTAACAGGTACAACTCCTTCTCCGGTAAGAATTCTAACACAACTGGGTAAATGTGTAGTGGCAATATTATGTTTAGCAATAAAACTAGAAGATTTGAACGAGTGGGTGGCTCCCGTATCAAACAATGTCACAGTAGGAAAAGTAAAAGCAAGAGTAATACCTGCTATGACATCAACCTCCTGATCCAAGTCATCCACTTCTAGTACAAAGGCTTGTCCATTCCTCTGTGGCTGTCCATGACTGGCCCTCGTGTACTGATCCTCCTAAGTAGGTAGCGGTGGTCCTCGCTGAAATCCTCCTGCTGCTGGAGGTCGAGGTGCTCCTGTTCTAGTCATCTGCTGAGCTGGCTTCGGTGCTAGAACTGCTAGCCTCTGTGTTGGCGGTAGAAGTGCCAATGTCTGCTGTATTGGACAGTCTCTCACCATATACTATCCGGAACCACACCTCATACATTGCCCTAGGCGGTTCCGATAGTCTCTCATAATATGTCCGCGTCTCCCACAATAATTATATTGGGGCTTCTCCAAAATTTGGTACGGTCCTGCTCTGTGCTGCTGCTGCTGTTGCTGTGCCAAAGGACGTCTGACAGGCCATCCTTGCTGTGTCCTTGCTGGTCCTTGCTGTGTCTTCAGTTGACCTCCTTTTCCCTTGCTGATGGAATCTTAAAATCTTGCTTCTGTCAATAATTCGGCATAAGAGATCCAGGACTGTGAGTTGGTGTAGTATTGGAGCTCCTGAGTCAGCCCGCGGTGGAATCTCTTAGCCTTCTCCAAGTCATTCGGTATCAAGGCAGCGCCATATTTACTAAGGCGACAAAAGTCTGCATCATACTCGTCAACTGTCTTGTTCCTCTGCTCCATATGAAGGAACTGATCATACAACACATCCCTTACACTGTTTGAAAAGTAATTTCTCTTAAAGCACTCCAAGAATTGTTTCCAAGTCTGATACGTACCCAACTGATGCTTCATTGATTTCCACCAGTGATGAGCGTTACCATCTAGCAGCATCCTTACGCCTGTCATCCATAGATTTGTAGGCAAATATGATGCTTCTAACAACTTTCGGGTGTGGGTAATCTAGTTTGTAGTCTCATCTGGGCTCTCAGTGCCTTTATACGGCTTCAGACCCATCTGTATAAAGTCCTTGACTGAACCAACTCTAGCTCGTAGTACTGGAACTAGTGCCTGAGCTGGTACAGTTGCCTGTGCAGCCATTCTCTCAAGTGCTGCCAGAAATTCTTCCCTCTGCTCTGTCGCTTGCTGCCTCTGCTCTGCAGCTAGTATAGCCACCCGCTGTCTCTGTTCCTGCATCATCATTTGGAAGAATTAGAACAACTGTGTCTGGCCATCCTGCGGTATCGATGATGCTGGAAGGGTCCCATTAGGTGATACGAAAAGGTCAGATGGAACTGGATTGTAAGTCTGTCCATCCGGCCCCGAAAGTCTAGGAGTCGTCGAGGTCTCCGCCCGAGTTTGGCCATTGACTCCAGAAGGTGTGTCACCACTGGTGGCAGTACATCCACTACGCATATCCATCTCTCTGCAAGTGGTGGACGAAATGATTAAAAGAAGTACATGAATCAAACAGGATACAAGCATTTAAATAGGATAGTTGAAAGGAAGGATGAGATTTAGTCAAGCGTGGATGAGATCCTACATTCTACTCCTATACGCAGGCTTGTTCGGTACAGTAACGTAACCGAGACAATATATTCTTGACCTGCATGGGCCACCATTAAAAATATGTCACGCCCCAGTCCCAAAATACGTAGGACTAGGAATACGTAACACACCAGTCGTATGTATACAAACTCCAATATATGGAAACCATACACACACGTACGCTGTACATGAATATCAAATCCACCAGTGGTAATATACTGTCAACAAGTCACACACAATCTATATCTCATCCACAGCATAAATAAATAAATAGGAAATAAATAACTGAATATCAATAGAAAGTCTCAAGTATGATAGTTAGATGGAAACAAATCCACTGTAAATCGACTATACTAAAATGACTAAAAGAGAGAAGAGATCAAACTCTAATATAAGATAAATGTCCATGAAAGAAATAGCAACTAAAATATCCATCAGCTACGATGAATCAAAGATACTCTGAAGATAAGACCTCCTCAGTCTGATAAGAAGAGTCAGGTCTGGGTCCGTACTCCTGTGAATACTCCTGCCCGTCTATATCTAAAAAGGTACCTGGTCCTCAGAGGGACGTAACAAGATACATATAAACATGCTAATAAAGTACTAAAAATAAATATCCAATGGGTCGCCTAACCATCTATGTGAATGCATTTTGAGAACAACTTTCCAACAAGTGGGCTATCTGGCCATAAATGGGATTGGCTTGATTCTCTCGGAGAATCAGGGGCCTACAAAGCATGTCGTCTTTTGAACGGCAGAGGCCGCCAGTAATATATAGGGGTCATCTCCGCCACGTATCTCCGACGGAGCGTACGGGTTACAGAAAGAAAAGTACAAAGGAGCCCAAATGCCTTACTTGTTGTTCTCCCCACCTCATGCTCTAAGCATGTCACATCCATGACATGATAGTACCTCTAAATAACTGTAAGGTCTACTAGCATGCAAAGTTTCTATCGGCAGTTATCCCTATCCGTTGCACGACCTATACGTACCAGTGGCCAGCCGAGTACGCAGGTCCGTGTCCTACATGTGACTCACACTCGTGTAAGAACAGTGTCATGGCCAATGAAACATAAGAATGCCTCATGATAATGGGGTATTCTCATAAAGTAGGTCCAAATGCATATACATAATAAAAACAGAATACGACGTCACCGTCGTTGCACCCAAGTTTCCATGGACGCGCAGTTTATATAGAAGTTAAAATATATGAACTAAATACACCGAAATAAGACATGCATGCATTATATGGAATGTAATCACAGTACAATGGCAAGGTATACTTGCCTGGCAAGCAATCTATATAGTATAAACGTCCAGATGTCAAGGACACGGAATCGGGAACTAAGGCCTCAGAATAAACATCTACGGATGCTGAAATAAATATCACCAACATTTCCAGAATCAGCGAGATAGCTAGAAAACACTATCCTTTCGCCCAATTTGGATACAGGGGCAAAATAGTAATTTTGGGTCAAGTGGGGTCCACATGTAGCCCACTTTGCACCGAAAAGCGTACCAGGGGTAAAAGTCTCTAAATGGGATAAATTATAGGTCAAAAAAACTCTAAATATCAGTACGAACTCAACGGTATGTCCAATTTTGGATTTTGGTGAGCCGAACATAATTTTGCCCAAAAAGTCAACTATAGGCCCGCAAATAGGCGGCTTGGTCAACTGTCTCAAAGTTACGTAAAAATTGGGCCACAGGACCAGCACGATACCACGAGTCCAATGGCGCAAGTTTTGTCATATTCGGACGAGCGTACACTAAATGGTGCAGGGTTTTGCAAAAGTTACGATACCGGGACTTCTCGCGGATACGGATTGATTCCGACGTGCATACGCGTCCGAATCAGCTTCCGCGAAAGCCCACATGTCTGGACATACCATACGCACCTTTCGGTGCAATTGGTACACGACGGGGTGGTCCCGTTTGGCGGGGCACGCTCCGTATCACAAATTTTGAAGGTTGGAAAACAGGTTTTTCGTAATTTTTAACCCAATTTAATTCTGCATACAGCATCTAATAAAATAATATAATTAATAGAAAATAATCTAGGTTAGGTGGTCTTCACATAGCAAAAAGAAAATCTACGTTTGGATCTCTGTGGTGGGAGATACGAGTCCGTAAACATTGATAGTTACAACAATTTTTCTTAGATTAAAAGTTGTCGTTTTTCTCCAACTTGGTCTCGGTTTTCACATAGGGTTACGCGTTATTCGAAGTAAACTAATATACGGAGTTGGAAGAGGGATATGTTGTGAACATACCGGTGAAGACGAGGTCAAATTTGGTCGCAAGATGTCCCGCGAATCTACGCGTGAACAGGGGTACGTTGCAGTGAATTTCCTGTGCGGCGCGCGCGGGATCTCGCGCGGGCGAGCGGCGGTCGGCTCCGGCGGTACTGCGGCGGGTCCAGGCGGTGGTCGAGGAGGTCGGTGGCGGCGCTGGTTCGAGTGGATGGTAAGGGTTTAGGGTTAGGGTTTACAAATAAATAAATAAATATATATATATATATATATATATATATATATATATATATATATATATATATATATATATATAAGCGAGGGGGGGCTTCCGCGTGCGGGGATGCTAGCTGCTGCTGCTGGGTTACTTGTTAGCGGGTTTGGGTTAGGTTTTCGGCGGGTAGGGTTTAGTTATACTGATTTAATTTTTTTTTCTTTTTCTTTTCAATTCTTTTCATTTTTCACTCTTATATATATATATATATATATATATATATATATATATATATATATATATATGTATATAAAATCCCAGAAAATTATATTTGTACATAAAACTAATCTTTTATCTTCTACAAGGTCTTGTACATGAAATAAATTAAGGTAAAATAATAGTTGCTCCATAAATTCCTAAATACATAATTACCTAGAAATAAAAATTCAATAAATTATATTTCTTCTAATTAACTAATAAATACTATAATTAAATTAAATGATTAATTAAATATTTTAATACAGTTTTTGTTTTTTTAAATTAGGGGTTTTACAGTAAGCAACCTCTCTGATTCGTTCCAACACATCGAATGGTCCGATGTACTTCGGACTCAGCTTTCCTCTGCCTCCAAACCTGATGGTACCTCGGGTAGGTAAGATTTTCAGAAACACATGATCTCCAACCTGGAACTCTAGGGGTTGTCGATGCGCATTTGCCTAATGCTTCTGTCTGTCCTATGCTGCTCGCAGGTGCCCTTGGATCTTCTTCACCTTCTCCACTGTACGAACAACCAATTTTGGCCCTAGGATCTGTCTCTTGCCCACATCACTCCAACATACTGGGGAACGATACTTTCTGCCATACAACGCTTCATAGGGAGCCATCTGAATGCTTACTTGATAGCTATTATTATAGGAAAATTCGACCAAATATAAATGGTCCTCCCATGATCCACTGAAATCAAGCAAGCATGCCCTCAACATGTCCTCAAGCGTCTGAATAATGCGTTCGGATTGGCCATCTGTCTGCGGGTGATACGATGTACTAAACTTTAGGCGGGTACCGAGACTCTCTTGCATACTCCGCCAAAAGTAAGATGTAAACCTCGTATCCCTGTCAGACACTATACTGACTGGCACTCCATGCAGTCGCACGATCTCTTTCATATACATATCTGCTAAGACCTCTGTAGACTGCCCAACTCTGAAGGGTAAGAAATAAGCGGACTTATTGAGTCCATCCACGATTACCCATACTGTATTGCGACCACTAGGACTCCTCGGAAAGCCCGTAATAAAGCCCATGGTGACGTGCTCCTATTTTCACTTAAGTATCGGGAGCGGTTGAAGTAAACCGGTAGACCTCTGATGCTCAGCCTTGACTTGCTGACACACCAAGCACTTCACCATAAAGCGGGCTATCTTCCTCTTTATTCTATGCCACCAATAGTACTGTCTCAGGTCTCTGTACATCTTTCTGCCTCCTGGATGAATAGAGTATATTGAACTGTGCGCCTTCGACATCAGCTGCTGATAAAGTTCTCCATTCAGAATATAGAGACGATCTCTATATCTTAAAGTCCTGTCCTCGTGTATGCGCAATCTTGTCTGTATCCCGGCCTCTATCCTCTGTCGAAGCCTCTGGAATCTGGTATCTGTTGGCAAGGCAGCCTTGATCCTCTCAACCAATGTCGATTGCAACCAAAAACTCAATAACTGGTCGTCTACTCCGAGCATAATGACCTCTATACCCAGCTCCTCTAGATCTCTCAACAGATGTTGTTGGGTAGTCAAAAAGAATGCTATGGGTCTTCTACTCAATGCGTCAGCTACTACGTTGGCCTTTCCTGGATGGTACTGTAGCTCAATGTCAAAGTCTGTCATCACCTCAAGCCAACATCTTTGTCTCTGGTTCAGGTCCTTCTGAGTATAGACATACTTCAGGCTTTTGTGATCAGTGAATATCTCGACTCGCTCTCCGTATAGGTAGTGCCTCCAAAGCTTCAAGGCAAAGATCACTGTGGCAAGCTCCAAGTTGTGAGTGGGATAGTTCTTCTCATGGGTCTTAAGCTTCCTAGAGGCATAGGCCACAACCTTCCCATTCTGCATCAAGAAGCATCCTAATCCTTTTCCAGATGCATCGCTATAGATCACGAATCCTCCGGGTCCAGAAGGTACAGTCTAGATAGGTGCCGTAGTCAGACGCTTCTTTAGCTCATCGAACGCCGTCTGACACTCCTCTATCCAGGTGAAATCCTGCTCCTTGCGGGTCAAGCGGGTCATTGGCTCTGCGATCCTTGCAAAGTTCTCTACGAACCTCCGGTAATATCCAACAAGTCCTAGGAAACTCCTCACTTCTGAGACGTTGGTAGGGGTCGGCCACGTATCTACTGACAAAATCTTCACTGGATCTACCGAAATACCATCTTCTGAGATAACGTGTCCGAGAAAAGAGACACGATCTAGGAGTAACTCACACTTGCTCAGCTTTGTATAGAGTCTCTCACGCCTTAGCATCTCTAACACTAGCCTCAAGTGCTCTCCGTGCTCCTCGTGGCTCTTTGAATACACCAAGATGTTGTTGATGAAGACTACCACGAACTGGTCCAGATATTGGTGGAAGACCCTGTTCATCAGGTTCATAAATACGGCAGGCGCATTCGTCAGTCCAAAAGGCATCACCAAGAACTCGTAGTGACCATAACGAGTCCTGAATGCCGTCTTTGGAATGTCTTCTCTCCGCACCTTTACCTGATGATAACCCGATCTCAAGTCAATCATCGTGAACAATACTGCTCCTGTCAGCTGGTCGAATAAATCATCAATCCGTGGTAGGGGGAACTTGTTCTTGAGAGTCAAGGCATTAAGGGCTCTGTAATCAATGCACATACGTACTGTCCCATCCTTCTTTGGTACAAACAACACTGGTGCTCCCCAGGGTGATACACTAGGACGAATAAATCCTTTGATCTGTAACTCCTCGAACTGTAGCTTCAGCTCCTCTAGTTCCTTCTTCGCCATCCGGTACACATTGGAAAATATCGATGCTGCTCCGGGTCCTAACTCAATAGTGAACTCCGCGTCTCTATCTGGCAGTAAGCCTAGTAACTCCTCCGGGAAAACATCCTCGAATTTTGCAACTATCGGTGGGGGTACCGTCTCCATAGCCATGTAAGATCCAGTTGTCTTTCCTACTCCTTGCTCGATGATCCCTCGCATGTACTCGAACTCCGGTTGATCTGGCAGCCTAAAAATGATGCTACCCTTCCGGCAATCCTGTATGGTATTGTACTGTCTCAACCAGTCCATGCCTAACACAACGTCAAAGTATGACATCGGAAATACCAAAAATCGTGCTCTCATCTTCGGACCACGCACGACTACCGAGCACGTTCTAATAGTGCTGGTAACCGGCACGATGCCTCCTCCGGTAAGAATCTTCCAACTCTTAGGTAAGGGAGAAGTAGCTACTCTATGCATAGCTATGAAACTACTAGATATGAAAGATAGTGTAGCACCAGAATCAAATAATGTAGTCGCAGGTAATGATGCAACTAAAATAGTACTTGTGATAGATTCCTCTTCTGTTTCTTCCTCAGTCGCTGCTAGTGCAAAGGCCTGTCCGTGCCTCTGCCCTCCAGCCTGCTGTCTGGCTTGATCAAACTGTGCCTCTGTGGGGCCAAGGGTGGTCCCCTCTGAAATCCTTTGGGTGCTGGTGGACGTTGAACTCCTGGCGGGGGTAGTATCCACAGGGCTGGTGCTGCTGGCCTCTGTCCTGTCTGCGGTGCTGCATCTCTGTACTGTGGGCAATCTCTGGCAAGGTGCTGACTTGCTCCACATATCATGCATAATCGAAACTTCTTCCGACAATATCTGACAATGTGTCCCTTCTTGCGACAATGGTGACAAGTCGGAAGCTCCTTGTGTTGGTATGGCATTATCCTCTGCTGTGTCTGCGCTCTAGGACGATGGATCGATCCTCCTACTCCGGGCTGGGCTCTGGTTGGTACGGTCGTGCTGGAACGTCTCGCTCATTTGCCAATGGCCTCCTGGATCCTCGCCTCTGACAGAACCTCTTCATAAAAAATCCTCGCCTGGGTGGTGGTGTATCTCTGCAGCCGAAAGTAAGGCCGTGATGGAATCTTTGGGCCTTCTCTAGATCGTTGGGTATCAAGGCGGCACCAAATCTGCTGAGTCGGCTAAACTCCGCATCGTATGCGTCTACGGTCATATTCTCCTATTCTAGATACAGGAACTGGGAGTACAGGGCATTTCTGACTGTAGCCGAGAAATACTTCGTATTGAAGTACTCTAAGAACTGCTCCCATGTTTGTGTCTTGCCTACACTGTGCTTTATGGAGTCCCACCAGTGATGGGCGTTGCCTTTCAGTTAGGCCCTCACTGCGGTCATCCAAAGGTCTGGATGTAGCTGAGAAGCCTCTAGTAGTATCTCTGTATTGGCGACCCAATCGGAGATCTCCTTTATAGTCTTGTTGCCCGAAAAAGTATTCGGGCCCATCTAGCGGAACCCTCGTACAGTACCACTGTCTGAACTGGTGTAGGTGTTGGTACAAGTGGTAGGACAGGTGTCCTCTCCAGAACTGCCATCAAGCTCTGTCTCAACATCTCGGTCTGATGCCACTGCGCCTGTATCATAGTCTGGAAGAACTGAAACATCTGCGACTGTCCCTCCGGATGTGACATCTGAGGTGGATAGGGTGGAGGTGGTGGCAATGGGACCCCCGGCTGTGCGGTAGGTGTCTCCTCAGATGTCGACCTCTCGGGTTGTGGCATCGGTGTAGCCCCCGAAGTCTGGCCCTCGAAATATTGTGTTGGGATTGTCTGTGAAGTCTGACCCTCGTACTGCTGCATCGGGTCGTCAGGAGAAGTCTGGGACCAAGGTATCAGTGGGGCATGTGGAATCACCGAGGCCGGTGGTGATGGTTGCTCTTCGGGTGGTCCCTGGGATATCTCCTCTCTCTGTGTGGTGGAGGATGGCACTATGGCACCGTATGCCCCTCATCCACTGCGCAAGTTCATCTAGCTGCAAGAGATAGAACTTCATTAAAAGAGTACGAAATCAAGCAAATAGGATGCAAATATTTAGAAATAATACGAAGGGAGTTCAAAGACATAATCAAAGTGGATGAGATCTAGTAATTTCTTCCTATTGCAGGCTTGCTGGGCATGTTACCATACCATAAGTGATAAACATGACCTGCATGGGCCACCACTAAAACCATGTTACGCCCCAGTCCCAAATATACGGGACCAGGCCACGTGGCAATAGCCAGCTAATACGTCTCCGAGGGATTACCCAATTTAATTGACCCAACGAAGCATACTCCGCTGTCCTAAAATACTAACAAGTCTAGTACTAACATCCAACAGGTAATATCTAGTCTCATCCACAATATAAATAAGAAGTACTAAAATAGATACTCGAAAATAAATGCCAGTCTAAAATGTCATAGTACAATCCAAAATATGTCTGGTGGGAACAAACCTACTACTATGACGAAATAAATGTACTGAAAGATAGATAAAAGAGTAATGACTAGAGCATTGGCTGACTAGAAAGGATGCTCCAGTCCTAGGCGAAAGGCCTACCAGCGATCAAGGGTACTCTGACGGAAACACCTCTAGCTCCTCCTCGAATGCGTACCTCGTCTCCTGGCTGGGTCCGTATACTGTAGGATAATATACCTCGTCCAAATCTGGAAGGGAACCAGGTCCTCAGAGGGACGTAACAAGATACAAAAATATATGCCATATATAAATATTGAATAAAATAAAGGGGTGTGCTAACCATCTATGTGAATGCAATATGAGGACAACCTTGGTACGTATGGGTAGGTGTAGGGCATAACGTCCATACTCCGAAGAGTATGGTATCTGTACATGTAACGTCCATCATTCCGAAGAATGAGGTATCTGTAAATATATATGTCTGTATTGCTCCAAAGAATACGGTATCTGTATAAAGAAAATTATTGGATCCGTGGCTCCTTCGGATACTACGGAGTCCAATGTGTGTATCCCATACGCCTACTAGTTGTCCTCCCCGCCCAATGCAGATATACAAGTCAAAAATACGACTTGCATACACGTAACTACATGCCAAGTCTCAACTAATAAGATAACCTTGATTACGTACTAAACCGTGATACATGTCACACGTACGGATAGCTAGTCGGGTATGCGAACCCGCATCCCAACATGAGTTTGTCACTGTGATGCGTGTATAAGTGTCAGGGTCTAGAAAGATATCAGAATATCCTCACAATGGTGGGTGAGTTTGCTAGTGACTATGTCAATTTACACTACACATCGACGTATTCGTCGACTACACCCGAGTCAATCTCAGACGTGCACAGTTATAGGAAATAGTGCAACAAGTTATCATACAATATTTCATAATTTAAATTAAACAGTAAATATGGTAAGGTATCTTGCCTGGGTCCTCAAGCTACGAGTGCCAATAACCTGCTCCTGAAGTCTCACCTGAATGGTCCAGCGACATTATACATAATATAATATAGCAATACGATCATCAGTCACTACAATAGAACGCGCAGGAACGCTACGCTGCTCTTAGAAACTGGCGGAAGAGTCACAACTGGTCAACTAACAGGGTCGCGTGTGCACGCAGCTAAGACATACACGTGTCATATCCTCAGTTACCGTGTAGATCAAGACAGCGAAGTATTAAGAATTCGTTATGAAACAATCAACGTATAGTACATAATATACCAGTCCTAAGTATCATGTTAGAGTGCACCCGGTCAATGTCTAGGCTTTTAGGTCAATACAGTATTTACATTAATTAATCCCTTTTTATTTAAGTAGTTACTTAACATCAATTACTAATTTATAATAAACACACACACATATATTATGCTTATGGATTCACGTTACTCGTGTCCGTTCAAGACACGTCGATACCTCGACTTATGAAGGAAAGGATGAAATACACATGTACCTTGTTGTGGCTGAGCGGGGAGGGGGGGGTCTATGCTCGTCGATGGCCTATTCTCTGGCGAGGGGCGGAGCTCCGACATTGCAGGGTGAGAGCAGCAGCAGCCTCGGCAATAGTTGCAGCAGCGGCTGGCGGGTGCTGGCGGTTGTACTGGTCGTGGGGGACGGCGGTCAGGGTGGAGCTGGGTGCCTGAGATGGTGGCAGGCGAAGGTCAGGCGGGCTGGAGGTGATCGAGGGGTTGGGTTAAGGTAGAGTCGGGGAAGGTTATGGTGATGGTGATGATGAAGATGGAGGTGATGATGAAGATGAGGGTGATGATGGCGGCTGCTGAGTTGTCGTCGACGGGGAGGGACAGGCGGAGGAGGTGGTGGCTGAGATGGTGGTTAGGCGGCGCTGTATAGAGGTGAAGAAGGAGGCGGTCGGGTTGAAGGGGAAGGAGAATAGGATTCGGCTAGGGTTTTGTGTAGGGTTGGGTTTGTGGAGAGAATGTTATATTTATATAGAAAAGAGAGAAAAGGAGTCCTCCTAGAGAATTGGGCAGGCTAGGGTTTCTTGGGGCGAGGAACGTGTTGACATGAAGGAATGTAGGGTGTAGATGGGCTAGGCTAGTCTAGTTTTGGGTGAGGTTGATCTTCACACTAATTTAAATAAGAATTAGTGCAAGTGATGCTTTTTCGTTAATTGAAATTATATGGGGTTAAAATTTTGTGGAGCACATTCGCCATGGATATGGTAGACTTAGAATAAAATAATATCCTGATTTGGGTTGTATAAAAATGGGTTGGGTTAGTGTCTCCAATTTCGATTGGAGCGGACAATTATGCAGGGTTGGATTTATTAGAATTTAAATCTAGACGTTTATAACAAATATTGTGCGACTAAAATGAAGCACACTATAGAGTAATTAAGAGTTACACAAATGTCATAATGGAGGGCTGGCTAGTCTAGGAAAAGTGTATAAAACTTGTTTGAAGGTAAATGCTAGTGTAGCGCTCCAAATACTGAAGCAACGATAAGGTGTACGAAGTGATATAAATATCGCACAATAATTCTAAAGTACTGTGTTCTAATTCTAATTGGCTTCAATCTAACCCTAATATCTCTATCTAAGCTATGTAGACCTAAATTTGGTCTAGGGAGTTTACATATTATATGAACATATCTCATTTTGGCCTAACGAGTTCAAGAGTTCATACAGGGATTTGATCGTTAAAGGAACTTTTCCAGTACGAGGGTCAAGGAACTTGAAGCTGTGCTCTGATACCAACATGTCACGCCCCGATTCCGTGGAATCTATAGTCGTCCCCCAGGCGTGATGCCGTGCGGGCCTAGGTTGCGCACTGCCCAAGGCTAACGCATTTTACATAGCGAGCATATATTCAGAGTACGCAGATAAATTGAAAACACAAGTTGTAACATGGAAAAGTTCTCTTTATTGATAATGAACATCTATTACAAACTCTTGAATGAGTCATAAGGGTTACCGCACGGGCTTACAAAATATTGACACAAAATGAGATAGTTGTCCTGTACATTACATCCTTTAATAAACTTGAAAATGTAAGACCTCCTGGCGGGACAATGGCTTTCCCTCAGAGCTGCATTGAGTTGGGTCGCTAGCTCCTTGCTTCAGAATACTTCAAAAAGTGGCACGCTCAGGACGCGCCTACAGCTGGACTAGATTGGGAAATGACTTTGGCTCCTCGCTCAGATCTCCTTAGTGCGGAGAACCTGTTTCAACGAGGGTCAGTACATCGAAATATACTGGTAAAGGCAAGCTAACCCAACTATACCAATCAACACGTTGTTTAGATAAAGCATGCATATTTATTTGTGGTCTTTCTATCTTTTATTATTTTATTTTACAAGCAAGCAGTATATATATAAACTACTGAAATGAACTCGCTACTGTTCGGTGACTTTTACCTGCCCGTCTGAACTACCTGCACAAGACTTACCATGTCCTTCCCTACCATGAAGACACAAGTTAGCCTGCAATAGGTTAAAATATACGAAGGGATCACTGGCATAATGCCATAAGGGACGGGTTATAGTCTCGAGACAAAACTGATATGCAATGCAGGTGGCGAGCCCCGTTACATAACACTTCGTCCACAATATACGACTATACATAATATTCCGTCCGGATCAGATCGGTTCCAGTGTCCCGACGACCGTCCGTGGAAACCATAAGACCTTGTGCACAAGTTGTCCGTGATCAAACGGCATTCATTTGAATTTAAGGAAATATTAGCACGATACAAGTTCCATAGCATAAACGATTTTGCATAATTTTTCTGATTAATATGTCATATAGCAAAGGGTGTTCTATATGCATAGCATAATTTATAGAAGAATTATACATTCTAACTAAAATTGAAGCATATGATGAACATTCTAACAAACTAGCATGCAATGGTGTAACCGTTCACAAGTTGATTGACAAACATAATAATCCAAGTCTATTTCTTTTTATCTTGACATCTTTTAGTTATTACTTGGTATCATTTGGTCGGGGCAAGCAAGAATACAAGATTTTTAGGTGTGAAGACTTGGAAGAAGGGCCAACTGAATCGAATATAAGCCACTCACAAGTTAGTTGGAAGGAAGAAGGAAAGAGGTGCTTTAGGACTCCGCTCGAGCGTCGCCTACTGTTCGTTCACCTGCATTGCCACGTACAGCTGATCAATACCTCTTCCACTATCTCTAATATCAGAATTGAAGTATAGTTCAACGTACGAAAATAATGAAATCTATCGAAATCATTCAAGAAAATGCAAGCAAATCCGAAAACCAACTTAAGGCACGAAAGCAACAAGCGACAGCAAAAACTAAGGCAACAAAAGATGTAGCGGAGAGGTCCCTCCTGACTCTGCCGCTAAGTCGATCCTGGGGACATGGTCCACTGAATATGAGAATCGATTCTAAAAAAGCAAATCCATAACAAGGATGAGTTATTGTTTCAATCTATCCCGATCGAACGATATTGTTTGTATTTCTTAGCCGCGCTTCCCGAATAGGGGGAACGAGGTACCACATCCTACCCAACTAATTGGAAGTTTTATCCAGAAACTTAGGAATAAAACCTACCACTAGGAAACAATGAAGGGAACCTATCCCTCATCTCATATTCAAGCTCCCAAGTGGATTCTTCAACCGAATGATTTTGCCAAAGCACGCGCACGAGAGGAACCGATCGACTTTGAAGCAACTTTTCTTTACGGTCCAAGATTTGCACGGGTTGTTCGACATATGTCAAGTCTGCCTTAAGATCTACTTGATCAAGATCTATCATATGACTCGGGTCATATACGTACTTCCTAAGTTAAGAAACATGGAAGACATCGTACACTTCGGACAGTGACGGTGGTAGGGCAATCTGATATGCAACCGAGGCAACTCGCTTTAATATTTCGAACGGACCAATGAATCTTGGACTTAGCTTTCCCTTTGCTCCGAATTTGGTGACTCCTCACATGGGCAAAACTTTGAGAAATACCCGATCGCCTTTTAGAAACTCAAGTGGCCATCGATGTGTATCAGCATAGCTCTTTTGGCGACTCTGAGCTACCTTTAGTCGTTCCCGAATCAAACGAATCTTTTGGACAGTCTGTTCCACAAGTTCAGGGCCAAGGATCTGTCGTTCTCCAACTTCGTCCCAACAGATCTGGGATCTTCACTTCCGCCCATATAATGCCTCATACGGCGCCATTTGAATGCTAGATTGAAAGCTATTGTTGTATGCAAATTCAGCTAACGGTAGATGCAAGTTCCAACTCGTCTTCAAGTCCAAAGTGCAGAGTCGTAGCATGTCTTCGAGGATTTGGTTGACACGTTCTGTTTGGTCGTCTGTCTGTGGATGGTAGGCGGAGCTAAACTTCAACTTTGTCCCTATTGCTGACTGCAGGCTTTCCTAGAAATGCAATATGAATCAACCATCTCTATCAGAGACTATGGATACGAGCACGCTTTGGAGCCAAACAATTTTATTGAGGTAGATCTGAGCCAAGCGGTCGGCACTCCAAGTAGACTAGATAGGCAAAAAGTTAGCTGACTTGGTGAGGCAATCAACAATTACCCAGACGGGATCATTCCTCCGTTGCGTCTTTGGAAAGCCAATAATAAAATCTATTATTATATGTTCCCATTTCCACTCCAGAATAGTAAGGTTTTGTATTTCTTTGCCCAACTTCTGGTGTTCGGTCTTTACCCTCTGACAAGCCATGCAATGCGACACGAATAGCGCTCGGCATCTTCCAATTCAAAATCTAAAAAGGGTAAGAAGTATAAATCATGCAATATGATTTCTTCGGATCTCATTCAGACAGAGATAAGGACCAACATCAGGAAGATGTATCTTTTAATGTCAGATTTCAAAATTGAACATTGCCCTACAAAGATCTACTCGTAAGCTTTGCTTAACCCACCGACAGTGGTCCATAATTGGCAGCGTTCTGCTATATAGGGCACAACAAATCTTTAGTTCTTATGAAGGTGTTCCTATAAAAATTTCTCCTCCTCCTTCTACAACCATTAGAGCATCGACCTCGACTCAGGTGCTTGAGGAGGATCGCCCTCAATTTCATTCTTAATGAACTTGAATCTTTCGTATTTATATTCATTATTATCTGTTGAATATAGTTGATTGGTTATTCATTTCTAGTTGATTATGTGGATGAGATCTAGATTGCATGTAGATATTTAGTTATTCTCTATGACTTGTGACTTATATATATATCACTTATAAATTGTTATTCACAAATACAGCATACATATGTGTTATGGTTTCCATATATTGGAGTTACCATATAAATATGGCTGGCATGCTCACGTATTCCTAGTCCTACGTATTTTGGGACTGGTGCATGACAGGTTCAGCCTTTAAATGATGCTTAAGAGCAAAAGACACTGATACAAAACTATATGAAGTATCGAAATCAAACAAAGCTAATACTGGAATAAAATCTAGGAGAACCGAACCTGCGATGATGTCTCCAACTGACTTCATCTCCTCAATCGTCATAGAGAAAGCTCGCCCCTGTGGTGCTCCCCTCTGCTGATGCTGCACAAAATATTATTGTTGGGTCAGGAGTGGAGGTCCCCTGTGCTGTGTTGCAGGTGCTGTTGGAGCTCGAACTGGTGCTCTCTAAGCAGGAGCTCCACCCTGACCTGGACGAGCTGGTGCCAGACGACAGTCTCTCAGCTGATGATCTACCCCTCCATAAAATAAACATAATCCCAACCTCTTCCTGCAGACGTCACATCCGTATCCTGGCTTCTTGCAGAAAGGACAGATAAGAGCCTGCTGCTAGTGCTTCTGAGGCTGCTGACGCTGAGGCTGGAAGGTTCATTCTTGCTGCTGCTAGAACTAGTACCCCTTGGCTGGGCCCGCGCTACTACTGCCAAATATCTCTCGGTCCCTCTTAGGCCTTAAACTCAGGTCCCTCTCGACCTTGCGGACCTTCGTACGAATCATCGCATACGTCTCATGGATCGAATAAATAAGGGCCTTCACATCCCAGTTTAGGTCCTTCCTGAAACATCTTGCCCTGTGCTCCAGATCTCGTACCATATTACTCGCATACCTGCTCAGTCTGCCGAACTCTGCGGCGTACTTCTCTACCGATATGCCCTCCTACTGGAGGTTCTGAAGCTGTCACTCCAGGTTGAGTTTCTTCATGCGCGGGAAGAACTTCCTCTTGAACAGTTCCTTGAAGCCATCCCATGTCAACCTTGGATCAGAAATCTTTGGTTTATTTTGGAACCAAGTACTAGCAATATATGACATCTGTAATCCATTCGCCTCTATCCTCAGGTCCTCGGCAAGATGGGACAAGCACATAATATGCTCGAGGTGATCGAGCCAGTCGTCAGTGTAGATAATATCCTCTTTTCCCTTGAAGTTGTGGGAATCCAACTTCTTGAAATCCTGTATGTTGCTCGGTCTGGGCTGTACATCATGTGGCTAGGGCGACGCTACCTTCTCTACTGCAGCCAATGCAACCTGGTGGACATTCTCAATGACCTGGCTAGTACATCCTCCTGTCTCTACTGCGCCGCTATTATCTCTCAGAATATGGCAAACATCTGTGCCCCGTCAATTGGCACTGGTGGCGGGGGTGGAAGACCCTCTGATCCTGCTAAAGTAGCCCTCTGAACTACTGGAGGAGGAGGAGGAGGATAACCCTCCGGAGAGGCTGGAACAATCCTTTGAACATGTGGGGGAGGAGGACCCCCAAAAATAGGTGAGGCTCCTATCTGAACTGGTGATACAGCCCTCCGAACTGGTGGAGGTAGAACAATGTCTGCTGCTGCTCGGACAGGTGGTCAAGAAGTTGGCGACCTCTCCGAAGCTGCTGCCGGTCGCTGTGACCTGGTCTTCAGAGGCATCCTGAAGACAGATCGAAATAAAGAGATTAATAAGTACAAGATACGATTTCATCAAGGAAGGATAGTAGTATTCAAGGAAAACAAGTATTTAGAATGACTGAGAATTAGCAAAATTTAATTGTTTGGAAAAAAAATTCTAGTTGTGATTGAGTATTCTCTCGTCCTATATCCTACCGCAGGCTCGTAATAATTTCCAACTTGGGTTACTATTATGATATCGCACTAGTTGTAACCTAGACCTGTATGAGCCACCACTAAAAATATTTTACGACCCGCACCCAAAAATTGGGCATGAGTCGTGGGTACGTCTAGCCTACGCCGTATCATCGGCAATAAAATGCTGTAAAGGTCCACGATATTATCTAACAAACTCACACAAGATATATATATACAACATGTCAATAGTAACTCAACTCCAAAAAGATGACAAGATGAATATATAGCATCAATACTCAATCAATCAAACTGGAGATAGATAATGGCACGATGTCACAAACAGAAAAGAAATCATAAGTCATATCAATAACAAGTGTAGTGTCTAACAATAAACATAAATGGTCTCAATGTAATCAGCATGCCATAGTCTAATGCTAGAGACATATTCAGTACAATAAATACTAGCTAAGGGTCTGCTATAGCTAGGTGTGTCTACTCGACAACTGGTGCCAGATCGTTCTGGGCTAAGGGTGCTACCTCAGCTAGCTCTCCGTCCTGCGAGCCATAATAGGTTAGGACACCAATCCTCTAAATAACCGTCTGAAAAAATATATCCAGTTAGGATTGGACCAAAGTACAATACTCTGAAAGCAGTTTTATATACATGGTAGAGAATATATAACAACAATAAAAAAATATACAAGATGTACATGTACTATGAAAGGAAAAATACAGATGAACTAGGCATATAAATGTAAGAATAACTGGAAAATAGATATAAAAAATATGGTGTGTACTGTAACAAGAGAATTGGCAATACTATCTAAGTGATTTAGAGTACAATTTTATTATGTGATTGGGTTGGGTTGCACAAGTCTATACTATGGTAACTCAATTATACATGTATCGTATAATTAGTATGCACACGAATATGCTAAATGTTTGATCACATAACCAACTCCTACTCCTCCGCCCCGACTAATATTCATGGATCAAATCATGACACGTTACCACACGAATATAATATGAGCACAAGGAGCACATGATGGATACGAGCACAAAGAATACCCGAAACACACGATAAAGTACATGTGTAAGAAGTATCTGATGCACGTGTCAAATAAATAACATCTCCTGACTCGATCCATATAACACCAGCCCGTGTAATCATTATGTCAGAATCAAGTAAAACAAATCTAGAACATGCAATATATACACTATCAAGTACTGAAAACTAACAGAGAAATATACTCGCCCGAGGTCCTGACTAAATCGTACAAAACGGTGTCCGAACTGGTGTCGCACAGACCTATATATGAATTTACATGTTATTTGGTGTACTGAGATGAGAAACAAGCTTAATTAAGTAAAAGGGAATTTTTTTAAGGTCAAAACTAGGTCTCTCTAGTCTAACAAGATTAAACTAGATCAAAGGTTGGCTTTTAGGTCAAACTAGTCAATATTAGTCAACACTAGGTTATACTAGACAATGGTTAGGTTCCTAGTCAATACCTTGGGGTATTAGCTATACTTAACTATTAGCACTATGTGTATCTCATATAACTTTTATATATATATATATATATATATATATATATATATATATATATATATATATATATATATATATATATATATATATATATATATATATATATTCTAGTTATATCTAATATATAATCTTTGTATCTGAGTTATATTAATACCTTAGATATATCTTAGGTTCTAAATCATAACTTATATACATGTATGTATAAAAGACACTAGTATCATATATATATATATATATATATATATATATATATATATATATATATAGTTTCATATGTGTACTTACTTAACTAACCTCTCATACTTAATATCTTAGCCAAACAATACCTACCAACTTAACAATATCTATTACCTAACTTTAGTATCTAGTTACTATATAGTATCCTAACTTATCTTACCTACCTCAACACTAGTCCTAGTGTTCCCTCTTGATGCCTTAAGTTAACATACACCTCTACATGATACCACCTGCTTCCTATAAACTCCCATCTGAAACCAACTTGCTCACATATATAACACACCTATACCTAGTAGAACAGGGTATGATACAACAACCCACCCCATCACTCTACTCCTGCTACTGCTGCGTGCTTGATATCTCAGGTATCATTCCTCCTTTGGACTTCTCACACAACTGTGCTCACTGACATACTTCACTAGAGTTGTTCCCTCCTCCTAACTGAAATCCTTTTCTTCCTAGACCTGCAGTTGCCTGGTGCACATCCTGACCTATATTGCAGTCAATACTGCAATTTCCCAAAACTAAACCCCTATCCTCTCACTCCTTTCACTGCATCCAAAACTCGAGCCCTCCCTAGTGTACCAACTACACCTGACACTTACTACTACTGATGCTTTCAATTTGCAGTGGAAACTCCCCTCTACCTCACTTTACTGTTACTGCTGATACCAATCACTGCACATAGTGCATTGATACCTACTTCCTTCCCCTTCACATTAATTTCTTAACCTTACTGTTATTGCTCTGATTCTCCTTAACTCGACCCCCCTCTTGGTATCCCATTACCTTGACTTACCTCTCCCCCTCTAATATATATATATATATATATATATATATATTGCATCAATTGCTTCATGAACCCGATATCTGGTTCTCCCTTAACTTGCCTACTAATGTTGCAACTATTGTTGCTCTTAGTTGATCCCTCCTCTACTAGTCTGATACCAACAGGTACTAGACATACACACACTCACCTTGGATGTTGCTTAAATCCCTACCCGCGTTGCTACTGGCAATGCTCCTGTTCCTGTTGCTGCATATTATATATCTATCTTCCCTTACTTAACTACTGATATGGCTTGCTGTGAAGCCTAACCCGACCAACTTACCTCACCCACTCCCCCACATTTGCTATTGCCACTGCTACTACTCTGTATTCAGGGAAGCAACATCCCAACACACAACAACAACATCTACTGAACACTAAAGTCTCACACACTAACCAACACTATCACATTCACACTAATACCACCACTTGCACCCACTATACAACACACTCATACAAGCACACACTCACTCCATCTATCTATATATATATGACACACACAATCAGAATATATATATATATATATATATATATATATATATATATATATATATATAGAGAGAGAGAGAGAGAGAGAGAGAGAGAGAGGTGTTTGTCTAAATGCCATGCTAAGGTGTTCATCTAGATGTATTTATATATAGTGTATTAAAATTTATATATATATATATATATATATATATATATATATATATATATATATATATATATAAATTTTAATACACTATATATAAATACATCTAGATGAACACCTTAGCATGGCATTTAGACAAATACCTCAAGTGCATCACTAAGATACCTATGACACACTCTCCAAATATCCATTCCATGTGTTACCACTACTCAAAATACATGAACCACGTCCTAATGTACCAAATATAATATAAAATAATAAGGAATGACCTACTAGGTATTCAATCAAACACTTGGTGTTCCACCTCGAAGTTTTCTCCAAATGTTTAAAAAACTCAATGCAACTTCCATCATAGACCTCCTATTGACCTAGTTCTTCTTCCTATGGGCAGTCTTAAACCAAGGAAGGGTTCATATAGGTTTACTACACCATTCAAATCTAAAATAATAAGAGAAAATAAGGTTTTACCTATTGAAAGATGGATTTTCAATGTGGTTCCTTCCAATGAGCACAAGGATGAGAGATGGACACCAACTTCTTGCAAAACTCTTCTTCTTCTAGCCTCTTGAAGTCTTCAAGCTTCTAAATCTTCTTAGGGATGAGATTGAGAGGGATTGGGATTGATTTAGAGAAATTTGGTGGAGGGAAAGGATGTAATGCCCCACTCCGTGTCGATATTATGTATCAAGGTGAGTGGGTAGAACTTCGTTCTCTGATTCTTGCATGCCTTAATAAAAATCTGAGTTTTTGCTTGCAATATTTTAATAAGAGAATAATAGAACCTGCCTTGCATGTTAATAAATGAACTCACCTAGCTTGTCTTTGAAACGATCATGTCTGCTTAACTAAGAGATCCGAAAATGCTTGTCTAAGAGTGCATGAACATGTTCACTATCGCCTATGCTCTGAGAGAACCATATCGTGTGCCTGAATGTGTTCAAGATAAGGCGGCTTGCCCCGCAACAAGATTGTAGTCTGATGGTTTGTCTCATCTGCATACTAGAGTTTATTTGATAGTGTTCAATGCATTCGCATCGGTCGGACAATGGCTATTGGTGGAGAGCTGAATTGCATGTGTCACGGCTGCTACAGAGATACTGGAAAGCAACCATGAGTCATAGATGCCATTAGCATCAAATAAAGAGTCATTGGTATGCTGGACCAACAACTGCCGATCCTGAGATACTCGGGGACCGCCCTGCATATAGCTAGTTAATTGTGTTGGCTTAGATAGATGGACTGCCCCTAAGATGTGCATGTGTGTCTAGCTATGCATTTGTCCATATAGTCTTACGAGACACGCTGCGCACACCCTGAAACAGAACGAACGGCTTGCTTGCTTATATTTAAAATAAAACTCTGTTTTAAAAGATGTTTCCAAAATAATGTAATATGACTCCGTTCTTCTACTGCATGAAACGAATATAGGTAAAACTAGAAAGATCACTAGTAATGTAATGTTTTACAACATGATTACTTAGTGTTGATTTTAGTGAATGTTTGCTTCTGTTCAGTTGTTTTATCTCACTAGTACTTATAAAAGTATTAACCCACCAACAGTTTACTTGCTTGCAGGTACTGGATCGTCCGAGGGAGCGATAGGCGTGCCTCAATCCCCTAGACCCGGAAATTCTGGTTTCGATTGCCTCAAGTTGCTATCGTATAAAGGGGTATAATGTATGGAATGATGCCTTTGTAAAGAGAGAATCCAGTCCCTCGATTTGCCCCGAATACTCAGTTGGCTAAATGTATTGCATTGCAACAATATCCCTCCGCTGCTTACTCGATTGATGTGATGATAGTCAAACAGACTTAAACGATATGGCCTTGTGCGGACGCAACCCCAGGCTCGCACGGTATCACGTCTCGGTATCAAACGGGCCACACATTCCTTGCCCCGTCGGGGAGGCACCGAGGCGCGGTAATTTCGCATCCGGTGCGCCGAGGCACGGTGGTTCGTGTTCTATCCCGGCGGGGGGGGGAGCCGTGGTCCGGGCGGCCCTCGGGGCTGGGGCATGACAAAGGATACTTGGGGAAGAACTCAACTTAGGGTTTCTTCATGAACAATAATGAAGAAGATTGAGGCTCCCCTCCTTCTAAATAGGGCCGTCCACTCTAGGATTGGGGTTGGCTTAGTTACATTATCCAAAATTCCCTCCAAGTTGTCATGAAGAGTTTAACTAATAGAGGATTTTAATTAAAAAGGTTCTAATACTAATAATGGGATATTATATTTATTCCCTCTAATTAACTAGTCAACCATGACTAACTAAATAGGTTGCTCTAATGGTCATGATAAGTCTAGTTGGATTCAAGTCTAGTTGGGTTCATTAGCAACTAGTCTAATTAAGGGGCTAATCATGCACCACCCTCTATATTACATATTTATATATATGCAATCATACCAATTATTATGAAATAAAATATATCAATAATAAATATTACCAATATAACCAAAATACCCCTATCATGAAAAGTGATGGTTACAAGGGTGACTACCCCCAGGAACATCAACGTCCATCCCATGAGAGTCATTGTCTCCTTGGAACGACGGGTTGCCATAGAGCTCCGGAGGATTGCTACCCCGGGCTTGCAGAGTCGTCTTAGGTTTTGGGGAAGCACCACCCTCAGACAATTTTTTCCTCAAGCGGGTACCTAGGAACACTCCTTCTGTAGGTACAACTGCTCGTCCACCTTGGGCTCGCCTTCTCAACACGCTGGTTGAGAGAGGAGGGTTGGAGGTACTTTTCTTTTGGCCTTCATTTGTGGAAGGAGATCTCCAAGTCGAGAAGCATGAGGTGAAGGGCAATTCCTCCTCCTCCAGGACTTGCACCTGCTCTACGACGTTGTCGGATGGGCGCTCTTGGTCGTAGTTGCTGGAATACCGACTACCTGATTATGGATGCTACTATTTTGGTACAGCAAGATTTGATGACAATGCTGGCACAGTAGTGCCCCAGAGAGGACATCTCACATGTCGTAGTTGTCTTCATCGCTTTGCGCTTTTGAGTGATCACATCACGCAAATCGAGCGAGGGATGATTCACCTTTGCACCATCATTATACGTACGGGTAAACCGAGCGCATGGGTGTGTAGGTCATACTCTTGCTTCCTGGCCTGGGGCTCATACAAGAACTATCCCCAATTCATCAGTGAAAGACTTTTGAGACTAACCAATTTCATGTGCCCCAGCAAGCTGGGCGCATGAGTCATTCCTATACAACTTTTTATCAGGAGCATGCATAACAGTTAATGGTATACCTTGATGGTCAGTTATTTGAGCAATTGCTTGAGCCTGGTAGGCTCGCACTGCCCTAGACCTTCTCGACCTAGCGTGCACCGGCGCATAGTACGAAGGGTCCAAATTTTTTCCTTCTTCAGGGTGGCGCCTAGAGTCGACGCCGCATGCGATTCTATCCAAGACAGCCTCTTTTGCTGTCTTTGGCGTATGCAGCAACCATCATATACCTGGAGTTAGGTGCCACATGCTTTTTCTTATGCGTCCCTCGTTGTGGGTACATGGACTGTGCATCAATCCCTAAGTTCTTGGCATCGTAGTATTTTTTCTGCCAGAACTTGGGTGCTGAGCAGCTTTCTCCTCAGAAATGACTGCCGCATGAGCAAGGACGGCCTGAGTGGACACATGAGATGCATGGCGAATATCAGGTACAGGGAGCGCAGGCTCCGTAATTGGGTGAGGCACGTTGGCCTTGGCGACCCAAGTCATACGGGTCTTCTTTGGCATTGTTAGCCTTAGTGAAGGGCTCTCGCTGCCTTCGGAAAGCATCTCTTCAAAATCTTGTTAGTCAAAGTGCACGACCAGCATCCTCTGGGTGGATCCCAGTTTTGCCGCATCGAACTGCATCACGATATTTTTGTCAGTAGAAAAAGAAGTTCCCAGCAGATTCGTCATTTTTATTTCGTTACAAAAATAAGTTTTGCTAACTCGGTTTTATTTATTGAGAAAAAAAAGTACAAAGAGTCCTTAAACAAGAAATCTTAGTACACTTAAAATTCTTGGAAGTATGACGATGGAGATCGAGTACTACAGCGGACTCATTTACTCCGTTAACGGTCCAACGGAGAAGGAACTTGTTAAATCTCTGGCTCACTGGCATGAAAGACAGCAACTGGGCGCTTTATTGTAATTTCTCTACGTCTCACTATATGTATCCGTCAATGTTCATCAGTCTGTTTAGGAATGCATCCCTCCTATTTATAGCCATCTACACTGGATGTCTTGTGCATGTGCATATACTATATGCGCCTGTTCAGTTGTCGCATGGTCATCCTCAACAGGATGCAGTTGTAACCAGGAGCGCATGTTATGTTCAGGCTACCATGTGGCATTAGTTAGGATACATTGTTGCTGAGATCTTGGCTTGTAACCTAGGTCATTTTTATCCATTGAGTGCATTTTTATCCATTGAGTGCGAGACTCGGTTAACTTGATACATGGTCAGCACTGGTGGTGACAAGAAGATTCAGTCATATGGAGCCGCATGAAGTTAGAATCGCATAGGTGCTGGGCCTCATAGGGACCGAGTCGCATAGGGATGGAGCCGCATAAGTGCTAGGCCGCATGGAGACGAGGCCGCATGCGAGCTTTATCGTGCACATGTGTCTCTGTACGCCTGCCAAAAGTCATTATTATGCTAAGGTCATTTTTTGTCGCTTAGTGTGCCAACTTTTCTCACGGCTTCTGAAGTGTTTGGGGCAATTAATGCCATATTAGAACTTTATGAAAAGCAATTAATGCCATGTAAGGGCATTTATGTGGCTGATGCTTCCATTGCTGTCTGAGCCGCATGGACGCCTCTTAAGGACTTGACTCTCCTAGTTTGGGGGTTGTATAGGTGCTTTCGAGTTCCTGTGGTCTGACTTCACTGAGTTTGGCTTTAAGCGCATAGCTTCTGGGCGTATGGTTGCAAATTTTCCATGCTTCTATAAGTACACTCTCAATGATGAGTTTACAACGACCATCTTCCACATTCTAATGAAGGAAAATAAGATGAATCTTCTTGACATCAAATGACCTGACAAAATAGGATGTACCAACAAGCCTAAATATTATTTGTTCCATCGGTACATACATCATCATATGCAGGATTGCTATGTATTAAAAGATAAAATCTAGCAGCTGTTAGATTCCAAGGCTATCACCCTCCACAACGTCCAAAATAATGTTATTGCCAATATGGTGTTGTTGCAATTCAAAGACTTTTCGAAGGTAGAGGTCCAAGATGGTGTCATTCCAATACCAAAGACAAGATTAGAAGCTGTCAATCTTTCTCTGCCAGGAACCAAGCAAGTAGGTTAAGCCCTTTGACCACTACACGTGATGAAGTAATGCAGCTTCATCCCGACATCCTACAAGACAAGGTTCTTCTACTTCTAAACTCAAGTAGGGGAGGAAGAAAAGAAAGCTGTGCAATATGGTTGTTCACGGTCCTTTAGCTCAAGATGAAGCATTGTCTAGGAAACCAAGTCCGATAAAACTTACGTACAAACTTATTACCTGATCTAGAAGGAATAATCTCCTGCTGCTTTCAAAGTATGCCTGTCAAAGTAAACATCGATGGATGAAAGGAAACAGAAGGAAGTGCTCTTCGATAAAACTCTAAAGAAGAATCCTCCTCAGGGACTTGACAAGCCATACAACTTCGATATACTGTCATAACTTGCCAATACTCCAGTTCGACTAACTATTTATAAGCACATTTATCTCTCCAAAGAGACTCGAGATACACTAAGGGAGGCGTTGCTTCATGCTGACTCTTATATGACGTAGATCAAGTCACTTACTAAGATCCTACTTTATGCCCTTATTGCTATAGTGTTACAGAGAGGGTGCCAAACATAACCTTTTTTCAAGAGGATATGTTGTCGAAGTACAACCGACATGACAAACCATTATACTACATGGGGTACATCGATGCCATAATGGTGGATCAGATGCATATAGATACTGGTTAAAGTGAATTGAAGTTTACTTCTCGTATTATGTACTATATAAACAATAATATCCGAAAGAAGAAGCTAACAACGTTTTCGATGATGAAGCTAAATCTGATTCATCTGAAAATGGCCCTATGGTCATCTACCTGGAAGGATACAACAAAAAAGATCCCTATTCTAACAATACGAAGACTTTAGTCATAGACATCAGTGGATTGGGTCACAATAATACGAAGTGTTTCCGTATCAACTTTAATGACTTGGATCTTGACGACGACAATGATCCTGACTAACCATTTGTAGTTGACCTTTCTAAGGTGATGATCGATGCCATATTGAATGCGTACATGGATAGTAAGCTAGATGTAAAACCTATCGATGCAGGTGTAACTCTGAAGAAGTGATATTCTACTACCTCAATTAAATAAACCTTTTAAACTACTATGATGTTGATAATAGATTTAGCCAAGTTATGTCTACCTTATATTGTGCATGCTAGTGTCTACTGCTTTGCAAACAGGAGAATCCTGCATCCCGCATATAGATGCTTACTTCCTTGTTCCAGTGAGAAAGGAAAGGCAGAATCCAATCCATTTCAGAAGAGCTGATCCATACAGGAAGTTACCTGAAGACAACCCTAGAGAAAGGACATACAAGATACAACTTTATCGTTACAGTCAGTAAGCGATAACATTATCCAAAAGATGGGCTATGAAATCAAGAGCGATAAAGGATAACTTTGACGAGGGACGACATTTACCTTTATGACATTCTGCTCTAGAAGGCAAACCTGAAGACTACTACCATCACACATCCAGAGGATTAGGATATGTCACACCTCCTCCAACTCCCAAAAGTTCAAAAATGGAGCAAGAAGCATATTCGCACTCTTCAGAATTCTCGGGGTGGGATTCCGACACGAATGTAGAAGCAGTATTCAAAATCTTGATAATCAATATGACGTCAAATAACTAAACCGTTGAAGAAGATGACCAAGTATTGGAACCCTTCAAAGCAGACACTTGGTCTCAAAGGATGGTGTCACAGTGGAAATTGCGGTTCGAGTAGCGAGAACCACCCAATGAAGGAAAAGTCATCAAAGTCAATCTAGGAGATGAGTCTTCTCCTAAATCAATATTCATCATCAAGAATCTTTCTAAGAAGAAAAATAATATCTGATAGAGCTTATAAAAGAGTACATTGATGTCTTCGCATATAGCTATGAAGACAATGCCTAGTCTAGATTCCCCAATAGCTATGGACCGGTTGAACATTCGTTCAGATGCTAAATCGGTCAAGCAACAACAACGACAATTTAGTCCAGATATCATGGAATCTATCGAAACTGAAGTTAAGAAGCTGATAGCAAGTGGCTTCATCCATGAAGAAGAATATCTTAACTGGGTAGAAAATATTGTTCCGGTAAAGAAGAAAATAGAAAGATTAAAGTCTGCATCGATTTCTTTGATATGAATACGGTATGTCTAAAAGATGAATTCCCTCTGCGTATTATCAATGTGATGATCACTAATATGTGCTGCTTTGAGCGAATGTCTTTCGTGGATGACTTTTCAGGATACAACCAAATTAAGATGTATCAGGATGACGAGAAGCACGCAGAAACTAAAGCAAGTGTTGGATTTAAAGCTACCGTTGGAGGAATAATGCTATATGGTGATGCCCTTTGGATTAAAAAATACTGGTTCTATATACCAGCGAGCTATGAGCATAATTTTTTTGCAAATATTTGTGCAAAATGGTTGGGTGTTATGTCAAAGATATTGCTTTCAAAAGTCATCAAAAGCAGGATCACCTTCATGATCTCAAAATAATGTTCGAACTGATGTGTGCCCACCAACTTAAGATAAACCCAACAAAGTCTTTTCTAGCACTCTCTAATGGCAAGTTTCTTGGGTGTCATCACATCGAAAGGTATCCATATTGAAACAGATAAGGTAAAAGCTATCATTGACATGCGTCCTCCGAAGAATCAGAAGGACTTTGAGGAATCCAAGGAAGACTAACGTATATCAGAAGATTTATATCAAATATTTCTGGTCGGTGTCAACCGTTCACCAAAATTAAGAGGAAATGCATTACGTTTATCTGGAATGACGAATGACAGGAGATGTTTGAAGATATTAAGACATATTTGACTAATCCTCCAGTTATGGTGGCTCTCGTTACAGGAAAACATCCATTGTTGTATGTTCATGCGATGGATCATTCTCTAGGTGCGTTGTTAACATAGAAGAATAACGAAGGTCATGAATAGGCGATCTACTATCTTAGTCGCATGATGGTTGGGGTTGAGCACAGGTACAACCTAGTAGAGAAAGAGTGTCTTGCTCTGGTGTATTCACATTCCAGAAGATGTGACACCTTATGATCGGCCAGATGATCCATGTCATCTCCAGAGTTAATCCCTTTAGGGTTCTCATGACAGAGCCAAGTTAGCTTAACTTGTGCTTAGCGACTTGTGTAATGTTGCTGTCTCAGTACGAAATGTTGTTCGTTCTTCAGAAAGTAGTCAAAGGGCAAGTTGTACCATACTTTTTGGCAGTTGATAATCTAA
This sequence comes from Iris macrosiphon, assembly GCA_036927795.1. NCBI lineage: Eukaryota > Viridiplantae > Streptophyta > Magnoliopsida > Asparagales > Iridaceae > Iris > Iris macrosiphon. The sequence continues at coordinate 30,288,252 of JAYESA010000014.1, read as the reverse complement.
TTTCGGAGTCGTTGATACTGTACGAAGATATCTCGGATGAAAAATTTGTCACGGCCCACACCCGGATGATCGGAAATAAGTACGCAGATATGTCCAGCCTATGTCGCAGCATCGACGGTAGAACGTTGTCTAGGTCATCAATATCTAACTATCAATCTAACACAATAATATCTACTCCATAAGAAGAAAAATGATATATAAAGCAATAGAAATAATCAATCACAAAGACTGATAGCACGATAAAGCACAATATAAAATAAAGAGGAGAAAATTTCAAAGTTCATAAATCTAACAATAATCCACAAGTCTAAATCCAATATAACAATCCCAAGTAATCTAAAGAGGTCTCTGGAGACAAATCCATTATCAAAATGCTAGAAAAAGTAACTAAGATATCTAGCGATTCCGGCTAGACCTTCCGATAATCATTCGAGCTACTCCTGAGCTACGGGGTCCAACTCAGCTACCGCACCCTCCTGGGGTCCATAATAAGTAGGACACAAATTTTCCAAAGCAATACCTAAAAATGTTATCTAGTTATAATGGAATGAGTACAACCCTAACAACAGTTCCAATAAATGATAAAACTATAAAATAGTAAATGGTAATAAAATACATGATGAATAGATAAGCATATAATCATGGTATGAGAAATATAGTGAGCAGATAAGTAAGATATCATGGTAAGAAATAAAGTAAAACTGATAAGTGTGGTAGTAAAGGAAAGTAAATACGTGGAATCAAGTAACATACCAAAGTAAGAGTGTAACCAACAAGTATAGAGTGACCTTAAGGAAGACTATGCATATCTAAGTGTTTTGATATACCAAGTCGACATATGAACGACTAGGGGGTAAATTCGACAAACCACACGTGTCGTTTGTGGATATTATTGTTCTAGTAAGACCATGGGGCAGAAAGGGTATGTTCAAACGTCTCCTAAATATATTTCCACCCGACTAGTACTCATGGATCCAGGGTCCCGACACGAAGTATCTCAATAGTCTAAAAGTCAATACGCCAGTAAATATATTAGTCCAGTAATACATTAGTCCACAGAAGTCAATAGGCATGAAACTATGTATCTCATGATAATAAATTCATATAATACCAATCCGTATATCCATCGTGTCGAGAATCAAGTAAAACAGAACTATAAACATGATCATAGAAATTATCAAATAAAAAAACTATCAGAGAATGTACTCGCATGTAGTCCTGAGAAAAGAACACAAATCAGTGTCCGAACTGGAGTTCAAAACCTAAATATGAATTTACAGTGTCAGTGAGTAAAAGAAATAAAAAATAATCTTAACTATCTGGTTTTGAGGGTTTTAGGTCAATTCTAGGCCTAGTGGTATCCATCTGGTTAAGTATTTTAATAGGTTCAATAATACCTATTTGGGTTCTAGATATGGTTATCTAAATGTTACCAAGTCATAACTATAATATCTAAAGCATATCTAAATATATACATATACTAGGGTATCATAATACCTACACTAGTACTATAACTCATTTCCTCAATACCTTAATATTTACCTTACCTAGTATCCTAAACAATACCTTGAACTTACCTTGATATTCAACTTACCTAGCATACCTACTTATATATATATATATATATATATATATATATATATATATATATATAAGCCTGGGTTATTAACCCTCACTCTACACACTCATCAAACTCAATATACACTTGACACTACTTGCACACCCACTTAGGTACCACTGTCACCGTGCATACTTCTCAGATGGTTCTGCAGGCTCACCCACACCTCTTACACCCTTGTTAATCCCTGATATGTAATATGTTCTGATACCTCACTAGAGATACACCCTAACCACAACTTGACACTTAGCCAACATTGAGCACTTATAACTTGGTTGTGTACACTAGTACATCTATGCTAAAATCTTTACTGTACTCTGCACCTAGAGTACACTTCATACCCATGAACACATACTTCTATATCTTACACATTGGAAATAAAAGTGTCAACTGAATTTATACCTACACTCATAGACACTTATACCTCCATACACACTAGGATATTGGCACTCTTAGACATATAAACTCAAGCACACAACACTGATCTAAACACCAACTCACACACTAAAAACTTAAGCTAAACATTCTGTGATGAACATCACTCTCACAGTATATGAATTCACACACTAATCTAATACACCAACTGCACTTGAATACAAGGAATGTATGTACCCTAACACTGCTAACTTGCTGATATATTATTGCTGCTATTGTGTTGCTTGCCCGAGCCCCTTTCACACCTGCTACTACTGCTATTTGTCACGCCCCAGTCCCAAAAATACGTAGGACTAGGACACGTAAGCATGCCAGTCGTATGAATATGACACTCCAATATATGGAAACCATAACCCATATACGGTATAATATGAATAACAATTCACCAGTGGTATAAACTATCATAAATCATAGGGTATAATCTAATCTCATCTACAGAAAATCAAACATAATGAATAACCAATATCTATAACCAGATCCTAAAATGAAGTATCTAAAGATGACAGTCGGATGGAAACAAATCCACTGTCGAACTAGAATAAGGAATAAATAAGACAAATATAATATAAATACAACCTCTAACAATCACGAGGCTCGAAGAGAGGACCTCTCGCAATAGTAAGTAGCCAGTCTGGATCTGCGCTCATGCAAATACTCATGAACAATACACCTGGAAAGGGACCAGGTCCTCAGAGGGACATATCAAGATACATAAAAGTATGCCATAAAGTAAATACTGTAAAAACTCAAGGGTGACCTAACCATCTAAGTGAAATGCAACTTGAGGATAACTTGAATGTATGGGAAAGTGTAGGCTAGACATATGCTGACATAATTTACCAATCGTGTCAACTGGCTAGTATATGCCACATATGCCTCCAATACAAGGGCGCATATATATAATAACGTCCTACCGCTCCGAAGAACGGGAAATTTGCATAGTATATAACGTCCATATCGCTCCTAAGAACGTAGAATCTGCATAGAATATATAACGCCCATATCACTCCGTCGTGTGTGGAATCTGCATAGAGGAAGTGGGTATCCCATACGCCTACTAGTCGTCCTCCCCGCCCAATGATCTAAGCATGTTGTATCCGTAACACACCTTAGCTACTACGCTGCAGCGTCGTAACTCTGGCTCATAGTCTATCGTTAGAACATTAGTTCATCCTTACAACCAAACAAGGACAAGGATGGGACCATCGTACCACGCTAGTCTATGCTCCGCCTACTAATAACTGCTAGATCTTCTAATATGCATCACTATTAGCAGTTATACCCTATCCGTCGCACGACTTACACGTACAGGTGGCCAACGAAATACGCAAGTCCGTGCCCTACATGAGACTCACAACACGTGTAAAAAAAGTGTCAAGGCCTGGGAGTCATACCAATAACTCCACAACTTTATGTGGGTCTACTAGACACTAGGTCAGACATAAGTCCTAACGTCAACGCCTCCATTGACTGCACCCGAGTCTCTCTTAGACGCGCACAATTAATAAATAAATAAGCAGCTAATAATACAGAATTTAAATAGTACAACAAAGGCAAGGTATACTTGCCTGGCAAGAGAGCTGCGTAGCACCAATAACCAGCTTCGGAAGTCGCATAGAACCAATCCAACAGATCTTTGGGGTCAGCGTGCACAAGTACGGGAATCGGGGGTGTCTACTACGGTTTGTCTGGCAAGGGTGACTGGTCTATGCTGTCAACGATGACAAGGGTTATGACGATGATTGAGGTTGCTAAGGGTGATGGTTAATGGTAATAATAATTATGGTAATTAGGTGATGGGGTGAGAAGGATGCTGTAGATGGTGACTGGGTGATGATGGGGTAATCGTGATGATGAGGACGATGATGTGGACGATGGGGGTAACGAGGATGATGATGTGGACAATGGTGATGATAATGTGATGATGATGATGAAGAGTGTTGATGACGACGATGACGATGGCGTTGGTGATGATGATGATGATTACGACGATGATGAGATAACGAGGATGCGATGATGATGACGACGATGATGAGATAACGATGAGGTAATGATGATGATGATGATTACGACGATGATGAGATGACGATGATGCAATGATGATGATGGGATGATGGTGAGTTGTAGTGATGATGAAGATAATAATGATAATGATTATGGCTGCTGGTGGTGCTACTGTTTCGGCCAGGGGAGCTGCTCCGACGAGGATGACGAAGGACAGGGAAGAGGTGGAAGAGGAGGTTCAGCGGGGAGGAAGGGTTGTCCAGTTGCTCGGTCAGGGAAGGAGGCAGGCCGTGATGCTGCTCCGGCCAGCCCAAGGCGAGGCGGAGGAAACGATGGGGTCTCCGGTGAGTTCAGCAGTGGGTCATGGTGGACACAACGGCTCGAGGATGCCGGGTGAGGCATGGGGAAGAGAAGGAAGAAGAAGAGGTTGGTGGTGGTGCTGTCAGGATTTAATTGAGATAGGAGGAGCACGGCGGAGGTGAGGTGGCCAGGTCGAGATCCGCTCCGGCTGGACGTCGAGGTGAAGTTACTCGGCGCTACGGGAGTTCAGCAGCGGGTCGCGGCTCCGGTCAGGGAGGTCCGGCGAGGTTGAGTCAAGAAGGGAGGAAGGAGGAGGAGTTCGACGAGGGAGAGGGGGCTCGGGTGTGGCGAGGTACAGCGGGGTGGCTCGATTTCGGCGTCGGTGCAGCGGCTCTCAGGCGGCGCTGGAGGAGAACTGGGCGGTGCAGCGGGGTCTTCGGCGGTCGGGGTGACGCTGCTGGGTCTGCTCCGGCGGAATGGCTCGCTGGAGGGAGGTTGGGGGAGAAGAACCTGATGGATGGGGAGGTGGTGACGGCTAGGTGAAGTTAGGTTAGGGATGGGTTTTGATGAAAAAAAGGAAAAATAAAGAAAAGAGGAGAAAAGTTGTTTATATACATGTGAACTTTGGGTTTGGGTTTGACCTAGGTGGGTGGGCTTGGTCAACTCTCCTTGGAGTTGGGCCTTGGGCTCACATGGGGATGTTGGGAGGGCTAGAATTTGTATTAATTAAATGCAAGGATAGGTTTAAAATAAAAGGGGCGATGTTGCACGTTTGCACATTCCAAAATTTATGGAAAAAATTCACGTGAAGGAAAAATTGGATTTCTTTACGTATTGTCCAATGTTGGGGACACCTCAATACGTTTTTTTACATAAAAGTCTCCAACAATTAGAAAAATTGCACAAGGATAAAAATTGGATTTAATTAATTAAATTGAATGCGCATGATGTTCTGGAATTAATTAGCAGTACATGGGGATAAAATTAGGTGGGACACAAGTGTCAGGGACGTAGAGGGTACAGTGTAAAATATTAATAAAATTTGGGTTGTATAAAACGGTCAAGATTGTGTCTCCAATTTTGATTGGAACGCACAAGGGTACAAAGTCATATTTTATTTAGAATTAAATAATAACGTCTGCGATGAAAGTCGTGCGACTAAAATGTAGCACAAGAAAGCATAATTATAAGTTACACAAAGGTCAGAATAGTAGGCGGTCATGTCTAGGACAAGGTTGCAAAATCTGTTGGAAGGCAACAGTTAGAGTAATGCTCTAATTATCGAAGCAACGATAAGGTGTACGATGTGATATAAACATTGTGCAATTAAATAAAATATCGTGTTCTCTTTCTAATTGGTTCAGACTAGCCCTAGTTTTACTATCTAAGCCAAGTAGTCCTAATTTTTGGTGAGGAGTTTTACAATCTACCCAACTTAAAAATAATTTTGTCCTCGATAATAAAATAGAGCATAATTTGGTTTAAATCCTTCACATGTGTACATCAGGCAAGTCAATCGTGATCTCTTCTAAAAATTTAAAATTCATCCCAATCCATCGCGATCACTTTTTAAATTAGATTAACCATTGATTCAGATCAACTTTAACACATTACACTATCTTCTCGATTTTTTAAATTAAAATAATCACATCCAAATCTAATTCAAATATATATGACATCCCACCTCAAAATTTTTATATCACAATCTCCCATTATCATAATCTCCTCTAGAAAATAATTATAATCAAATATTATTTCTATTTTCAACTTATGAATTTCGTACTCTTAAGAATTTACTTTCAATTTACATCCTCAATATTTTAAATAGGTAATCCAACACTCAAAATTTTATTCTTAATTCAAATCATCGAATCTTAGAATTCAATCTGACCATGTTCATATTTAGAGTTCTATTTTTTTTCTCAAGATTTAAATCGATGATTCAACCCCCGATTCTCAAAATTCAAATTATGTGCTAAAAATTGAAATTCATTGATCCTCATCCTCTTACTTATTCGTCCAAAATTCTAAAAATTAAAATGACTTGAACCTTTCAATCAAATTTTGCTTGATCACAATCTAAAGAAATTCCTCTCAAGCTGATAATGCAACTGTTACAAACTTAGAATTTACCCATCTATCACATAAGGCTCTTACATTTAAGAAATCTTATTCCTTAAATTTACTTAATCATGTTACTCAATTCTCAAAAATTTTAACACCAAATATATTATATGTGATATGCCCTTGGTTACAAAATAATCATCAAATAATATAATTGGCCTATAGGGTATATCTAATACTATCTGTGTATCAACTTATGCTAGGCACGAGGTTTCGTCTTTCCGAAATAAGGAAAGACGGAAAATAATAATAAAGAGTTCAAGGGGGAGGTAATAGATTAGAAGTATGGGGATCAAGGAGTTAAAAAAATTTAATGGGAATTGTCAAGGCAGTTGTGGATTGAAATCATATTTTGGTAATTTCTATTCACATGCTCGTATTAGTACAGTTATGTAACAGATACGATATGCTCAGTCATATCTAGAGGACAAGTATATTCGTCTACTAATCACTATATATCTCAATCCACGTAAAATGGTTATGCAAAGGGCGAACCAAGCACACTATGGTTGATCAGACCGTAGTACACTGATTCTGAAATATATTAGTGTATGTGTCTAATAATACATATGTCGTGAACAAGCTTGATAAAAGAATGAGCTTGCAAAACTAGGCTGTAACAGCAGCATAAGTCGAGGTAGTACAAAAATATAGGTACGATAGATTATGATGAGAGAAATTTCAAAATAATTCTAGTTCACAAACAAAACAAAAATAAGACTCTACAGTCTCTCTAGTTGTCATACTACTCCTTATCTAAGTCGCTAGTCGACCAATTATGGATATGGACCTTTAATTTCTACAGTCTGAATAAACACTATCTTCTTAGTGTAAGCCCCCTGATTTTCAGTAATTATTAATTTAGATTTTTGATAATTTTTCGTAATTTTCTGGGATTTTTCTGTAATTAAAACCTAAGCTTTTGGTAATTAAATATTTTTAATTGCTCTTAATTAATATTAAAATATTATGGAAATAATATTTTATGATGTAAAATGGAAAACTGGACATAGGGTAATTTTTTGTGAATTTATTGGACTCTGGAATCAGTTTTAAAACCCTAAAAACCCATGAAGAATTAAACCGAAATAAACCCGTGCCAACGCCCGACATCCCCATGAAAGCTGAAGCCAAGCCCAAGGAGCATTGACCCAGCCCAAATCCTAGGTCAAACCCTAGTCCAAATTTTTGTATGTATAAATACATAATTTCCTAGTTTTTCTCCACAAACAAAAAGAAAAAGGAAAATTACTAAAAAAATCTCTAATTCCTAATCCTAAACCTAACCCTAACCCTGGCCGCTCCCCTCCACAGCCCCCTAGCCCCGCCGTGCTCCTCCTATCCTGATGACCATCTCCAAAGTCCTCATCCTTCTCTCGCCGCCCGAGCACGACCGACCAGATCCCCTCCTCATCCTCCGCGGGCGACCGCCGCAGCCCCTGACCTGAACCCTAATCTCCACCTCCCTCCATCTCTCCCCAGCGTCGCCGTCGATATCCTTCCGCCGCCACTGACCCGACTCCACAGCCTCCTAGCCCCGCCGTGCTCCTCCCATCGACCGACGACCTCACCTCCGCTCAGCACCCTCTTCCCTCAGCCCCGCTCCCCTCCGCAGCAGCGCCCAGGCGAGCCGCCTCCGCTCAGCCTGACGAGCCGCCTCTGCTCAGCCCGACGAGCCGCCCTCCGCCGACCAGAGCAGCCACTCCCCGGTAGCCCCGAGCACAGCCACTCTTCGACGGTTCTCCGGCAGCACCCTGAACCCTAGCCTGGACACAGCAACTCGATACGGACACGAAGGAGACACTCGGACACGTGAAAATCAGATTCACAGAGCCCTGTTCAGGTAGCGTTTCCTCTCTCCTCGTAGTTCAGTTTTCGATTTCGTTAGTTGCATCGTGCAGACTGTATAACCCTCTCGATGCCCGTACAACTCGCTCGGTGTATCGCGTCCTGTGGTGATCGCACACCGCGATCCAAAAATAGGAAAACTAATACCCTATTTCACCACGAAACTGAGTGCGCCCCGCCAAACGGGACGACTTGGTCGCATGCGGTCTTTATCGAAACGTGCGCGCTGTCGATACGGACGTGTGAGATTTCGCAGAAGTTGATTCGGATGTGCGTGCGCACCAGAATCAACGCGTATCCGCCGACACCGTTCCGTATCCGTCAGTTCTGGAATACGTCGTAACTTCGTATACACACGTCGGATCGAGGCAAAACTTGCGCCATCAGACTGGTAGCAATACGCTGGTCCTGTGACCCAAGTTTGGTTCGATTATGAGAACGTTGACGAAATTGCGTATCGTGGGCCCCACAGGCTCCACTTGACGGGCGATTTTGTGATCGGCTCATCAGAATTCAGTTCTAGAAGTTCCGTTGGGTTCGTATCATCGTTCCTGACTTATTGACACTAAGTTGGACAAATTTGGAGACCTTTGACCCTGACACACTTTTCGGTGCAAAGTGGCCCACATGTGGACCCCGCTTTGGCCCAGAAATGTTATTTTTGCCCTTGTGTCCAAATTGGACTTAAGGACAGGCGTTTCTAGCTATTTGATATTTTTTGAATCTAATGGTGATGTTTATTTCATCAACCGGAGTAGTACCTGCAGATCATACTGAGACCAGAGCTACAGTTGGAGCCAGAACCCCAGGCAAGTGTACCTCGCCAAAACTTGCAGTCTTTGTTACTTATTCTTATATATATATTATGGTTCATGCTTGACCTAGGACCGTGTGACTTTACTTAGCGTCCGATTCATAGTTGGGTGCCAACACCGTACGCGGCGTTGTGTATTGTCATCTAGACATGGATACCGAGACCCCATCTTTCTCGTACTTGTCCTATCAAGTACATCATAACCCAGGACACCTGACACTGTTCATGAAACAGAATCTTCCTAAGATATTTATGGTGATTCTGTATAGGATACAGGTTTTATGACGTAGATATTATATTCCTAGACATTATATGACTTGTTGTATTAGATATGATCTTACGTGACATGGACATGGGGCCACATGGACGTGAGACGTATGATTACATTGGGTGGAGAGAGATACACAGGCTACATGTTGATTTTATATTATGCCGGCATCTCAGTCTTGTAGTGGTTTCAGCCTGAGTTCTAGTGCTGCTCTCATCTTGCATATCACTTAGTTGGTTGTTTAGTGTTTTCCTATTGTTCCATTTATTTGCTGGAGAGACACACAGGCTACAGGTTGATTTTATATTATGTCGGAGTCTCAGTCTCTCTCCGAGCTAGATAACTACATGATATCACTGCTACTGGCTCCCCTACACAGAGCTTGTAGAAGTCTCTGCCTGAGTACTGGTGATGTTCTCACCGGTATTTCACATAGATGGTTACATATTTACCCTGTTTATTTTATTGACTATTTTACTACATTATTATGGCTTGTATTATCTGTACCTTGCTATGTCCCCTGAGGACCTGGATCCGGATTATGTCCCCAGGATTAGCAGAGGAGATCCACCAGAGTTATACAGTACAGGAGCATTAGCAGGAGCAGAAGCAGAAACATGAGCAGTTATTGGAGCAGTACCAGATCCAGTAGACGAGTGATCACCGAGGGTATCTTCTGAGTATATACTGTTCCATACTCAGTATTGGCTGTAGTTATCTTTATTCTTGTATCTTGACAGATGTACCAGACTCATTGTCGGGTTATTTCTCGAGTTTACATTTTATTGAGATATGATCTTGCTTTATGATTCTGATATTATGGTATTTATTCTGTGGATGAGATTAGTATATTTGAACCCTTACTGTTATTCTACAGCTTAAGCATGCCCCGATGGATCCATTAAATTGGGTTTGTCCATCGGTGTGTTCTGCTGGCCATTATCACGCGTCCGGTCCCTCGGTATTTTAGGACTGGGGCGTGACATGGTTTTTGTGGTGGCCCATGCAGGTCTACGACTAAATTGTTCAGTTTCAACTCAGGGATCGAACAAGCCTGCAATAAGAATAGGATAAGTTTTTAGGATCTCATCCACTTGCTTGAAACGTGCTTGATATCTATGACGGATTCGAATTAATTTCTTGACTTGCATCCCGCCTTGATTCCTGAGCGCCTCTTATTATTTATTTTGGATGCAGAGTTATAGAACCACCAGCAAACGACGAGACTCTTACAAGATCACCACGAGATGCTGTGGTAAACAGCGAAGAGGAAGTAACACCAGTAGAAGAAGGTCAATCAGCTCAATAACGTAGTCAAGCGAATCAGCATGCCTCTGGAATCCAGCAAGATGACATTCCACCATCGACGCAATTTACTCCATAAATGCCCGTAATTCTACAAGGGCAGGCCATGGACGGGCAGCAGATGTTTCAAATAATCTATGCAATAATGCAAGCTCAACAAGAGGCTTTGAGTCGCAACCTAGTAACCGCACTAGAGCAGGCGAATCTACCAGCACGACGACCGACGACGGGCTCTATTTCTGATTTTCGTTAGCTGAAGCCCCGTACCTTCTCAGGCAAAGAGGAGCCCACAAAAGTTTATGAGTGGCTCACCAACACTCAATATCAATTAGAAGCAGCCGAGCTTCCAAAAGAACGTTGGATGACTGCTGTCAGAATATAGTTGACGGATAATGCACATCACTGGTGGCTATCTAAGGAGACACGGCTCGGACCAGATCGAGTCACTTGGGAAGAGTTCGCTAGACTCTTCCAGGAGATGTACATTCCAGCTATCGCTCGATCAGAACTTCACGACAAGTTTAATCGCCTCACTCAAGACAGTATGACAGTAGAAGAGTACAACGCAGAATTTATTCGTCTAAGTCTGTTCGCCCCAACCCTGATCCCGACAGAAGAAGAGAAGGCTGAAAAGTTCTTCGACGGACTAAATATTGAGCTACATAAACTAATTGGATCCGTTGCACCTACATCTTACCCGGACGTCCTTGCTGCAGCCCGACGCATGGAGCGCATCATCAGGAGAGAGACCAGTCTGAAGCGATCATCCACACCAGTACCAGCCGGAGCACCACAGAAAGAAGCTACAAAGAGACCTCACATGCACCAGCCACCAGGAGCATCTCTACAGGCTCTACCTATCTGGAATATTGTCGCAAGAGAGGCTATTTTGAGGACGAATGCAGACAAAAAAGGAAAGTATGTTTAGCTTGCGGATCCAGTCAGCATTCATTGAGGGAATGCCCTGAGCGTCGAGAAAGAGCACCAATAGTTAACCGACAAGTATTACCAGCACCGAGGCCAACCTATCCAATATTGGGAGCACCACAAACGGAAGTTGAAGGAGTCCTACCACCAGTTCTAGGAGGGTATCAGCTGAGGCCACCTTTGATACCACAAGCATCACTCTTCCAGCAGGCTCAACAGCAGCAGAGGAATCAACTGCAAGAACGTGAACAAGCTCCAGCGATGACTTTGGAAGACGCACAGACCCATGGAGTAGCTAATGCGCGTAATTTTTTGTAGTTATCTGTTTATAGATTTATTTTATCTCGTGCCTATTGGTTCGTGACCTCGGCCTTAACTTATGTAATTTTGAACTTGCTTATAATTGATAACTGTAGAGATTTTAGAGTCTTTTGTTATTGTGCTTATTTTGGGTTATTTTGTGAACTTGAATTAAGTTGTACCTCCTTTCATCATCATCTAGCGTATTTATAATTATTGTACTATCTTGACTTATGCTGCTAATATAGCCTGGTTTTACAAGCTTATCCTTTTATCGAGCTTGTTCATGACATATGTATTATTGGGTTGACACACTAATACAATTGTCTATTCAGAATCAGTGTATTACGGTCTGATCAACCTTAGTGCATTTTGGTTCGCTCTTCGCACGACTACTTCACGTGGATTGAGATATATAGTTGACTAGTATACTTGCCCTCTAGATATGTCTGGGCATATCATATCAGTTACATAACTGTACTAATACGAGCATGCGAACAAAGGATTACCAGAATAGGATTTCAATCCATAATTGTCTTGACAAATCCCATTTGAATTCGTTAAACGCCTTGATCCTGATACTTCTATTCTATTACCTCACCCTTGAACTCTTTATTATTGATCTTCGTCTTCCCTTATTTCGGAAAGACGAAACCTCGTGCTTGGTATAAGTTTGATATACAGACAGTACTAGATATACCCCACAGGCTGGTCGCATTGTTGATGACCCTTTTATATATGATTAAGGGAATATCACAGGTGATATGTTTGGTGTTAAAGACTTGAGGATTCAATACCATGATTAAATAAGTTGGGGCATAGCTTTATTAGATGTATAGCCTTAGATGATAGATGGGTAAATTCTAAGTTGGGTAGAGACCGCAATGTTCACTTGAGAGGAATCATTTAGACTGTAATCAAGTGAGATTGGATAGAGAGAATCCTACCATATTTTAATTTCAAGGACGAAATTTTTATAAGTTGGGTAGATTGTAAGCCCCCTGATTTTTAGTAATTATTAATTTGGATTTTTCACAATTTTCCGTAATTTTTTAAGATTTTTCTGTAATTAAAACCTAGGCTTTTGATAATTAAATAATTTTTAATTTCCCTTAATTAATATTAAAATATTATAGAAATAATATTTTATGGTGTAAAATAGAAAACCGGACATAGGGTAATTTTCTGTGAATTTATTGGACTCTGGAATCAGTTTTAAAACCCTAAAAACCCATGAAGAATTAAACCGAAATAAACCCGTGCCAACGCCCGACATCCCCATGAGAGCCGAAGCCAAGCCCAAGGAACGTTGACCCAGCCCAAATCCTAGGTCAAACCCTAGTCCAAATTTCTGTATGTATAAATACATAATTTCCTAGTTTTTCTCCACAAACAAAAAGAAAAAGAAAATTACTAAAAAAATCCCTAATTCCTAATCCTAAACCTAACCCTAACCCTAACCCTGGCCGCTCCCCTCCACAGCCCCCTAGCCCCGCCGTGCTCCTCCCATCCCGACGACCATCTCCAAAGTCCTCATCCTCCCCTCGCCGCCCGAGCACGACCGGCCAGATCCCCTCCTCATCCTCCACGGGCGACCGCCGCAGCCCCTGACCTGAACCCTAATCTCCACCTCTCTCCATCTCTCCCCAGCGTCGCCGTCGACATCCTTCCACCGCCACCGACCCGACTCCACAGTCCTATAGCCCCGCCGTGCTCCTCCCATCGACCGACGACCTCACCTCCGCTCAGCCTCGCTCCCCTCCGCAGCAGCGCCCAGGCGAGCCGCCTCCGCTCAGCCCGACGAGCCACCTCCGCTCAGCACGACGAGCCGCCTCTGCTCAGCCCGACGAGCCGCCCTCCGCCGACCAGAGCAGCCACTCCCCGGTAGCCCCGAGCACAGCCACTCTCCGACGGTTCTCCGGCAGCACCCTGAACCCTAGCCTGGATACAACAACTCGATACGGACACGAAGGAGACACTCGGACACGTGAAAATCAGATTCACAGAGCCCTGTTCAGGTAGCGTTTCCTCTCTCCTTGTAGTTCCATTTTCGATTCTGTTAGTTGCGTCGCGCAGACTGTATAACCCTCTCGATGTCCGTATAACTCGCTCGGTGTATCGCGTCCTGTGGTGATCGCACACCGCGATCCAAAAATAGGAAAACCAATACCCCGTTTCACCCCAGAACTGAGTGTGCCCCGCCAAACGAGACGACTTGGTCACACGCGGTCTTTACCGAAACATGCGCGCTGTCGATACGAACATGTAGGATTTTGCAGAAGTTGATTCGGATGTGCGTGTACACCAGAATCAACGCGTATCCGCTGACACCGCCCCGTATCCGTCGATTCTGGAATACGTCGTAACATCGTGTACACACATCGGATCAAGACAAAACTTGTGCCATCGGACTCGTAGCAATACGCTGGTCCTGTGACCCAAGTTTGGTTCGATTCTGAGAACGTTGACGAAATCGCGTATCGTGGGCCCCACAGGCTCCACTTGACGGGCAATTTTGTGATCGGCTCATCGGAATCCAGTTCTAGAAGTTCCGTTGGGTTCGTATCATCGTTCCTGACTTGTTGATACTAAGTTGGACAAATTTGGAGACCTTTGACCCTGACACGCTTTTCGGTGCAAAGTGGCCCACATATGGACCCCGCTTTGGCCCGGAAATGTCATTTTTGCCCTTGTGTCCAAATTGGACTTAAGGACAGGCATTTCTAGCTATTTGATATTTTCTAAATCTAATGGTGATGTTTATTTCAGCAACCGGAGTAGTACCTGCAGATCACACTGAGACCAGAGCTATAGTTGGAGCCAGAACCCCAGGCAAGTGTACCTCGCCAAAACTTGCAGTCTTTGTTACTTATTTCCTTGGCTTATATATATATATATATATATATATATATATATATATATATATTGTGGTTCATGCTTGACCTAGGACCGTGTGACTTTACTTAGCGTCCGATTCATAGTCGGGTGCCAACACCGTACGCGGCATTGTGTATTGTCATCTAGACATGGATACCGAGATCCCATCTTTCTCGTACTTGTCCTATCAAGTACATCATAACCCAGGACACCTGACACTGTTCATAAGACAGAATCTTCCTAAGATATTCATGGTGATTCTTTATAGGATACAGGTTTTATGACATAGACATTATATTCCTAGACATTATATGACTTGCTGCGTTAGATATGATCTTACGTGACATGGACATGGGGCCACATGGACATGAGACGTATGATTACATTGGGTGGGGAGAGACACACAGACTACAGGTTAATTTTATATTATGCCGGCGTCTCAGTCTTTCGCTGAGCTAGACGACCACATGATATCACTGCTACCGGCTCCCCGACACAGAGCTTGTAGTGGTTTCAGCCTGAGTTCTAGTGCTGCTCTCATCTTGCATATCACTTAGCTGGTTATTTAGTGTTTCCCTATTGTTCCATTTATTTGCTGGAGAGACACACAGGCTACAGGTTGATTTTATATTATGCCGGCGTCTCAGTCTCTCTCCGAGCTAGACAACTACATGATATCACTGCTACCGGCTCCTCTACACAGAGCTTGTAGAAGTCTCAGCCTGAGTACTGGTGATGTTCTCACCGGCATTTCACATAGATGGTTACATATTTATCCTGTTTATTTCATTGACTATTTTACTGCATTATTATGGCTTGTATTATTTGTACCTTGCTATGTCCCCTGAGGACCTGGATCCGGATTATGTCCCCAGGATTAGCAGAGGAGATCCACCAGAGTTATACAGTACAGGAGCATTAGCAGGAGCAGAAGCAGGAACATGAGCAGTTACTGGAGCAGTACCAGATCCAGTAGACGAGTGATCACCGAGGGTATCTTCTGAGTATATACTGTTCCATACTCAGTATTGGCTGTAGTTATCTTTATTCTTGTATCTTGACAGATGTATCAGACTCATTGTCGGGTTATTTCCCGAGTTTATATTTTATTGAGATATAATCTTGCTTTATGATTCTGATATTGTGGTATTTATTCTGTGGATAAGATTAGTATATTTGGACCCTTACTATTATTCTACAGCTTAAGCATGCCCCAATGGATCCATTAAATTGGGTTTGTCCATCGGTGTGTGCTGCTGGCCATTATCACGCGTCCGGTCCCTCGGTATTTTGGGACTGGGGCGTGACACTTAGGCAAGTCTAAATTGTGTCATCCTATTACACTTCATCAATGGGTCAATAGGGCTATGTAATACTATGTTATGAGGCATACTACCCTACTTAAAAATAATTAACTAATACTATAACTGCATTAAAGAAGATTCTACAAGATAATATTGTCCTTGTAAATAAAGCATAAACTCTTATTGGGGTATATGCGGAAAAGGTCTTGGTACTTATTAGGGTCTCCTGTTGTATTATATAGGTAATGGCCAACTTAAGTCTTAATTATAGTATTTATAGAACAATGGTGTTAACATTAAGAATGGAAAGGTTATTGGCCTTAAAGGGAAAAGAGGATATAATTTATATTGAGGTGGGGTACATGTTACGTGACTTAAAACGAAGAATAATCAGATCACAATCTAAGGGAACAACTCAAACTATCAAATTCTAACTACCAAGCACAAAATTCAAAGTTCAAGATTACAATTATCATCCTAGCAAACTATATGTCCTAACATAGAATAAAATCACTTGGCCTACAATCAGAAGAGTTATGCGGCACGAGTTGAAAGATGAAGAAGGAAGAACACAATTTAAATCGTCGCACAATTGGCGAACGTTAAGGTTGCAGGAGAACAAGATATAAAATTACTATAGAGGGACTCTAGATAATATCATGGTTTTCTAAGGGGAAGGTGGTGTGCTAAACTCTGTGTTTGAGGAATGATCGAGGAAATGTTATATTTTATTCCTCTTGGCTTCCTAGGGTATGGTCTGCTAATATCAAGATAATGCATCTAATGTATAGTTCTATAATACTATCTCACTATAAATGTTAAGTTTGGTCCTCTATTATTCAACCTTGGATTTCTATGGGTTCCTCAATGCTAGGGTCAAACAATATGGTCAGATTTATAGCTAACCTTAGTAGTGCCTATACCACTCTTAAGTCATTCATAATTATATCAAGGAATAATGGTAAGCCATTCTATAGATAAGGGATGCTAGGGTTTACTTAGTATTCTAACTTAGTGGTGTGTCAATATCCTTGCTGTACTCTTAATAGGAAGGTTACCCTACTTATCATCCTATCAACAGGGACTTCTATATTCTAGGAGAAGGCTACACTCAAGGAACTAATGGGAAAGCACATGAATCAAGCATGATGCAATTATTCAACGGAATAGATTGGAAGGAGGATGAGTCATAGTCAGTTGTGGATAATATCCTATACTCTAATCCTAGGTGCAGGCTTGCTCGGTACAGTAACGTAATCGAGACAATATGCTCTTGACCTGCATGGGCCACCACTAAAATATGTCACGCCCCAGTCCCAAAAATACGTAAGACTAGGACACGTAAGCATGCCAGCCGTATGAATATGGTACTCCAATATATGGAAACCATAACACACGTACGGTATAATATGAATAACAATTCACCAGTGGTATAAACCATCATAAATCACAGGGTATAATCTAATCTCATCCACAGAAAATCAAACATAATAAATAACCAATATTTATAACCAGATTCCAAAATAAAGTATGTAAAGATGACAGTCGGATGGAAACAAATCCACTGTCGAACTAGAATGAGGAATAAATAAGACAAATATAATATAAATACAACCTCTAACAATCACGAGGCTCGAAGAGAGGACCTCTCGCAATATAAGTAGCCAGTCCGGATCTGCGCTCCAGCAAATACTCATGAACAATACACCTGGAAAGGGACCAGGTCCTCAGAGGGACATAATAAGATACATAAAAGCATGCCATAAAGTAAATACTGTAAAAACTCAAGGGTGACCTAACCATCTAAGTGAAATGCAACTTGAGGATAACTTGAGTGTATGGGAAAGTGTAGGCTAGACATATGCTGACATAATTCACCAATCGTGTCAACTGGCTAGTATATGCCACATATGCCCCCAATACAATGGCACATGTATATAATAACGTCCTACCGCTCTGAAGAACGGGGAATCTGTATAGTATATAACGTCCATATCGCTCCGAAGAACGTGGAATCTGCATAGAATATATAACGTCCATATCGCTCCGTCGAGTGTGGAATCTGCATAGAGGAAGTGGGTATCCCATACGCTTACTAGTCGTCCTCCCCGCCCAATGATCTAAGCATGTTGTATCCGCAACACACCTTAGCTACTACACCACAGCGTTGTAACTCTGGCTCATAGTCTATCGTTAGAATAGTAGTCCATCCTTACTACCAAACAAGGACAAGGATGGGACCATCGTACCACGCTAGTCTATGCTCCGCCTACTAATAACTGCTAGGTCTTCTAATATGCATCACTATTAGCAGTAATACCCTATCCGTCGCACGACTTACACATACAGGTGGCCAACCACATACGCAAGTTCGTGCCCTACATGAGACTCACAACACGTGTAAGAAAATTGTCAAGGCCTGGGAGTCATACCAATAACTCCACAACTTTAGGTGGGTCTACTAGACACTAGGTCAGACATAAGTCCTAACGTCAATGCCTCCGTTGACTGCACCCGAGTCTCTCTCGGACGCGTACAATTAATAAATAAACAAGCAGCTAATAATACAGAATTTAAATAGTACAACAAAGGCAAGGTATACTTGCCTGGCAAGAGAGCTGCGTAGCACCAATAACCAGCTCCGGAAGTCGCGTAGAACCAATCCAACAGATCTTTGGGGTCAGCGTGCATAGGTACGGGAATAGGGGGTGTCTGTTGTGGTTTGTCTGGCAAGGGTGATAGGTCTATGCTGTCGACGATGACAAGGGTTATGACGATGATTGAGGTTGCTAAGGGTGATAGTTAATGGTAATAATGATTATGGTAATTAGGTGATGAGGTGAGAAGGATGCTGTAGATGGTGACTGGGTAATGATGGGGTAATGGTAATGATGAGGACGATGATGTGGACGATGGGTGTGACGAGGATGATGATGTGGACAATGGTGATGATAATGTGATGATGATGAAGAGTGTTGATGACGACGATGACGATGGTATTGGTGATGATGATGATGATTACGACGATGAAGAGATGACGAGGATGCGATGATGATGATGGTATGATGATGATGACGACGATGATTAGATAACGATGAGGTAATGATGATGATGATTACGACGATGATGAGATAACGATGATGCGATGATGATGATGGGATAATGGTGAGTTGTAGTGATGATGAAGATGATGATGATAATGATTGTGGCTGCTGGTGGTGCTACTGTTCCGGCCAGGGGAGCTGCTCCGGCGAGGATGACGAAGGACAGGGGAGGAAGGGTGGTCCAGTTGCTCGGTCGGGGAAGGAGCCAGGCCGTGATGCTGCTCCGGCCAGCCCCAGGCGAGGCGGAGGAAACGATGGGGTCTCCGGTGAGTTTAGCAGTGGGTCATGGTGGACACAGCGGCTCGGGGATGCCGGGTGAGGCATGGGGAAGAGGAGAAAGAAGAAGAGGTTGGTGGTGGTGCTGTCGGGATTTAATCGAGATGAGAGGAGCACGGCGGAGGTGAGGTGGCCAGGTCGAGATCCGCTCCGACTGGATGTCGAGGTGAAGTTACTCGGCGCTGCGGGAGTTCAGCAGCGGGTCGTGGCTCCGGTCAGGGAGGTCCGGCGAGGTTGAGTCAAGAAGGGAGGAATGAGGAGGAGTTCGACGAGGGAGAGGGGGCTCGGGTGTGGCGAGGTGCAGCGGGGTGGCTCGGTTTCGGCGTCGGTGCAGCGGCTCTCAGGCTGCGCTAGAGGGGAACTATGAGGTGTAGCGGGGTCTTCGGCGGTCGGGGTGATGCTGCTGGGTCTGCTCCGGCGGAATGGCTCGCCGGAGGGAGGTCGGGGGAGAAAAACAGGATGGATGGGGAGGTGGTAACGGTTAGGTGAAGTTAGGTTAGGGATGGGTTTTGATGAAAAAAGGAAAAATAAAGAAAAGAGGAGAAAAGTTGTTTATATACATGTGAACTTTGGGTTTGGGTTTGACCTAGGTGGGTGGGCTTGGTCAACTCTCCTTGGAGTTGGGCCTTGGGCTCACATGGGGATGTTGGGAGGGCTAGAATTTGCATTAATTAAATGCAAGGATAGGTTTAAAATAAAAGGGGCGATGTTGTGCGTTTGCACATTCCGAAAATTATGGGAAAAATTAACGTGAAGGAAAAATTGGATTTCTTCACGTATTGTCCAATGGTGGGGACACCTCAATGCATTTTTTGTATAAAAGTCCCCAACAATTAGAAAAATTGCACAAAGACAAAAATTGGATTTAATTAATTAAATTGAATGCGCACGATGTTCTGGAATTAATTATGAGTACATGGAGATAAAATTAGGTGGGACACAAGTGTCAGGGAAGTAGAGGGTATAGTGTAGAATATTAATAAAATTTAGGTTGTATAAAATGGTCAAGATTGTGTTTCCAATTTCGATTGGAACGCACAAGGATACAAAGTCATATTTTATTTAGAATTAAATAATAACGTCTGTGACAAAAGTCGTGTGACTAAAATGTAGCACAAGAAAGCATAATTATAAGTTACACAAAGGTCAGAATAGTAGGCGGTCATGTCTAGGACAAGGTTGCAAAATCTGTTGAAAGGCAACAGTTAGAGTAGTGCTCTAATTATCGAAGCAACGATAAGGTGTACGATGTGATATAAACATTGTGCAATTAAATAAAATACCGTGTTCTCTTTCTAATTGGTTAAGACTAGCCCTAGTTTCACTATCTAAGCCAAGTAGTCCTAATTTTGGGTGAGGGTGTTTACACTATTACACACAGCATTCAAGATACTCACATACTCAGATTTCCCATAATACTACTGTCACGACCCGCACCCGGAAAATCGGGCATGAGTCGTGGGTACGTCCAGCCTACGCTGCAGCATCGGCGGTAGAACGCTGTCTAGGTCAACTAACTAAATAATAATCTCACACAAAAATCGGCCATGACCTCTCCAAAAGGAGGGCAACCACATAAACAATATAAACCTGTCAAGATCTCAACTCCAAACGGAGGAGCAAATATCACAATGATAATCAAGTACTCAATCACGAATCTAAGCACGATAAGATAACACAGAGATCTAACAACTATAAAGTCTAACCAACAACAACTACTACAACAACCACAACATCAAATAATAATACAACAATATCCAAAATAATATACAAACAAGGTCTCAATCTAAAACCGGAGACAAATCCGGTGCTAAAAGCTAATAAAAACAACAACAAAGTCCCAGTGATCCCGGCTACCAACCCGGAAATCACCCCTAAACTAGAGGGTCCCTGTCTGCACCATCGACAGGCTCAGGTCCATAAAACGTCGGACACCAATCCTCCGGATACTCTGAAAAATATGTCCAGTCAGGACTGGAGCAAGTACATCTCTAACAGCAGTTCCATTTAAATGATAAAAACTATAAAACAGTTATAGCAAGTAGCAAGAAGAATGAAGCAAGTATGAAACAAAGAAATATGTATAACTGGTGCATAAAGGTAAAGATGCATGGATATCAGAGCAAGATAGTAATAACTACAAGATACAGGAAATCTAAGCTAAGATCAAGTCCGTGCACATGAACGTGTAGTGAGTCCAGCATGAAAAACATGTAGTGAGTCAAGTCCAGAAACATGTAAGTGAGACAAGTCAAGAAATGCATGAGAGTCCAGACTATAAAGAATGAACTCGGTGTCTTTGAAATACTTATTTCGACATGTAAACGGCTAGGGGTAAGTACGGCTCACCGCGCACTGGGTGCGCGGCTGCTATCATTTCAGATTAGACCAGAGGGAGTGATTCCTGATGATGCCAGATAGGAATGTTTACATGTCTACTCGAGTATTTCCCCGTCCCGACTAATACAAGTGGATCCAAGACCCGACACGCAAATCAAGATGAGTCCAGCCTGAACATGAATTATGCCTGTAGTGATGCCTGTAGGTGATGCCAGTAGTGATTCCAGAATAGAGGCCAGAAACATGAAATGTACGTGTCGCAAGTAAATAAATCCAGAAATACCAGTCAGTGTCCCGTGTTGTGCCAGAATAATCATATGATATTATACTAGAAGCTGAATCATAATAATCATCAGATAATAAAAACTATCAGAGAATGTACTCGCCTGACGTCCTGAGCAACTGGCGATCCGAACCGGTGTCGCAAGGACCTATGCGAAAAGCAAGGTTAAACAGGGTTCTAATGAGTTAAACAAATATAAAATAACTAAAAATAGGCTTCTAGGGTCGTTCTAGGTCAAACAGGTCAAACCGGTGAAATCTGGGTCAAAAAGTCAACTTTGAGCACACCCACATTCCTAATCTACTACCAATATCTTGAGTATCACACTCACACCCATGAATCTCATGCACAGACACAACAACACTCTATACACTAATATACATTATATATATATAAACACACACTCACTACTTTATAACTCTACTATGCTGAAACCAGCACACACACACACATACTGAAACCTACTGTACACTGTGTACACACCTTCTTCCTATAACCTACATTCGAGCACTCTACCTTACTGCAGTAAGGCACCTGCTGTCATGCCCCGATCTTCCACAGGAATCGACCATCCCCGCTAGACGCGAATTATCGCGCTAGCGCTCCCGCAGGACGACCGTTCCCATCAGGACGCGATGTCACGCAAGCCCAAGCTGCGCCTGCGTAAGACCAAGGTTCGAATAGGCGATAAAATGACTAAGCCACAAAGTCACACAGATAGTCTTAATGCAGCAGAATAAGAACCAAACGGGCCATTTGTAACAAGTTCACATAGTCGTCATAGAGGAAGCATTGAATAACACAAGTATGAAAGTAAAACAAGAACTTTATTGATATTGAATAGTATTACAAGCGGCGATAGACCGAGATTACAAGTCACTTAAGATCTCTCTCTCTCTCGAAACAATAAAAGCGTGTCAAGTGGCTTACAATATGGAATGATACATAGGCGATATTCCAATATTATGTCATGTATATGTGCTTCAGCTCCGGACGCAACACTCCAAGGCTCCAGAGTGAACTTCACGCCTTAGCGCGCACTAGGGAATACTCTGTATCGAACGAGGTTCTCTCGCACCCTACAAGCAACCTGGTGGATTATCAGTACATGAATGCATAGGTGGGGAGGCTTCTCGTCCGCTCAACAAATTCAATCACGTTATATTAGTTTCGTACACAATCTATTAAGTTTTTTTTCTAATCTTACCTTAGGATCAGTTCTATGGCATAAGATACAAAACATAACCCGTGTGGCAGTGCGCCGTACAATATAGGGTAGCACGACAAAACTTACCAACTTACCATTCGTCCTTCCCTGTCTAAGTTTAAACCAAGTTAACCAAGCATGAATATATATATATATATATATATATATATATATATATATATATATATATATATATATATATATATATATATATATATATGTATAATGACTCATAGGATTGTATAATGAATCACAAGTATCCCGAGTGTGTTTCTGGTTCAGGTAAACGAGTTACTCAGGCTACTCAGACTGCTCAAGTATGTCATACTCAGACCATTCAGATTACTTATTTTAATGCAATGCAATGACTCGCACGCGGATTGCCATAATCGAGCCAAACTTAATCTATAAGACAGAAGGTCAGTGGCATGCCAAAAAAGACGGTTGTAGTCTCAGGGTAAAGATGGTGTGCAAGAAAGAAACATTCGGCATTGCATCCATCTCGTCCGGTACTGATGAGACTACCATAGGGCTCCGTCCGGATCGAATCGGCCCTGGTGCCACGGCGACTGTCCGCGGAACTAGGTTGGAAAATCTACCTTGTGCATAAGTTGTCCGTGACCATGCATGTTATTATATTTTCTCAATTCTCATTACAGTTCATTCATTTACTTATACACTTTCAATCTATGCAACGGTGATGGTTGTAGATGCATGTAGTGAGCTCGCTACAAGCCATCCCGAGCCATTCTGGATTATTGACTGGGTTGGGGGTGCTCCGTGCAGCGCGGGTAACGAGTCCCGCTACACGTCACCGACATACACGTTTATAATCGCTTGCTGATGCTTTTATTCTTTTCATTCATTCATTCATTCTTGTATTTTGCGGTTCCAGGTACGGAAAATTGTCTTGGCGACCTTATGGTCCCGAAGCCTTTTCATGTTCCCATTACTTGGCTCAGATACGACTATTTTGATAGTCTTACTGCCTCAAGTGAGTGAACCATATAATGTGAAGTGCATTGAATCGTAGTATGATCTATGTAGCGAGCATTGAAAATATGTGAAACTGTATACTACGAAGAACATGTAATCAGTCTACTTGGTCAGATCTATAATGATAGCGCGAGCATTGAAATTGTTCAGGGACATGAGGTGTGTCACATAAAAAAATCTAGTGCTAGCAAGTTCCTTTCTTTTTCATGTTCTATACCAAGTAGATAAGTTGTGATTATTCCCTTAGCTAGGTGCGTTGACTTCCTTTTATTAGCATGTAGAGGTTATCGCCTAGCGATCTAGTATGTATATTTCAAGTTCTTAGGTGTGCAGGCTAAGCAAATGCAGGTTCATCGTAGCCACCCATCTTAGCGATGATTCGTCTCGGCCGAACGATACTCCGAGCGTGCCTTTAGAATTAATAATTCATACTTGGCCCTTCTAACAAATTAATAATTAAAAAATTCTAAAAAAATTATAACTATCCGTTTACGTGTTTCTCTTACGTAGAAACATCTTAAAATTATTATAATTACGTAAACATATATTCAAATGTATATAAAGATATATATAACAAATCCAAATAAAAATATTAATATTCAAAATATATTTAAACTATTTTTTTATATCTAAACATATATCCACAGTTTTACAAACATACATATTTATAACAAACTTTAATTTAAATATATTCAAATCAAATTTAAACTATTTTAATATAATTTAAATTGTATTAATACTTTCTAATTACAATGAATATAAATCTAATATATATATATATATAACAAATTTTAATTTACAAATATTTAAACTATTTTCAACAATATAAAAAAAAAATACGTGCAACACACGTGCATATACTATTATATATAAAATTGTTAGTAATATAAACACCGAAATAGAGAAAACAAAAATCATATATATATATATATATATAATATATATATATATATATATATATATATATATATATATATATATATACCGAAATAAAGAAATTGTTAGTAATGCTTTGCTTGTTAGTAATAAACTTTTATTTAAGCAGCCAAGTTAGGGGGATAATTAAAGTTAGGAGGGTAATAAAATTTTTAAGGGACTTACGTCATTCTTTAGGGCGTAAGTTTAACTTACACCCTATTTTTGGACGATCTTATGTTATTTGTATAGTTTTTTCGAACTTTATATTTTTTACATAATAAACTTAAAATGTAATACTGTGACTGCAATTTTCCGTAGTAATAAAATTATTTTCTTCGAAAATAATAATAATAATTTGATTTAATGTCATTATTGTGCTCGTGTATTACTCCTCCCTAAAAAAACGTAGAAATGGGGGATATTTGGAGCCCTTGACAGTGTACGCATAAATAGCCATGTTTAAATTTTGTAGGGTGAGGGTGGTTGCTCAGATACAGTAGCCCCTTGGTAGGACAAGCGACATATGAGGAGAAGCAAGAAAGAAATTTTCTCCTCACCACTTAGATTAGAATCGAAGCGATAGTAATGGGGAAGACAGTAGTGGTAAGGAGAGCTTAAGCTAAGCTAACC
Source organism: Iris macrosiphon (assembly GCA_036927795.1). Lineage (NCBI taxonomy): Eukaryota > Viridiplantae > Streptophyta > Magnoliopsida > Asparagales > Iridaceae > Iris > Iris macrosiphon. The sequence continues at coordinate 30,262,374 of JAYESA010000014.1, read as the reverse complement.
CCTCCAATCCAAAGCACGCGTTGACTCGGCGACAGCACATCTCTCTCTCTCCCTCCCTCTCCAACACCTCAACTAAAAACAAGGCTCGATAAAATTGCTCACACTATATAGCTCAAGCTTAGTCTTGCACCATATAAACTTACTTGACCAACTGCATTAACCACCATCCTCTACAAAAACACCCAACCCACCTCTCCCTCCCTCCCTCCCTCCCTCTTTCTCTATAATGGCTATGGTGATGGACCAACAGCAACAGCCTCAGGCCTACAAGCATTACTGCAGGGTGTGCAAGAAGGGGTTCGGCTGCGGCCGCGCTCTCGGCGGCCACATGCGAGCCCACGGCATCAACGACGAGCCCGCGGGAGGCCCCGTTGACGATGACAGCACCTCCGGCTGCAGCGAGCCACCAAACAACAAGCGCATGTACGCGCTCCGCGCAAACCCGGCCCGCTTCAAGAGCTGCCGCAGCTGCGAGAACTGCGGCAAGGAGTTCGTGTCGTGGAAGTCGTTTCTCGAGCACGGGAAATGCAGCTCCGACGACGAGGAGGATATCGACGCCGACGCTTATTTTTACGGCTCGTTCGATTCGTCGCCTAGTCGCATAGATGCCGCCGCCGACGACGACGGATCGATCGGCCGCGGTGGCTGGTCGAAGGGAAAGCGGTCTCGCCGCTCTAAGACGTCGGCAGCGCCGGTTGCAATCTGCCCATCGAGCGAGGAGGAGGACCTGGCGAAATGCCTCGTAATGTTGTCTTCCGCCGCACGCGTCGTCGATGACCCCGAGCCCGAGGAGTCGTGCGCGTCGGCCAGCAAGGAGTCCAAGGGGCCCGCAGCGGCAACCGCAGCCGCAGCGCCCGCTGTACTGCCGAAAGGGATGTTCGAGTGCAAGGCATGCAAGAAGGTCTTCAGCTCCCACCAGGCTCTCGGCGGCCACCGGGCCAGCCACAAGAAGGTCAAGGGATGCTTCGCGGCGAAACTCGACGACGACATCCCCGAAGCGCCGCCGGCCCAGGAAGCGATGGCAATGGCGATCGTCCCTTTGGATACCACTCCCATCGCGGTCGCGCCTCTCAGGAAGAAGCCCAGGGTGCACGAGTGTTCGATATGCCAGCGGCAATTCTCGTCGGGACAGGCGCTGGGCGGGCACAAGCGGTGCCACTGGATCACGTCGAGCTCTCCCGATCCCACTCCGGTCGCGAAGCTACAAAAATTGCAACAAGAGCTGACGCTGAGGCCAATGTCCGATCCTTCGGAGCCGATCGATCTCAACATGCCAGCTGCGCCAGTCGACGTTGGGAGTCCGTTGCGGCTCGACTTGCCGGCAGCGATATGTCTACGACCATGGGCGTATCAAGATCATAAGAACAAGGCTACTACGAGCAGTAACAATATTATTAATAATTACAACAACAATGAGGGAGGATGCAGTATGAATGTGGATGATGAAGTTGACAGTAAGGTGAAGCTAGCCAAGCTAAGCGAGCTCAAGGAAATGAATGCAGGTGGTGAGGCCTCTCCATGGCTGCAGGTGGGGATTGGTTCGTCAGGAAATGAGGGGAGTGAGAAAGGAGAGTCCTAATGCCTTTCCACTATATTCCAAAATTGTATGTCGTTGTAATGATTTACATACCCAAGCACTTGGGAATCATTTTTTTGTATCAATTCTTTTATGGGTTTTCATTCCAATTTTATTGTTGAAACCTTGTAATTGTCAAAGTAATAGAGATAAATCTCAGGCAGCAGCTTCTGAATTAATAGAGATGAAATTTATTTTACAAACAGGACCCACCGGTCGTGATAAACTTAGCAATTGTTGCTAGAATAATATTATTTCTCTCTCCAATGCGTCAGATATCACAGTTCATGAATAATTTTATTTATATATTTAATTTGTTTCTTCATATTATTTTTTCTTATATGGTAACTAACGTTATGGTTAGTATAGCTGATAATATGATAAAATTTAAAATTAAAATTATTATCATTAATATTAAAATTAAAATTAAAATTAAAATAAAAACTAAAATTAATATTAATATTAATATTTTTTTTGGATAATTAATTGTTTGGCTTAAAATTTGTCATACAATTGTCATGTTAGATGCTACATAATATTATTTAATATGTCACGTCAACTAACACATAAGAAAGAATTGTTTTGAGGGACAATTTAGAGTTATGAAAAATATTACTCATTAATGTAGCAGCTAACATAACAAATTTTAAATTAATATTAAAATTAAAATAAATATTAATATTAACACTAATATTACAATTAATATTAATATTAACATTAAAAATTGGATAATTAAAATTTTTGATTAAAATTTATCATATCAGCTGCTATATTAAATGTCACATAATACTATTTAATATGTCATGTCAGCTGTCATATAATAAAAAATAACTTGAAGAAATAGAATAGCGCATTATAGTTCACCTAATTTTGCTAGATAAGTTGGTTAGTGGGTAGAATAGCGCATTATACTTCACCTAATTTTGCTAGATAAGTTGGTTAGTTCTGAAACTAAAGCAGCAAATCATACCTTATTTTATTTTCTTGTTTACGTTTTCTTATTACTGGTCCATATAAAATTAAACAAATATTACAATATATTACAAATATTAATGGTCTCTTCTCAAATGTATTTTTATGTGGGCCAGCAGCAATTGCGCGGTACCATTTCTCTTACCAGGTTTTTTTGTTGGACAAATTCTATAGGCATTTTATAGTTTTTTTTAGGACAGTTTATTATTTCAGAACAATTCAGATTTTTGTATCTTTTAATTAGGCAGTCTAAAATTTACTAAGGACAGTCTAATCCTCATAAATCTTTCCAAAATCCTTCATTCTAAATTTCTACTCTCTCTTTCTTCAAATTTTCAAACCTCCAAATCTTAATCCTAATCCTAACCCTAACCTGCCGGAGGAGGAGAAGACGACGGCGGCGGCAGGAGGCGGCGGGAGGAGGAGGAGGAGGAGGAGGAGGGGGCCTCCGCTGCCTCCGCCTCGTACAACCCCTGCGAGCGGATGCCTCTGCCGCCCGCAGCTCCGGTGCGCGTGCGCCTCCGCCGCACGTCGCTCTCGCACGCGCGTGCGCCTCGCATCGCTCCCACGCGCTCGCCGCCCCCACCTCCCTTTCCGACCCTGCTCGCCGCCGCCCCCACTACTGCTGCTGTTGCTTCTTCTTCTTCTTCTTCTTCTTCTTCTTCTTCTTCTATGCCTCCTTTTTATGACTGTAAAAAAAATTGGCAGTCCTTCCAATATGAAGGACTATCAATTTTTTTTTTACAGTCATAATTATTTATGACTGTCACAAGGTTGACAGTCCTTCCAATTGGAAGGACTATCAACATTTTTGATTTGGAAGGACTGTCAACATTTTGACAGTCCTAAATAATTAGGACTGTTGACAGTTCTCCAAATTGGAAGGACTGTCAACATTGCGACAGTCCTGAAAAAAAAAATTGGACTGAAATATAGAAGTCATTGATTTTTTTATGAGAAGTTGGACTGCCCTCAAGTAAAAAAAACTAGTGAGAAACTTGTAAAAAAATTAAAATAAAATTAGGTTCTCCTAAACAAACTATGAATTGTCTATATAATTTGCCTTTTGTTGTATTGTTACTAGTTATCTTCCTTTTAATTCAGTAATATTTATATGATTATATATATTCGATTCAAATTAGATGTGCTTAGATTGATCTTGATTTATACTTGAGATAAATAAATTTGTAGGTATTTTATAAGCTAATAGTTGGTATTATTCAGTAGTATTGTTTACCACTACTTCAGTCTACTTATTGATCAAACCTTTTTTCCTCTTGACACTAGGTGCTCTTTGTTGGACTGAAGATCACAGATACCACATCGTTTAGTCCACAAGAATTTACATCTTTCCTTGTTATAACATTAATCGTTGTTAGGTGGTACCACCTTTATTCAGTCTAAAAGTTGGAAGGGACTTCAGACCAAGAATTAAGATCTTTTACTGTAGTGAGAATCATGGCCAGGAGTTGCTTAGCTATGCAAATTCTAGCATTAGGAGGGACCATTATGGAGGGAGATACCGTTTATATATATATATATATATATATATATATATATATATATATATATATATAGAGAGAGAGAGAGAGAGAGAGAGAATAAAGGAGGTGAGATGTCACCTTACTCTAAAAACAAAGGTAGCGGTGACGTGGCACAATCTCAACCACACAAACGAGGGGAGGAGGTTAAGTGCAAATTGCCAATTATGAAATGTGTGGTTAGGATTGTGCCACGTCATCGTCATCCTTGTTTTTAGAGTGAGGTGTCATCTCACTTCCCTTATTCTCTCTCTCTCTCTCTCTCTCTATATATATATATATATATATATATATGTCACGTTCCAGTTCCAAAATATCGAGGGAGTAGCCACATGGCAATGGCCAACAGTACATTCCAATGGACAAATCCAATTTAATGTAAAACAAATATAATGGTCTACGATACATGTCACATTCTAATTCTAACCTCATCCACAGAAGGTAATCACAGTTCGAATGTCAGAATAATCGAAATAAAATATAATCCAACAACAAGTCTAAATAAAAGTGCTTCGGGAACAACCCGATAATAAGTTTAATACAATAATCAAAGAGACAGGAAATAAAGTAACTAGAAACATAAATAACTGAATATATAAAGCAAATACTCAGGAGAAATTCTCTGGCACCACCTCGTCCTCTGGTGCTGCTCCAGTGTCTGCTCTTGTCTCGTACACCTCGGGATAGATCTCCTCTGCTAAACCTAGAGACATAATCCGGATACAGGTCCTCAGGGGATATAGCAAGGTACAAGAATAACTCAAGCCAAATAAATGCAGTATATAAAAATAAATATCCACATGACAAACTATGTAACCAGCTATGTGATATGCAAATGAGAGCATTAATCATACTCAGGCTGAAACTACTATAGGCTCTGGGAAATCCATAGCAGCATTTATTATCTCGAAGGGCCAGTACGTATGCTAAAGCTCTGGTCATAGTCTAAGGCACTCCCAGAATATATATATATATATATATATATATATATATATATATATATATATATGTCACGCCCCAGTCCCAAAATATCGAGGGACTAGACACGTGGCAATGGCCAGCAGCATGCACCGTTGGACAAACCCAATTTAATGGATTCATCGGGCATACTTAAGCTGTATTACATCAGTCAGGGTTTTACTATTCTCATCCACAGAATAAAGATAACAACATCAGCAAAAATAAACCACAACATCCAGTTACAAGTATTGAAAGAAAATCGGGAAACCACCCGATAATAAGTCTGTTTACACAAGTTCAATTAACAGGAAAATAAAGAGTTTAATGAAACAGGAAATAAGTCTAATTGCCATAAGACTGATCATGGCACAGCAATTGTTCAGGAGAAGTCCTCAGCGATCACCTCGTCGTCAGGTTCAGGTACTGCTCCGAGTAGTGCCCCTGTTCCGTACACTTCAGGGTAGATCTCGTCTGCTATAACTGGAGAACAAAACCAGGTCCTCAGAGGGACGTAACAAGGTACAGAAGAATACGAGCCTTAATACAGTGAAAGAACATGCAAGTCAAACAAGATGTTAAACTCAAGAGTAGCATCAGAAATTAATAAGTCTAAGACAGTGGCATGCCGATGTTGCTATCAAACAAATCTGGGTAAATAATTAAACTAGCTAAGTGATCATGCAAGTTGAGAGTTATTAATCATACTTCAGGCTGAGACTACTACAGGATCAGTGACAAGATACCATAGCAGTGTTTTTCTCGAAGGGCCAGTACAGGTGCCAAAGCTCTGTGTCAGAGACTAGGACACTTCCAGATAACCATATATATATAATATAATCAGCCTTGATATGGTAATACTCTCCCCACCCAATGAAATCTCACGTCACAGTTCTCAATGTTCATGTTACGCAAGATTAAAACTAATGCAATCAGTCTTTTATTAAGATCTAAGAAATAAAGCTCAAGTTATGAAATCTATATCCTATACAGATCCTTCTTGAGTAATCAGGAAGATTATGTATCATGCTTTGTGTCAGGTATCCTGGGTTTAATTTACTTGATAGGGCAAGTTCAACAGTCATAGAAATTAAAACAAAGAATTAAACTGAATCAATAACTGTATTTTATGGCAAGGTACACTTGCCTGGGTTTCCTGTTTCAATTGTAGCTCGAGCTTCAGCTGGATTTCCAAGCAGTACTCCGGTTGCTGAAACAAACATCACCAACAGATCCAAAAAATATTAATCAGCTAGGATCGCCTGTCCTTGAGTCCTATTTGGAGACAAGGGCAAAAACGTTATTTCCGGGGCAAGGCGGGGTCCAAATGTGGGCCGCTTTGTACCGAAAAATGCGTCAGGGTCAAAAGTCTCAAAAATAGTCCAACTTAGTGTCAACAGGTCAGAAACGATGATACGAACCCAACGGAACTTCCATATTTGGATTCCGATGAGCCGTTCTCAAAATCACCCGTCAGGTGGAGCTTGTGGGGCCCACGATACGCGATTTTCCAACGTTCTCAGAATCGAACCAAACTTGACCCACAGGACCAGCGTATTGCTACGAGTCCGATGGCGCAAGTTTCGTCTCGATCCGACGTGTGTACACTAAGTTACAGCAAGAATCAGAATGGACGGATACGGGGCGATGTCTGCGGATACGCACTGATTTCGGTGTGCACGCACATCCAAATCAGCTTTTGCAAAATCCCGCACGTCCGTATCAACGACGCACACGTATCGGTGAAGACCGCACGTGACCAAGTCGTCCCGTTTGACGGAACGTACTCAGTTCCGGGGTAAAACAGGGTCTGGTTTTCCTGTTTTTGGAACGCGGTGTGCGATCACCACAGGACGCGATGCCCCGAGCGGTTTGCACGGGCACCGAAAGGGTCACGCAGGGTTCGCAATACAATTCACGGAATCAAAATCCGAGCTACGAGCAAAAAGTTACGGATTCCTGAACTTGGTCTGAAAAACCAAGTTTCCTCGTGTCAGACTCGTGTCCGACACGCGTCACAGAAATTCGGTTTAGGGTTTACTGTGTCTGAGGCTACTGTGTCGGTGTCCTGCTGTGTTCGTGTCTGAACTCACCGGAGTTGGCAGGGCAGCGGAGGCGGCCGGGCTGCTCGCGGAGGCGGGACGGCCGGAGGCGTCGTCGGACAACCGGAGGCGGCTCGGGGTCGTGTGTTGGCGAGGGAGGAAGGAGGAAGGAAGGGGATCGGGTTCGGGCGGCGGCACGGCGGGGTCTGGGCGGCGCTGAAGGAGAGGAGGTGAGGCAGCGTCGGCGAGGGGCGGAGAGAGGCAGCGTCGGCGAGGGGCGGCGTCGGGATATTTTTGGCCGGAGGGGGCGGGGCTTCTAGGGTTTTATAGGGCGGAGCGGAAGGCGGTGCGACGACCGGTGAGGGGAGCTGGAGCGGAGGAGTCGTCCGGTGGAGGAAGAGGAAGAGGTAAAGGTGCGGGGAAGCCAACGGGCGGCGGGCGGCGGCCGTTTCCGGCGGCGGAAGCTGAGAAGTCGGGTGGTTTGGGGGAGAAGAGGGCTATCGGGTCTCGGGTCTCGGGTTGGCGGGCGGGTTTGCGGGTTGGCTGACCCGGCCCGACCCGCTAAGCGGTTCGGCCGGTCCGGTTCAGCTGGACCAGGTTCAGGCCGGTTCAGGCCGGTTTGAACCCGGTTCAGCCCGGTTTATTTTAATTTAATTTTAAAAAATAGTTTTCGGGCTTTTAAAAATATTTTCGGGGTCCAATAAATTCCCGGAAAATTACCCTATGTCTGGTTTTCTATTTTACACCATAAAATATTATTTTTATAATATTTTAATATTAATTATTAACATTTAAAAATCCTTTAATAATTAAAGAACATGAATTTAATTCCAGAAAAATCCAAGAAAATTCCAGAAAATTCAGAAAAATCCAATTTAAAATTCTTTGAAAATCAGGGAGATTACAATATACCCCCCTTAAGAGGATTGCGTTCTCGCAATCAAAGAATAACAGGTCAACAGAGATGACACGGTTACAAATTTTATTTGAATCACAATAAAGAAAATCAAGGTTCAGGGCTTGAACACATAGGAAAAATCATTTCCCTAAGTAGAATTTATGCAATTTCCCAAATGTGGGAAATCTAGAAAATTATTGTTTTTTTAAAACCAGGTTATCTTTTCAAAACTTATCAGGTTAACAAAAACAGTCTAGGTTATTATCAAGTTCAAAACTAGATTAACACTAGGTTATTATCAATTATTAACAGGTTAAAGTTATCAGGTTAAGGTTATCAGGTCAAGTCTGGGGTTGCGAACCAGCAGGCACGAACTACAGAAATGCTAGAAACGAAACAACTATAAAGACTTACTCGCATTAGCAACTCCATGGTTCTGCGCGTCTCCCACAGTCATCGTAAAAACTTGGCCGCGTCCTTGAGGTGGTGCTCGCTGATGTTGCTGGGCTTGCTGGTAGGGTGCTGCTTGATGTGCCAAGGGTAGCCTTGGTTGATGTCCTGGTGCTGGTAGAGCTTGTTGGTTTGCCCTTGGTGCTTCCCTACGATCAGGGCAGTCCTTCACTGCATGCTGTCTGGATCCGCAACCTAAGCACAGTCCGTGCTTACGTCTACACTCTTTCTCAACATGGCCTATCTTGCCACAGTAATAACAAGTAGGAAGAGTCAGGGTTTTGGATGTAGATCCCTGTGGTGCTTGATGCAGATGAGGTTTCTTGGCAACTTCTCCATTGTTTGCTCTGGCTGGTACTGAGGTGGAAGACCTCTTCAGACTGGTTTCTCTCCTGGTGATGCGCTCCATGCGTCTAGCTGCAGCAAGGACGTCCGTGTACGAAGTTGGTGCGACAGATCCAATCAGTTTCTGTAGTTCGATGTTGAGTCCGTCGAAAAACTTCTCGGCCTTCTCTACTTCTGTCGGGATCAAGGTAGGAGCGAAGCGACTCAGACGAATGAACTCGGCGTTGTACTCCTCCACCGTCATAGCTTCCTGAGTGAGACGATTGAATTTGTCCCTCAGTTCTGATCGAGCGATAGCCGGTATATACATCTCCTGGAAGAGTCTGGAGAACTCTTCCCAAGTAACTCGGTCTGGTCCGAGTCGGGTCTCCTCGGACAGCCACCAGTGATGAGCATTGTCCGTCAATTGCATTCTGACGGCAGTCATCCAGCGTTCCTGGGGAAGCTCAGCTGCTTCTAATTGATGTCGTATATTGGTGAGCCATTCATGCACTTCTGTTGGTCCCTCCTTGCCAGAGAAAGTATGGGGCTTCAGTTGGCGAAAATCAGTGATAGAGCCCGTCGGTTGCCGTCTAGCTGGTAGGTTGGCCTGCTCCAGTGCATTTACTAGACTGTTCCTCAAGTACTCAGCCTCGCGACGTTGGGCCTCAGTTTGGATCTGTTGCTGAGCTTGCATCATTGCGTAGAATATCTGGAACATCTGCTGTCCGTCCATTGCTTGGCCTGGTGGAAAGACAGGCATCTGTGGAGTGAACTGGGGCGGAGGTGGAATATCATCACGCCGGAATCGGGAAGCCTGTGGATCTGCTTGGCTGCTTCGGTGAGTAGAGGGATCTCCACTCAATAACGTCACTTCATCTTCTCCGTAAGTGACTTCAGCACCTACTGGTGTTCTGGCTGGAGTTTCGTCATTTTCTCGTGGATCCATTACTCTGCATCAACAATAATCTATAAGAGGCGCACAGGAATCAAGGCAAGATGCAAGTCAAAATTAGTTCGAATACGATACAGATATCAAAAATGATTCAAGCAAGTGGATGAGATCCTAAAAACTGATCCTATTCTTATTGCAGGCCTGTTCGATCCCTAAGTTGAAACCGAACATTTAGTCGTTGACCTGCATAGGCCACCACAAAAACCATGTCACGCCCCAGTCCCAAAATATCGAGGGACTAGACACGTGGCAATGGCCAGCAGCATGCACCGTTGGACAAACCCAATTTAATGGATTCATCGGGCATACTTAAGCTGTATTACATCAGTCAGGGTTTTACTATTCTCATCTACAGAATAAAGATAACAACATCAGCAAAAATAAACCACAACATCCAGTTACAAGTATTGAAAGAAAATCGGAAAACCACCCGATAATAAGTCTGTTTACACAAGTTCAATTAACAAGAAAATAAAAAGTTTAATGAAACAGGAAATAAGTCTAATTGCCATAAGACTGATCATGGCGCAGCAATTGTTCAGGAGAAGTCCTCAGCGATCACCTCGTCGTCAGGTTCAGGTACTGCTCCGAGTAGTGCCCTTGTTCCGTACACTTCAGGGTAGATCTCGTCTGCTATAACTGGAGAACAAAACCAGGTCCTCAGAGGGACGTAACAAGGTACAGAAGAATATGAGCCTTAATACAGTAAAAGAACATGCAAGTCAACCAAGATGTTAAACTCAAGAGTAGCATCAGAAATTAATAAGTCTAAGACAGTGGCATGCCGATGTTGCTATCAAACAAATCTGGGTAAATAATTAAACTAGCTAAGTGATCATGCAAGTTGAGAGTTATTAATCATACTTCAGGCTGAGACTACTACAGGATCAGTGACAAGATATCATAGCAGTGTTTTTCTCGAAGGGCCAGTACAGGTGCCAAAGCTCTGTGTCAGAGACTAGGACACTTCCAGATAACCATATATATATAATATAATCAGCCTTGATATGGTAATACTCTCCCCACCCAATGAAATCTCACGTCACAGTTCTCAATGTTCATGTTACGCAAGATTAAAACTAATGCAATCAGTCTTTTATTAAGATCTAAGAAATAAAGCTCAAGTTATGAAATCTATATCCTATACAGACCCTTCTTGAGTAATCAGGAAGATTATGTATCATGCTTTGTGTCAGGTATCCTGGGTTTAATTTACTTGATAGGGCAAGTTCAACAGTCATAGAAATTAAAACAAAGAATTAAACTGAAACAATAACTGTATTTTATGGCAAGGTACACTTGCCTGGGTTTCCTGTTTCAATTGTAGCTCGAGCTTCAGCTGGATTTCCAAGCAGTACTCCGGTTGCTGAAACAAACATCATCAACAGATCCAGAAAATATTAATCAGCTAGGATCGCCTATCCTTGAGTCCTATTTGGAGACAAGGGCAAAAACGTCATTTCCGGGGCAAGGCGGGGTCCAAATGTGGGCCGCTTTGTACCGAAAAATACGTCAGGGTCAAAGGTCTCAAAAATAGTCCAACTTAGTGTCAACAAGTCAGGAACGATGATACGAACCCAACGGAACTTCCAGATTTGGATTCCGATGAGCCGTTCTCAAAATCACCCGTCAAGTGGAGCCTGTGGGGCCCACGACACGCGATTTTCCAACGTTCTCAGAATCGAACCAAACTTGACCCACAGGACCAGCGTATTGCTACGAGTCCGATGGCACAAGTTTTGTCTCGATCCGACGTATGTACACTAAGTTACAGCAAGAATCAGAATGGACGGATACGGGGCGATGTCCGCGGATACGCACTGATTCCGGTGTGCACGCACATCCGAATTAGCTTCTGCGAAATCTCGCACGTCCGTATCAACGACGCACACGTATCGGTGAAGACCGCACGTGACCAAGTCGTCCCGTTTGGCGGGGCGTACTCAGTTCCGGGGTGAAATAGGGTCTGGTTTTCCTGTTTTTGGATCGCGGTGTGCGATCACCACATGACGCGATGCCCCGAGCGGTTTGCACGGACACCGAAAGGGTCACGCAGGGTTCGCAATACAATTCACGGAATCGAAATCCGAGCTACGAGCAAAAAGTTACGGATTCCTGAACTTGGTCTGAAAAACCAAGTTTCCTCGTGTCAGACTCGTGTCCGACACGCGTCACAAAAATTCGGTTTAGGGTTTACTGTGTCTGAGGCTACTGTGTCGGTGTCCTGCTGTGTCCGTGTCTGAACTCACCGGAGTTGGCAGGGCAGCGGAGGCGGCCGGGCTGCTCGCGGAGGCGGGACGGCCGGAGGCGTCGTCGGACAACCGGAGGCGGCTCGGGGTCGTGTGTTGGCGAGGGAGGAAGGAGGAAGGAAGGGGATCGGGTTTGGGCGGCGGCACGGCGGGGTCTGGGCGGCGCTGAAGGAGAGGAGTTGAGGCAGCGTCGGCGAGGGGCGGAGGGAGGCAGCGTCGGCGAGGGGCGGCGTCGGGATATTTTTGGCCGGAGGGGGCGGGGCTTCTAGGGTTTTATAGGGCGGAGCGGAAGGCGGTGCGACGACCGGTGAGGGGAGCTGGAGCGGAGGAGTCGTCCGGTGGAGGGAGAGGAAGAGGTAAAGGTGCGGGGAAGCCAACGGGCGGCGGCCGTTTCCGGCGGCGGAAGCTAAGAAGTCGGGTGGTTTGGGGGAGAAGAGGGCTATCGGGTCTCGGGTTGGCGGGCGGGTTTGCGGGTTGGCTGACCCGGCCCGACCCGCTAAGCGGTTCGGCCGGTCCGGTTCAGCTGGACCGGGTTCAGGCCGGTTCAGGCCGGTTTGAACCCGGTTCAGCCCGGTTTATTTTAATTTAATTTTAAAAAATAGTTTTCGGGCTTTTAAAAATATTTTCGGGGTCCAATAAATTCTCGGAAAATTACCCTATGTCTGGTTTTCTATTTTACACCATAAAATATTATTTTTATAATATTTTAATATTAATTATTAACATTTAAAAATCTTTTAATAATTAAAGAACATCAATTTAATTCCAGAAAAATCCAAGAAAATTCCAGAAAATTCAGAAAAATCTAATTTAAAATTCTTTGAAAATCAGGGGGATTACAATATATATATATATATATATATATATATATATATATATATATATATAGAGAGAGAGAGAGAGAGAGAGAGAGAGAGAGAGAGAATAAGGGAGGTGAGATGGCACCTCACTCTCAAATGAGGGTGGCGGTGAAGTGGCACCATCCCAGCCCTCCATCTTACAAATGACACTTAAGTGATATATTTGCACTTAAGTCCCCTAATTACTCTCTCAATATTTGCACTTAAGTCCCCTAATTACCCTCTCAACCATACCTCACAACACTTGATTATTCCTTCCTTTCCCCACCCCTCGGCTTCCCCCACCCCGACCGTGCCCTAGGGTTCCGACAGAGCCCCTCCCCCATCCCGCTCCATCCAGAGTCGCCTCCCCACCCCTCGGCTTCCAGAGCCCGAAGCCCCTCCCGCGGGTTCCAGAGCCCCCTCCCCCACCCCGCTCCATCCAGTGCCCTAGGGTTCCGACCGAGCCCGAAGCTCCTCCGCGGGTTCCAGAGCCCCCTCCCCCACCCCGCTCCATCCAGAGCCCCCTCCCCCACCCCTCGGATTCCACCCAGAGCCCGAAGCTCCTCCGCGGGCTCCACGACCGGATGGACTCCAACGTCACCGCCATCCTCCTTTGAGAGGCCCACGTCGTGAAGGCCCGGCTAGCCGCTCTCGACGCCTCCAATGCCGCCAACCGGACGAGGTTCGGCGAGAACACGCCGGTCGACCGTGCCCGGGCGTCAGTCACTAACGGGCTGAGGTCCAAGCTGTGCGACACGATGATCGGGCTGAACGCGCTGCGGGAGCGGATACTGGAGGAGCACAAGGCGGGCCTGAAGCGGAGATACTTCGAGGAGAATGTGGCGAAGGCGAAGGAGTTCATTAGCTATGGCACTGGCCGGTTCAGGCAAGCCGTGGCATTGAAGAGGAGGAGGAGGAGGAGGAAGTGGACCAGGAACTGGCTGGTGTTTCTGGTGCTGGCTGTGGTTTTTCTTTGCTTGATTCTTGGTTTTTCTGACTGAAGACTTGTGGGGACGTATTTGTCAATATGTTGATATAGTATTGCTGTTGAACCATTCTTTTCCCAGACATTCTATTTTTGGTTTTTGTTTTTTTCAAGATCAGGGTTGTAGTAACTCAATTTCTTCTTTTGGCACAGTCGAAATCATAAATAGTAGAGCATAGTCGCTTGGAAAAACCAACCAACACAATTTACCATAGTCTACACATTCCTACAGGAAAATGCATCCCTCAATTGGAGTCCATACTACCTAAATGACCCCTAACTCCAAAATTTACCTTAAAGTTGGGTAATCTCCAAAGTAGACCCTTGGAGATGCTCTAAAGTGAATGCAAGGTGAACGATCCAAATTTCTTAGAGCAAATCCAGTGCTATACCATTCAGTGTTAGTTCAAACTATAGATTTTTTTGATTCAATTAGCAATAACTGATGTTCCTCTACAACATCAGTAAAATATAAAATGATGACAACTTGACAACCAAGTAAAAGTTCACAGATTGTGAAGATAAACCAGGTAGTGCATACAAAAAACTGGTGTTAGACATGCTTCTCCAAATTCAGTCCAAAGATGAAACATTAAAGTTCAATCACCAAAATACAATAGTAGACCAAATGCAATTGCCATAAGATTGACAAACTCACTATCATTTCAATATTACTACACAATGCTAAGTTATACACATCAGCTGATATATACTATACAAACACAACTTTTGAAACCAGCTGCTATATATTATACACTATCATTTCATCTTCTTTGCACTCGATTGTTCCAGCTGGCACCAGGGTTCATGACATGAGCAAGACTAGTTTGGTTCTGTTGTAGGCTTCCCTTATAAACGTCTAACATCAATTGCAGACTCGAAAGCAAATAAAAAAGACATGATATCTCCAGCAAGGATGGTTATACAAGAAATTTTTACATTAATAACAAATTCAAAGTACAGATCAAAGTCTTCGATAAAACCACAGACAAATTACAAAGAAAAAATTCTTACAAAAGTCTTCAACTTCAATATATTTCTGTACAAATCAAAGTTGCTTGAAAAATGAAAATCAAATTACAATACTAAGTTTGCAAATCTTTGACTTCAATATCCCTATTCCACACTGATCTTTCACTAAAAGAACTGGCAGTCTGTCAAAAAAAATGATCAAATGCCTTTTTCAAAAGCAAAATTAGAACTGTTGGGCTCAGAGTATCAAATGTCTGAAAAGAGAAACAAATGTTACCTGAAAAGAGAGAAACAAATGACAGTATCAATTTTGTTTCGGATTCCCCCTCTATTCTCTAGATATGTTACAGCTGTAGTAGGTTGCTGAGAGTATTTGCTGACTTTTCTTTCTTAATGAACCAAGGCAGCATCATAAAACAGGTACATAAATTAGAAGCTCAACTTCTCAAGCATAAATCAAAGCAATACCCTGGCTACCACACAAATCAGTTTCTCAAGTACAAAATTTTACTTCAGTATACAAAATAAAAGAGATTGAGTACATAGTTAATGTCTGGCAAACACAAACACCATCCCAGCAAAAATAGCCTGGTCACTAATCTCACTCCCATATCATCCCCAATTTGGAAATATTTAATAAAGAAAAGGGCAAAAATATGATACTATTAGTTTCTCCTTTCAGAACATTCAAAACTTCCTTTTGTAACTACAGTCTCACTTCATAGCTCCTTCCATGTTCTCTCGTCTCTAAACAATTCCTGCCCGCAGAAGTTCCTGACAAATTCAAAGATATTGAGATCGTGAGTGTTGAGTTATTTCACTAGAAACTATGATATACTGAGAGGCATCTCGATACTACAAACTATGATATAAATCACTAGAACCCAATATACGCTAGCGTCATTACTGGAACATAATACAAAAAGCAGGAATTACCAAATGACTAGTACAGAGGACATACTGAGAGGTATCTCGATGACTAAAATTCATTTGTCTACCAAATGAGTTTAAATAATTGAACAAGTGTTAAAGTCTTACCGACAGTATTTTTTTACCAGCTAGCCAACGCTTGCAGCAGGCTTACTTATGCTTGAGTCATGATCTTGTTGCCAGCTGCAGGAAAGAAAATATCATGTCATGCTAGGCCAAGGTTTCTATCAACAGACTACAAATACTGAATATGAAATAAATAAATAAATCGAAGTGAATGGTTGTAAATATGCTTCAAATCGTTCTCTCATTTTCAGCAGGTTTCTATCAACAGTTCTAATTTTGCTTTTGAAAAAGGCATTTGATCATTTTTTTTGACAGACTGCCAGTTCTTTCAGTGAAAGATCAGTGTGGAATGGGGATATTGAAGTCAAAGATTTGCAAACTTAGTATTGTAATTTGATTTTCATTTTTCAAGCTACTTTGATTTGTACAGAAATATATTGAAGTTGAAGACTTTTGTAAGAATTTTTTCTTTGTAATTTGTCTGTGGTTTTATCGAAGACTTTGATCTGTACTTTGAATTTGTTATTAATGTAAAAATTTCTTGTATAACCATCCTTGCTGGAGATATCATGTCTTTTTTATTTGCTTTCGAGTCTGCAATTGATGTTAGACGTTTATAAGGGAAGCCTACAACAGAACCAAACTAGTCTTGGTCATGTCATGAACCCTGGTGCCAGCTGGAACAATCGAGTGCAAAGAAGATGAAATGATAGTGTATAATATATAGCAACTGGTTTCAAAAGTTGTGTTTGTATAGTATATAGCAGCTGATGTGTATAACTTAGCATTGTGTAGTAATATTAAAATGATAGTGAGTTTGTCAATCTTATGGCAACTGCATTTGGTCTACTATTGTATTTTGGTGATTGAACTTTAATGTTTCATCTTTGGACTGAATTTGGAGAAGCATGTCTAACACCAGTTTTTTTGTATGCACTACCTGGTTTATCTTCACAATCTGTGAACTTTTACTTGGTTGTCAAGTTGTCATCCTTTTATATTTTACTGATGTTGTAGAGGAACATCAGTTATTGCTAATTGAATCAAAAAAATCTATAGCTTGAACTAACACTGAATGGTATAGCACTGGATTTGCTCTAAGAAATTTGGATCGTTCACCTTGCATTCACTTTCGAGCATCTCCAAGGGTCTACTTTGGAGATTACCCAACTTTAAGGTAAATTTTGGAGTTAGGGGTCATTTAGGTAGTATGGACTCCAATTGAGGGATGCATTTTCCTGTAGGAATGTGTAGACTATGGTAAATTGTATTGGTTGATTTTTCCAAGCGACTATGCTCTACTATTTATGATTTCGACTGTGCCAAAAGAAGAAATTGAGTTACTACAACCCTGATCTTGAAAAAAACAAAAAACAAAAATAGAATGTCTGGGAAAAGAATGGTTCAACAGCAATACTATATCAACATATTGACAAACACGTCCCCAGAAGTCTTCAGTCAGAAAAACCAAGAATCAAGCAAAGAAAAACCACAGCCAGCACCAGAAACACCAGCCAGTTCCTGGTCCACTTCCTCCTCCTCCTCCTCCTCCTCCTCTTCAATGCCACGGCTTGCGTGAACCGGCCAGTGCCATAGCTAATGAACTCCTTCGCCTTCGCCACATTCACCTCAAAGTATCTCCGCTTCAGGCCCGCCTTGTGCTCCTCCAGTATCCGCTCCCATAGCGCGTTCAGCCCGATCATCGTGTCGCGCAACTTGGACCTCAGCCCGTTGGTGACCGATGCCCGGGCATGGTCGACCGGCGTGTTCTCGCCGAACCTCGTCCGGTTGGCGGCATTGGAGGTGTCGAGAGCGGTCAGCCGGGCCTTCACGACGTGGGCCTCTCAAAGAAGGATGGCGGTGACGTTGGCGTCCATCCGGTCGTGGAGCCCGCGGAGGAGCTTCGGGCTCTGGGTGGAAGTCGAGGGGTGGGGGAGGGGGCTCTGGATGGAGCGGGGTGGGGGAGGGGCTCTGGAACCCGCGGAGGTGGGGGCTCTGTCGGAACCCTAGGGCACTGGATGGAGCGGGGTGGGGGAGGGGGCTCTGGAACCCGCGGAGGAGCTTCGGGCTCTGGAAGCCGAGGGGTGGGGGAGGGGGGCTCTGGGTGGGGGAGAGGAGCTTCGGGCTCTGGAAGCCGAGGGGTGGGGGAGGCGGCTCTGGATGGAGCAGGGTGGGGGAGGGGGCTCTGTCGGAACCCTAGGGCACGGTCGGGGTGGGGGAAGCCGGAACCCTCGGGCACGGTCGGGGTGGGGGAAGCCGAGGGGTGGAGAAAGGAAGGAATAATCAAGTGCTGTGAGGTATGGTTGAGAGAGTAATTAGGGGACTTAAGTGCAAATATTGAGAGAGTAATTAGGGGACTTAAGTGCAAATATATCACTTAAGTGTCATTTGTAAGATGGAGGGCTGGGATGGTGCCACTTCACCGCCATCCTCATTTGAGAGTGAGGTGCCATCTCACCTCCCTTATTCTCTCTCTCTCTCTCTCTCTCTCTCTATATATATATATATATATATATATATATATATATATATATATATATATATATATATATATAACATAATCAGTCTTTGGTATGGTAAGACTCTCCCCACCCAATGTAATCACACGTCTCATGTCCACGATGTCTCATGTCCATAACACGCAAGATCATGACCTCTAGCTAGCACAGTGAGTTATAATAATATCTATGTATATGCAAGACCTATGTTACGAATCCTGTAAGCTTATACAGAATCACCATGAATAACTAATGAAAGATTATGTTTCATGAATAGTATCAAGTGTCATATGGTATGACGTACTTGATAAAGCAAGCACAAAAATATAGGATCGTGGAATCAACTCTCTAAATGACGTTACACGACTCCGCGTACGGCGTCAACACCCGAATATTGTTCGGACGCTAAGCTTCTCATCACACGTGCAGTGGACTGTAACATACTGCTATTGCTCTCGGTACCACTGCTCGAGTAACTAATTGTATCTGTTGTTGATCTTGTTCTAATGGCACCCCCCTTCACTTAACTTATGCCAATGCACCTAAGTTATAGATATCATGGCATTATATGTTATTATTTATAGGGTCCATAAGGAGTACCATATAGATCTGATACAGCAGTAGATATACACCGTTTGTGCACTTGTATATCTGTAGTTCCCCTTACTACCAATGCACCTTAGCCCCATAACCAAACAGCTAAACCAAAATTACAGTGCTCACTCCCTATCCCCTACAGTCTATCTGAAACCCCTACTCCCTCACACATGAACAAACCACCAACATCTAAACAACAGCAGATACCAATATATATCTCCCTGCTGCAGCAAGCAGCAATATCAAATGCCACATTACCCGAACCCAGGATCCACCAAGCCACTCATCAACAAGCATACTAATACAACTAATTATATACCACCAGAAACAACAGCAACAATAGTAGCCTCATGCTACTGCTACAACTGCTACTCAGTCACAACACCCCTCCCTCTACTCCATACCTACACCCATACACTAAGATATATATATATATATATATATATACACTAAAGATACATTAGTCAATTAATACTCATATAACATATACCAAGTAATATATATATACACACAACCAAAATAGTATATCAGATTAGTATTTAGGAGTATATTTGAATACACCCAACACCATGGCAATTTCATCAAACACAAGAAATGCATCACACCCGTAGCATACTAGATCTATGTTACGCTTGTGATACGGCTCCACCACACCACCAAACGTATCCTGAAGGACACGAGCAAGTCTAGAACCATAATTAGAAACAACACGAAGTGTTAGCTACTCATCTACATGCCCGTGTCAAAATATGACATGCTCAAACCCCCGTGTCAGAAGAAAACTCCCAAATCAACCCGTATCGCCAAATTATCGTGATACGGGCTACGCGTATCCAATTGTCGACATGACATTAGTCTTATACAACCAAACACATGTCAATTTGGTCTAATTGACCTATTAACAAATACAAGATGTGTCAATCTTGAAATTCTTCTAAAATTGACACAAAATACCACATAACTTCCTCCATATGCCTCATATGAACCTAATTCTACTTCTTATGGGTAGCCTTAGTACATGGGAGGGTTCCTAATAATTAAATTACAGATTTAGAGTCTAAATAGAGAGAAAAAACTGAATTGTACCTATTGGAAGATGGATTCCCAATGCAAGTCTCTAATTTAGTGTCAAAAGCCTTCAACTTGTGCTACTTCCTCCTCCTTGTTCCAATAGCCTCCAATGGTGAGTAGAGAAGAAATTGAGAAAAATTTTGGGTAGAGATTGGTATAGGGATGAAGGAATTTGGATGAAAAAAATTCTAGATCTATAATTGGAATGAATGAATGAAGAGAGAGAGAGAGAGAGAGAGAGAGAGAGAGAGAGAGACTCTCCTCCCCTATGTGGCCGACCTTGCCCCCTGCTCCAAGTTATTATGAAAAGTCCATAATACACCTTGGGGCTTGTCATTAAGGAATTAATTAAGGAATGAAGGTTATAATCCAATTGGTTTAACTAATTAAGTCATCCTCCTAATGAATGGCTAACTATTGTGCTTGTTTGTTGGGCTCAATCTAAGTATAATTAATGTTGGTCCATGAATCTAATCTAAACTAGTTAGGTCCGCTAACACAAGTCCAAAATCAAATAGAATATCTAACAATAAATAAATAATTCAATAAATAAATATACAATATGCACAATATTTAATTAATTATAAAATGATCAAAATATCATTTCCTAGAAAATGTGGTAGTGACACCCAATGCTACTAACGTGTCACATCCATAACACGCAAACATCTCAAGTAACTGCTAAGTCTGCTAAAACATAATATTTCTATTAGCAGTTATTCTTTATCCGTCGCACGACCTTTACGTACAGATGGCCAGCCAAATACGCAAGTCTGTGTCCTTCTTGAGACACTCGTGTAACAAATGTGTCACGACCAAATGAAACATAATGATGCCTCAAAATCATGGGATAGTCTCGTAAAAACTAGGTCAACATGCATAATAAAATAAGAGATAAAAGACGACGTAACCGTCGTTGCACCCAAGTCTTTCTTGGACGCACAGTTTTATATATAGCAAAATAAATAGAAATAAACTAAAAAAATAAATATGCAAAAAAAGAATATAACTAAACAGTACAGTAGCAAGGTATACTTTCCTGGCAAGCAATCAGTGTAGTATAGACGTCAAGACGACAAGCACAAGAAACAGAAAAGTAGGGACTCTGAATGAACGTCTCTGGATGCTGACATAAATGTCACCAACGTTTCAAAAATCAGCGAGATAGTCAAAAAATACTACCCTTTCGTCAAATTTGAACACAGAAACTAAAACGGTTATTTCAGGTCAAGGCAGTATCCACTTGTGGGCCACTTTGCACCAAAAAATATGCCAAGGGTAAAGTTTTTTAAATGGGACAACTTATAGGTCAGATGAATCCTAATCGACGAAACGAACTCAACGATATGTCCAATTTTGAATTTCGACGAGCCGATCACAAGATCGCTCGCCAAGTCGAATCGTGGGGCCCGCGAAATAGTGAATCATCGAATGTCTCGAAATCGGACGAAACTTGGGTCACAGGACAAGTCAAACGGTGTGAGTCCAATGGCATAAGTTTCGTTGAGATCCGATGAGCGATCACAAACTAATTGAAAATTTTATGAAACACTGATACAGAAGACTTTTTACGGATACAGGTTGATACCGGTGTGCACACACATCCAAATCAACTTCCGTGAAAGGCCATACGTCAGAAAATACCATACGCGTCTTTCGGTATAATTGGTATGCGACAAGGTGGTCCCGTTTGGCGGGACGCACTCCGTATTGCACAATTTTGGATTTTGAAAACATGATTTTTAGTCGTTTTGAAAACAGAATAATTTGACAAATAAGGCCAACTAAGATAAACTAAAAGAATAGAAATAATCTTGGATATGTTGTGAATTAGTTCTTTCAACAAGATTTTGAAAATATTCAACGAGTTGGTAGAAAACTGAAAATGAACAAGGGTATTTGGACTGAATTTCTGAACTGTTTCAAACAGTTTTTCGTCCAATTTTCGATCGACTTTTCGATCAATCCAGGGCACCTAAAATCATTCTATTTGAAGTAATTCCTAGAGGGTTATGTTGGGAGCGTGTACAAAGAAATTGTTCATAAATCGTATGAGAGGAGAAAGAGATATGATACCTCGAAGAGATGGGGTTCGTGATCGCTGGCTGATGTCAGGCACGCGCGCGGTCGGTCAACCAAATCTAACAGGACACTGTGGTCGACGACTGCGACGGGCAGAGGTTGAACAGGTGGAGAAGGGGTTGAGTTAGAGTTAGGGTTAGGATTTGGTAGGATATATACACACACACACACACACACACACACACACACACACTGTGGTCGACGACAGCGGCGGGCAGAGGTCGATAGAGGTGGGGGGGTGGGATCGGCAGTCGCCTGTATGCGGGAAGGGTTTTGTTTTAGTTATTGGGTTTGGGTTAGGATTAGTTATTGGGTTTGAATTTTTTTTCATTTTCTTTTACTCATATATATATATATATAAGAAAAAACCTAAAAATTTATAGAAAAGTTTGTAACACTTACTAAATAATTTTGCACTAAAATAATATATTTATGAAACATTTTTGGTTATCTAATATCGATAAATATTTATCCAGTTAAATAAATCAAGGAACTAGATTATCTAAATAGCTAAGTAATAACTAAAATAAATATCTAACAATAAATAAATAAAAATACTAAAACCCATAAATTAGAATTAGGGGTTTACAACAATAATTGAATTAGCGTATAAGAAGTGAAGGATTGTATGAATTGTATACATGGTATTAAATTAAGGTGGGAGTGCAAGGATTTGTGGTTCAAGAAAAATCGATAATCATATAATAATAGGACAACCTCTATAGTATCCGAAAATCATACATATATCTGAAGTCACTATACTAAGAGTCCATGTCCCGCCAATGTAAATCTGGCTGCAATAAACTTTTAGTTCCATGATCAGATAAATCATAGGTTACCGAATATTCTATCAACTTTATCCATTTTCAAACAATATCAAATGAACAACTCAAAAAAATAATTCTGATAAAAGATCCAATATGATGCATTTAGGACATAGTCTCAATAATATCTGAAAACCTATACATACCTAAAATCACTTTAACTTAGAGTCCATGCCACGCCAGTGCGCATCTAGCTGCAATAAACTCGCAATTTTTGTGACTAGGGTAAATGGATGTAGTGCGCTTCTGCCACGCCATAGTAAATCATCGAATACTCACTCAACTTATCCATAGAAATTTTAAAGGATTATTTGTTCCAAAGAAGGTTTATCACGATAAGTAGAGATTAGTGTAAGTATCTGTTTTTTGGAGACAATGAGATTTATAACGATAAGAAAAAAATCAGTGTAAGTATCAGTTCTTTGAAAAGACAATACAACTATCAAAAGACCCACATAATATCTATTCTAAGAGAAAACATATTGAGGGTCAAGTAGACAATTCCAGGAGGAAAGAACTATAAGGATTGATTCTGGATTTAAGCCAAGATGAGTAATTGTTTTTTGACTATTCTCTCTTCTACTTCTGTGGAGTAATAAAGGGTTGAAAAAATAAGCTTATAATATGATAGAGCTTGGATTAATCCAAAGCTGACTTAAACTAGATGCTCTCGGAATGGATAATTGGGCTGGAATGAATAAAGAGGATATTGATAAAAATAATATCTTTGGGCTTAAGATGAGTGGTTAGGAAAAGAATCAATTTAGGCTTTTCAAAGAAGAAATTTGAAAACTTTATTCTAGCAGTAAAAAGTAGTTGAGAGTAGACCCTAAAGAATTTAGTAACTAGTAAAGATAGAGAAGGAGATGATTCCTCGAGAGTCGGAGGATTGTAACCACGGCCTCGCATCTCTTAGTCATTCATAGAACTTTAGGAGACGCAGCGAATAAGTAATAAATTATACAATAACACAATCGGCCTATGCTGTGATGAGTTTCCTAGTATAACAGGTTCCCAATTACTACTCTAAATCCTCAGTACTATTTGGTGAGACCTGCATAGGGCCACCACTAAAAATGTGTCACGTCCTGCACCCGCGATATTGGATATGGGTTGTTGATGTCAAGCCTACGTCGTAGTATCGACGGTAGTCAGTTGTTCTAAACCTTAATAGTCTCAAAATAATCATAATTATTTAATCTCTCATCACAGCGCTAGAATACGAAACAATACCCAATCATAGTCATGCATCACCATAGTCCACTATAATGCTTTAGTACATCATACATATCAGATTATCCCAGAGATTCACCAAAACAAATCATACATCTTACATTTGAATAAAACCTAATCTAAGTTTTCTAGTTTCCACCAAGTTATCAGCACCTATCCACGTTATCCAGTAAGGAAATGAGTAAGGTAATCTACACAATGTTATGAATAATAAAGAAGATGGAAACAATAATGAACAAGTATGAAATAGTCAATTTGCATGAAACAAGCTAGAAGTACCTACTAATGTTTGAAATATATGAATGCATGTGTGGGCGTCTAAGGACTAAATCAGACATCTCGCACGTGTAATGTGTGACCACTGTTATGCAATAAAGACAATGGGTATAGATTGGGGTAGCCCACACAACACACAGACACTTCCCCTCCCGACACAAAATACGATAGGATAAACAATGGAACAACAAAACATGAGAGATCAACAATACCATGTGTCCTATCATGTGTACAAAATATGCAATGGAATTGAAAGAGAAGCATCGTATATAATACTTGCCTTAACCTTGTAATGGATCGTGGAAATGGTGGGAGTCCTCCAAGAAAGATAGTTTCCAAATGTTAGTCTCAACTCAAATGCCTTCTAGAATATCCTCAAAGAGTCTGACTAAGTTCTTGATTTATAACTAATTGGTCTTAGCTAACTAACCCAACAAATTCTTGATTTTAGTTATCATTTTAACTAACTAATTTTTCTAACTAAAATTTAACTAACTATATTTTAATCAACCTTTGGATACTCATTAACTTATAAATTATTACTTACTAGAATTTGAACTAACATTATTAATTATTAATTACTAATTTCTCTTATTACTATTCTATGAACAGTAAACAGTCAAGCCTATTGAATTAATATCAGTAGAATTATGGAGTTACTGGGCTCTGGCCCATAACCAATCCTCTACTTAATACAATTTTGAACGTTTAGTTCAATTCTGACCATTGAGTACAAAATAAACAAAACTCGTTTGTTTTCTCAGCATAACCAAAACTTTACCATTAATTCAAATTACTAAATCCCGCCCATATATTAAAATCCAAAACAGATATTAGAGTGTCATCTCGAGATTCTATCTCTAACACTGAGTTAAAGGGAAAAAAAAATTAGGAAGATGTACCTGCAGTAGTTGATACAAACACGAGCTATGGACGTGTCCGAGCAATAATTGTGTCCAACCCCTGGACGAACCTCATGCAATCGAAAGCGCTTAGTCTGATTAAAGTAAAAACTAATCAAACCAAAGGAAATCAATCGAACGAATAGATCAAAGAAAAATATGATATCACCGATCACGAATTTGTAAACGATATAGATCGAAGGTCCTGGTAACGAAGACATTCGATGATCGCCTACGCGATTTGATCTCAATCGGTCAGGTTCGTTCGAAGTTCTCACGTGCACTTCGAGGGACGAGGACAAGCCACAACATTTGAACTGCAATGAGACATTAGGTCTAACAGGTAACAAGCATAACTGAGAGGAAACTTCAACAGAATTATTTGACCCATTAATGATCAAAATTGAAGAAAGAAGCAAGGACCGGTGATCAGATACTCACCTATCAACTTGTCGATGGTGTCTGATGGAACAGATCGGAGCTCTGTAGTTAACAGAGCCGGACAGAGTTTGAATCTCCGTTACGTCGTTTCGTCGACGAAGGCGGTAGGGAGCAGGTCGACTATGCGATCGATCCGGTCTCTTCGTCGGTGATCTTCCGGTAGCGTACGGCGAAGCTTCGTCGAGATCGAGCTTTCTTGGTTTGGAAAGGAGCGGGACAACTGAGCATTAGGAAAGAGAAAAGAGCTAAGCTCTATAGAGATTTAAACCCAAGCTCAGTGGGTCGGGCCCAAATATGTATGTGGTAAAATGGGTTGATGAAGAAAATTTAGGTATTTATAAAGTTTGGGTGGAAGGCTCTAGAAACTAGGTAGTTGGGGTAGTTAGGAATTAGTTATGGAGGTGCTTCTAGAAGTCTTTAATCCCTGCATGCCCATTTGGAAAATATCTAGCCTATACTGGCTACTTATTTACCAAAATGCCATTTTCCATTAATAATTCTTTTAAGGCTAATTTCTATTAAGGAAAACTATAGAAAAAATTATATGTATTGAGACTGAAAATATGAATTTTCAAATTTTAGGATTTTTAGGGAACAGTGTTTACAATCATCCTTTGAAAAGTTGTGAAGTACCGAGTATTTATAGAGGGATGATTGCCCGGTCATTACCGTTGTGTGGGGGAGCTCCTTGTGCGTGATTGTAACTTGTAACGGATAATACGTAGCCCACTTTCCAAAGTGTCCGGTAGTGATCATGGTCATTGGAAGAGTGCTTCCCTCTTGAGATGCCAGGTGGCTTGTACTTGATTCAATTATGACCCACGTTGTGGTTGTGGGAGATGGATAATTATCAACGGTTGGCGATCATGCCCATAAACACGGCTGGGCTGAACCTCTGAATGGAGAGAATGGCGTACGTGGGGCAGTGGGTAAAACCATCCCCAATGTCATTAGCTGTTTGACGAAGGTCGCTGGAGTTGAGAAGCCGTGGAAGACGTAGACCTCGTAGAGTCATGGAGGATGTGGACCTCGTAGAGTCGTAGAGGACGTGGACTCAATGGAACTGCCAGAAGCGTAGGCTTAGTGGAGTTGTGGAAGAAGTGGATGTCATTTGAATGAGGAAGATCTAGCATCGTGGGAGTCGTGGATGGAGGACTAGGGGTGAGCAACGGTTCGGTTCGGTTAAAACCGAACCGAATATATAAAAACCGAAATAACTGTGAACCATATTTCTCAAAACCAAAAACAGAACCATTTTCTTAAAAACCAAAAAAATTGAACCGAACTAATTCGGTTCAATTTTCGGTCGGTTCAGTTTCATGGGCCAATGGACCGAACCTTGACATTTTAGCAAATGGGCCTATTTAAATAACATATCATCAACAACAAAAATCTAACATTGTTATATTTATGAATTATTACAATTATAGAGTGAATATATATATATATATATATATATATATATATATATATATATATATATATATATATATATACCGATTAAGAGTAGAGAGAGCGCTCAAAGAAGTGTCGATAGAGAATAGGAGGAGAGAGTGCGCTCAGGTAGGATTAGAAAAAAATATTAGTATATATAGATTAAGGGTAGTTTGTTAAATTACTAAATCTAAATCAGTTTTTGGTTCTATTCGGTTATTCGAACCAAAAATCTAAAATCGAACTGATGTTTTAAATTTTTAAAATTTTAAACCGAAAACTGAACCGATAACTGAAAAACCAAACCGCTTATCATATTTCAGTTCGGTTTGGTTCGATTTTTGGTTTACAACTATTATATGCTCACCCCTATGGAGGACTCCACTTTAGATGTTCCGCGGGGACACATGGGAGCTGCTGGGCTTCATTTTGCGGAGAGAAATCCTTAGCATTTATGGTTGACGTGGCCAAAATGACTGTTTGTAGGCTTGAAGGGACATGGCACCTGGAGTATATGGCTGGTCACGTGGATGTGACGTGCTGAGCTCCTTCTTTCTTCCGTTGGAGAGCATTTGCTGGAGTCTTCCGCGGGGTGGATATGGACTCTGCCTTCCGCCAAAGCTGAAGCGTTGGGTCTTCTACTGAAGTCTATTGGTCTTGGGCTTTTCACGGGGATCTCTTGGAGTTATTTTTCTGCTAGCATAGGATGGAGACTTGGAAGGTTTTTTATGCTTCAACAACTTGATCTTGACATGCTTGTTACACGAGATTATTGTTTTGTGGATTCTTAGTCGTGATTATGCTTATCGTATTTTTCATAATTATCGTGCTCGTGATTATCATAATTTTGTGATTTTTGTGTTTCGTGAATCTTCGTGTCGTGACTCAAATCCATGGGTCCTAGTCGGGCGAAAAAATATCTTAGTGGACATGTAAAGTTCCTAAAATTATTTTTCTGGTATAAGCTGGACGGATAGTAGTCGCACAACACACGTACGGGGTATCATACTTATCCTCTAGTCGTTTACATGTCGAACTTGGTATTTGAAAACACATAGTTAGATGCAAATTTATTTGTTCACCCTTATTCTTGTTATCACATGTCATGGTTGCTCGTGTTTAGTTATTTCTCTTTACTTGTTATACCATGATTCTAGCTTTACATCTTTATCATAAAATTCTTATTATATTTTTTATTTTATAGTTTTTATCACGTCATGAATAGTTTATCATGTATTTACTTGCTACAATCATGAGTGGATAACATTTTTAGGCGATGAGTTTGAGGATATGTGTCCAAATTACTATGGCCCCCAGGAGGACACTCTAGTGGAGACTGATCATGTTTCTCTAGAGGATCAGGGAGCGCTCTTAGCAGAGTTTCAGGCTACAGATATCTAGCTTAGCTTAGACTTCCTTATATAGTATTTGACCGGATTTCTCTTTGGAAGGATTATTGGGATTTTATCTATATATTTGGGGATTTAGTAACAATTTATGTTTGGATTATCTAAACTTGGAATTTTAAACCTGATGACTATCTTTGGGATTACTTTATATATTTTTGTCTTGCATCTATTTTCCTAAGTTTTATGTGGTTGAGAATTTGTGATTCATAACCTTATAAATTGAGATATATAATAGATGATAATTGAATATGATAACTGCTTGGATTGTTAGATGTAAAAATATTTGAGGTTTAAATAGCATTCTATCGTCGATATTGTGGTGCATGTTGGATGTACCCATGCACTCGCGTCCAAACATCCGAGTGCAGGTTGTGACATATTTTTATGGTGATCCTTGCAGGTAAGACTTCATAATTAATGCAAGATCGTGCTAGTTCTTAGGACTAGGATACTATTACTAGCATGCAACAAAATTTAGGATATTAGGGATAAGAGAGTACTCAATCACATACTTGAAATTCTATTCTGATTTGAATTTGCCAACTTTTGCTCAATTTTAAATAATCTGATATCTTTCACAATTATTATCCTTCTTAAATAATATCTTATCTTGTGTCATATTGATGACTTCTTATTGTTTTTATCCTGTCTTTTCAGAATGGCACCCAAGATGTACCAGAGCACGCAATTACGAAGCAGCTGCAGCTTCCGAGAGATCGTCGTCTTCCTGACGTGTGAACCAGGGGACGACTAAGGCTCTACCTCCAACTCTGCCTCATACAATTCAGGAGGTGGCATCAGCTGCATCTGAGATTCTCCCTCCTCCTCCTCCTCAGGGAGGATTACTGCTTTCATCAACTTTTAGAGGTATGCTCGTTGATAGGACACAACTATTCGAGCTCTTCAAAGGCATGATGGAGGCACAAAGGGCACAGACTGAGGCCTAAAGGGAGCAGACAGAGATGATATGGGAGGGCATGGAAAATATCCATTTCGTGGCATTAGCAGCTAGGGAGATAGTTGCCCCTCAGTAGTAGCATCCCGCTCAACAGAATGTGGGCAATATCTTGGACTTTAAGAAGATAGTCCCACGGGAGTTTAAGGTCACCAAAGGGATCTTCTATGCTGACAAGTTGCTCGTGGACATTGAGCAAATTATACAGGTTACACGGATTCCTGAGGACTTGAAGATTGAGGCTGTTGGCTTTCAGCTTCATGACATTCCTCGTACATGGTTCAGGAATAATCCCAAGCTTACAGTTCCAGATCTGACATGGGACCAGTTTAAGGACCTCTTCAAGAGTAACTTCTTTCTTGCAATGGCCAAGGGTGTTCTGGAGATGCAATTCCAGAACTTGGATCAGCACAATCATCATGTAGACGAGTATGTCGCAGAGTTTGGTAGGTTGAGCCGGTCTGGCAAGTACATGGTATAGGACCCTTAGGATCAAGCCCATAGATTTTGGCAGGGCTTGGCCAAGTAGATCCGAGTGCATATTAGTCCGAGCCGAGCCACGACTTTTGCTGAGGTCGTGACAGCGGCCCATGGGGTAGAGGTAGACTTGGATTTTATGCCCAAGAGAGATCACAATTCAGTTAGATGTGGTAGTTGTAGAAGCATGGAAAATCTACACAATGCGCCAAAGAAGCCCAGAGCCATGCGCTAAAGGAGTCCCAAGCCATGCGCCAAACAGAGCCAGTTCTAAGTCAATGTGCCAAACAGAGCCAGTTTAAGTCAAAGACAACCATAATCCATGCGCCACCGTGGTCAAAATCCACACGCTAGTAGAAACATAAGCAGTGTTCCCATGTGCCAATCAGCGCCATACGTCACTACTTTTCTAGTGTTCCC
Organism: Iris macrosiphon; assembly: GCA_036927795.1. NCBI lineage: Eukaryota > Viridiplantae > Streptophyta > Magnoliopsida > Asparagales > Iridaceae > Iris > Iris macrosiphon. Next base: position 30,231,996 of record JAYESA010000014.1, on the reverse strand, counting down.
ATGTGCCAAGCAGTATCATTCTCCACTATTGCCCTAGTGTTCCCATGTGCCAAGCAGCACCATGTGCCACTACTGCCCTAGTTTTCTCATGTGCCAAGCAGCGTCATAATTTACTACTGCTTCATTAATCTCCATGCGTCGAGAGGACATATTTCCAAGGTGCAATCAATGTCGCAATAAACATGTGTTACGAATGTTATATGCATCAACAACCCCAAATCTTGAAGGGCCACATGGTAACTTATGGCATCATGCGCCGCTAATTGCAACATGCGCTACCATACAGCAGCATGAGATGTGCGCATGCAAGCCTTCTCAAGGCTACAAATAGATAGTTTCGACACTATTCCAAGGGGTATTTTTTTAAGGACTACCACCACGACCAAAAAGAGAAAGGAGAAGAAGATAGGAGTGCCGCCTGAAGCCTCGTCAACCTCCTTGGTCCTGGATCATCAACGGAGTAAAGGAGCAACTACAGTGCTCGATCTCCACCGTGACACATGCCCAGATTGTTTTATTGTACTTAGATTCTTCTGAATGAGGGATTCTTTGTACTATTTGTCAATTTCCAATTAATAAAAAAGTTCGCATAACTTTCTCCCACGAGTGTTGATTTTCGATGATGTCGACAAAAATGGCGACTCTGCTGGTGATGAGCTTCTCCTCCAAGGAGAAGCTATGCAATCCAATTTTACCAAGTTGGGTTTGACTCGGAGGACGTTGGTCTTTCGCATCGACCAACAGGCATTTGAAGTTATGCTGGACAAGTCGAGTTCTCCAATGAGGCTCGTACATCCTCGTAAGGCTAGCAAAACTCGGGACGCCATGGCCGTTGCGCCAAGCCGAGGTCAGTTTCTGATGTAGTACCAACCCCCAACATAGATGCACCTGAGGTTGACATACATCCAGTCGACATACCGAGTTCTCCAATGAGTCTCGTACAACATCTCAAAACTTGTTAGATTTGGGTCTTCAAGGCCGCTTCGTCAAACCCCAAGTCTGTCCCAGAAGCACTGCCAACCTCCGTCGCAGACGCACATAAGGTTGGTGTGCATCCTATCTCCATCACTAAAGCCTTTCGAGAGGTGAACGATGCTGAACCTCAAAGAACGAACCCACAACATGACCCGCATAGGAGAAGATGCGTTATTCCAGAATATAGGCGCATGAGGTCCTCTGCGCGCGGAGCGGTCTCCAACACAGACTCCTATGGTCCTAACTTGGATTCTCTATACTATGTGCCTAAGAGCGCTCGTTCAAGGAAACCCAAACCAACTCAAACCATGCGTACTAGAGGGGCTGCACAACCAGCCCTTAAAATGCATGCACCGCTGCGTGTCAAGTGTGCTGCTCATGGGAGACTATGCAGAGCTGACCCAGGTGCTCATGCGCCGGAAGTGGGTCGACCCTCAAAGCCTTCCTAAATCCGCTTGGACGTCGTAGTTGCATTTAAACCAAGTCAGGGAACAAACACTGTGAGGACAGACCCTTGTACCTAGTTTGGCTACACGCATGTAGTATGTCTGTCTCACATCAAGTCTTCAATTAATGACCCGGTTGCAGTTTCTGTGGAAGAACCGGGTCAGGAAGCAAAAATTCCACTTTTACCTCCATGTGCAAGGTTTGGCAGGGCACATAAGATAGTTACAAAAGTGAAGCTTCAACCATCTGATTTACACAACGTGATTAATTACAAGCATAAGACAAGAGAAGCAACCCTCGCACATGATGTATCCCCTCAGAGACATACTTGTGCCAACATCATCAACAATTATTGCTGTATTGAGGCACCAGTCCCTCCAACCATGCAGGCAATGTTCCAGCAATTGCAACCCGCAACACCGGCCAGACTGCATCTCAGGAAGCAACCACACGAAGAGGAGGAATTGCCCGTCGCTTCATGTTGCTCAACATGGCGGTCTCCTCCTATGAAGAAAATCTCAAGAAAGATCTCACCAAACCTAAGGGCATCGGTTAGCACACCGCGAATTCGTTTGAGGGGTAACAAACAAGTACTGGTTGTGGGGGTATTCTAAGGCACATGCTCGAGAACAAGGACCGGGGGTAGACATACCGCCCCAAAAGAAGCGGCAGCTAGAGCTAGGGTAGTAATCCCCCAGTGTTCCACGATAATCCATCCTTCCAAGAGGACAGTGAATCTCTGTTTACGGATGATAGCTTAGTTGGGCGTAGCCATGCCTTCCAAGATGAGCCTGCAACTAAGATTGGGGGTAGAAATCATTCTAATAATGAAAGTGACACAACTATGCATTTCTTCCCTGAAGATAGCGAGACTCAAGAGTCAAAGGACAAAAGTGAAGATTCCACGATCTCGTCCATTACTCCCTATGTAATGCTTGTATACATGCCAGGGACTATCAAATCACCAACGATCACCAATGCCTCGATGATTTGAAGGCAATGGTGCACACCATGAGTGCCACAATACAGACTTTGGCCCAATCAATACTGGATATCAAGGCGAACCTGGTCCCACCACCCTCAGGGCCTGCAGTATCTCTGCAAGCTAGAAGTAGCAATCATTCGGTGATCCAAACCACCCGACATTCCATGAGGACAGTGATTCCCAGGAAACAGACAATGATAGGTCTGGGGGTAGTTACCCTCGACAAGTCAAAGCAGCATCCAAAGCTGGGGGTAGCATTCCCTTCGAGTCTGAAGACGATGCAAAATTATCGGTCTTCCCTGAGGAATATGCGACTCAGGATTCGTAAGCCCCAAAGACAAAGGGAATTTTTTATTTCGATGACGATAACGTCATTAAAATCTTCAAAGTACTGATGAAGGGCAATAAACTCTGGCTACCCAACATCAGATGCCCTAAAGAGATTGACAAGGTCGATGACCTAAAGTATTGCCTCTTTCATCGATACGTCCATCATCCAACCAGAGATTGCTCTGTATAAAAGAGGTATATCCAGCACCTGATTAATGCCAAGGTGCTCACCCTCGACTTCGAGGACAGGACGATCATTGCAAATATAGTGTCCCTCCAATTCGATAATTTCCCAGTGACGGAAGCCCAAGATGGTATCATTTCGACCCTCAAAGCAACCATGGAGATCGTTAATCTTCTACCAACTAGCAACCAAGTAGCAGGCTTGGTATCACTCACAACTCCAAGAGGTGAGGTCATATGGGTTCACCATGACATTGCTCAAGACCTGACACAACAAGTAGCACCTTCAATGACCATGTCAAAAGGAAGAAATGCAGGCCGTGCCACATGATCTTTTTCTCAGAAAATGCAAATTGTAGACTTCAGATGCTTAACACAACTCAGCAAGTCTCCTTGTGCACAAAAGCCAAGCCTTGTATGACACATTAACAACGACGAGATAGTGTATCTCGATATAATAAATGTACAACAGCAAGAATGTCCCTTTGCGTATTACGTATATACACATAGCAGGTAGTGGTCCTCGGCATAATAAGCAATCGTGCGCACGCGACAGTAATCCTATGCGCACAATTCAACCAACTCCTTCATGTGTACATGACAGTGTTCCTTTACACCTGACTTCCAGTTTGTCATAAGCCAAACCATCGGTAGTATCTGGTACAAAAAATGATGAGCTGCCACAGTTTTATTATTACAGCTAACAGTCTCTCCGTCTTATACAGAAGATGGGATATGATCTCATTTAAGCTGAAGGTCTGAATTTTGGTAAAGGGCGATATATTCCTTTACAATCCAACAACTATTACAATAGCACTCGCAGTGGGCTGGGATACGAAGGTACTAACACACATCGTCGCTCCAGCAAGACTGTAGTCCGTAAAGATCGAGCTCCAGACTCTGTCCACAAACAAAGAGAAGATCTAAACTTTTAATCAAGGACATTATATCCTCGATCTCACCAAGGATATTACTTCCTTAATCTAGTGCTTCATCGATGACAGTGTATTCTCGAGCCCGTCAAGGATAGTGCTTCATCAAGGACAGTGTTTTCTCGATCTCACCAAGGACAATATTTTCTCAACCCAACCTTTTATCAGGGACAACGTATCCTCGATTCAATGGTGCATACAAGCTTGCAAAGCCTAACAAAGACTTGCTCATGACGCCGATCAATGACAAATTCCTCAAAAATATTACGTCTAAGCTAGTACTTCCCCATCCCCAGCAGATTAATTCAAAATATAATGTATTTATATTTTGTTATCACCAACAAGAGCAAATGCATAAGAAGATTTGTGACCCTACATGACTCCTTGCCAAATATTTATTTATGTTCAGGGGTCCTGAATACGCAACGGATAATGGATCCCTCGAAAGTTTCCAGTGGAGCAGTTCTCTGTTCTAGCGAAACATTCTTGTTGAGACCACCCAAACTTGATTCCCTCCAGCAAGAAAAAAGTGTGTCCTTGAAGCCTAGTCGCTTCCAAGACATCTCATTTGTGATCCCTATTCTAGATCGAAAATGCTCCCCTATGCAAGATGGGGTCACCCCAAGTTCATGTCCACATTACCTCTGAACTACTTTCCTTTATTTTTTTCAGCAGAGAAAAAGATGGTTCATGTCCATATTACCTCTGAACTACTTCTCTCCACTATCCCCACAGAGTCATATCTTACCACATCCATATTACCTCTGTGTAAGATATTTTCAGAACTTTGCCACGTCCATATTACCTCTGAGTAACATTCTGCTAATCGACTTTCTACTATCACGTTCGTATAACCCCTAATAATGCCAGTCATTTCATATTATTATCCGTACTTCTAGCATGCCATGGGTAATAAGTCCAACACCCAAAACTTTGCCACGTGTATATTACCTCTGAGTAACGTTCTGCTCATCGACTTTCTACTATCACGTTCGTATAACCCCCGATAGTGCCAGTTATTTTAGCTTATTATCTGTACTTCCAGTACGCCATGGGTAATAAGTCCATAACCCAAGTGTTTGCCATATCTACATTACCTCTGAGCAAATATTCTTGTTTATTGACTATCTACTGTCACGTCCATAATACCTCTGATTGTGTCAGTCGTTTTAACTTGTCATCCGTACTTCGCTTTAAGTATGCTAACGATGATAAGTCCACTAAAATTCTTCCACGGAGTTATAATCAGGTTATATTTTGCCACGTCCATATTACCTCTGAGCAGATATATACCACCATCCACAGTAGGGTCACAACTCAAGAGTTTGCTACGTCCATATTACCTCTTGGCAAACGTTGTTTATGTTGACTTTCTGCTATCACATCTGTGTCATCCTTGATAGTGTCCATCATTTCAACTTATTATCAATACCTAGTCTTAGGTGCACCATTGATAATAAATCCAAAAAAACTTTCCAGCTGGGATTGTCTAAACCATCATACCTCTGATAGCGTCCGTCATTTCAATTTGCACGACACCATATTAGCCAATTTCTAATGGACCATATTTTTTATTTCTAACGAGCATAACCTTTTATAAAAAACCAACTAGGTCCACCCGTTAGTATATACTTATAGCATGTTACAATAAAAAAAATCCCCTTAAAATTATTAAGTGTGTTGCTCTATTTCCCCCCAATTCCGCTCCAATTTTACCACCCATCTATAGTTTCCCCCTCTCTTTCTTATTCACAAATAAAAAAAAAAAATTACATCATCCATCGTTTCTTTCTTTCTTTCTCAAACATTCATCGTCGGCTGCGGGGATCCCGCAAAGACAATAACCTCTCATCGTCAGCGAGGCCAACAACCCCTCTTCGTCGGCGTCCATCTGTGGTCGGACGTCTCCTGCCGAACACCAGAGGATTTCTAGCAGGTCGGTAGTGACAACCCCTCTTTGAGGTGAGAAAAAACCTAGGTTTTTGGGTCTCAAAATTAAAATTTCCTTATCAAATAAATGATTTTGATATTGTGCCGTCATTTACAACAAATCCTAATGACAACCTTAGTTCTGAGGTATTTTAGTAGATTTTTGGAATATTGTGATTCCATTATCTACCTGAGCATTCAAAAAATAGACTGTTAATGTTCTTTTTCCTTAAGATACAAGGATAACTAAAATGATTTGTAGCATTGTGTAGGAACCTGGTTCAAACATTTAGGGTAAATTTGACACAAACTATGATCTCCCCACAATAACTTCGGTCAGGACCACCCATAAAGAAATGGCATCTTCCACATTGATCCTACATTGACAAAATCAGACAGGACTTGGCCTATATTTCACACAGTTCAAATATTATGCAGGAGATGTTTGTTGCAATTTAGTTTCTAGTTTCAGCATACCTATAATCTTTCTTTTGGTTGTTAGTTATCTATGTCTAGCCCCTAGTGCTCTATGTCTTTCTGTATATCTCTGCTTGAGTCGTGATAATAACAGAGATTATTAGCTTTACAGGTTTATGAGGTATTATTATCAAAGGCTCCATAACAAAGTTGCTCGGATACGGCAACAACCCCGGAGGCTTGACTCCAGCGTCCACTTGCGAAGAGACATCGGCTGCCCATTCTTTGCTTTGCGAAGAGTATACTTTCTTGATTTTTTACCCACATATTTTATTTCAATCTTACTTTGAGTTTGCTTTTTCCTTGAAATATATGAACTCTGACCTTCCTGAGCTCTGAATTTCATGCTTTCATTTTTTTTGTAAGAATAAATCATTCTATGAAAATTATTGATAATAACAGTGCCCAACAAGCTAATAGAAAGAATTTATAAAATAACAGTATCAGAAAATATTCAAATTTAAGCTCTAATATTTCATTCAAATGAAGTCTTATAAAAATGATGGACAAAGTAGATGCACATATCAAGAAATCTATGACAGGGGATTAAAAGTTTATTAAGAAAAATAACAAATGTTATTTTTTATCAAATAGACTATGCTTTCAGTCACAGAAAACATGAATCCTACTGAAGTGTAATGACAATGGACCTAGACGATCAACCAAAAAGACCTTTCTAGTTAGTCGTAAGTGATAATTATGATTATGGACCTAGAAGATCAACCTGAAAGACCTTTCTAGTTAGTGTACTTATTGATAATATTTTATCCCATCTCACAGACTAGCTGATGGAAGTAAGTTTGTGTTTGGTTGTAAGATTGTGTTTGGATCAATGTAATAAAATTATAATTGCAATTTATATTACTATATTTTGTTGGAATAAAGAAAATATACTCTTAGACGTATGTGTGGACCTTGTTCCGATTTAGAGCAGGTGGTGCACTATCTTGTATTCTTCTTCTTCTTCTTCTTCCTTTTTATTTTTTTCATGTCACTCATATGGCTCCAGACCTAGAAACTAGAAGCGTAAACAAAAATGGAACAAAAAAAATGTGACTTTGTTACATCTTTGATGACCATTACCATTCAAGTTGCAATAGGAATGGTAAACAAAAATCCTAGAGTAACTCATGAGTTCTTAATTTTTAAAACTCGGCATGAAAAGCTATTGGATTACACGTATATGATTTCTTGATTTTTTTTTCCAAAGAAACTAAAGAGTAAAATAAGTACACTTTCAATATTAGTGAAATCCACGTATCATATGCATATTGTTAAGTTATCATTTTGAGTTCTTATTTGAGTCAGGTTCTTATTGGAGAAATTAGAAAATCTCTTATGGCAACCATGCATGCAAAAACTTTGAGATTTGGGCTTTTCGTTGGTGAGCAAAGTTTCTGGCCCAACTTTCCATGCCACATCTGGATGTAGGAAAGATTTTTATTTAGTGCATATTATATTCTTACAAGTGTTTTAACTCTGAAGATTTTAAAGATTGTAGAATACTGATGAGACTTGTGTGAAGTGATTGTTATTTGTTGGGTTTTTTTAGAGAGTCAAATTATTGTACATATCATCTTTGTTAGTTTGGAACAAACAATCGAAGGAACAAAGTAGGGGCATCGATCACACACTCTTTGCAGTCGTGGTTAATACACATCAGTGTAGTTTTTGCTTTAGTGTACCCATAGTAAAATGGCAGTAAAAATGTATATAGGAAGATTTGACTACTGATAACTCAAGAATTTGAGCATAAAAAGTAAGAAAGGGATAAACTTAAGAATAATAATAATAAAAATATGCAGAAATAATAAAATTCTAAAAATTGAAAGAAAAAAATTAAAAAGAGAGAATATTTAAAGCATTGAATGTGTTGATGGAATATCAACAACATAGAGTTCTGGAAAAACGTTGTGAGCATTATATCCATGCATTACTTCTATACTAAGATTAGCACGATTAAATCGCTGTTAATTAAGTTTGTGATTTACGTACCTTATCATTTCTAAAACAAGTTAAATAATACTATTAGTCCTCTAATTAATCGAAAGATGATACGTATATAAGATTAGTCCTGATCTATTAAGTACCATTCTTTTTTAATTCACTTGTCAAATGTCCAAATAACATGTCTCAGGAGTACCAATAAGTTCTCTTTGGATATGATGTTGTGTTTAATAGATATGGTAGGACCTTTAAATTACTATGAATCGTGCCTTATGGTATCTGCAGTGGCATAGTTTCTTGATAGGTTCTCGGTACCGTCCTTTTTTGCTCTCTCTCAATCATATACTATCAATTCACCTTACATACTAGTACTAGACTATGACATGTACTACAACAATCCAACCTCGACTCGCCAAGCCATGTGTTTCCATCTTGACCCACATCTCGCACTTTCGTTGGCCTTCATTCAATTCCCACAATGCTTCCACGATCTCAGTAAGAATGAAATTTACTGTGCTGAACTGGGATTTGTTTTCAAGGTAGGAAATTTTAATTAATAAGCTATATGTATCCTGATAATGATCATTAAGGCTCAGTCGTCATGAATTGATTGGCCAAAATTTTGTTTACAGAGGCTTTGGAAGGGCTGTGATGGTCTCAGAGGACCAATACTCTCTGGTACAGGATTTTACATCAAGAAGGATGCATTGTATGGTACAAAACCGGACAACACTACAATAGAAGGTATTATAATTACATAGCCGAGAACAGACATTTACAACAATTGATATCTTGATTTAATTAACATAAGTGTAACATTAATATCTTGACAGAGTTAGCTTCTTCTGATATTTCTAAGCTTAAGCAACTTTTTGGCTCCTCTAATGAGATCATTGCATTGTTGCGGTGTCCCAACCTCAGAAGTAATATCTTGACAGAGTTTTTTTGGTACTATTCTATAATGTGATTGCTGCTAGTTCAATTGAATATTTTTCTTTCTTGTTTGCTTAACCTATCATGTTTGTATTTGGCCAGAGCTTGAAGCACAATCATAATGGTCGATTCGTTCTCGTCTTTGGAGATGGAGAATACATTCTATATACTGCTTTGGCAAGAAGAAACAAGTCCTTTAGATCTTCCCTGGAGTTTGTTTGGTCATCTGATGATGAATATGCAGTTAGGGAAAGTACTTCAAGAATAAAGGTTTTCAGTAAAAACTTTCAGGTAAAACTTTTGTCTAGCCTATTCTTTTCTTTTTGTTTAACAGCTATAAACTCAGCAGCTACTGTCATTATGATTTTGAGAAGAAAATTATCTGATAAGTGATATTGAGGTGAAGTATCTACTAAATAATGAATAGAAAGTACTATAGCTCAAGTAAATTTTTTTGTTAGTAGATGTTGTGAGTACACTTGTAGAAGGATGCTAAGGCATTTTCTTAGTAGTAGTAATGGTCAAGGAAGTGATGCTTACTATTTGGAGTGAGTAGTGGTTACATGCTTGTTTTCCTACTCATCCTTTCTATGATGTGTTCAGTCCCACTGTCCATTTTGCCAAATCCATCGATGAGCAAGTACTGCTCCAAACTGCTCATCCCTACTGCATTCAAGAATGCACTTTCAAAGGTATCATTCCCACTCATTTCTTTCCCATTTATCATTCTAAATCTTTTAGCTATTTGCTTTATTTACTATATATAAAGATCATACTAATAAGCTACTCTAACTGATGCCAATATAATGTATATTTGTTACAGTGGCTTCCCTCTATGGCTGTATTTTATATACCCTGTATAAAATTTTGAACCAACAACAACCCCTTCAATGAGGAGATGCAGCGCTTCACCATAGATATAGTCAAAATGATGAAGGCAGAGAAAATCTATGCTTCCCAGGGTGGACCCATCATCTTATCTCAGGTACTTCAATCCAGCTATGTCATATGTAGTAGCTTCTTGAATACTCAATTGAAACAATTAAGTATGACTCATATGCCAAGTCTTGATCATGGCAACTTGAAAACTACTATTGTAATATCGATTCGGCTTATGGGGCCGAAGCCAAGCCTTATATCAATTGGTCTGCTTCCAGGGCAACATCTCCAGATACAGGCGTGCCCTGGGTGATGTGCCAGCAACTCGATGCCCAAAACCCATTGTGAGAACTCTCTACTCAATTACGGACTAAATTGCTCCCTATATCTGTTTGCTTAATAATTAGCTGACAATTGCAACTCAAAGTAACTCTTTTGCAAATTAATACTTACAATAGGTTTTATTGTGATCGGTTCAGTCCAAACTCCAATAACACACCCAAGATGTGGACGGCGAATTGGAGCGGATGGTAAGGCTTCTTAATTTCATTTGGTGTATCAAACCTTACAGAGTTGATTTTATTAGTTTTTAATATTTTGTTGTTATTTTTGTAACATGGTCTTTCGATCATGATAACTTCTACATACTGCCATTTGCATGGATATACACCAGTAGAGTTGCTTAAAATCACTCTAGATTGGATATAGCTTAAAATCACCAATAGAGGGAAGACTGGCCTATATGTTTGTTTCTAATCAGACTCGTGAGTCAAAACTATTGAATATATACATGTAAATCACCTGAATGTTTGTTTCTATATGGACATAGAAGTGTGGGTTTTATTAAAAATGGTTCTTATGTTCATCTCTTAGCAAAGAAATTTGATATTTGCTTACTTTATTGAATAACTCATACTCAATTATCATAGACTGGACGTAAGTATGGCTTAAATAATAAATAGTTCTCGATGAAGTTGAGTTTAATTGTTCATTTCTATGAAGGACGAATCACTTAACATTGATCTGTATCATCGTATTTCAATTTTGTATCATCGTATTTCAATTTTTGGTGTGTGCCATGTTCCAATGACCATTATGTTCTTTATAATTGCATATGACTATCAATTATATGAGAGAAAATGTAAATCTCCTCGACCAAATTTATGTTTACTTAGCTTAGATAGAGAGACTAGGGTTAGTTTGAAGCCAATTAGAATTAGAACACAGTGTTTTAGATTTATTGCACAATATTTGTATCACTGAGTGCACCTTATCGTTGCTTCGATATTTGGAGCGCTACACTAGTATTTGCCTTCAAACAAATTTTATACACTTTTCCTAGACGTGCCAACCTTCCATTCTGACCCTTGTGTAACTTATAAATACTCTCTTTTGTGCTTCATTTTAGTCGCATAATATTCGTTACAAACGTCCATTTTTAAATCTAAATAAATCCAACTTTGCATCTTTGTCCGTTCCAATCGAAATTGGAGACATAACCTCGACCCGTTTTGGGCAACCCAAGTTATGACAATATTCTATTCTGAGTCTGCTACGTCCATGACACTTGTGTCCCACCCAATTTTAACCCTATGTATTCCCAATTAAGTAAAGAGCATCACTTATGCTAATTTTAATTAAATTGGTGTAAGGACCCAACCTAACCCAAAACTAGACCCAATTCCAACCCAAACCCCCACTCACACCCTCAAGATTCATACTAAACACCACACACTATTTTAGCCCACTACATCACACCAAACATGGTATTTTGCCTCATCCAATCCCAAATTCTATTAATTGTGCAAATTCCCAATTGTTAAGGGACTTTTATGTAAAAGTGCAGTGAGATGTCCACCCCTCATTGGACCCAACACATGAAGAAACCCTTCCCTCCTCTTTGACCGGTCCACCAAAATTTTTTCCCGTATTTATTGTACATTATACAACTTTATCCTTTTACATCTCCACCCTCCATTTCAAATCTCCATCATCCTAGCCACATATTCATCATGTGGAGGCTTCCCTCAACCCTAGAAAAATACCCACACCGGCCCTAATCCCAAGGAGAGCCCCCCTCTCTCTCTCTCCTATATATACACCTACACTCTCTCTCCAAAAACCCACACAACAGCCAAATACATCACCTAACAAAATCCTAAACCTACTTCATCCCTTCCTCATCAACCTGGCCACCAGCACAACCCGATCACCTCCCCTTTCCTCCGACCGCCTTTCTCCTCCTGCACAACCCCGCCGCCTCAGCCACGACCATCTCCTCTGTCTGTCCCCCCCTCGACAACAACCCGTCGCCACAGCACCACCGTCGGTCGTCTCCGCCTCTTCCGTTCACCGCAGCATCATCACCATCAGCAACCCGACTCCTCCTTCCCCAGTCATCCCCACCACCACCACCTCAAGATTTATACTAAACATCACACACTATTTAATTCTGGTACTACACTATTATTCATATCTAGTAGTTTCGTAGCTATGCATAGACCCTTACCTAAGAGTTGAAAGATTCTTACCGGAGGAGGTATCGTACCGGTTACCAGTACTATTAGAACGTGCTCGGTAGTCGTGTGTGGTCGGGAGATGAGAGCTCGATTTTTGGTATTCCCGATGCCAAACTTTAATATTGTGATAGGTATGGACTGGTTGAGCCAGTACAATGCCATACTAGATTGTCGGAGGGGTAGCATCATTTTTAGACCGTCAGATCACTCGAAGTTCGAGTACATACGGGGGGACCATCGAGCAAGGAGCAGGACAGACCGCTAGATTTTACATGGCTATGGAGACGACAACCCCACCGATAGTTGCAGAGTTCGAGGATGTCTTCCCGGAGGAGTTGCCAGGCCTACCGCCGGATAGAGAGGTGGAGTTCATTATTAAGTTGGTACCCGGAGCAGCACCGGTATCTTCAAATGTGTACCAGTTAGCGAAGAGGAAACTGGATGAGCTGAAGCTACAGTTAGAGGAGTTGCAGAGCAAGTGATTTGTCCATCCTAGTGCATCACCCTAGGGAGCACCAGTGTTGTTTGTACCAAAGAAGGATGGGACATTCCATATGTGCATTGATTATAGAGCCCTTAATGCTTTGACTATCAAGAACAAGTACCCCCTGTCACAGATTGGTGATTTATTCGACCAGCTGACCGGAGCAGTGGTGTTCACGAAGATCGACTAGAGATCGGGGTATCATCAGGTAAAGGTGCGGAGAGAAGATATTCCAAAGACGACATTCAGGACTCGTTATAGCCACTACGAGTTCTTGGTGATGCCTTTTGGACTGACGAATGCACCTGCAGTATTTATGAACCTGATAAATAGAGTCTTCCATCAGTATTTGGACCAGTTCGTGGTAGTTTTCATCGACGAAATCCTGGTGTATTCAAAAAGCCACGAGGAGCACGGGGAACACTTGAGGATAGTGTTAGAAATGCTCAGGCTTGAGAGGCTCTATGTCAAGTTAAGCAAGTGTGAGTTCCGCCTAGATCGTGTCTCTTTCCTTGGACATGTTATCTCAGGAGAGGGTATTGTAGTAGATCCAGCAAAGATTTCATCAGTAGAGACGTGGCCGACCCCTACCAACGTCTCGGAGGTGAGGAGTTTCCTAGGACATACCGGATATTACCGGAGGTTCGTAGAGAAATTGGCGAGGATCGCAGAGCCGATGACCCGCTTGACCCACAAGGAGCAGGAGTTCATTTTGACAGAGGAGTGTCAGACGGTGTTCGATGAACTGAAGAAGCGTTTGACTATGACACCTATTTTGACTATACCTTTTGGACCCGGAGGATTTGTGAGCTACAGTGGTGCATCTGGAAAAGGATTAGGATGTGTCTTGATGTAGCATGGGAAGGTTGTGGCCTATGCCTCTAGGCAGCTGAGGACCCATGAGAAGAACTATCCCACTCATGACTTGGAGCTTGCCGTAGTGATTTTTGCCCTGAAGCTTTGGAGGCACTACCTATATGGAGAGCAGGTAGAGATATTCACAGATCATAAAAGCCTGAAGTACGTCTATACTCAGAAGGACCTGAACTAGAGACAAAGACGTTAGCTTGAGGTAATGACAGACTTTGAGATTGAGCTATAGTACCATACAGGGAAGGCCAAAGTGGTAGCTGACGCATTGAGCAGGAGGCCCATGGCATTTTTTTTGACTACCTAGCAACACTTATTGAGAGATCTGGAGAAGTTGGGTATAGAGGTCATTATGTCCGGAGCAGACGACCAGTTATAGAGTTTTCGGGTGCAATCAACATTGGTTGAGAGGATCAAGGCTGCCTTGCCAACAGATGCCATATTCCAGAGACTTCGACAGAGGAAAGAGACCGGGATACAGACATGATTGCGCATACATGAGGATGGGACTTTGAGATATGGAGATCGTCTCTATGTTCTGAATGGAGAACTTCGTCAGGAGCTGATATCGGAGGCACACAGTTCAGCATACTCTATTAATCCAGGAGGCACAAATATGTATAGAGACTTAAGGCAGTACTACTGGTGGCATGGAATGAAGAGGGAGATAGCCCACTTTGTGGTGAAGTGCCTAGTGTGTCAACAGGTTAAGGTTGAGCATCAGAGGTCTGCAGGCTTACTTCAGCCGCTCCCGATACCAGGGTGGAAATGGGAACACATCACTATGGACTTCGTTACGGGCTTTCCGAGGAGTCCTAGAGGTCGCAATACGGTATAGGTGATCGTGGATCAACTCACCAAGTCTGCTCACTTTTTACCTTTCAGAGTTGGGCAGTCTATAGAGGTCTTAGCAGAAATGCATATGAGGGAGATCGTGCGACTACATGGGGTGCCAGTCAGTATAGTATCTGACAGGGATACGAGATTCATATCTTACTTTTGGCGGAGCATGCAAGAGAGTCTCGGTACCCGCCTAAAGTTTAGCACATCGTATCACCCGTAGACGGATGGCCAGTCCGAGCGCACCATTCAGACACTGGAGGACATGTTGAGGGCGTGCATTCTTGATTTCAGTGGATCATGGGAGGACCATTTATATTTGGTCGAGTTTTCCTACATGAGGCATTGTGTGGAAGGAAGTGTCGTTCCCCAGTGTGCTGGAGTGATGTGGGCGAGAGGCAAATTCTTGGACTATAGTTGGTTGTTCGTACGGTGGAGAAGATAAAGCAGATCCTAGGGCACCTGCGAGCAGACAGGACAGGCAGAAGCATTAGAAAAATATGTACCGATGACCCCTAGAGTTCCAGGTTGGAGATCATGTGTTTCTAAAAATCTCGCCTACCCGAGGGACCATCAGGTTTGGAGGCAGAGGAAAGCTGAGTCCGAGGTACTTCGGACCATTCAATGTATTGGAGCGCATCGGAGAGGTTGCCTATATGTTAGCATTGCCACAGACATTGGAGGGAGTACATGACGTCTTCCATGTATCTCAGTTAAGGAGGTACATGTTAGATCCGAGTCATGTGCTTGACCACTTGGAGATCACTGTCGGGCCGAGTTTGTCATATCAGGAGGAGCCTGTAGAGATTATGGACAGGAGAGAGAAGGTATTGCGAGGTCAGACTATCCCTCTAGTTCGTGTCGCATGGAGGTATCATGCACCAGGCGAGTCAACCTGGGAACGAGAGGATGATATTTGACAGCGTTTCCACAATCTCTTTGAAGGCCTAGGTATTTAGTAGCATTTAATTTCAGTCAACAATTTATACCATATGTTTGTTTTAATTTCGAGAACGAAATGCTCTAAGGAGGGTAGATTGTAAATCCCCTTGACCAAATTTAGGTCAACTTGGCTTAGAGAGAGAGACTAGGGTTAGTTTGGAGCCATTTAGAATTAGAACATGGTATTTTAAATTAATGTACAAAATTTCGTATCACTTGGTGCACCTTACCGTTGTTTTGATATTTGGAGCGCTACTCTAGCTTTTATTTTCAAACAAATTTCACATACTTGTCCTAAACGTGCCAGCCTTTCATTCTGACCTTTGTGTAACTCATAAATACCCTCTCTTGTGCTTCATTTTAGTCGCACAATATTCGTTACAAATATCTATTTTTTAATTCAAATAAATCCAACTTTGCATCTTTGTCCGTTCCAATCGAAATTGGAGACACAACCTTGACCCGTTTTGTACAACCCAATTTATGACAATAATCTACTCTAATTCTACTACGTCCATGACACTTGTGTCCCACCCAATTTAAATCCTATGCACTTCCAATTAATTAAAGAACACATTTGACACTAATTTTAAATAAATTGGTGCAATGACTCAACCCAACCCAAAACTAGACCCAACACCAATTCAAACCCCCACTCACATCCTCATGGTTCATACAAAATATCACATACCAATTTTTTCCACACAACACACCAAACATGGTAATTTTCCTCATCCAATTCCAATTCTCCTTTCTTGTGCAATTTCCAAACAGTTGGGGACCTTTGTGCAAATAAACAACTAGGTGTCCATCTCCCATTGGACCAAAACAATGAAGAAAGCCTCCTTGCATGCTTTAACCGGTCACACCCTCCATTTCCCCCTATTTTTGTATGGTACTATGCAACACTTTATACCCACATTTAATCCCAACCCTCCATTCAAATTTAAACCTCATCCCACCACTCATTCTCTCATGACAAATCTTTCCCACATCCCTAGAAATAGGGGGAGGTAGCCGGCCCTAATCCCCAACCTCCCTACTCCCTCTCTCCTTCATTAATACTCTCTCTCTCCCCTCAAAATTTTAGTAACCACCATCACCTCCCATCAAAAGAAATTGGTCATCACCACCCTCACCATCCTCTCTTCACTTCCCCCCTTCCCTAGCAGCCGACCACCACCCGAGCTCCCCTCCTCCTCCATTCGACCACAACTACCATCACCTTGACCTCCTTCCTCGCCTGCCGGACCACCCACAACCACCTCCTCCCAATCACAGCATCCACCACAACCATCATCACCTCCATCACCACAACCACCATCACCCCGACCTCCTCCAATACAGCTTCCACCGCCACCTTCCCAACCTCCTCACCATCGTCACCCCTACCACGACCAATGTCACAACCTCCACGACTGCAGCCACCTCACTGCCACCGCCACCTTTCCTACCTCCTCCTCCTCCTCCAACACATTAACCTCCAC